>OZ005659.1:1358362-2558362 GCA_963930645.1 Salticus scenicus
ATATAAAGCAGATAATATTTTAGTACAAAACAGTGGGGCTTTAAAAAACAATTTGGTAGGTAGAAATTCTTGTGAAACCCTACTCTCAAAAAAAAAAAAAAAAAAAAAAAAAAAAAAAACTTGAAAAATTTTAAAGACGCTTCATCAAAAAGAGTTAAAAATCAGAGCTCATAATAAATAAGCTTGACTATATTATAGAAGATATAAACAAAATGGAACTTTAGAAGTAGATTCATTGCAGTCTATCAGAAAACATAATACATTTCAGAGGTTATTTTTAAGCAAATTAAAACATTCCACAAATACTGCAAAGAAATTGGACAAATACTTTGGTTTTGAAACATAAAGTAACAATTAGATTATACATATTTACTAATGCTGTTTCATCTTAAAGAAAAAACCCACAATATAGTAGAACCTCGAATAACCGATGTAATTGGATTGATCCTACATCAGAAAATAGAGAATTTTTCAATAATCATCTAGTTTAATATATAATATTGTCATCAAACTGCTATTATGACTATTCAAACTGCTAAATAAATATCTAAATTCAAATTATACATGAAAATTTACAATGATTTAAATGGAAGCTTCATTTGGCATAAATTGGTCATCCTCTGTCGTGCAGCTCTGTCACGAAGTTACCTTAAAAGTGTTAGGTCAGATAAATCACACTGTTCTTGTTGATGACAAAAGAGGTTTTGTTCCCTGTACTTGTTTACAACTAGAGAGTGCAATAACATTCAATTGCTCTGGCCCTTGGCAATATGGTATTCCAAATTTTAAAATGGGAAGTGTTTTTGTTTAGAACAGGGTCGTGTAACAGGGAATGTGGGAGCTCAAGCTGATTTCAAAGGTATTCTAAGAAAGGGGAATCAAAATATTTGTACTCGTAGTTTGGAAAGAACGCTTCCACACAAAAGGAATGTGAAAGTAAAAATAAATAAATTTTAATTAACAGAGAATGTCATTTAAAAGAGTTTCTGATAATACACACTGATAAAAAAAAATATCAGGAAATCAATGTTGGTTATTGGAGAGTTCAAGTTAAATGAGGATCGTTTAATTGAGGTTCTACTGTATATCTAAGAAAGTCTCCTGAGAAATTTTAGCATCAATCTTTTAGAAAGCTGAATTGTACATAATAAATTTATCTTTTGTAGAGCTAACTAGCTTTACAAATTAATTTTATTATTAAAATATATATTTAAATAAAACAAAACAAACAAAAAAAGACTTCAAGGGGTGGCATATATATATATATATTAAAATACTAGTATTGAATGATCTTAGGGGTGGGGTGGAGGGGGGGGGGGGATACAACACTAAAAGTTAGCCTAGAAAAAAGATTAAAATTATATTTTAAATATCAATATATTTTCCTAAAATATGTAAAGATTTTAAAAAGCACTAAAACTCTTAACTTTTTCATAAATTTTTGGGGGGAAGATTTGAATTTAGTATTAAAAAAAAAAACTTCAAGGGGTGGCACAAAAATGATTAAAATACTGGTATTGAATTATTTTAAATATCAAAATATTTTCCTAAAGCATGTATATATATATATATATATATATATATATATACATGCTTTATTATTATTTTTTTTTTGGGGGGGGGAGAGGGGGAATACAACATTAAAAGTTAGCCTATGATGGAAAAAGATTAAAATTACATTTTAAATGAAGAAATAATAAAACTCTTAACTTTTTTCAAACTTTTATTTGAGGGGAGGGGGGGGGGGGGGTTGAATTAGATAAATTGACACTCAAATCAAGTTGAAATCTTAATCTATAAAAATGTGCCGATGATTTTTCCTCTGACAAAAGTATGAAACAGTAAAATTCCTTTTTGAACCAAAGCAAGCTTAGAGAGAGCAGCATGGCTGAAAACATATTATGAGGTAAAAATTTTGAAATTGCACCTCCTGGAACCCAAAATTTTACCTGTTGTTATCAAAACAAAAATCAAGTCATGGAAACAGGGATGCGTGCAGCTACAATGGAGCTTTTCACTCGTGATTAGTAGATTGTGAGTTCAAATCTCAGCAAGACTCATGCTAAATGTAGAGCAAGATTGTAATGAAATTAATTACGATCCACTTTCTTTCATACATTGTGGCCATTATAAAAAATGCTTACTTATTTTTTTTTTTTTTTTTTTTTTTCCTTTTAATTATAGTCATTAACTAGAAACTAAATTAATAACTTTAAGCAGAATTTTCCTCTTTATAAATAATTAATTCACTAATTATGTGCATTTATATAACTTTTATAACTTATAAAAAAAAAAAAAAAATACTTACTTAATTGTATTTGTTTCCTGTCAATTTTTTGAGGGGCAAGGTAATATCACACATTTAAACTCTGAAGACACAGGAATTTAAAAAGTTAAAAAGAAAGATATAAGTGAATTCATTTTGTCATACTTAAAAAGCAAAGTTTTGTTAAAAATTTCCAGGATGAATTTTTGCCATTGGGAATTAAAATTACATGAATATATATTACTGCCCTTCAAGGGCTTAGAATATTCATTTATTTATAAGGCATGCATTGTTGTTAAAATGGTGAATATTTCAGTTTTCTTTTTTTTTTTTTTCCCCTCTTACAAATAAAACACTTAACTGAAGCTCAATACAACATGGCTTTCGAGACCAGTTTTTGTTTGTTTTGATAAAATCAGATAAAAGTTTTTGGGCCCTTACTTCTTCTATCTGGATGAAAGTTAACAAAGTTTGCACCCATCTTATGTTTTTGACCAATGGTCTTTAATTTAAGCTTGGCTTGGTTTCAATAGGAATATCAAAAATTCATACTTCTTTTGTAAGCTAACCAATCAACTTTTAACCAACACTATTCACTCACATCTAATTTAAGAGCAGCTTAAATTTGTATAATCATAATACAATAATGCTAATCAAAACATTAAAAAAGTGGCACTAAAAAAGAAACCTATAAAATGTTGTATCACAAAACATATGAATGATATGTCATAAATACACAAACGATGCAGGAAAAGTCATCTTTAAATTAATGGTATAATTTTAACAATTCACTCTGAATACTTGTCTAATAACATTTTCATTTTGCATA
Source organism: Salticus scenicus (assembly GCA_963930645.1). Taxonomy (NCBI): domain Eukaryota; kingdom Metazoa; phylum Arthropoda; class Arachnida; order Araneae; family Salticidae; genus Salticus; species Salticus scenicus. The sequence continues at coordinate 1,361,458 of OZ005659.1, forward strand.
GTGAAAAAGGTTAATATTGCATAGATTTATTTCATTGGAATATACAAAATGCATAGAAAGTAAAGTAACAAAAACACACTAAGAATATTTGGAAAAATCCACATTCTTTTACAGAAGTGGAAGGAAAGACATATATATTTAAATTAATTGAACATAGATATACTAATAAAATATTTTTAAATAAAAATTTAAATGTTCACCAAATATTTGGATACAAATTTCAATATAGTTAACTCTGTGAAATACACCAAAGTTGGAACTGAAGGTTTGATATATTATAGTTTTGTTTACATTTTCCCTTTTAATCATGCTTATAAATTAGCAATGTAAGTAGTAAAATAAAAGAATGTATATTATAAAATTTTGTTAATTATTATAATAATAATAAAATTACACATAAATAATAGTCTCCCCCCGCCCCCCCAAAAAAAATAAATAAATAAAATAAAAAATCATATTTGTTAAAATTTTACGAACATGCTATAGATTTCAGTTGAATTCATTTACTATTCTTACAAAAAATTACTTGCATAACTCTTTAAACATTCCATTAAGGCAGTATTGGACCTCTCACCCAGCAAATCAAAAGCCTGATTTTTTTTTTTTTTTTTTTTTTTCAAAATTTTGCTTCAGGTTAAAATAGTGGTACAATTCTCCATTTCAAGTAAAATTTTCTCTAACCTGGAAAAACAGTTCTAAATTATTTCATTTTGGAAAAGAAATGAAAGCTAGAGTTTTGAAATTTTAGAGCTATATGATACAGAATTCAGAAAATCCCCATAAACATATATTTACGGTTGCTTGATTGGGTCAAATACTGCCTGAACTTAGCAAAATAAAATTCTTACCAAACTGCATTTCTTTTTAGAATACATAAAAATATCTCAGCCATTTTTATTCATAAGCCTAACTATTTACCATGATTTTATTATTCACATCCTGTGCCAATAACAGATTGAGATTCACAGAGATAACTATAGCTACTCCAATAAACCTTATTTCATTAAGTTTTATTCGAGGATGTGGGAAATTTTTATACAAAAATCTTAAAAATATCCAAAGGATTTGTCTTATAATGGAAGATTAGACAAAGAACAACCTTCACAAATTAAATATAATTAAAATATATAATTTTTAAATTAATAATTTACTAGCAGTTAGCCAAATCAGAAATAAAATACTTCAAATAAATCTTAAAACAACTAATAAAAACACACTAATTATCACAAACATATAAAGATATAATTATTTTATAAACCAACCAATATTTCATTATAACATATTAAAATTTTTATTTATTTTTTCCTTTTTTAATTGCAAAGCAATAAACTGAGCAACATTAAGTACATTTGATTTGAGCAAAACTCATTACAAATACAACAAAAGCAATCTGTTTTCATCGCTAACTTTGTACTAGATAATTGGCTTTTCTCAAAAATGAAATTATATATCAATAAATTACAAAGTATGAAGGAATAAATACTTTAAACTAAATATACACTAATTGAAATTGTTCATTTTATACATTTCAAGCAAGAGATATTGCTATTGATTATTGCTGACCATGTGTAAGTCGAAAGGAATTTTGGAGGGAAAAAAAATTTATCACAAACTATTCACACGATGAAATGATAATAGAGATAACAAGATAAATTTCAACAATAATAAATAAGTGCACAATGTTAGGCAGGCAGCTTTACAAAAATGACAAATGGAATCATCACTCATCTCAGTGTCTGTATACTACGAACGGCTGCCTCCACCACTGGATCTGACACATTGCTAGTCACTCCCATCTCCGAGTCTAAGCTCCTGCTGTACTCTGCGGTGTGCGTATGGCTTGTTTTATTACTGATGGGTAAAAATTCCATTTCATCGGCACCATAGTAGGAACGGTTATCAGTTGATGTTCCTATAATACTCTTAATGGCACGAATTTGTTCTGAAGAGCTGGAACAGTTACTGCTAGGTAATACAGACACATCCTGAAACCTTTTTTGGTGCTTAGGAATATGATACCCAATGTAATTTATATCCCCTTCTGAAGATAATTCGGGGATGCCATTAGGAATACTAGGCTGGTTCTCTTCCAGATGATCAAGCCCATCTAAACCAGATAAATCTAGTTCAGATGTGTTGGCGTGATCATTCAAGATATTTCCAGCAGTAACATCAGACTCATTAGACGGATGTTGAATGTAGTTATCATCCCACACAGTACAACCTAACATTTCAAAATCATATTTTACACCACAGTTAGTTCTTACGCTATTATATAATAAAGTTGAATCACATGATTCTTCTGTCCTAGCCACGGGAGGCTCAAAATCAGCCAAATCATTGGCTCCACTAGGAGGTTCAAAGTCTACAACATGGGAACTAACAGGATCATCGTCATCATCCATCTCCATAGGAGACATATTTAATTCTTTCCTTATCTTAGTTACCATAACATCCATGCTGTTCTCACTATGAAATGATTCTCTAGTCAATGGAACATGAGTATATTTACTATTAGTCTTAACCTCATTATCTTTATCACTTTCTTCTTTAATTACAGTAGGCTTTGAATTTGATGGAGCAATTTCGTTAGTTCTTTCAGTTCGATTTGTTTCTAATTTTTCATAATTATTACACTTTAATCGTTTACTAGGTAACGATTCCTCATCACTTTCAGAGTGTTTTTCAGGTTTAATCACAATTCTTTTTAAGGTAGGAGGGCTTCGTTCACAATTTTCATCGTGCTGAGGCACTACAATGTCAGCACAACTATCGATCACAGGTGCTTCTAAATTATCATCATCTTTATATACAGGATCACTGTCTTCGTGCAAAGGATCACTATGATCATTGGAATGACTATCATCTTCTTCAATTTCTTTTTTCACTGTCACTTCCTCTGACTGACAACTAGTAAGAGGAGGTGGCATATCACAAGAGGATTCATGAAGTCCTTTTAACAACCAATTTGCAGGAGGGGGAGGCAGAGACAGAACTGCAAAAATCGAAATGATACATTTAATTTATATCATAAACAAAATGTGAAAAGTATGTATTCATTTAACAGAAATTATGTTATGTATTTTTCTGAAAGTTACATAGGTCAGATATTAAGTAAATTAAAATTCAAAGAACTTTAAAATATGCATACATCATCAGTTTACTCGTTTTTTTACTATAATATGAAATTCAAACTAATTCACCAAAAACAAAATAAAGAGTAAAAATGGATTTAAAGTTTCAGAGTATGTAATAATAAAATGAAGTGGGCACAACAGGAAGTATATAAATAAAATAAAGACATAGTAAGAACCAGTAAAATAATTTGAACAGCTTAAAATGAATTTTTTACTTATCATAGATAATGGAAATATTATATTTGGTCAAAAAATTTCATAGAGTTTTCATTTGATTTACATAAATTCAGAATTAAGACTAGTCTAGTGTACAAATAATTTTTCCAACTTTTGGTGGAAATTGGATCAGATGAAATCAGATATTTTGTCTGACAGCATTTTATAAGTAAGATTTTACCAGGGATCATAGCAAAGGAATAAAAAAATATAGGAGTCTAAAAGAAAAAATATAGGAGTTTAAAAGAAAAAATATATAAGAATTTCGAACGAAATATGGGATACATAGTAGTTTGGAGCACATGTACACAAACAAAACTGAGTACCATTATCCATAAAATTCTAAAATGTGTGTCCCCAATTACAGTCCTAATAACTTCAATTTTTAATAAACATCCTATAATTTCAAAAATACAATAATGTATGCACGATTCTATTAACACATTTTAGAAAAATATATGGTTAGAAAAAGAGCCATCATTTAATCCCATATATGAAAAAATTAGATCAACTGGAATTTTGCTCACCTGTGGAATTTGATTTAGATTCAAGGATTCCAGTGCATGGGCTTGCACATTAACTTTGATAAGGGCCTCCAAATCAGAGACTATTACATTAAGTGACAAATCTGTCACTTAAGGTAACAAGTGACAAGTCTGTCACTTAAGGTTTAAGTTGACAAATTGGTCAATATTATTAAAAAAACGAAGATTTTTTTTTTTTTTTTTTTTTTTTTTTTTTTTTGGGGGGGGGGGGGGGGGGAGGGTAAACAAACCAGAGTCAATAAAGTTATCAAACAATTTTGAAAGGCACTATTATTCTATATTAATATTATATACAAAAGAATGAAACTACTCCATTTAAAGTTAGTAATGTTGGTAAGTAAATGGGCATATCACACGGCAGCATATATACTCAACAAAACATGTTCACTCAGCGGCGTTCAAAGTTGGGGAAGCTGAACGAATGAGAAACTGATCAGCTGTCCCTAGGGTTTCCCCGAACTGATAGTGTGATGTATTCCCTTCTCTAAAGGTATTCCAGGAAAAAATCATGTCTATTCCTCCTACTGGTCAATTTTGATGAGCACATTCAACACAGTCAGCTTTTTGTAAACGGCTTCAAAAAAGTTGATCATCTGAAAATGTGTTGTCCTTGAACAAAGTCAGGCTGAGTGTGTTGGATATAATGTTGTGTTTAGTAAAAAGTTGAGCGAAAATCTCTCATATGATATGGCCAAAACATGTCTTGTGAGAGCAAAAATGTATTGTCGTAAATTTGGAAATTGATGAAAGGATTTTTTATTAGCTTAAAAAGTTCATTATAAAGAATATGAACCAACAGTTCTTCTACTTGCATAATTAAAAAAAAAAAAAAGTTCTAAGCTTTCACCTACCGATTTTTAAAAATGTAAACAAGTCAAAGTGGTATAATCAGTAAGAATAGTTCTCAGGAATCGGTATGAATGGGATTACAACTGGCTCTTGATCTTACTTTCTGGTATAAATTTCAGGAAATATTCATTTAATGCTTCTCACTGGTTGATAATTCTAGTAATGACTGGTATCAGTGTCATCCACCTATTATTTACAAATCTCATAATTTCTTCTTTCTTAGTTCCAACTTCGATTTGGACACCTCGGAAATCTTCTTTGCAAGCCGAATATTTATGAAGAAATTTAAACACAGTATTCAAAAAATCTTCAATATCCCAGTGACTAACTACTTGAGTCATTGCATTCTTGAAGGAATTATGCACAATATGCAAGTTACAACAAGTTAATTAACTTAGTTACTCTCTGAAATGGCTTTACACTGTGCGATTTTGCGCTGTTAATGATATAAGTAACAAAAAATCAGAGTATTTAACATGTTCTTGATCAACATTAATAACAAATATAATCTAAATGATGATTGTAAATGTATACAGCAAACAAAAGATTAATAATAATACAAAATGGATTAAAAATTATGATGAAAAAAAATAACACAGATTAAATCGGGTTGATCAAAAATAAGAATAGAAAATGTGTTATTTTAGCAATCGCTATAGATATAGAAGACTTCGTCTGCTCTGTCATGTGACCTCTGACATCAGGTGGGAAGAGTCCATTGAATTGCTTGGTATTTAAAATATGAGTTTAAGTAAATTTAAATATTCAATATACATGTTATTTATGTTGTAAAATGTAAAGCATATCTGAATAAATTTTATATGCCTATAATCCTTTAGGGTTATACAACATATTGTGTAAATTTACTGCATAAAAGGAATAAATTAATATTACGTCAACTGAACTAATAAAAGCATAAACAATAAATTAGAAACTGTAAACAAATTTCTTACCTTTTTTTATTAATATTTTATTAAATATTCATTTATTTATAAAAAAAGTAAAAAGTTAACCACTCAAGAATGTTTTACTAAACTAGTATTGATATAATTATCAAATAAATCAGTTTTAAAACGTTAAAATTTCAATATAGATTCCAACCTTTTCCCTCTGACACAGCAGATTTATCTTCTTTCAGGGATTCTTCTTCTTCGCTGATAAACAACCGCTCTAAGAGAACTTGTTCTGGAGTTGGACAAGGCCTCTGAAAAAATTATAACTGTTAATAAAATGTACTGTTAATCGCAGTGCATGTGTATATATAATAAAAGGTTTCTGCATTCACATTTTATTTATATATCTTGGAAAATTCACAATTAGTCAATAATTTACTTGTCAATAATTTGCTTGATCTTTAAGTAGATGGTGCCACTGAATATCGATTCTGGCAGTTTCGTGGTCATTTATGCCGATTCGATTATTGATTATTTTAACTGTTTCTCTAAAAAACGCATACACCACCTACTCTAAGATCAAGACGAAGCTTTAGATGGTCACTGTTCACTACAGCAAGATGCAATTGAGAAAGAGGAGGGCCCTCCTATGAAAACTTTTTGCAAATATAATGGAGCTAACGTTTCCGTAGAATCTCAGTAATAGGAAACAGGAGAAAAGAATACACGCATAACGCTGCCTATAAAAGGAGATCTAGGCTCCCTAGGTCACCATTGTTAAGGTTCCTACCAAGGCACCTATAGGAGGCTCTAGAGTTCCTACCAGAGAGTGTCTAAGACGTCATACATCGGAAGCACATTGTCGTGGGTGAAAAATGTTTGTAAACTGCAGACAATTATTTTAAGACTGCCAACAAAGACTGTCCGAAAGTTGCGAGCAATTTTTTTTTTATTAGTACAGACAAAGAATGTCCGAAAGTTGCAAATTTTTTTTTTCAGTACAAAGAGTGTCCGAAAGTTGCAGACTAATTTAATTAGTGCAGACAAAAACTGTCTGCAAGCTGTATTTCTGTGTCTGTGACTATGTCGCCGTGTCGCAATGTTTCTACCTCTGGGCATTACAGAGATGTTGAAAAACGTTTTTATTAGGTTTAATTGGAATATTGTAAAAGACACTGTTCCCTTCAATGAAACCTCTGGGATATACAAAATCAACTTTACCTTCGAAAATAATTCTCAAGTAAATTATATCGGCATGACTAAAAGACCAATTAAAGAAAGAGAAAAAGAACATATATCCAACCTTAAATTTAACAAATCTACTACCGCTTTATCTGCCACTCATAATAATAATCCCATAAATCTTAACACTATTGATATTCAAAAAATTGCCCTCTATAATAACCATAAATTTGCATTAAATCATGTAGCTATAGAAATATTAACTACTAATTCTGCTATTAATAACCGAGAACACAATTTAATACCTGATGAATGCAACAGCTTATAAACATAACAAAGTGAACTGAAGAGGATTGACGGCGAATTGAAGAAATGTTTATGTGAAGGTTTTCCAGTCAAACGAGTCATCATCTTAGCGCTGATGAGGGCTGCGAAATGCCAGCCGAAATATATATACGCTACATTAAAAGGATAATTAATAAGGTATTTTTAAAACTTAAAATAAGTAATATTCCTTTAATTAATTATACTATTTAAATACTTTATCATTCTACTAGTTTATGTAGACGATATTGTCATTTTTGGTAAGAAACAGTGTCAAACTGAAAATGTTGTTAAACTCTTAGAACAAAAATTTGACTTAAAAGGTTTGGGGAAAACGAAAAAACTCTTGGGAGTTGAATTTTCATATGAAGATGGAAATGTACAGTTATCTCAATCTTAGTATATTGATGAGATATGTGATTGTTTTAAATCTTTTCAGATTCCTTTTTCTTCCCTCCCAATTGTGAAAGGCATTAAGTACTCAAGCCAAGACTGTCCGACAAGTGAAAAGGAAACTGATGAGATGACTAGGCATCCTTATATGAATACTAGGATGTTTATCGTTTCTTGCTAATCCGAACACGTCCAGATATTGCTTATGCTGTTAACATTATGAGTCAATTTCAAAATTGTCTAGGTTTGTCACATTGGAATGCTTTAATTAAACTGTTGGGGTATGTTTTGTATACTAAGCAGTATAAATTGAATTTAAAATGCAATAAAATTAGTTTAATTGCCTTTTCGGATGCTGATTTCATGATGATTATGTTTCAATGGGTGGGCATTGTTTTTTTGGATGAGAGCCCTATTTCCTGGAAAACTTTCAAAGAGAAGTGTGTGAGCCTTTCCACAATGGAAAGTGAGTTCATCACTATGTGCGAGTGTGTCAAGGAACTGATGTGGCTTGATCATATTTTAGAAGGATGTCATGATTTTAAATTAATTCCTGGTGTACATAATCCTCCGACTCTTCATTCTGACAATCAAGGTGCCAACGAATTCGCGAAATTACCAATTGAAAACAACAGGTCTAAACACATACTTTTTTTTATTTGTGAATGGCTGTTTGAGGGGCAGTTCAATCTCAATTTTGTTTCTAGTAAATTTAATTTTGCCGATCCATTTACCAATACACTTACAAAGACCAAGCTTAGAAATTAATAAAATTAAACATAATTTATACGTCTCATTAATATATTAAAACCAATGTAACATTTAAAATGAGATAATGAATACAAAAATTTTAAAAACTTTAAAAATACATTTTAATTAAAAACATTTAAATACACGACAGACGTTTTGGCTAGGACACTAGCCCTCCTTAAGACTACTATATAACAGGCTGAATCATTCGCCGCCATTTGTCCGTCAAGTCCGTCATTGCTAAAACTTAGACTATTACATATGACTATTATATGAGATTATATAAGACTATTATATAATTGTCTTAGGTTTGGCAGTGATGAACTACCATATAAGATTATTATATGAGACTATATAAGACTTTTATATAGTAATCTTAAGTTTAGCAATGACGGACTTGACGTACAAATGGCGGCGAATGATTCAGCCTGTTATATAGTAGTCTTAGCCCTCCTCAGTGTCAAACATACAAGCACAACATTTACAAAAAAATTCATAACACATCATAACAAGGTTATATATTCAGGAGAATTGGGAGGGGGGGGGGGGGGATTCACCCTGAAAGAGCTATGGCAAAACGGAACATTGTTAAAGGTAATTTTTTGATAAAATAGTTTAAGCGCTTTGATTAAAAATTTAAATTTTAAATATTGGTTTATTTTTAGATTGAAATAACTAAAAATATGCATTTTAACAAAAAATATATATTATCAAAGGTCAACATATTTACATACATACATATGTATTGTGTAAATCTGAATATTATATTGGGAAAAGAAAAGAAAAATTTTATCATATCAGTTAAAAAATTGTTGCGCCATTATTATATTCCTTTTAAATGTGTGTATGAGTACTTAATTACAAAGTACAGATAAGCTTTTTTTTTTTAGTGTATTCAAGAATACTTAAGTACAAAGTACAGATATTCTTTCAGTATTAGCTAAATCGAGAGTTATTTTAATTTTCTGTGTAACCCCAAGTCTGCTGACGTCATTGAGGGTTGAAGTGGCCTTGTATTTCGAGGGTTATGTCCTAATGGCGATTAATAAGTGGCATGCGATTAATGTGAAAGCATCAAAGAATTTTCAAGTATGCTGTATGTAGGCTTATATGAGTGGACATACACACATATGAATGAATTAAAAAAACATTTAATCTCATTCTTGAAAAAATATAAGCAGAAAACTTTCCAACAAACATGTGACAAAAAAAAAAAAAAAATTACTTAAAAAGATAATATATGAAGAATGAATTTACAGTATTTAAATGGAATTTTACCTTATAAAAAATTTTCAGTTTCCCATGATACTTAACTTTATAAAATACATGTTTCAACACAAAAACTTAATAAATTAAAAACTTCCATTATTTCCGAACATGCAAGGGTATTATGCTAGTAGTTAAAACTAAACTTAGATTTAACTACTTCATATCTTAAATTCTGTGAGCTACATAAAACATAAAAACAAATCTACGAGTCAATAAATTGTAAAATGAGAAAAATTTTACCATGCTCTCCTTTAGCTGCAAAAGGCGAAATTTATTTTCTAACCTTCTCTTCCTTTCCAATAAGCTGATAGAAACCAATGCGAAGGTATCATCAGCTGTTAAATAAAATAAAGAAATAAATAGGCGTGACATTAAATCATTAAGTACAGACAGAGAATTATTTTTTACATACAAACACATTAAAAAAAAAGACACTACATACATGATGATTCTCAATAAAAATTTACACAGTTAAGATTTAAATTTTGTGATATAACATATATCATATAATACTTCAGTGTACTCTATAATAATAAAAGATGATGTCTGTCTGTCTGTCTGTACATCTACACGTTCAGCCCCTACTGAACGCAGAAGTACAAAATTTGACATGAGGGTGCTCAGAAGCCTTCCCGAGGGGATAGTGCAAAAAGAATCAATTTTTTTTAATTAGATTCGGAGATATTAATTAAAATGTCAACATATGTCTAATCAAAAAACGAGCGGATCATATTTTCCACCCTCCAAGTAGAATTCAGGCGTTCCTCAAAAGAAGAAACACAGACAGAAAATTTCACACATTTTTGTAAAGCCATCCCAGCTTAGCGGTTGCAGATATTGAAAATACACCTGTACCACGAGAAAGAGCATTTATTATCGATTATTACAGTACAATTTTTTTTTTTAAATATGGAATTTTTATATTTTTAAAAAAAGTTTTAAAATGGGTCCAAAATTTCTCTTTTTCTCGATCATCTTTTTTTAAATGTCCTGTACGAAAGAGTAATAGTCCCATTTCTTAACAACTGGTATATTTTGAAAGGTCATTTAATCCTCTTTCGAACCATATAAAAATTTTAACAAAAATACGGATTAGCGATCCATATTTTTAGATTTTACGAAACATCGATTTTTTTCACAAAACATTTTATAACTCAAAATCTTTTAGAGATAAATCTTTTTTTTTTTTTTTTATATATAGATCTCGCTTAGATGATTCACATCTCAAAAGATTCAAAGATTTTTTCAAAAACTGAATGAGTTATAAATTTTTCTATTTTATGCATAAAACCACTGCATACCGCATTCTGGATCCATTCAAGTCGCACGATTTCATGTATTTGGGTTGGGTTACCATGCCAACTCCCATTAACAGAGAAAACAATATCTGGAAACTCTGGAGAAAGAAAAAAATATTTTACTGACTGAGATCACATGTTTTTTGTAAATTGCAAATTTCAATATTCTTTAATTTTCCTTTGTCTCACAAAAGACTTACTATGCAGAGTTTTCATCAAAAGATGAAGTTACCGTTCAAATTTCATCGATTTCGGAGAATAAACTAAAAATTTACATTTTAATTGCAAATTGAATTTTATTCTAATACGCGTAAATTATTTTTAATACATCATTCGAAAAATATTTTAAAGTACTTTTATATTATTGAAAGTGGAATTCAAGATTTCTCCCAATTTACATGTTTTGAGGTGTCCTGAATCGGTTTTCTTTTGTAACTCAGCTAATAATTAAAGTAATTTCATTAGTAATACATCATTTGAAAGCTTTGTTGATTTGGAATTGAACAGTAGATTAGAGAAATTTCTACCGCCAGATGGTGCTGTAATATTTTAAAATTTTAATATTTCAAATTCTAATTATGATTAAATTATTTTTAATACATCATTGAAAAGATATTTTGAAGTTCTTTTATATTATCAAAAGTGGAATTAGAGTTTTTACCCGATTCACACATCTTAAGGCATCCTGATTAGGTTTTTTTTTTTTTTTTTTTTTTGTATCTCAGCGACTAATTAAAACATTTTCATAAGTAATACATCATTTGAAAGGTTTGTTGATTTGGAATTGAACAGCAGATTACAGAAATTTCTACTGCCAGATGGTACTGTAATATTTAAAAATTTTAATATTTTAAATTCTAATGAGCACGGAAGGTGTTGTATGTTCTGTCAGAAATTTGAAAGATCATAACATGATGAGTGAACAGGCTGCTTCAGACATTGAAACTGGAAGAGGGCGCCGCAGACGCTACCAAGCGGGAATTTACTGCGATTAAAATTTTCAATAAAGCTATTTTCACTATATGTCAATAAGCTGTTGTAAGACTTAAAACGGGAAAAAGGTGCGCCGAGCAGGAGTTTCAGAAAGTCAAATTTTTCAAGGATCGTGAAGCAGCTGGTCAACGAAGGCGGCTAGTTAATAATATTAACTTAAAATCCCTTAAAAAGGTTTCAGAAAATATTTTATTTTACCACAATAAAGATTACATGGTCCTTTTAAAGCTAAAACTATATATTACACACACACACACACACAAAAAAAAAAAAAATCTAATCTGAAAATTTTCAACCATAAAATCTAATTTTTGTATACAATCTGTTTTTCAAAAGTTAAGCAACAACCTATTTTCTCTGAATAAATACCATAAAATGCAAGAACTCACAACAATTGTTTTGGGTCAAAAGAAAGCACGGCCCTTCATCAGGCAAATAAAGTAGGCCCGAGTGCTGCAAACAAGGCAAGTTCTTGCATTTTATGGTGTTTATTCAAAGTTTTGTACTTATCACTTTTAAACGTTAGTTCTGTGGTGCATTTTTGTAATCTGTTCTCTCTCTCTCTTTTTTTTTTTTTTTTTTTTTTTTTTTTTTTTGTGTGTGTGTGTATATCTTCTACGAGTCTGTAGCAAACAGAACTGTTGCCTAGGTAACGATATCACGTGATCAGCAAGAGAGCTGAACTCTGCATGCGTTACAGAATGTAACAGTGTATGTAATATCCATGAGCACTGAGCATGCTGATATGCCACTATGTAAATATATGTAATAAATGTTGTGTTAGTGAAAGCAGCTTCATTCCTTAGAATGATGATTCCATATGACATACACTCCAAACACTGTATTGAATATAGAATAATGACAATCATCAAATCATTAACTGAATTCTAAATAACCTCAATATTTAGAAATAATTAGTTTGAGATCTCATTATTTCTAATTTTTTGTAAAAAGTCCATTTTTGAAGAAAGAAAAGAAAAGACATTATGATCTTTAGACAGAAAACTAATTTAAAATTGGAAGTGAGAATAGTATATAGTTAGACAAAGGTGCTCAATTACAACTTCAAATGTTAAACTATAACCGGATCAGCCTTTTCTTTCTTTCTTTCAAAATCATTTTCAACCTATTCCCGAAAAAGTATCTGCAATTGTTAATGCTTCCCCACCTACAAATGTATCTCAATTCCATTCATTTCTTGGATTATTGTCTTATTATAGATCTTTTTTGCCTAATGTAGCTGAAATTTTAGAGCCCTTATATAGATTATTAGAAAATGACGTGCAATGGTCATGAACAAAAAGGCACGGAAAAGCATTTCAGAAAGTAAAAGATTTATTAATTAAGGCACCAATCTTAGAATTGTATGATGTAAACAACGATATTATGGTTTAGAATGTGTTTTAAATCACATAACTGACAATTCTGAGAAACCTATTGCATATGCTTCCAGGACATTGAATAAAGCTGAACGAATTATGCTCAAATAGACGAAGAAGCATTATCTACAACATTTGGTGTTACTAAATTTCATCAGTATTTAGCTGATACAAAATTTAAGATTGTCACTGATCATAAACCATTTCTTAGATTGTTTTCTCCATTTAAGAAACAACCTGGTACTTTATCACCTAGGATGTTGAGATGGTTGTAAATTTTAGCTGGGTATGATTACACTATTAAATATAGGGAAGGGGAAAATAATAAAAATGCTGATGCTTTGAGTCGATTGCCTCTTCCAGAAACTGTAAACATAGATGAATCTGATAAACCCCCCCCCTGAAATTATGTTTGTTTTGAATGATGAAGATTGGCCTGTAATCTCCGAAACTATTGCTAATTGGGCGCTAGAAAATACGATAACAAAACAAGTTTTGGATTGGGTTTTAAATGGGTGGCTTAAAAAAAAAAAAATCGGTAGAATTTGAACCTTATTTCAGAAAGCGTGATTCTATTTCTTGTTTACAAAATTGTTTACTATGGGGACATAAAGTAAATATACCAGATCATTGTCGTGATGCTATGCTGAAATTACTACATTCTGTACATCAGGGTATATCTAGTATGAAAGCAAAAGCCAGAAGTGTTATTTGGCGGTCTATTATGGATACAGAAATTGAACAATTAGTTAAATCTTGCATATGATGCCAAATGTTCGCAAAAGATAATCCTAAGTTAAAACCTTTAGAATGGAAAGTGGGAAAACTGTGGGAAAGAATTCATGTTGACCGTGCAAGTCCGTTCATGGGTAAATATTTTTTGGTAGTAGTAGACACATAAAGCAAATGGTTAGACGTACAGGTTGTACCAAATACAGAATCTAGGACAACCATAAATGCTTTAATCCATTAGTAGTCGCTAGTTGGTTGATTCGCCGCCCATTTCTTCAGTGTTGCCAGACTTTTTTATTCAATAGCCACCAAAAATTTTCAGAAGAGGCATTTGATATACATAATCGATGATTATTCGAGTCGATTCACCTTTTATGTATATCAAATGCCACTTAATTTTTGGTGGCTATTGAATAAAAAAATCTTGCAACACTGAAGAGATGGGCGGTGAATCGATCAACTAGCGACTACTAACGGGTTAAGAAATTTTTTTTCAAATTTTGGGTTACCGATTGAATTAGTTTCTGATAATGGTACATCATTTACAGGGTACCAGTTTCGAGAATTTCTCAAGGTGAATGGCATAAAACATGTTAATTCTGCCATTTCACCCAGCCTCAAACAGACATGTTTTGAAAGATATGTACAAACAATCAAACATGCCCTGAAAAAGCCTGATACAACTGACATGGCATTAGCTCTTTCTCGATTTTTATTAGAAAATTATACAACACCATATGCAGTACCTGGTACAACCCTGGCAGAATTAATGTTTGGTAGACCACTTAGAACAGCCCTTCATTTAGTATTGCCCTCGGAACCAAAATCTAGTGATCCTCTTCATAAATACAAGCTAAATGAATCGGTGTTTATAAAAAACTTCAGAAGAGGGGAAAAGTGGATGTCAGGAAAAATAATAAAATTATTAAGTAGCCGTTGGGTTTAGTAAAAAAAAGCAACGGAGTAATGTGTAAATGTCATGTAAACCAATTACGACATAATAGAGAAATTAGGGAGGAAATGACTCGAAAACGGAATGAAAACTTTCCTATGCATGTTAATAGTGAAGATTTTGATACCTCCCATGATGCAGAGCATTTTTGCCCTCCGCAAGAAGATGCTGTCGCAGACAAAAAAATTTGACGCCAGCTACAGAAACTTTTTTTTAATATATAGAGAAAATTTGATTTAATAATAAAATTGATTTAATTAAAACAGTTTCAAGCATGAATAATGCATAAAGCACTTTATGAAAAAAACTGTTTTGTTTTTTACTGATAATTGAATATCAAATTTTTAGAAAGTCATCATGTAAAAATCACTCTTTCTTAAATTATTAACCTAATTATTTGTAACTATCCATTTTTCCAGATTTGAAATAGCTTGATAAGTGCAATTGAAAATATTTTTTTATAATAATTTTGATTATAATTTTTAACAACTAATATGCGCCGACGTACTGGCGTTCAAAAGTACTAATAAACAAAAATAATAATAAAATGTAAGCAAAAACCATAAATTAAAACATAAAAATAAAAAATCACTGTGGTTGTTTCAGGTCAAAATAATAACACATCCCTTCACCAGACAAAAAAGTTAGCCACTAGCGCAGCATCAAAGCAGCACTTGTATCTTCTTTCACACATGATGAAGGGGTTCTGCTATCATTTCGGTCTAAAACAATTTTTGCGAGTTTCTTTTTCTCAAATTATGATATATGCTTGCAAAGACTTTTATTATCCGATTTTATTACATCAGAAAATAATAAATTGAAATAATATAGAGCTTTTGCTCCTCAACTGAATTTATGTACTGGACCTGGAGAACTGGTAAATTTACTTTTTAAATGGAATTTTAGAATTGCACTTATCTTCGTCTAATTCCTAATCAGATTCAAACATTTTTGGCATTTGGAAAAAACACAGATGATTCCATTTCATCTGAATTTTCATCAATATTAATATTAGATTCATTGATTTTACTCAAATTTTGAATAAAATGGGAATAAAATTGCATTAATTTCATCTTAAGTTAATATTTTTCTAAGGTGAAAAGTTATAATAAATAAATAAAAACAAGAGCATTAGTATATTTTCAGCTAAGGAACTAGGATTAGAAAATCTCATCTCTCACTTCAAAATCTTTTGGACAACATTAATCCTCCCTTTCTTGTTACCATCTTTAATAAAATTAATCTGCCCACATGTCATTTGCATTGACAACTAAATGACTGTTGTAATGGTAAAAGAATAAAAAAGGGGAATGAGCAGTCTCCGGCGTTTTGGCGCCAGAATGGGATTCAGAGCTATTGGCCGTTATAGGAATGAAAGAGTTAAAATAGATGGTCACTGATCAGTATTTATTTGTAAAACATAAAGTTTTGCTTTTAATATACATTTAAATGTGAGTCCGCCGAAATTACTTTGTGGCTTGTATTTCCAACTTTTTCAAAGAAAACGCTTTTTTAAGGTTCATAAAGATAAAAAATAAATCAGAATAATGAAAATTGGGTGGGCTGGGAAAGCAAATTATTTGGGTAGGCTTGTGCCCCACGGGCCTATATAAGTTGGTGTCGCTGTTTGTAAGTTAAGTTGAATATAATTATGATTTAAGTAAAAATTAAACTCTGCAGAATAATTCTTTCATTTTACATGAACTCCAAATTCCAGCTGCATTTTCCTACTTTATAATTGCACTCTGCTAAACTAAACCTGAAATAAATTTTGTAATAGTGTGTGTATGGATATGAAATCCTTCATATCCAACAATATCACCTGGATGACAAATGGACAACTAATTAAAATAAAAGATAACTTTATGAGAAATATGAAAATACTGGTGGATTAGATTTAAAAACCCTGAAATCAAAAGAGAAATCCCTGAACATGAAAAACAGGGGTTCATACTCAAATATCGGACAAAAATTCCCTGAGTTCCCAGACCATGTTCAAGAAAATATTAGCGACACATTACAAGAAACGCTCCCCCAGAGAGGAGAAAATACATCTACTTCCACTGTATGATGTCATGTTACTACCAATCATGATAGAAATTCAGGTAGAAATCATTGTTCACATGTGTATTTTTATAATACTTTATTATCTGAATTTTGATATAAAGCTAAACAAGAAAAATATAACTTAAGAGAAAGAAAAATTTGTTTTTCCAGGTTTTATAATCGAATTTTTCCTGACTTGTAATGAAATTTTTTAGTTTCCCTGAGTATTCTAAGTTTTCCCTAATAAGTATGAACCCTAAAAACTTTTTTTTTTTTTTTTTTTTTTTTTTAATTTGTGTGCATCTTGTTTGAAAAGAAGAAAAGAATAGTTTTTAACTCCTTTTAATTATTACCTTTTTCAATTTCCCTGACAGATGGAACTTGAGAATTATATACATGGAACTTTATAAGTCTGTGACATGCATCTTCTTTGGACTTGAATGGAGTATTTACATCTGGACAAATGGCTCCATTTTGGTCTTTAGAAAGTTGTTCATTAAATCTGAAATGATTAATAGATACAATTTCATTATAAAATGAAACATACATTTAAAAAACATATTTTAAAAGTACCTTTTTTTATTCATTAATTAATTTGATTTATTTTTACACTATTCCTTCAGCATTCAAAAATAGCAAACATTTAAAAAATTTTTATACAGATATTGCTTTGATTAGTGGAGTAATTGGTTATATCAAAACACACATTCAAATAAGAAAGGTTGCAATATATCCACAGCTGATTTCTGCAAAAACCAAACATCCATAAATAATGTAATACAATATTTTTTTTTCATGTTACTGTTAGAAAACGCATATTACAGTTTGACTTGAAACTTTTTAAATAAATTTATATAATTTACCCGAATCTTTATTAACATAAAACATTTGAACTAATTTAATCAATGACAAAACAACCAAGAAATATTAAAAAGGTCAAGTTTATTCTACATTGTTACTTCAATTTTTTAGATCAATATTAAAAATTCATTTGTTACATTAAAATAAATCCCACTTTATAGTTAGCTTTATAAGTTTTAATATTGCTTCAATACAATTTTGATATTTTTAAAATTTAACACACACGCACACATTCTTCCACTGAAGTAAAATTAAATTAATAAATAAATATTCTCTAATTGAATGCATATTAATTGTAAATTCCTCTGCATTAATTAAGGGACCATCTTTAAAAAAAAAAAAAAAAAAAAATCTGCACTAACTGAAGAACGTGATTACCCCCCCCCCTTTTTTTTTTCTGATAGTTTATATGAATGTTAAAGTAATTTTACTATTACATTCAAATATGAAAATTTATCAAAAATTTAAGAAAAACTTGACATTTTTACTAAATTTGGAAGACTTATCGCTGTTAAAATTTTGATGCCACAAAAATTTTACTAGTCCTATTTTATACAATTAAACAATTGCAGGTGTGGCAATTTGATTATTTTTTTTAATTTTTTATGACTCCGGTAAAATTCCTTAAGAGGGGACAATACCTAATCCCGCGGACAGCCGTAGCCAATGTTATTCTGTGGGAAAATTTGTTGCGACAATTACACATTACCTAATGTATAATTTTTAATTCTGTTTTCGCAGTCAGAAAATTAATAACCGTTAAATGAGTACTCATTTTTGAAAAATTCATTTTTTTAAATTTTTACATTTTAATTTAGAGTTCAAAAATGCGATTTTTCACAAAATGCATTTTTCTCATTTTCTAGTTGCAAAATGAAATACTAAAATTTAAAAAAATCAATTTTTGGAAAACAAGTACTAATTTAACGCTTATGAATTTTCTAAATGTGAAAACAGAATTGAAAAATATTCATTAGGTAATGAGTAATTATGTAAACAAATTTTCCCATAGAATAACATGGGCCAAGGCTGCCGGCGAGATTAGGTATTGTCCGCTCTTAATTTATCCAGGTCACTTTCTTCTACTCCAGCATGAGATATTTCATAAGTTGAAATTTTTAAAAATTCTCTGATATTTTCCTGACATTTTTCGTGCTGTAAAATTTTGTTTTTTCCCTAATTTTCAAGAATGAAATGTTTACTTTATTATAATGAAAAGCTTATTAATAATATTATTATTGTATAAATATAGTTAATAGTATTCATTCAACTTTAATTTTTTTTAAATATAATTGATAACATTGACAATAAAATTGACAAAAAAATAATTGACGCCATGAATTATTTTTTTGTCACTGATATTCAAAACACCCTCTACTAAACACAATGAAAAAGTGTTTAAACTAAGAGTAGTAATATCTTTTTTATTTTAAATCTTAATTTTTACCTGTGAATTTATGCAATTATTATGATCATAATATAACATACATCTGTAGTTGTACATTCAATGAGTAATTGAATTTTATAACACGAGGTTCTATCTGGAAAGGAAAACTAGTGAACTATAATTACTGCCAACGATTACAATTTACTGTAACCACTGCTAGGTCCACACGGTCAAACCTAAAAATCTATTTATCAAAACCTATAATATAATTATTACTTTATGTTCATGGCCATACAAATATTATTTTATAATGACACTCAGTGCATTTAAATAACACATATATGCACTGCTATGTAGTTGTTATTTGACTAATAAATTATAAAAAGGGAAATTATGAACCTCTTCCTTAGTTTAAATATTTGCAATAGCATAGTTGATTGGTGGGTGATTTTTTTTTTTTTTTTTTTTAATGGCATAAAACCCCCAAAAAGGGCCATTTTGTACCTAGTGTTGCCAAATTTAGGGACCTTTTTATTCAATATCAACCACTAAATTTTAATTGTAATAGTTGCCTAATCACTTTGAGGATTAATCATCTATCATGTATATCCAATATCACTTCTTAAAAATTATTGATGACTATTGAATAAAAAGGTCCCCGAGTCTGGCAACACTGTTTGTATCAAACAAACATATTAACAAGGAATTATACATAAGTTAAAATTACTTGGTTACATTACTTATAAAAATATACTTTTAAAAATATCCTTTTTAAACTATGCACTTACAACAAATATATTTCGGATGCGTCTTGCATACATCCTCGGTGCATTAACATGACACTGTCCTTCTTTCTGGATTGTTTTCATCAAGTGTTGTCATGCATTTGGTATAATGCTATGCTGGCAGTCATTAATAGATAGATTATTAGTGATTATTTCTATTGCTTCTCATTTGAGAGCATAATGGTGGTTATTATAGGGGGTGATTTTTTGAGTGTTTATTGTATTAAGATTAATAGGGTTACATCGTGTCCCAAAAGTTTAGACAATCAATAAAATTTGCATTAACATAAAAAGTAAAAAGGTACAATTAAAATTTGTGTGATAAGTAATAAATAAAAGCAGTCTTTCTGATATACACATATAAATTATGATCAAAGGTAGAAGGAGATATTTCATACCATGTTTTGTCAATTGCAGTTTTTAAGTCATTTACACATGTATATTACTTTCTATTTTCATATATTTTACAAGATAAGATCCCCCATATGTTCTCTATGGGATTGAAATCCGGACTAAGTGCTGGTCAATCTAATAGTGTGATATTGTTTTGCATAAACCACGCTTACGTTGATCTGAAGGTATGGATGGATGCCCCATCTTGTTGGAAACACGCAGTCTGGTTCTGCTAGCAAATCCATAATTGGCAGTAAATTGGTATGTAAAATAACCTGATAATCATCTGATTTCATTTTTCTGTCCGTAAATCTTAGAAATGTTTGCCCGTTGAAACAAAACCCTCCTTAGGTCATTACAGATCCTCCGCCTTGTTCCCTGCTGAAACAGTTCTTTGGGTTTTTTTCTTAGGTCATACCAGTAAAATTTATAACCATCAGGGCCATCCAAATTCCATTTCTTTTCGTCACTGAAGATGACAGAAAGCCACTTTTCACCGTATGAAATATGCTTTCTAGCCCATTTTAGGCATGCATCTTTATATCTCTGCTTTAAGCAAGGTTTTGTTTTCATTCTCCTGTAAACAATGTATTTTGAAGATTTAATTCTTCTGTGTACAATACTTTTTGAAATTCTGGAAGTTGATGCAATAGCACGCACAGATAAATTATCAGCTGAAGCCTTTTTTAATAACATTCTATCATCATGTAACATTATTATTATTATTATTATTATAATTATTTCTTTTTTTTGGTCTTCCGACACACTTTTGAGTATTCCATGTTCCACCTGATCTCAAAACTCTATAAATACTGCTCAAGGATCTCTTTATTCTTCTCGATATTTGTACAGGATTTTGTTCTTGCGCTTTTAACTGTAAAACCTTAATAAATATCATCTTTAGAAATTTTTTTAGAATGTGGCATTTTTATCAGAATATGCAGGAAATGTCTTTTCCGAATCACAAACAAAACAATACATTGGACTCATTAAATTATTATGCTAAAAATGTAGCAGACGATATTTCAATTAAAGGGAAAAATTAATTCTGCATTTATAGAAGCAGACGACAATAAAAATATTTTATTATGTGAACAAAAATGTAAAAGAAAACATGTAATGCTGTATTGTGTCTATACTTTTGGGACAGCAGAATTTTACATAATTTAATGTACATTTTATAATTTCAAACCTTTGATCATAATTTATATGTGTATATCAGCAAAACTGTTTTTATTTATTACCTATCTCATAAATTTTAATTGTACCTTATTACTTCTTATGTTAATGCATATTTTATTGATTGTCTAAACTTTTGGGACATGGTATAGTTTTATGGGTGGTGAATAGAGCAGTAGAAAATCTGTTAAATTTTAGATTGGAGAGGTATTCTTTTTCACGTTCATTAATATAACGTTTTGTCACGCCTATGAAGCAGGCTCTTTTATTATTTTCGTGTTTATAGTTAATTTTATAGACACCTGAAGTAAATTTAGGGTTGATTGGGTCTTTTTCATTTCGGAGACGTTGAAATATGTTTTTAATTGGTTTAATAGGGACAGGGTTCCCAGCATGAAAGACACTCAAAAATAGTTGCTTTAGTTGCCTTTAATGTATGAAATAGTAGCCACGTTGCTCCAAATGCAGTCAAACTTTGTTAACGTGAATATCAAGCGGAATAAAAAAATTATCATTAGTTTATATTACCAGTAACTCAGAAACTGATCTTCAATTTTCATGGGGATTTTGGAAATAGTTCATATTAAAAGTAATTCACATTAAGCATGTTCATGTTAACGAGGTTTGACTGCAGTATAGTTTCAGATTAAGAAAAAAACATACATAATTTAAGCAGTTTTTTGAGATAACGTGGCCAGAAGATAAGATTAAAAAAAAAAAAAAAAAAAACTGTAGAGCCTTTTTTGAGATACTAATTTCCGAGATCTAAAACTGACCTACTTAATCAGGATGATTGTAAATTTTCTTTAACCCGTTAGTAGTTGCTAGTTGGTCGATTTGCCGCCCATCCTTCAGTTTTTCCAGATTTTTTTATTCAATAGCCACCAAAAAATTTTAGAAGTGGCATTTGATATACATAAAACGCAAATAAAATCGATTTAACGTCGATCACATCACTTCTTAAAATTATTGGTGACAGTTAAATAAAAAGTTTGCAATCTGTAATAGGTGGCGCTGTCGATAGCGACTACTAACGGGTTAATAACCACAGAAAATTAACAATAATTTGATACAAAAGGATACCTAAAAAGGAATTTATATAGCAATTTTCAAGCAAATTGTTAGAGCTGTTTTTGAGATACTTTAACCAAAACGTGGCAAACTCAATTGTTGACCGAAAAACAACAATTACATATGAAAGGATATCTAAATGGGAGTTAATATGTTAAGTTTGAAAAAAAATGGTACAGCTGTTTTGCGAGAACCTGAAATTGACCTACTTATACAGAAAGCCTATCAATTTTTCTAAACTAACTAACTAATATATATGAAAGGGCATCTAAGAGGGTGTTTATATGCAGTTTTACGGTCACACTTTTGGTTTTCCAATTTTCAACAAAAGTTAGAAAAATCACCTGTACATCAGACCTGCCTCAATTCTGAAGTTCCATCGTTCTATATTTATTAGTTTCGGAGATATGGTAGTCAGGTCTCTCTCTCTCTCTCACACACACACACACACACAGCCAAAAACCACTTTTTTGGGTGCAGACCTTAAAACATATGAATCAGATTAAAACTCGAAATTGAATTTTTTGACCGAGTAGAATAAATATTCCTATTAACCACTGTAGTCGGGTAATGGAAGAAAAAATGCAGTGTAGGTGCAGAAAAATAGCAGGGAACAATGTTTTGTTCAAAATAGTCTCCATTTTCCTGAAAATAGTGCTGACTAACCTGAAAATAGTAGCTCTTAAGCCACTTTTACACAAAAATAGTTGAAAGTTGACTGGAGTTGATTTGAGTAGCAAATAGTTGCTTTTTAGTCGCCACTGGGGATGTTAACATTGAGTTTTTTAGCTTCATTTTTTATTTTTAAGGCGGCACCATTACAGAAAGGTATAGAGATGGTAAAGGTTAGCTTAGATTTTTGTGCGTTCTTAATGGAATTCAAAGTTTTTAATCTTTTTTTTTTTTATATTTTATCTACAAGATTTTTACTATAGTTGGCTTTTTCGTGATTTCTTTGATAAATTTAATTTCCTCTTTTAGTAAGGTTGTGTTAGAGCAGACGCGAATAGCCCAGTTTATATAAGAGCAAAGAGTGACATATTTATATGAAAGGCAGGGGGGTTGCATTTTTTATTATGATTTCGTTATTAGCAGTAGGTTTCCTATAGACAGTAGTATCGAATGAGTTATTGGGATTTTTGATAATTCGGACATCAAGGAAATTTAAAATGTTGTTAGTTTCAGTCTCAATCGTAAATTTTATTTTATTATCAAGGTTATTAAAGTTTTTAACGAGGTTGGTAGGGTTGATATAATCGGGGATAACAATGAAAATATCACTGATGTAACGGGTCCAAATCAGAGGCTGAAATTTCTAAGTAACACATTTTTAGTTAGGCGATTACTCCCAATATGGGAGATACGATTAGGACGCCCTGTGTTTGTCTATAAATGTTTTGACTGAAAGAAAAATATGATTCATTAAGAAGAAGGTTGCAGGCTCAAATAAGGGTTTCACTGACTTTATTGTTTCCATAGATTTCTGTAATTTTTAAGTTAATAAGTTGCATGATTTCCAGAAGGGCAATGGAAGGATAAAGATCTTCAATGTCAAAACTAACGAGTGTGTCTTGAGTATTGATATTTGTAGTGCCGAGTTTTTGTATAAAAATTTCGTTAGAATTTATGGAGTAGTCAGAAAGGGGTAGGAGGGATTGGTAGATGTTTTTCATATAAGTTTCTAAGCAGTAAGTTGGGCCTTCGAATTTATATCAACCCTACCAACCTCCTTAAAGACCTTAATAACGTTGATAATAAAATTTACAACTGAGACTGAAACTAAGGACTTGTTATGTCGATGATACTTTCACTGTTATCCCCAATTATAGCAAACCTACCAACCACCTTAAAGACCTTAATAACCTTGATAATAAAATAAAATTTATGATTGAGACTGAAATTAACAGCACTTTAAATTTCCTTGATGTCCAAATTATCAAAAATCCCAATAACTCATTCGATACTATCATCTACAGGATACCTACCGCTAATAACGAAATCATAAATAACCTTTCATGTCGCTCTTTGCTCTTATATAAACCGGGTTATTCTCATCTGCTCTAATGGAACCTTACTAAAAGAGGAAATTAAATTTATCAAAGAAATCGTAAAAAAAGCCAACTATAGTAAAAATCTTGTAGATAAAATTTATAAAAAATGATTAAAAACTTTGAATTCCATTAACAAAGCACAAAAATCTAAGCCAACCTATACCACCTCTATACCCTTCTGTAATGGTGCCGCCTTAAAAATAAAAAATGAAGCTAAAAAACTCAATAGACCCAATAAACCCTAAATTTACTTCAGGTGTCTATAAAATTAACTTTAAACACGAAAATAACAAAAGAGCCTGCTACATATGCATGACAAAACGTTATATTAATGAACGCAAAAAAGAACACCTCTCTCATCTAAAATTTAACAGATTCTCTACTGCTCTATCCACCACTCATAAAACTAACCCTATTAATCTTAATACAATAAACACTCGAAAACAATCCAGAAAGAAGGACAGTGTCATGTTAATGCACCGAGGATGGATGTGAGACGTATCCGAAATATATTTAATAAGGAATAATTAATTTGAAAAGGATGATATTTTTAAGGTATAGTTTTATAAGAAATGTAAATTTAGTCCTTTTGAATAATTTAATATGTATTATTTGGTTATTTAATTCCTATAACAGAATTTTCTGTTTCTATCTTTAGCAAAACAAAATTTGTCTGTGATCAAGGAATGACAGACCAAGTCTGGTATCACAAGCATTATCACTTTATAAAATATGAAAAATTTACATTTACAAAGAAAATAAATTAGTAATATAAAACAAATACAATATTCTAGAGACCAGGGATGAGATTGGCAAAAATACAAAAAAGCTGAAACTGTATGCAAAGGCAAGACGTTAAAATGAAATACTAGAATTTTTATGACAAAACCTATTATATCAGAGTAATAAATATTTATTTTAATCTTCAATGTATAAAAAAAGAACAAATGCACATCAGTAACATAAAAAAGCTGAAATTTTTGGAGATTTTAAATTAATCTCCAGAGTTTAAACTATCTGCAGTGCTCGCGGCTGTGCTGCACTCTTTCTGCTACTAGGAATTTAATCATCACTAAATACATTATCCAGTACATTTCATTTATAATTACTTTTAATTACTTCAAGGTACTATGAACAAGAAAACCAGTTTATTTAATTGAAATAGCCTCTATAATTGAAAATTTTTGAATCAGGCCATTATAACAGCATTTTCACTGAAAGGGTTCACACAATGATAATTCGAAATATGAAACATTTACAATGTAATAAGCTATTTAAGAAAAATTATGTAAGATAAAAGTTGGCTCATTCCATTTAAAGTTAATAAATCAGATGAAAGTGTGCAAAAGTTTCCAGTAACAGAAATTTTACAGATTTCCTCCCCAACCTAAATAAATAAATTAAAATAATAATAATAATAATAATACTTACAGAACAGTTTTAGGCACTGTATTAATTTTCTTAACAGGCGGAGCAGCCTGAAATGTTAAACAAATTAAGTAAGCAATATTTATAAGAAATAATACCAGATTTGTCAGATTACAAATTAATAAATTATACAAGAAGTGCAACACTCTTTAAAAAAAAAAAAAAAAAAAAAAGTATGGATTTCAGGAAAATTTTAAGTTTTCATAAACATTCATATTAGATTTTAGCACCACTCTCATCACATTTAATATTAATACATTAAAGTAAAAACTCTGCAGCATCCACACACAGGTTTTACGCTGGAAAACAAAATCCAAATTCAAGAACATAAGATTAAATACCAATTTGAAAAGATTGGAAAAAAATACCAATAAGATTAAATACCAATTTGAAAAGATTGGATTTCCAAAAATTGACAATCTTAAATCTGAACCTTTGAAAAATCAGCAAACTTAAAATTAGGCACTTAAAAAAATTTGGACAATCTTAGGAGTTTCTCAAAAAATTCTGAGAAGAAAATTGTGCAAGGTCACTGTGCTTAAATATAATAATCTATAAATGTGACAGTGTCCTTTTAGTGAAAATCTAAATGCAAAAATTGTATACATATGCATCATAATGGAACATCCACATTTCAAGAATGGTCCACAAAACATTTCATTGAATTTTAAAGGTTTTCCTCTAGTAGAATTTTCTGTTACTATACTATACATTCTTCATTATGGCTCCCCCCCCCCCCCCTCTAATTCAAGGGTATTTGTAAGCCTCAGTAAAAAACCCTGAATTTTTTTTTTTTTTTTTTTTCACCAATGTGGGTGGTTGATTGCAAATTTATATGGTTAATATTTCAGAAAAAAAATCAATATAAGTTGTATAAATCTAGCACAATTCAAAATAAGCATGAAAATGGCAGTATACATGTAATGTTACTTTTAAATATAATTTCACATGAAAAAGACATCAGTTCAAGCATATCAAATTTAATCTAATAAATTTCATAGCTCACAATGTGAAAATTTGTCTTTTCTACATTGTTACTAATATCAGCTCATTATTCACAAAGCATATAATTGTCTAGTTAACAGGTTTATAATGTTATACATTGATGTTTTGTCTTAGTTTTTGTTTTGCATTCTAGCATATTAATATAATATCAATATAAAGTATCAAACTAAAACAAAACATGAATATGTAATATTACAAGGCTGTTAATTGGCCAATTACGTTTTGAAAAGATCTTCTGGTTCGGTACATGTACCGAACCGGAAGATCTAAAAATTAAAAACATTGCCAGTAAATTAAACATAAACATTCCAACAAACCAAATCCGAACATTTATCAAATCATTAGAAACGATAAAGATCAAAATCCCCCCCTCGAGTCTGCTGGTATATACAAAATTCCCTTTAACCCCTTAACGTGCGGTGTCCTCGCCACAAGGACGCAAAATTTAAGATCCAGCTGCAAAAATTCATCCCGGAAATATTTTAGCAAAAATTCACGTTTATAACATATCAGAAAAGGCCGGTTTTTTAAACCTCAAAATTTAAAATTTCTTTTAGTTTAATTTAGTTCATGAATTCCGGTGGCAGTATAATTTAAATGTTTCAAATTGTCTTGCGCCGCAAAGGGTTAAACATCAAAACAATAGCGATGGTTGTTACATAGGAATGACAAAAAGGAAAATTAACACACGCATCAAAGAACATATTAATGACATTAAATTTGGAAGATATGGCACGGCTTTAGCGCAAACCCACAGAAATAAAAACATTGAAATAGATTTTTAAAAATACTGAAAAAATTGCTAATTAAAATAACCGCAACTACGGTCTTTTTCGCGAAACAATCGAAATCATAGATCATCCTAATGCATGCAACCTGGACCAATCAACGGCAGCTATTGATGCTACCTGGCGCCACCTCCTGAAGGAGAGAAGACAATTAAACTGTCAGAAAGAAATCTTCACAGAAACTACACAGCATGGAGTAACTGGTGCTGAAGATAAGGGGGGGGGGGGGGGGGGGGGGCTGAATGAAAGTACTTCGCCAATTAAAAGTTATCTGTAAAGCTGAAAGTAAGGTCTTGTTTTTTATTATAAATTAAAAGTACAATGTTCAACCATTTTCTCTTTCTTTTCTTTTTTATTTATTAACTAAAATATCATGAATTTCCTAAATGTAATAAACTTACCAAAAATCACATCGCAATTAGGCACAATGGCCTTATCTTGGCAACCAGTCACAAAAATCAAGACTGATTTCAGCAATGGACACCAAAAATATAGGAGTGCAGTGAAATTATCACATATTTTGAAAAAAAAAATTTGAAAGCATAAATTATTTTCATTATAAGCAAAATATTACTTTTTTCAGCAGTAAGTTGTGATTAAATATAAATTTTGTCACTCAGTGGCAAATGATTCTATATTTCAGAAATCCATAGCAAAATATCACATATAATTATCAGATATAATAATAATTTAAAAATAATTATTAATATTGAATGACATGCATTTAAATATATCCAGCTCTTATTTTCTTTCCTCTCCATGTTTCTATTTAAAATAGAGCACATTATTGTGTTCAAGTACTTAAAAGGATGAGTAGAGGTTCCCTAGCATAACTCACAGGGGTAGAGCCCCCAAGTATGTAAATATAAAATTACCTTTAACTGAACTATATTAGGACATGGCTGGATATGATTCACTGGTGGTTGCTGGGGTTTCGGTACCCGAACTATCACCTGTTGTTGAGGTTGCTGCAAAAGAGAAATTAATTAATATGAAAATCATAAGAATTGTTTTAAAGAACTTGATAATCCAAGAAATTTCTTGGGATTTTGATACTTGGATTCTAAAAACAACTAGACAGATGAAAAGGTTTACATTATAAAACAAACAAAAGAGAAAAGAAATGTGAAACAATTTAATAAATTACATTGTTATATTCTTCAAACCGTTTAATAAGAATCTCATTCTTACCTGACAACTCTCAGGCTGAGATTTCTGCTGATGAGATATATTTGGCAATTTCTGCTGAACTGGTGAAGCTATTTGATTTACAATCTAAAACAAGACAAAATTAATTAAAGTTATACTTTGATTTAAAAAAAAAAGTCCATCAAGAAATTTAAGTGCAGCATACAGGGCTGCCAACCTCTGGGAGTGCTAAAGTGTAGTTAACAAACAAGAAAAAGTGTAGTTTTAAGGTACAAAGTGTAGCCGCTAAAAAATAAGAAAATGCTTAAAATAAATAAGCATAAAATCTTTTGTTTACACTAAGACTTACTTTCTGAAATTTATTGATTTTTAACAATCAAACATACAAAATATCACTGCATTCTTTTAAAAATAACATTGCACACAAAATTTTTTCTGGCAATTATCAAAATACCTAACAACAATTAGATACAGTTTAACAGCATTTTGATCAGTGCTTTCATCAGTTGCCATCGAAAACGGCAAATGTTTCAAATCGCCAACGATATCAGAACAGGTTATTTTTGCCATGCATTTCAATAGGGCTGCCATCTTTGTTCTACCGCTAGGACACTGTCTGGCGATTTTTGAATCCGGGAACATAACTCTAAATAAATTTCCAGCATGATTTGCTGTAGAAATTGGAACATTATGTCACTTAGAAATGATGTAAAGACCATTTCTGTTTTGGTAGTCTTTGATGCTGCATCACTTTTCACATAAAAACTGGATGGCAAAGGCTTTATCGTTGCTTTTATTTTACTTAAACGCTTGTGTCAGCTTGTTGCAATATGACGCGAACAATCATAAAGTCCACGATGGTTTACGCGAAAATTGCTATTACATATTGCACAATATTGCCTCATGGGGTGAATAAACATGGGATGAATCTACAGATACATGGCCACAGAATCTACAGAATTTGCAATCTACAGATTGTAGCAGAATACTCCAATAGAGATTTTTGATCAGGAACTTTTTCTTCTTCTTTGTATTACCATCATCGCACATTTTAACTTAAAATACTATTAAATAGAAAACTAAATAAATTTGTACACTCTTAAGCAAAAAATAAGAATAAATAAATGCAGAAAAGCAAGTCTAGCCAACAATAAACGCACAACACCGAAAATCGAAAGTAAACAGCTCTAGCGATAGAAAAGGAATTCTCCAAACATCCAATCACCATGCGTACAGAGTCACGCTATCGTCACAGTTTATGAGGAGGAAATGAAACAACCTATCAACCTCTGGAGTTTTCAAGCTACTTCATTCATAACAGCGATTTGGAAATACGGTGTGAAATCGTAGTTCGCTCGTTGTAAACAAGATGATGGTGGGGAAAGGAAAAGTGTAGCTTTAAGTATACGATGTGTAGAGTGTAGTAGAAGCAGGCTAAAGTGTAGTTACTACACCAAATGTGTAGTTGTTGGCAGCCCTGAGCATAACACACATAAATAAATTACAGATATGCCTCGATTAGTGCAATTTTTAGTCAGTATAACAAATTTCGTTGTAACACTTGCCTTATTACTGTGCCGTAAATTTTTCACCTGGGTACTCAGGCCTCCTCGGTGGCTTCACCTGTCGTGAAGTTCTTGAGACTGATTTACTCAGTGGTCTTTTCCATAAGGTGGCGCCATGCTCCATCCAAAGCCATTGCACACATTTAAATTTGTAGCGATTTCTATTGATTCACGGAGCATTGCGTAATGATAATTATTGTATTCAGCTAATTTTCTAGTTTTATTAAAATTTATTACTATATTTTTGCTATTATACATTTTTGCAAGAGCTGTATTCACTTTGCTAATTTTAATATCATATTTATGTTCATTGATTCTCGTTTTAATTTTTCTTTTTGTGACGCCGATGTATGAACCTGAATTTTTGTTTTGATTTATAAAAGGTATTTTATATATTCCGGCAGTTTCAATGGGTGAAATGGGGTCTTTATCACTGGTATTGATTGGAAAATATTTTTATTTGGTTTTATAGGGATATTAATACTGCTTTTATTAGCTATATTTTTAATTTTACTGGATGCTCCGTAATCATATGGGATTGAAGAGGTAAATTTAGAGGGGGGGGGGGGTTGAATATTTGGAATATTATTGAGAGTTTTTAATCCATTTTTAACAAGTTTATTAATAACTTTATTAGGGTAACCTGCTTTTTTAGTGAATTCCTTAACCCTTTGCGGCACAAGACAATTCGGATAATTTAAATTATACTGCCACCGGAATTCATGAACTAAATTAAACTAAAAGAAATTTTAAATTTTAAGGTTAAAAAAACTGGTCTTTTCTGCTATGTTATAAACATAAATTTTTGCTAAAAAATCCTCAGGAACTGAAGATTTTATCAAAAAATTAAGAGAAATCAAAAATGAAAACTATTACCATTTCGTTAGTTTTGATGTGGTTAATCTGTATCCCTCTATTAATATCGAAGAAATTAATTAACAGTGCCATCAAAAATAATTTTCATGACCCTAAAATTGTACAAACCCTTACTACTACCACAAATCTTTTACTCAACGAAAACTGTTTCAGATTCAACAATAAAATATACCAGCTTAAGAAGGGAGTCCCGATGGGATCACCCATTTCGGGTTTTATAGCAGAATTCAGACTAAGAATAATAGAAAATGAAATCATTTAAAGGATAAAATTTTTTATTGGTATAGGTACGTCGACGACGTTTTTGCAGTTATTGACAAAAAATGTAATATACAACAGTTACTAAATTCTATTAATAGCATTGATTTCAATATACAATTTACTTATGAAGAAGAAATAGACCAGCAAATTAATTTCCTTGACATCAAAAGTATGCGAACAGAAAATAAAATTAAAACCACAGTTTATCGAAAACCGACCAATAGCAATGAAATTATCCACTACAGAATTAAAACACCTTTCAGATATAAAATTAATGCCATCCGATCATATATCAAACGCGCCATTTTGATTTGTAATGAAACAGACGACTTAAACCAAAAACTGAATATTATTAAGGAATTCACTAAAAAAGCAGGTTACTCAAAAAATTATTAATAAACTTGTTAAAAATAGATTAGAAACTTGCAATAATTTTTTCAAATTTTCAAATTTTCAAAAAAAAAAAAAACAACCTCTAAATTTACCTTTTCAATCCCATATAATCGCGGAGCATCCAATAAAATTTAAATTATAGCTAATAAAAAAAGAAAAATTAAAACGAGAATCAACGAACATAAATATGATATTAAAATTGGCAAAGTGAATACAGCTCTTGCAAAAACGTATAATAGCAAAAATATAGAAATAAATTTTAATGGAACTAGAAAATTAGCTGAATACAATAATTATCATTATGCAATGTTCCGTGAATCAATAGAAATCGTTACAAATTTAAATGTGTGCAACGACAGTGGCGCAATGGCTCCAGATGGAGCGTGGCGCCACCTTATGGAAAAGACCACCAAGTATATCAGTCTCAAGAACTTCACGACAGATGAAGGCGCCGAGGAGGCCTGGGTACTTGGTGAAAAATTTACGGCACAGTAATGAGGCAAGTGTTACAAGATTTTTATTTAATTTAATTATAGTAATGTCTCGATTAGTTTATATAATTTCTAATATAACAAATTTCTTTCAGACACTTCCATAATGTGGGATAAATTTCAAATAGCGTGTATTTGATTAAATGATTTTTATTTTATTTTATTTATTATTTTTTTCTGTACATCAGTAAAAGTACATAAGTGCCTTAAAGTTTAAAAATTAATTTTCTTATAAGATGTCCCTCTAAACAGAAGAAGAAAAAAAATGTGCAAATAACAACTGATAATTTTTTTGTTAAATACTTTAAAACAATTAAAATTATCAAAATTACACTGCATAAAGTTTAAAAGTATATTTACAGCATAAAGTTTTGAATAAAATGAAAAGCTCAAATGTAATATGTAAATTTTTAACAACAATGAAACTAACAAGAAGGAAGTTAATATGAGTAACCTAAAAAATTGTAATTATATAAAATTACCATTAAAATTGACTTTTCAATGTTTTTTCATAGTCTTGTCACTTACTAAATTAACTCAAATGTTTATGTTAATAAAAGTTTAGATAACTTTTATTTAAAAGTTTCAGATCAAACTACAATTATAGTTCATTAAAGATATCACAGTAGGTTTGTACATTTTTTATTTTATGCATGTATATTAACTGACGGGTACCTAGATTTTACAAATAAATAAATAATTAATTAAAAAATATATATGCAAGAAAAACATTTTTGCAATGATAAAAAAAGAAAAAGAACATTATTCATTCATGAAACATTTCCTAATAAAATTAATTTTAAATACAATTTATGATACTAATTAATCAAATCTATATTGAGTGTGTCCCAAAAAAGATTAAAACAAGGTTTAATTCTTTATCTAACCAAGATAAGTGTACAATGTAAATTACAAAAATGATGAAAAATAGGTACAAAATAAAACACATGTTAAATTTTTTTCAGATTAAGTTCCATTATTTTAAAATTTTCTAGGATTTCTCAGAACAATTTTTCATTGGAGCAACATCATTACAATTAACTGAAAAGTAAATGTGAAAAACTGAATGTGGAACATAGAGACTATACGTTATAATAAAAATGCAAATTTGTAACCTATTATAAAGGGATAATAGCATGTTTAGAGTAGATTTGTGATCCAGTCACATATTCTAAATCTTTTAACGTATAAAAAATAAACAAATGAAAGTCTGTAAATTTATATATTTTTAAAAAGGATGTTCTAACAAGTTAACTCAAAATGGAAAATAAAATCTTTCTAAATGAAAATTCTAAAATTTAAAAAGTGTAACTTTTTGAAAATTAATGGATGGATTTTTTTTCTTAATGTAGTTTCTTTCCTGATTATTTTGAACATTCTTACAATAACTTTTGTTGTCTACTTATCTCTAGCATATAAAGAATTAAAGTACGTTTCAATCTTTTTTGGGACCTCTCTATAGAACTCTCCAAATACGTGATGAACAAAAGTAAACTCAAGTAAAGACTATTTTTTTTACAACTATTAAGATTTAAAAAAAAAGGGGGGGGGGACCATATACTTACTCTTTGATGTGTTGGAGTGACATTAACAGTAGAAGTAACTGTTGTAGTAACTACACTATTAACTGTTATCGGACAAGTAGTAACAGGAGGAGCATTAAGTTTTGTTGTTACCTACAGCAAAAAATATAAGTTTAATTAAAAGTTTAAATATGAATAAAGTTAATTGTATGTTACTTTTATTTTTCATACTAGGTATTTTGAACTATCAGTTACAATACAACATCTATTAGTCTTAATATATTTTAGGAAAAAAATAAATAAATAAAAAAAATAAATACATTTGATGTTTATTTATTTAAAGACTGAAAAAAAAATTAAACAATCAATACAGTCGAACCTTGTTAACATGAACACACTTAACATGAATTACTTTTAATATGAGCTGCTTCCATAATCCCCATCAAAAACAAGATCAGTTTCTGCAATATTGATGGCATGAACTACTGATAACATGAACACATTTTTTATTCCTCTTGAGATTCACATTAAAGAGGTTCAACTGTACTTGATAACTTTAAAAAACATGTGAAGTTATTTGTATAATATTCATAAGCTACTTACAGGCACAGAATTTTGTTTCAATAGATTTACTAAATTAACATTTTGTGTAGAACTAGGAGTGATTGTTTTGCTAGTTTCATGATTTTGTGATTGGGACACAGACACAGGTATAGAAACAGGTACAGGTGGAGGAGGTGGAGGCAGTGGTGGCTTAGAATGAACAGGCTGAGGTTGTATCTGATCAGAATGAGAATTCAATTGACTTTGAGCTGTTTGACATCGTTGTACAGTATTTTTAACTTCACTTTCCTGCTTCTAAAAAAGAGAGAAAATACATTAAATTCGACAGAAAGCATACCCATTTATTTATTAAAACCAAAAACAATATTAACTAAGATATGTCTTTAATTACAATAAATACAATAAAAAAATAATTACATTAATTACAATAAATACAATAATTACATTAACTACAATAAATATGCCTTTAATTATTGTAATTAAAGGCATATCTAAGTTAATATTGTTTTTGGTTTTATGATATGCCTTTAATTACAATAATTAAAGGCATATTTATTGTAATTAATGTGATTATTGTATTTATTGCAATTAATGCAATTATTGTTTTATTGTAATTATTGTAATTAAAGGCCTATTGTAATTAAAGGCCTGTGGCAACCCTGCTTTTACGATATTTACAAAAAAAAAAAAAAAAAAAAAAAAAAAAAAAAAAAACTTAACGAAATCCAAATTATAACCATTTACAATTAAGGGGAGAACATATAAGAACCTCATAAGGTACACAATAACAACGGAAAATTTTGTTTTATTGCAGGAAAGAAAAGTACTGCTTAATTAAAAAAAAATACTAAACTAATGCCAAATATCTCTTTGAAAATATTTATCCACATGCAAATTCCTGATTTAAAAAAAAAAATCACCAACTTTTGTAGGTCAACTATTTATTTTTCTCTCTAATTTTTATTATTATTCACGTGAAATTAAAAATATTTCATTTTATTTCTGGAAAATAATAAATATATAAATGTGTACATATAAATATAAAATCTTTTACCGAATCTGGGTTGAAAACGGAAAAAGGGTAAAATAAATTAGAAATATCAGACCTATATTTATAAATTTGATACCAAATGAAAGGGGCGATTTTTCTGAATCCAGGGGTGCAAAAAGTTTTTCGATGCAACAATTAGATTTTTAAAAAATAACTAAAGTATGAAATTTAAGTGGCAACGGAAAAACAGAAAAAGGGAAAAATAAATTAGAAATATCAGACCTATCGTTACAAATTCAGTACCAAATGAAAGGGTTGATTTTTCTGAATCCTGGGGTGTAAACAGTTTTCGATACCACAATTAGATTTTTTAAAATTAAATAAAGTATGAAACTTAGATGGCAACACTTCATTTCAATCTTTTCATAATTTGCAGTGCAAATCACGCGAATAAAAGTCTTTCACTTAAAAATTTATTTTTATATTTTATTTTCCCATTCAAAGCATTTTAGTGAAAAAATATTTATGGCGCATGCACAGGCGTTTTTTACCCACAATTCAAAACCTAATCGAAATTTTGAAAATTTCTATAGATATAATTTTAAGTTGGGTGAAGACCTAAGTTTCTGCCAAGCGCCGCTGAATTCCGTCCAGCCGTTTTCAAGTGATGCCCGGATAAAAAAAGCGACATACAGGCATGATGACACACACACACACACACAGGCAAAATTTTTTGATTCCGACAAATTTACAGACAAAAGTCTGATTTTATTAATATAGATAACGCTACTTGTTAAGATGCACACAATGTTAACGAATTTGTTGCCCTTTACAAAATATACATTTTACATGGGCAGTTTTAAACAGCAGGTGTCAAGAAATAGCCATGTGGAAAAATCATATAACGTAGTAATAGTAGTGCTAATTTTATGGATTTAGCAAAACAAAAATATCACTGTTTTGCAGTTATATATTAAGTTCATGTAATTATGTACACTATTTGTTAACTATAGAAAACGGTAGTTGAAAAATTCTGAAAAATACAACATAGTATTAATAAGCAGACAGTATTTTGCAAAAAATTAAACCATGAAGTATAATTATAAATTTACTTAAAACATACAACCTTTATTGTTCATGTTGAGTGCCGGACTAGTTTCGCATGGGGTGCCCCAGCTATTTCACTGGCAAAACGGTGTTCAAAGTCTGACGAAACTCACGTTCCCTCTTAGCTTCTCCACCTTCAAAGACTCGGCACCACTGACGATCGAGTAGTGCCCCATCTTTGCCATTGCAATTATTAAGATGAGATAAAATTTCCCGATGAGATAAAATTACAGACTCCCTAATCACGGCATAATTGTGGTTTTGATAAGTTGCTATTTTTCTTACATGTTCAAATTTAATATTTATATTTTCATCTCTAACGCAAGTAAATAGGGATGAAAATATAAATATTAAATTTGAACATGTAAGAAATTCTGTTTAATAGTTCTTTCATGAAATTCAGTTTAATAGTTCTTGACCTAGAGCTATCAGAAAATTTATGCTACATCTAGACACACACACATAGTCATACATTTTCTATAAATGGTCAAATTATATTCAGGTTGTCTCAAAACGTGTAAATCCATCAAAAACTGTAAGTTGAAAATTTTTATGTACAATAAACAATTACAAAATTAACTAAACAAATAACCTAAATAAACAAATGCAATTATTTACTTTCATGTTTCATCAATAAAATTTATAAATATTTTTCATATAAAGATGAATTAAACTACACCT
The DNA here is from genome assembly GCA_963930645.1 of Salticus scenicus. Classification (NCBI taxonomy): domain Eukaryota; kingdom Metazoa; phylum Arthropoda; class Arachnida; order Araneae; family Salticidae; genus Salticus; species Salticus scenicus. Next base: position 1,398,965 of record OZ005659.1, read on the forward strand.
TTTTATATTGTAATACATGTGTATCGAATGTGTTCTGACGTATCCACCTGGAATAAGAAACTAGGAAGGAAGAAACACTCTTCGAAATTGCGTGGAAGAACCACTAGTTTGCTCCAGTTATTATTTTAGCTCAGTGGACTTGACTAGGCAGATTCCTATCCTTCTAAAACTTTACAATAGAAACTGAGATGCAAGCCATAAGTGTTTGACTGGAATACAGGTCCGGGTTTCTTCTGTGCATGTTAAACAGCATGTAGTGTTGTTATATAGAGTGATGTACAAGAAAGCTTTGTGATGGCCATAACATACTAGTTTAAAGCTTTTAGTTTTTTTTTTTTTGTTGTTGTTTGTTTCTTTCTTTTATGATTTCTTATAAATGTCTCAAAAGAAAGCACTGGATTCATAAAAAATTTCAACTTCCGGTTTTCGATTGATTTACACATTTTAAGAAGTTCAGAACCTGGTTTGATCAATTTTTAAAAATGTCTGTCGTCTGTGACAAAAATTCTGTCCAACTGTACATCTGAAACTACTGCGTATAATTACATATAAATTCATATGTAGTTGCACCATGACATAAATCAGTGCCTATCAACTTTTGGTGCGTATGGCTCAACAGATGATGCTGCCGTACTGCAATTTAAAGGAAGGATATATCTCAGGAACTAATGCACAAAATTTCATAGAAATATATATGTACATGCACCTTGGCTTATATTAGTGCCTATCAACTTTTGGTGCCAATCATTCAGCAGGAGACGCTGCTATACAGTGCTTTCTGCAATTTTAGGGAAGGCTATATCTTAGGTTCTATTGCATATAATTACATGAAACTTTATGTTAGGAGGGCATTATGAGAAATTATGCTAATTCAACCTGGGTGCATATTGGCCAATATGTAACGTTGCTATACAGAAATTTCCCCCCAAAATGAGAAGGTTATACCTCAGATTCTATTGTGTATAATTGCAAAAAACTTGGTATGTGAGAGAGCCAGCCCTTATGAAACACTATTGTGATTTATCTTGGTTGTATATCGGCCAACAGGTGGCAATAATGCACTGCAATTTATCTCATGAATAGGCTAAGTCTCAACTTCTATGACATAAGTGCAAAAAACTTGATATGTAAGAGAACTATTATGAAAACGATTGTCGACCTTATTTAAGTGTATATCAGCCGATAGGCGGAGCTGCTATTATGATTTTTTTCACAAGCCTATATCTCAGCATCTGTTGATTAAAATTGCACCAAACTCCATATGCAAAATATTTATTGTGAGAAGCTATGGTTAAACTTTTGCACAATTTAAACAGTAAGTGGAACTGTTATATAGAATGGCATAGCAGGAAGTTTTGTGATTGCCACAACATATTAGTTTTCCTATGAAAATAACCCTTCAACTAAGTTTATATTAGTAAAATATTTTATTTCATTTTTTTAATACTACTATTGTAAAACAATATGTAAATAATAAGTTTTAGTTTTATAATTCTGAACAAAACCTATCTTTTTGTGACAATGCTTTTTATGAGAAACTGCAAGTATAGGAATGAGAATGTTAGGCTTAGTTTATTCTTCATGGTAATATTGCACAAACAGATAAAATATTAAATATGTTTAAGTAAATTATATTTAAAATATTTTAAAAGAACAGTATATGAAATCTGTTTATATTTTATTGTTTTAAAATATAGAAAAAGAAAAGAAATATACAACACAACAAAAAACAAAACTAATGCTGGATATCTGTATCCAGCAGGCACAAGAGCTCCGGATATCCAATATCCGGCAAAATCACTATCCGTTTCATCCCCTATAGAACAGTATGTCTAAAATTTATAAATTTAGATAAGTATTAAATAAAATGTAGGTGCATGATTTTCTTACTATACACTTATAGATTATTCTTTATTCTGGATAATTATTTTTTCAAATAATTTTATAAAATATGTATAACATATGAATAGGAGGGTCTCAAGTTTTTTTTTTAATATACATATTTTACTATTTTATGCTGTCATAAAAAATAATTCAAACTAGAAAATAAATTTCCTACCTGTACTTGATTTTGAGTATTTCTTGAATTTTTTGTAGTTTTAGTTCCACTTTGCATAAGTTTTTGCAGTAAAAGGTGGGATTGCTGATAATGTTTCTGCTGCTCTTGGGTACGATATTTCATTGTTGCAAGTTCGTTCAATTGTTTCTGGAGTTTCTGCACTTGAATTTTCTATTTAAAAAATAAAATAAAAAGTAAATTTTAATTTAACACACCCACACAACAGAGGATCCAAAACTCACAGAAAAAAATAGAATATTTAGTATTCAAAAAGTATTAGGAGGTGTCTCTCTCACCTCCTTCCCCCCCCCCCCCCCCAATTCTGGCTTCCCTTATTAATCCAGGTGGCACTCTATCTGCTTATTTGCTGTTTTGTCTTTTACTGAATAGGAATAATAAAAGTGCATAACACAAGACAAAAACAGAGCAATATTATAGAAATCAGTAATTTTTTTTTTTATAGAAAAATTTATAATATCTAGACTATTTTGAGTTACAGCTTGCTTTAGTATACGATCCCCTTGGCAACTTTTGAATTTTTGTCATTATTTGGAGATGAATTTTTTTGGTATAATTACTGGTTTAAAAAAAAAAAAAAAAAAAAAAAAAAAAACTAGTACTATTTTTTCCAATACTGCTTATACTTTTTACGATGGAATTTTACTATATTATTACTTTAATTTGGAAAAAATCTCCTACAGTTTCAATTTTTAATTCTCTCCTGCCTACAGCTTAAAATAATGAAGGATAAAATGTGCTCAGCTCTTTATAAGAGTATTAGGTCATGCACTGTTTTCTTGTTAAATTAGAAATATGAAATGTATCATAGAAATCAAAAAGAAATCATAGAAATCAAGTGTCTTGCTTTTGCCTCCAAGGCAGTAACACGTGTTTTTTTGCACCTGATGAAAGAAGGCTACGTCCTTTCGAAACCGGTTGTGCTGGCTTAAAATTTATGGTGTGTGAAGAAGTCTTATTGTCTATGTATCATAGAAATGTTTAATTCTGTACTGTTTAAAAATTATCAATACAAATTATAAAATGCAGTCATTTATAAATAAGTTTGAATTTGACTCTTTTTTTTTTTTTTTTTTTTTTTTTAAGATTAATATTTCAAAATAACCTAATTTAATTATAAATTCTTAAATTATACCATTACAGCTTTATGTAAAGCACTTTCGATCTGTTGCCAGGGTCATCTTCAGAACAACTGGCCTCTTGTTTATATTCGTCCTGGTTTTTATCTTCTTCGACTTCATTACTTCGCTTCAAAGTAATAAAATCAAAGAAGATAAAAATCGGGATTAATGTAAACAAGAAGCCAATTGTACTATTTGTTTGCTTTGTTAGCAGTTTGTCATATTACTAACTGGAAGAAAGGAAGTGAACTTACAAGTTGAATGTGGTTTATTACTTTTCAACTACATTTCACTCCTTAAAAACCTTAATATATTTTATGACTTTACATTTGCAGAAATTAATATTAAAATAAAAGCACACAGTTTGTAATATCTTAAAATGAAAATATTTGTGTTACTTTTGCAAAAGAACACTGATATTTGCATTAAAAAAAAAAAAAAAAAACTTATTCTTGTATTATGGTTCCCCCCCCCCCCCTCACTTTTGTCTACCAGTTTTATAATTTTGGACCACTAAATCATAACCTAAATGGTCTTTTAGGACAACTAGATTTTCAATGCTGACATATATGCTATTTATATATATATATATCATTTATATTGAGTTTTAAGGTGTTTTCTCTCAAATTGACTAAAAATGAGTTAGGATCCCTTAGGTAAATTTTACAATTCGTTTGACCCATATTCCTTGTACAAATAATTGGTCGTATGTTGTAACAAACAATACTAACTCCATATTTATTAGCTGTTTAAGTAAAAAAGCTTCATGAAAGATCTAGGACAATTATAAATCTTTATAGGTTCTAGAATCTAATAAAGCAAGTTGAATATTTTGAAAAACACTTTTATTTATTTATTTTTCAAATCATTCAAATTCTGTGAATGATTTATTTTAATATCATTGATTCTTGTAAAGAATCACAGTAATTTTGTAAAAAGCTTCAGGACCTAAATTTCTCTTGATGTCAAATGAATAATTTATATCAATTTTTAAAAAAATGACATGTTTTTTCTCCCACTTTCTATGTTAAGTTAAATAATCATAAACAAGCAAAAACAAACTATATAGTTATATGTAGCTAAAATTGCAAAGTCTCTTACTTGATTTGGCACATGTTGATATGAAGGAAGATTGAGTGTTGGCACAGCAGTACTTTTATTTTCAGCAACATCACGATCTGGTTCAGTTTTAATTTCAGGTTGTACTATACAATTTGTCGTGCTCACTACAGGCATAGATTGCACAGTTTTCAAAGTATTTTGCATCGAATTTCTGATAGATTCAGATGAAACAAATGACTGAAATCCAGAGTTTATATGATTTATCCTTTGAACACTTGGTGTAGAGATCTCACTTTTGACATTTACATTATTTTGAGAATTATTAACATGTTCTGTAAAAAATGTTCTTTCGGGAACATTTGTTTTTTGCATAACATAACCTGTACTGGCAATAGGTAAAGTGTTAACATTAACACTTTGAACAGTCAATGGCACTGTATTTCCTAAAGTTGTCACAGTTACTGTTGTTGTTAAAGAAGGTGCTACGGAAACACCAATACACGAAACACCGAGTGAAGATACGTCAGGTACACTCACTGGTGGAGGAGAGTTTAATCTAGCTACTAAATTTGCATGACTCCGAACTATTGAAGATTCTGATGATGAAACAGAAGTCACAGTTGGTATAATAACTGAATTAACTGTATTCACAGCTCTTCCTTGCACTTGTGGTGACTGGATATACTGTTGAACTCGGGGAGTGCTTCCAAATGAATTATGTGGTTGAAGAATCACACTACCATCTTGAGCCAAAGCTAATTTCATCTGGGATATTGAACTTTGGCCCGTTAGGTTCTGATTTACCTAAATATACATAATGCAAGATTAATAACTGTAATTAATAAAAATAATAAAGATAATTGATATTTAAGATTGTTTTAATTAATTATAATTCTTTTTAACAGGCTAATCTTTTAAAGTCAAATAGTTGTAATTAGTGCTGCACCGAGTAGCACTTTGGCCGAGTAGCCGAGTACCGAGTAGTTGTAAGAAAGAAAAATTGAAATTGACGTATATATGAAGAATTTTTCACATCTTGAAATTTAAAAAAGGCTTTTTGAACACAAAATTAAGTTAAATGGCAAACACCATGTTTACATGAAAAGTTTCAGAACTTTTGTAGTGTATATACACAATTAGGTTCATTGTTATATTTGATACTTCCAGCTTAGTGGATTATTATATTAAAACCATAATAACTGATAACTTCATTCTTTATTATATAGTCTTTCTCAGATGCGAATCATTCTCAGGTAATTCTTAGAGAATATAAAAGTTCTTTATACACTCAGGCTTAATTTAAGATGCATGAAATTTACATATGAAATGAGAACATTAAAATAAATATTTTGTCATCATTTCAAACATGATAGACTTAATCTTCAAATTCTAGAAGAGTAAAAAGGTGGGTAGTTTCGGGCCATAATTTGCAGAACAACAAATTTGATAATATATTTTTAATAACATTTTAGTGTATTTACCTTTTTCATAATTATTATTTTTTAAATTAAAAATCAATCTTTTTTTTACAGTTTTAAAAGTGTTTTACTTTTATTTGTACAAATATGTAACTAAAGTTTTATCTACTATAGTAGTATTATATAAGGGGTTCTTTTTTCTAAAATATTTTATTTTTGTCTGTTTTATAGATACAATTATATGTACAAAGCTTTTGAAAAAAAAAAAAAAAAAAATGCATATTACACACATACAATGGTTATACTTAAATTCTTATAACTAAAATGGATAGCTCAAATCATGAATCTTCTCTATATCAAGTTTAATGGCAATCTACTTGCCCGTTTTAACTGCAGAAAGTTGTTTGCAGCAAAAGTTTAATGACTATGTTTATATTTTCATATTTTTTTAGTTTAGTTATTAAAAAACAACTCTTATGAATACATTTCTTTCAATAATACATAAAAATAATGAAATTCTTACAACTACTCGGTATTGGCCGAATACTCGGTCCATATTTGGCCGAGTACCGAGTACTCGGCAAACTGGCCGAGTAGGCCGAGTACCGAGTATATAACGAGTACTCGGTACAGCTCTAGTTGTAATAATAGGAGTGAAATACAGAATAGGTTTAAACCTGCAAATAAGATTTAGAGAAATTTGAGTTGGTTAAAGGAATTTTCAAATATTTTCTCAGAGAAAAGAAAACAGAAATGAAGAAAAAAAGAAAACAGAAATTATAATGAGAAGAAAAAACAATCTGAAAAAAAAAAAAAAAAAAAAAACACAAGCTTTCTTTCTTAATGAGTAATTAACTAGTTGTTACAAATAAACTTAAATTTGATGTACATATGGCATTACATAATATCATACCATTAGAGACAAATTTATTGAGTTACATTATTATTTATTTTAATAAGATAAAATTAAAGTAAAATAAACTAACATCTGTAATCTTACAGTGTGTGTACTTATCAGGGTTGGCTTCATTTTGGAAAAAATAGGGATGACACAAAATAATTTGAATTTATACTACACAGATTCTTTATAGTTCATTTTACCTCATAGTAGTTTATAATATTACAGTAACTATTTCTTGAAAAGTGTTTTCAGTGATATTCATTTTTCGGTTACATATACACTTAGTATTCTATATGGTGCATGTATTAACTGTTATTCTGATATACGATGGCACAAAATAATTCGAATGCAAAAGTACCTCATGACGATAAATATTTGAAATCTTTATTCGTGATGCTACAAATTTATAAGCAGAACTAAATTTCTTTAATAGTACAAAAATCTGAAGATGACATAAGCACTAACCAATATGTTTGTTTACAACTTTTCTTTGATCGTGCCAAAGTATAAAGATTACATAACATTTTTTTTCGCATTGGAAACTGTTTCATAATCTATTTGCGAAGCATGTGATTTTTATTTCATTTTTTTTCTCTCAAAAATTTTTTAAATATTTATTTAGGTCTTGTTTGGAAATGTTTATGTGTATGTAAGTACATTTTAACAATGCTCCTTTTTTTTAATGACAACACAGGGAGCATTAATAAAATATATTAATAAAGGGCACCGAAATTTTTCTTTGCCTACGGGTGACATGTACCCTTGTGCCGGCCCTGCTCTTGGCCAAGATTTAGAGTTAAAATTCATATACTGCACATTCAATCAGACGTTCGGAAGTAGTCAAAACTAAAATATAGGAAATATTGAGAGACAATTAAAAAATATAGGAAAAATAGGAGGTTTCATAAATATATAGGAAATACAGGAAATATAGGAGTGCTGCGAGGCCTGCATACTTTTAAAGAGAGAGTTATTTTCCTCTATAGATATCTTTCAATTATCTACTCTACATGTGCCCCAAAACAAAAAAAAATTCTAACACTGATAAAGCATTGCACCACTAGGGCAGCTTGAAGCAATGCCCATTCTCTATAGATAAGGAAGTAGTGGCCAGTCATTAAATGATTTATAGCATCTGAAAAGGACATGTTGACAAACACACTATGATGAAAAGATGAGAAAGAAGAGGAAATTGGGTTGTCATTTTGGAAATATATTTTTGAACAGTTGCAATAAATAAAAATAGGAAGAAAAAAATGTAAGTTGGGCCATGCCCCATTGGCCCTTAATGTTGGACTGCCACTGAAAAAATGTAATGTGTTGTTTAATTTTGTTTAGCTTCCACTCTATAGTTGCTATGTGTCAAGTGATAAGAGGATATTTTTAGGTCTAGCAATTAAAGTTTATATTATCTTAAGCATGTTAGTACCACTACTTATTTAATAAATAGTACAAAGGCGATACCAAACATTGGGAAACTTTCTGTAAACACATTTTTTTAGAAAATTACAGGTACATGTAAATCATTTACTCCTCCCACCAAATGAAAATTGAAAAAATATACACAATGCATTGCATTATAAGTTTATATTTAATTACTGAAAAAACTGTTTCTCAATAATATTACAAAATGTTTTTTGTAAAGTCCATTGATTAAAAACATTTATAAAATGCCTAATTGAATTTGGTTATTTAGTTTTTAAAGAAATTTTTATAAAACATCATATGCTGGTGAAAAATCAATTTTTAATAAGGTATTAAAATTATCAGTTTAGGAATAAAATACAGTTTTACAGAATGGCTAATGACATATTTCATTAAAGAAAAATGTATTTCAAAATCTAGCATTTCAATAAATAATAATTAAAGAAATGTTTTAGAAAAGAAATTAACTTGTTTTTTCTTGGTTATCTATTGCATTTACATCCCTCAAGGGAAAGGGGGGAGCAATTCTCACTTTAAAAACAGTAGAAATAATGACTAAGTATTTTTAACTGATAATAAGACAAAATTTTTATGAAAAAAAAAACTTACTGGTTCTAATACTACTTGACCTTGTAGTGAAGCAGCAATTAGTTGTTGAGGTGTTGTAGATTGCAAATGAGCAGGAACTGATTCTTCAATAACAGAATTATCAGGAGATAAAGGTGGAGAATTTTCGGGAACAATACCAGTCTCTTTTAATATATCTTCTAAATTGAGACCAACAGAGCCTTTAGAAGATTTGGGAGGTGAAGGAGCTTTTGGAGAATGTTCCACAGATTGAGGCTGATTACTGATTTGGTTAACCGTATGATTTGTAGGAATATGGGGCGGTTGTAAGGGAGGCATTTGAATTATTTGAGAAGGGTGTTCAAGATGGCTAGAGAATGGAACTGTAGCACTGAACAGTGACTGCTGTGGAGTCTGTAAGGCAGATGGTGCAGCATGAGATTGGAGAGAAAGTCCAGAAATAACACCTTGACTAGCAGCCATTACTCCATGCATAGGAAGAGTCACAGGGGCTAATTGTGCATTTCCTATTGCAGTATTTTGTAATGTAGGTGTTACAGGTAAATGGGGAACAGCAATGGCTTGGCTAGGAATACAAGCAAATATTGGACCTTGAGGGGTTTGAATTTGTTGTAACTGAAGTCCTTGATTTGGTCCAACTAATCTAGGAGATAAAATAATATTAGGTCTTAAAAAACTTTGTCCTTGTGATGATGTAGACATTATACTACTATTTGGTATAGCAGTTGACGTTAAATTTATATTTTGCGATTGCAATCCATGGTGGGTTAAATTATTTGGTATAACAATTGTTTGCTGTCCATGAATAGCTTGTGACTTAGCAGAAGCAAACAAAGCTTGAGTATGTTGACTTGGATTTTGTAATGCAGCAATTATTGTTGCATTATTTTGATTATTAGCATTCAGTGACTGCCCAGGCGATGCACTATTTGGTGGCCTTAAAGTTAACTGGAGTCCTTGAACATTTGTTAAATTACTTAAATTTCCTTGTATTAATATAGGACTCTGTCCCATACCAGGGATGATTTGATTTAACAGAATAGTTCCTTGGGGTCCAGAGAAAACACCAGACTGTCCTTGTCCAACAACTAACTGACCAGTTGGATTCGGTTGAATGCCTACTCCTACAGTCCTCTGTCCAGCAGTGACAGGTGTCGGTGGTGCCTGCTTTGATGCAGGAGCTGGGCTCACAAACTGATTAGCAGTACTGCAAGTTGTGGGTTTTGGTAAAATCTGTGGAGGATGTTTTGGTTGTATTGGCCTAACACTAGTATGTGATGTTCGAGTAGGCAAAGAAACATTTGATTGTAATGCTGGAATTAACTGTACTACTGGAGGAGTAACAGTAACTGTAGATGTTGTTACCACAGTTGTAACAGCTGTTAGACGCGAAGTAGATTGTGATTGAGAAGATGGCTGTTGCTGTAGAAATAGCTGCTGTTGTTGCTGTTGCACAGCTAATTTTTGAGATAATGTCTGTGGAGTAGCAATAGCTGTAACAAACTGGGTAACATTGCACGTGGTTTGAATAAGTTGGTTATGTGATTGCTGAAAAGTGAGAGGTGGCATTGACTGACTACGACTTGCAACTGGAGACAAAACAGGAGGTGCAGGAGACCAAGCAGGAGCAGGAGATGGTGTATGAGATGGTAATGGAGATCTTGTCATTTGTAATGGGGATGGGGGTGGCATACTATGAACAGACGGAGGACCCTGAGCTGGAGACTTGCTTATAACAGATAATGGGGTGGCAGGACGAGCAGAAGCTGGAGAATGAGGATGTAATGTATGGGTTGAAGAGGATGGAATATGATGAATGGTAGCACCACTTGATGATGCATGTTGATAGGTCTGTGGCCCAACTGTGGAAGGTGCCATCACTAGAGACACCCCTCCCAAGCCAGTGCTGGTACATATTGTACTCTGACTTGTAACCCTTGGCTCAACAGAAAACCCCTGATTATCTACTGCATAAATGTACCCCATTGGTTCTGATTCAACTATGTGTTCAGCAGACGCATTATTTGAAAAAGAAGGAACACTCCTAGACACTTGAGGACTTTCAACAGCTGACTCTGACGAAGTCCCATCCTGAGGATCCTGAAACAGAAATAAAATATATTTGCATAAAATGCTTAGATTTCGCAGTCTGAGAAAATATAGTTTCAGAAACAGTGGTATACATAAATGTAGAAAAATATTAGGAAATATTACTATACATAAATAGTGGTGTAATGCTGAATTCAGACAAAGTAAATTAAAAACTGCAAGGTTTCTTAATAAACACATAAAATTTCTTAAAAAACAATATCTTATCATGTCCACGCCAAATAATGATAATAATAACGTGATCCAGAGATGCAGCATTTGAGAAAAATCAATTTAAAAGTAACAACGTATTGGCCAACCTATATTAACCCTCTAAGCGTTTGAACCGGATTTTTGAAACTCAAATAGACAGACACCTTTCAAATGGTTTGAGGCTGGTTCTTGTAAAGCAAGAAATCTCTCTCCAACATGTACGAGACGTAAAATTGTAACTTAAAATGATGAAGCTAGAGTAGTCAACAAGATTATTTTTGTAGACAATAAAATTACTTTTTAAGTAGAAATGTCATTTTAGGTGACATGCTGAGAGGGTTAAAGCTGGCATAAATGCCTCTTACTATCATGTGGATAAATTGTGAAATAGAGGTGTGATGCTTTTTGTGCATGTTGGGGTACTTCATATGCATTTTCAATGGCAAACTCAAAATTGCTATTTTATGACTTGTGTCATTTTTCTTGCCAGATTTGAATGTGATCTTGTTTGATCTCTTGAAGTTCCCTAAATGGCAACATCATGTGAATTATGTACACTCTTTCTTAACTGAACTTTAGAAACATACATTGTTATACTGTTATTGATAAAGAGAAATTTTGTCAGATATTATTAATTGTTATAACTAATGTAACTAATAATTAATTTTATTTAATGTTACTTGAAACTAGATAAAACAATTGTCTTCATTTAAGTATAATCCATTTCTTAATTACTCTGGAAAATCTTAATTTAATGATAATTAAAAATAGCAATTTTTTCAAATGATTACAGATTTTTAAAAATAGAATTTTTATATGTTCAACTAATCGAGTAGTAGCCGAATAATTTGCTTGGCGAGATTTTGTAATGTTTAAAACCTATTGATGCGAAATAGTGATGTGGGGTGGAAAATTTTCCAGAAAACTTTCTACTATGTTTTTCCGGAAAATTTTCCAAACAAAAAAACTATTTTTTTAGTAAATCTTTTGCATGATATATTTAAGTTTTCTTTTATTAGTCACAGTAATGCTATATACAGTGGGAAAAACAAAAGTTTCTGATTAAAGTCATCATTTAGAAAGTTACTAGATATATGTTTTGAGCAACTTGCTCGAGAAAGAGGTTATTTATTATAATACAAGAGATCTGTGGTTGCTAATCAGAATTTTAAATGTCCATTCAATAAGTTTGTAAGAACATAATTTAATTATAAAGCATTTAGCAACATTACAAAAAAAGAATATATTGATAAATTAATGCACTACTGCTGAGCTGTTTTTCAAAATATTCATTTGATATATGATGATATGCCGATGTTTTCCAAACTCAGGCAGCAATTCTGACTTAGGACACCTTATGGTCTCTGGTTCTGAGAGTGACTCAGAAAGTTAGGACATTGTCATAATCTTCATTAAATATTCAATAAAAAAAAAAAAAAAGAGCAAACTTAAAAAAAAAAAAAAATGCTTTAATTGCAAAATTGGCATTGTTGAAAATTTTAGAGAAAAATCTTACATAAAACATAATTATATTTTTTTAAATCACTTTTTAAAACTAATTTCTAATGTTGAAAAAAAAAAATTTTTTTTAACGCAAGCAACAGTAAATACAATTAATTGCCTAAATAAATAGCAAGATTTTGACTAAAATTTAAGGAAATCAAAGAGATAAAATTAATCGCATCATATCTTGTAACAGGAGGTTTAGTTGAAAGAACTCAATATTTCTTTATTTGCTTAAAATACCCGAAATTGAATTGTACTTGAAAAATCTCATAGTGGGTGTTACATTTAAAGTTAAATAACAACAGCAACAACAATAATAATAAAAATCTCAAACTTCCAGATTAATTTTTTTGAATAGAGGATTACATCCATTATCCAATACCACCAACTATTAAAAAATATAATTTTATGTTCGCAAACTATGCTTAAAAATAGAACAAATCGAAAAAAGTAAAAATCAAAAGAATTTGGATGAAATGAACCCTTGCATGGCCTGAGCCATACCTTACTAATTACCTCTTGTACAGTCGGCAGCAACATTACTGATGCACTAGCAATAATTTCTATTTAAAAGATGTGCACTTAATGCTATTTTGTTAAGAAAATATTTATTGATTCATGATCTTAGTCTTACACTGTTTATAAAAAAGAAAGTTCATGATAAAAATTAGCGATCAAACTAAAGAAAGAAAAAGAAAAATATGGATGTACGCCGAATGTATGATTTCTCTGCCACTAGCAGCCAAACCCCATATTATTCTAAACAGAAATTCGTTATAATTACCTCTTTATATATATATATATATATATATATATATATATAATTCTGTTTACTTTCCGGAAATTCGCAATTGTTAAATTTGTTCTTCTTATTAAAAAACAGCTTTTTTTTTTTTTTTTTTTTTTTTTTTTTTAAATGTTTTATTTTGAAATTAAAAAGTGCAAAAAAAAGTTTGATCATTTTTTTTCCACTTTGTAACTTCAGTATGAAGTATTAAAAATTAAATAATTTTGGGAAAAACAAAGGCTAATTTAATTTTTCTAGATTTTTTTTAAAATGAAAACAGAAGGAAAAAAAATCGTTAATTCTCATAAAAATTTTCCCTGTATAATGAAATGAAGTTCAGCTGTTGGCAGTGAAATGTGAGGGTCTCTGAAAGCTACAGAATGTTCAAAGACACCTTTTTTATATAGAATATTCAACCATTATCAGGGGTGAAACTACCTGACATGCAAAAACCCTGAAAACTTATTTGCATGCAGATGGTGAAGATTTATAATAGGTTGCAATATGATGAATCATTGATAAGTGATATTAAGAGAGTTCATGGTACATTATAAAGAAAATTAAACATTTAAAATGAGAAATTTCTATAAAAACAAAATGATTTAACATGAAATTAAGTGACAGCAAAAATTTCAAAAACCATGAATTCAGGTGCAGCGCCTGAAAAGTTTCACCCCTGCATTATACATGCAAAACAGTCATTAAAAAATATATCTTTCTAGCTTTATACATGTTTAATAAACCATTAAATCATAATTTCTGTGTTTTGTTTATTAATTTCTTTTTGAATTGAATTATTCATACTTTTCTTTGAATAGTTTTGTTTACTTGTAGCTTTTAATGTATTTAGTTTTATTTTACAAAAACCTTCGTAATTTAAAGATTGAAAATTTTCCAAAAAATTTTTGGTAAATTTTCCCAGAAAATCCACATTCGTAATGCGAAATGGACAATATTCCTGTGACGTCACAGTAGGTAAAATCGCCGAACACGTGGCAGATATTTTGTAAACAAATTAGATTCAAGATGCCATTTTATTGTTACGCATAACATTTTCCTAAATATTTCTCCAGTGAAACTTAATAATCAGATATCTGTTCAAACAAGAACAAAAGAGAAATGTAAACAACTGAATCGAATGATAAAGTTAGGACTATTCCAATTGCAGAACATTTTATGTATACACACACACACATATATATATATAATGAATGAAAGATTAATAAGAACATTTTATACACACACACATATATATAGACATCGAAGCTTAAATAATTAGATTTCAATCACTTTAATAAAGGAATTTATTAAATGGAACATCCATTTAAATTTGTTAACATCGCCACAGTTCACACGGCAACTTTTAATATTACATATGTTGATTAATATTAAAGTTTATTACTAAAACTGGATTAAAAACAAAACAAAGTTATCACTCTATCACTCTTACTTCAATTTCATATAATATGTAACTCTTATAAATAATATTGCAAGGTAAAAATTTCCAAGCCACAATGCTTTGCTATGGTAGAGTTGAGGATTGTTTTCCTAACCAGCTGATATTCTTGTAGCCTCGAACCCAAAGTGGGAATATGGTCCATTAGGAGATGAGTTTTTCGGGAGTTATATGAGTCATTTATAAATGAGTTTGACTTTTTTTTTTTTTTTTTTTTAATGCCAAAATATATTTAAGTATTTTAAAATCTTTTTTTTAATAAAAAAGAAAAGAAAAGAAGAGTATGCAATTCACCTTAATACATTAAACTTTAATACATTAATACTTTCACCTTAATGCAATAAAATTTGCAAAATCATAACTTCAAAACGATTTATGTGATACGATACAATAAGAATTTGGGTTTTAAAAGTTTTTTTAAAATAGCTTATTCTATAGCTTTAATTGCTTAAATGTATAATCTGATGTCTACGTCACGTGCAGATGACAATAAAAAAAGATCACTGAAAATATAAAAACCATGATAACCACTTTAATTAATCATTTAAAAATATAAAATTAAAACAATACGTTAGTCTTAATAAAAATATCGTTTGTGGAGAATAGTTTAGAACGCAGATTTAGGCAAGAATTTAAAATTTACGATTGAAATTGAGAGTAATACATTACAGCTTCCTTTGACTTTTTATCTTGTGGAAAGATATTGGTCTATGAAGAGATATGGGGGTTTTGTGTGGGAAGAAAATATAATGATGCCAAAGCTTCCATTCTCCAACCACAAGCTCGCTAAATTTTACCGCCAAATCAGAAATATTATCGTCAACTATCAAATTTTGCCTCCAAATCACAAATTTCATTGCTAAGTTGCAAGTTTTGTCACCAAAATGTCGCCAAATCATACAATTTATTATAATGAATTTTATAAAATTAATCATACAACCATAATTTTTTTTTTAAATAAAATTTAGAATTTTGATTCAGCCTGGGTGGGGAGGTGGCTGTAGCCCAATAGCCCCCTCCCAGGTTCACCATTGCTGGAATTTTATACCTTTATGGTTTCTATTTGTTGAGTGATTATGAGCTTGCATTTTAAAAAATTGAAACAATTAGAACTGATCAATAAATCTAGCCTAAAATTTTAAGTAGAATGAATAAAACCCTTTTGTAGTTGAAAATGAAATTTCTTGAAAGCAGAATAGTGACGTAAATAATGCAAGGGGCGGAAACAAAGCCATTGGCTAAGTATGTGTTAATGCATATGTAACATTTCTTTCATTTTGTAACATTAACGTAAAGGAATCTACCTTTGCCTTTAAGCTTACCGAAATGGGATTTTTATTTATTTATTTAAGATAATAATAATGATGATGAAAGATAAATTTCAATGATTTTTTTTTCAATCTGTATTATATCCAGATAAGAGTTGGGGCTTCCTAATTAATATAAGATTTGGCAATGATTGAGATTATCAAATGAAATTGCAAGCCTAGTCCAATCATCATTCAAACATCGTAACTCGCCCCAACCCACCAGCTATTTGATGTGTTAACCTTAAATTCATACTTTTTTTCTTTAACTGATATCAGTTAATTTTCTTATTTATTAACACTTGTGATTGTTACAGTTTATTTCTCTTTCCTACGATATAAGCATTTTTTCTATTCATCCTATGCTAATGCAGTGATTAACTTAAGATCAAACGTTGATATTACAAGATAATAGTTAAACAATACCTTGGAGTTATCGTCGCTACCACTTTCTAGGAAAGACTGTAGCAGAAGTGGATCACTATAGGGTAAAAAAAAAAAAAATTATACATATATCTTCAAACATATAAGACATATGTGAGTAAATAAATTTTAAAAAAAATTACTTACTTAATCACGTCAGCCAGACAACGACCTCCATCGTCCATTGCAAAACTGCATGCTGTAATAACATTTGTAAGTTATATACACATGCATTAGAATGCATTACAATTATATATTCAATACTAAATTTGAAACAAATTACCCATTCATCACTGTAAATCAAAACAAATATCAACCATTTTTTTATGCCTAATAAATTAAGATACAAAAGTTACTGCAAGACTTACCAAACACAAATTTTGTTATGATTACAACTATGATACAAAAACATATTGAAAGTTTCTATATGGAGAAAGAAAAAGGTTAAAGATGAGTCAGTTTGATGTTGCACTAGGCCTATGTAGTAAGCAATTGACAATGGTATAGGATTAACCCTAGGGAGGGTCTGGAGACATGCCATCAAAATTTGGATCCATGCAGAGGGAAAGATAAAGAAAAAAGTTGTTTACAAAAACAGGTGATTATAGCTTTAAGTCAGTAAATAAACTTATACCCTAGTTAATTCTCTCTTCCTTGCCCTAGATATAAGAAAATATATTTAAAGAATAATAAAATAGAGTAAAATAAATTGAAAAAAAGGAATTCCTTTATTTTACTCATTCCCCCCCCCTTTATTTATATTATTTTTTTCTTTTTCTTTAAAAACTTTCCTAGAAAGAATATTTCAAGTATACAATTTAGATTAGAACTCGAATAAACGACTACGTCAGAAACGCCAAAGAAAAATATTGGAAATGCATACAGCTGTTTCAGCAGCTTTAAGCGTGCCGTCTTCAGTGCAAACAGCTGTATGCATTTCCAATATTTTTCTTTGGCGTTTCTGACGTAGTCATTTATTCGAGTTTTAATATTCCAACGCCAAGTCTCCTGTATTATTCAGTTTAGATTGTTGGTAAGTTATTAACAAAATGTCAGGTAGGCCTCTTTGTTGAAACTCAAAGAAGTTTATGCTGTCAGTATAAATGTCCATGCCTTGCATATATATATATATATTTAATCCTTTTTTCACATTTAAAAAATTCACAATCAATTAAAATGTTTCTCGTTTTTCTTTCCTTCTTTTTTTTTTTTTTTTTTTTAACCTTATTTTATTTGAAAGCTGTAAAGTGCGAAAAATTAACTAAGAGCATTTTTTGCACTTTATAGCTTCAAAATGAAAAAAAAAAAAAAATAATAATTAATTTTGGGAAAATGAGAAAGATTTAACAGTTGAAATTTTTCAAATGTGAAAACAGAATTAAAAAGAAAGAAAAAAAAAAGGACATGAGTAATTTTGAAAACAAATTTCTCCATAGAATAAGATGAGATTAGACAAACAGTTAAATTAGGTGAAGTATCCTTTAAGGCTGCATATCAGTAAGATTCAGGGGTGGTGCCAGCTAGGGGGCCCCGAGTCCGTGACCCTCATTGGGGCATATTCCTAAAATCTGTCGGGGGGGGAACAAAAAATGTACAGTTTTTCTCTTTTTAGCAGCATTTTTCTTTTCTTTTTTAAATTTGAAGCATTCCAGTTTTTGCATTCTATATTCAATAGAAGAAAAGTATTCGATTCGTAAAAATTTTCAGCTTCCAGTTTTCCATGAATGTACAAGTTTTGAGAAGTCCAGAACACATTTTGACAATGATATTTTTAGAAAATGTCTGCCTGTCTGTCTATGTGTGACAAAAATTTTGTTCTAACCATATCTCAAGAACTGCTGCACAGAATTACATACAAGTTTGTATGTAGTTGCACCATGACATAAATTAGTGTCCTGTTAACTTTTTGTCCAAATCGCCTTATAGATGACACTACTGTACTGCATTTTCTTCCATTTAACGGAAAGCTATATCTCAGGTTGTATTTGGTATAATCGAACAAAATTTGATAGGTGAGAGGGCCATTATGAAACATCACGTTGATTTAATTTAGGATCCTATCTACCGATAAGCTGCACTGCTCTGCTGCTATTTTCCCCGAGAAGAGGAAGCTATATCTCAAATTCTATTGTATATTATTGCATATAACTTTGTATAGGACAGGGCCATTATGAAACATTATGTGGAATTAGCTTCAGCACATATAGCCAGATAGGCGACCCCCCTGTGCTTCAAATTTTCCCATGAATGGGAAAGCTATATATCAGATTCTATGGTATATAATTACATAAAACTTGGTATATGAGAGGGCCATTTTAAAACAATATACTGATTCAATTTAGGTGCATATGAGCTGATAAGTGGCACTGATGTTCGGTAATTTACTCTGTGAATAGAAAGACAACTTCAGGCCTCGCAGCGTTCCTAAAAATTTACTCGCATTTTAATATACTACCACCACCATTATTAAAAACTTTTTTCTTCAAGGTTTTAATGTTAAAGTGTTAGGTAAATAAGTGTTCATTTAAAATAGTGGTGGCAATGTAGCAAAATAATTCCTAAAATTTTAGGAAAGCTGCGAGGCCTGCAACTTCTATTGAAAAGCCACATCTCTGGAGAGCCAAATTTCCATGGCAAGATGGGCTGCCTCCCTCAGGGAAATTCCACTGTATATATATATATATACCTGTGATCAACAGATACGAAGTTTAATTTTTTTTTAAAGAATATTCCTTCAGGCACCCTGAACATATTTTTTTCTGTGGAAAGAAAATAGTATACACTCAGAGAATGGCACGATAATCTCTAAAACCTCGAGAAGCACAAATGGAATGATACAAATATTAACAGTAATATTATTAACAAGATTGCAGTTTTTGATAAATATATATTCATATAATAAATTCTCTATATAGTGCCCCCTGTCGGGGAGGTGGTGTCCCCCCTTCAGGGAATTTCTGGTGCCACTACAGCTAAGGTTCCCTCTTTCTTCCTCCCTATAATATATAATCCCATAAGAGTTTTGTTACTTTGTATTATAAAGATGTCACAATTCAAAAGAAGTTTTTTTTTTTTTTTTTTTTTAAATACAGTTAAATATTTTATTTCATTAAGCAAACTGAGGCTATAATCTTAAATCTCGAAAAGAAATATTTAAATTTATTTTATTTTACATTATTTTAATTCTCTATAAATTGCATCTTCAGATAAAAAGGGGACAAGTTCAAAAACAAGAATTCAAAAGATTTCATGTTTGAATACAATACCTTTATAATATGAAGCAACAAAAATTCCATAGGATTAGATAGGAAGTGAGAAAGGGGAAATCTGAAAAATGTGCAGCTTCAGCAAATTTAAGAATATGTGACAGCCAGCAAATTTTACAGTAGTCAGACAAAAAAAAAATCAAATTATTAATGCATAGACAGATTAAGAGTAATGTCTATGGGTAGTAGGACTATACATAATAAATGCCAATTTAATTATCTTAGAGTTAATATTCTTGAATAATTTAATTTTTTTTTTTTTTTTAATTATTATATTTTATCTTAAAATTTTAAACTTATAGTTTAACTCAGAAATACAGCAAGCTATGTTTTTTAACAAAGATTATTCCTTAAATTGTCTATTTGAATCAAAATGGATATGAATGAAATTTTGCAATACAGCTATACAGCTTATCATAATTTTTCAACTCTGAAAAAATGGAGAGTAAAAAATAAAACTTACATAATTTTAAAAACAGTAATTTTACACAGTGAATTTCTATGAATTTTGCATACAAATCTTAACAAACCTTTTCATATAACAAACACTGTTGCATAAATACTATTTAAGGCAAATTTTAATTACAAGAAAAATGTTGCAAAATCAATCTAAATATTCTGCATTTTCTGATTTTCGCATAATAAAATACTCTGAAATGGAACAAAGTTTAAAGAGAAATTTGTAAATTCTTAGTGAATTATAATTTTGCATAGTGATTTCTCATTTTTTAAAAAGGCTGTTTCTTTATTTGATATAAAATTAAATACCTTTATTTAAACTTCATTTTAACGTAGTTTTTATGCTGTTTCTTTAATTACCGTAATTTTGGGGAGATAAGCCGCAGCTTATACAATTTTAAAAGTTTAATTTTGGAACAAGCGGCGTATCTGTCATTTCTTTTTTTTTCTTCTTCTTTCTTTCTTTTCTTTTAGCAACGCTTGAATAACCACAGTCTGTCAAAAATTCACTTCGGACAATTTATTTCTTGAATGCTGCGTCAGCACAGACAGCTTGTAAAAATAATAAAAGAGCCGTAGAACCCGAGCTATAGAAAACTACGCTCATACGCATGTCGCGGAGCTCAAGCTACACCAATATGCAGCACGCACGTGCCATTAAGTTGTTATGACCAAAAATCTGTCGCATCAGGGGTTAATCAAGGTTTTTGAAAATGGTACCCCATTTGTGAATTTTGTAAATAATTTGTGAAATTTTTTTTTATTAATTTGTGAAAATTAAAAATACATAGTGAACAAATAACCAAAATACACAAAGTAATTTATACAGTTTTAAAATACTAACCAATAAAAAAAAAGTTGTAAAATAATTATATTTCAGTTGATTGGGTAAATACCTAAATTGAAGCTATTTATAATTTTTTTTTTTTTTTTTTTTTGTAAAATATTTGAGTATGCATATTACGTCACATTTCAAACCATCTAAGACATCACATATACTATAGACCCGTTTCAAAAGTCATAAATTTTAAAGATCTCAACTAGCAATGGATATATACTTTATTCTCTAATAAGCAAATAATATTCACCATACCAAATGCTATAATATAAAGCTGTTATATATACCTTCTCCCTCCTCTCATTTTGTGTCACTCTGACAATTTTTAAACAGTAATGAAGGAAAAGCTAAATGTCCAATTTCAGGGTATTTGGAAGGTGTCATGCCCTTAGCGGAACGGGTGAAAGGGAAGAAGGAGGAATAGAAGAAGCCGTGCCCTTAGCGGAAATAAGAAGGTGTGCATGTGGAAGATAGAAATATGTTATTCAAATGCACAAAGTAATGCTTTCTATAGAATGTAGTATGATTAGCATTAGATTTACAGAGTCACGCAAAAATATGCAGTTACACTGAGGGTTATTATTGGAAATTTTCTGAATTGCATTTTCTTTTACATTAAGCGTTTATTCGACCATTTTTAAAATGTGAATATGATTTGAATTAGTGTATTTGTCTATTCTACTGTCCATTTGTCCGCCTCCAGCGCCCACAAATATTTTAAGAATTTTTTATTTTTACTCTCTTCTATATTCAATAGAAGAAAGTACTGGATTCGTAAAAAAATTAGACTTCCGGTTTTCGATGGATTTACACGTTTTGAGAGGTCTAGAACACGATTTGACTATTTTTAGAAAATGTCTGTCTGTCTGTGTGTGTGTGACAAAAATTTTGTGGCAACTGTATCTCCGGAACTATTGCTCAGAATTGCATATAAATTTACGTGTAGATGCACCTTGAGCTAAATTAGCGCTATCAACTTTTGATGCCAACCGCTCAACAGGTGACACTGCTGTACAGCGATTTCTACAATTTAAGTGGAAGCTATATATCAGGTTTTATTGCGTATAATCAATCAAAACTTGGTATGAGAGAAGGCCACCATGAGACATTTTATACTGATTCAATTTGAATGCTTATGGACCGACAAGTGGTGCTACTATACAGCGATTTATACAATTTAAGGGAAAGCTATATCTCAGGAATTACTGCACAGAGTTCCATATAAATTTATACGTTGATGCACCTTAACCTAAATGAGTATCTGTCAACTTTTGGTGTCAACCGCTCCACAGGTGGCGTTGCTATACAGCGGTTTCCGCAATTGAAGAGGAGGCTATATCTCAGGCTCTATTGTGTATTATCAAACAAAACATGATGTGAAGGCCATTGTGAGATATTATGCTGCTTCAATTTGGGTGCTTATCGGCCAATAGGTGGCGTTGCCATACTGCAAATTTCCTCGACAATGTGAAAGCTATATCTCAACTTCTATAGCTCATAACTTTACGAAACTTGATATGTGACATAACTATTATAAAAATGCATTTTTTAAGATGTCATTTATAGATAATAAAACATCTGTCCTTCTTTGGATATTTAGTGTTAGTTTTCTCTGAGATAAAAATTATTTATTTGCACTTAGTGAATTTGTATAGGAAAATATAGAAGAAAGTCTTGTGGTGACCACAACTTACTAATTTTTACTTTTATTTTATTTTATTTTTTCTAATAATATGTGTTATTCAAATTCATTATTAAATATTCCCTACTTAAAATGGCTGTAACAGAACCTATGCCAGTGGTTTGTGTACATGAACATCCAAAAAATACCAATGCATTGCGCTTTATGGGAAACATTTTTGTAAATCACATTTAAATAATTTCATCAAAAAATCATGAAGAAATTCACATTTATAGTCATTATGCTAAGAAAATGTTTTCTATAAACTATTATATGCTTAACCTCCAGATTTACAGATCAACCCAAAAATGTTGCAATACATTAAGGGGTGCAAATAGGAAATTAAGAGCAACATTTCTGTTTGTATTAAGCATTTTTAAGTGATTATTTAAGTGTTTCAGAGTGATTATCAATTCAGTTAGTCTATATGTCTGTCTTTCTGTCTGTCCATTGTGGTATAATATAGACAGAGAACATAGAATGTTATACGGTACAATGAGTAAGTACAGTTGGAAAATGCTGATAATCAATGTGCACCTCATGATTTTTCGTTTTTGTTTTAGTTTTAAAAGGTCTAATGCAATTATATTTTCAAAAATATAATAAAATCATAAAATGGCAGTAATGTACGTTTTCGTATGGAGTACTGTGATTCATTAAGCTTTATATGGTTACAGATCACCGTTCTCTCAAATAACGGATATTCTACAGTACGCATACCTGTTTTTGCGACAGGTTACTTCTGAAGCAAAATACAGCCAGTGCTAAATGCGGATAAAGTTTAAAGGAAAACTGAAGGATTCTTTTATTTATTTATTAATTTATTCTGAAATTTATTATATGTTTCTGCTAAAGGTACGTATGCTAAAAGCACGCCACTGAGGGGGGTTAACATTTCCGCTAAGGGCACGGGTTTATAGATTTCCGCTAAGGGCACGGCCCCATTTGGGATAATGGATTATTAGATTTTTTTTTTTTACCTTTACAAGCAATAAGAACATTTTAAAGACTTTATAATGTACTCAAAAGTAAAATTTTAATACTTTACATATAAATTGAATTTATCTCCCCTGAAATTTAAATTTAATGTTCTAAATTTTTTTTTATTGTGCTGAGTGATACCGCTAGGCTTTCAAAATCTTGGGTCCTCAGGACCCATGGGTTCCGAAGATCTAGGTCCTTCTTAAAAAAAAAAAAAAAGGGTCTTATATATTATAAAGATATAAATTAAAATTATCTTATTGTAGTTAATATATATATATATTTTTTATGAATTTTTCATCAGCTCTTTTTGAGATTTTCTTAAAACTTTTATGTAGAAGGTTGTTGCTGTAAGAAACAACTGAAAATATTTAGCCCAGTGTGTTCTGGAACCAGAATGGAAAAATGAATAAAAGAAATTATAGTATAATAGCTATACATGTATATATTAACTAAATACATTTTATTTTCAGTGATATAAAATGCCATTTAAAAAAAAGTCCTTGAAATTATCAGCATTAGGAGAACAAAAAAAGAAAAAAAAAAAAAGGAAGGAAAAGAAAATTTTGAGATAAGCTAATGTTTGATTACAAAAATTGTCAATAGTTTGAATTTTTAAATAACATTTTTCACCACTTTTCTAAAATAAAACTGAAATTATTTTTATTATTATTATTTAACGATTAAATTAATTAAAAATCATTTTAAAAAATAGTCTGTTATGGCCTTCACAAAACTTTCTTCTATATCATTCTATATTACAGGGCCACTTACTGTTTAACCTGCACAAAAATTCAATCATAGCTTCTTGCAATAAATATTTTTATTTATCTGTGGAATCTGATGCAAATTTAATCAACAAATTTTGAAATGTAGCCACGTGGGAAATCACAAAAGGTGAGTAATAGCAGCGCCACCTGTAGGCCGAAAAACACCAAATTACATCAATATCTGTTTCGACGCATTTATATGTCATAGAAGTTGAAAATTAGCCTTTCTATTAACGCGCGCATCAGCGCCACCTGTCGGCCGATATGTACCCAAATTGAATCAGCATAGTATTTCACAGTTGTCCTTTCATATACCAAGTTTTGTGCAATGAATGATAATAGAATACGAGATATAGTCTTCCCATTCAAGGGAAAAACTGCAGTATAACAGCGCCCCCTATCGGTCGGTATGCGCCAAAATTGAATGAGCATAATTTTTCATAATGGCCTTCTCGCTTATCAAGTTTTGATCGAGTATATACAATAAAACCTAAAATATAGTCTTCCCTTAAATGGAAAAAATCGTATCGTCACCTGTTGGGCGATTTGCACCAAAATTTGATAAACACTAATTTATATCAAAGTGCAACTACATATAAATTCATATGAAATTGTGTACTCTAGTTCCTGAGATATAGTCGCCACAAATTCTTGTCCCACACAAATAGAATTTTCTAAAAATGATCAAATCTTGTTCAGGACCTATCAAAACGTGTAAAACCATCGAAAACCGGAAGTAAAAAAAAAAATTAACAGCGACCCGCGCGATTAATATTTAAAATATTTTCATCATTTAGTAAAACATTAGATTATAATTACCGAAATAATTATTGATGAGATTCGGTTATGCGACACTTTTTACTAGTAATCTTTTGTATGGAAATCGGAACTACGCTTTCGCGTCTCGGAACTTCGTTTTTGTTTTCGAGCCGACCGATCGTATGCATCGTATAGGATTGATTCTTTTTCTTTACAGCAGAAAAGGGTTACAAAGGATTTTTGTTTTTTCTTCTTCAGAGCGAGATGTTCCAAAAATATAAGGAAAATATAAGTTTTAAGAAAGATTTTTTTTTTTTTTTTTTTTTTTTTTATCACCAAGAATGGACTTCGTAAAAGTGCCGTTTAGCCGAAAATTGATTTTGTGAAAGTGCCGCTAGCGGCACTAAATTCGTTCTGGATTAACCCCTGCGACATAAACAAATCGTTTTATATTTCATATCATAAATACTTAGTGAAATCCCTTCTGGGCGTGAGTATATTAAAATGAGGAATAATGCTGAGAACAATTCTTAAATTCCACAGCTTGATTAGGGCTATATGAACGAGAAACACTGTGATAACTATCAATCTAAGGATGATTCTGTTCGAAAATCACGGAAATTTATGCCAAACTGTTCTGAAAAATTTAAAAAGTACGCTATGAATTCCCCATACAAAGATGGCTTTCCACTTATCGTCCCCAAAAGCCAGAGCCAATGTTATTCTATGGAGAATTTCGCCCCATTATAACTTATTATTAACTAATATATATTTTTAAATTCCGTTTTCACATTCAGAGACTTCAAAACTATTAAACAATTCATCGCTTTCTAATTTTTTTTTTTTTTTTTAAGTTTTTAATATTTTATTTTGAGGTTGCAAAATGCGAATTTTCACAATGTGAAATTTTTCATTTTTGGGCTTAAAAATGAAATCTTAACAATAAAAAAAATCAATTTTTAGAAAGCGATAAATTGTTTAATAGTTGTGAATTTTC
This sequence comes from Salticus scenicus, assembly GCA_963930645.1. Classification (NCBI taxonomy): domain Eukaryota; kingdom Metazoa; phylum Arthropoda; class Arachnida; order Araneae; family Salticidae; genus Salticus; species Salticus scenicus. The sequence continues at coordinate 1,425,088 of OZ005659.1, forward strand.
GGAAACTGAAAACGGAATTATTTAAAAATATGCATCAGTTAAGGAATTATAATGGGGCAAAATTTCCCATAGAATAACATTGGCTTCGGCTTCCGGAAACTATAGGGAGAGAGTCCCCTTAACCTCCCCCCCCCACACACACACACTAAAAAAAAAGTTGTCCTCTTTATGAAAAGTAAAAGAAAGAAGACCGAAAATTGGAAGACATGTTTATCTCTTTAAACCATCATTAGCAACGTACAATTTATTCTAAAGAAGTTATCTATCAGTTGATGTGTTTCTCAAGGTCCAGGAAAAAGTCGGTCGACAATCTGCAGCATGAAATAATAAGTTCTTTTCACATTAAAATGTGTTGTTATTTTGTTTTTGTGGGTATATATTTTCAAAAATGAAATATGGGTATGAAATGAAATGTGGGTATATATTTTCAATGATCGGTATATATTTTCAAAAATTTTAAGTCTAAAACAATTGTGGTAAACTAATTCAAAGGAGAATAAAGAGAAAATGTGTATTGCTCAAAAATAGAAAATGTTAAACGCGATTCAATTCTTAAATCTTAAGGTTTTCACTAGACAACTACCCCCACCTAGAGGTCTGCACGGGCCGGAATTTCGAGGCCCGGGTCGGCATGTACGAAAGCTTTGCTTACCCGGCCCGGTATGAAATTGAAAAATTCGGCCCGTTTATTTTTTGCCAGTGTACGGCCCGGCCCGGACAAAAAACGATAAAATCAGGCCCGATTCAAAAATATGAAAAAAAAAAAAAAAATGCTTGCCTTTCTATGAAAAAGATTTTTAGTATGTGTTTTTTGCAGAGGTTTTATATAGCGAAGCAATATAATCTTTTTTAACAAAACTGCTAAACTTTTACAAGATATATATATATATATAAACAGAAGTTCATTATTACAGACGTACAGAAATCAGAAAGGCAGACAGTAAGTCAAATCGAAAATATTAGCACTCATCTAACAATATAGGACGGTATTTAAAATAGTTATTACTACTAAAAATGCACGTTCAACCATTTCCTCTTATGTACCGTAATGTATACGAATCTTTCATGTGATCCGGTAAGCAAAATTTTAATGGTAATCCAACCATATTCTATAGAAAAGAGGATTTTGTACATGCTAAAAATGATGCTACTTTCATTCAGTGCACTGGAGAAAAGAAGTTTAGAGAAAAAGTTACAGCGGCAGTATTTTTATAGCCTTCATACCACCTAAATTCTACAGACCATAGGGCACAAAGCCTTATACACAATAAAGTAGCTAATTTCTTTTGTTTGAACATGTGCGCAAACTAGTAGTGACATGCATACTATTTTGAATAGGAAACCATTTAATATTACTTGAAATAAAATATATTAATTTTGAGCCATGCTAAAAATATTTGCGGAAAATCAGATCGCGAACAGACAGACGGTTAAGCAAATAAATTGAAGTTACAGACATTTTTTAACGAAATAAAATTTTATGTGATATACCAGCCTGTAAAATCATGTGAAATAAATGACTGAAGAAATATTTTATCATTTTCCTTTTTCGTTGATTAACGATGAAACCAGAAAAAGATTCGTGCCGACACGGCCCGGAAAAAATTTCATTCAGGCCCGGCCCGAGTACACATAAAAAAAATTGCGCCCGGCCCGGACTGAGCTTGCAAAAAATTTTAAGCCCGGGCCTGAGAACAGATTGAAAAATTCGGCTCGAACCCGGCCCGTGCAGACCACTACCCCCCCCCCCCCCTCCTGCTAGATTTCGTTTTGCCGATGTTGGTCATCCCAAAATTTCTAATAATGTTTTGAATACATTTTAATGAAAGTGGAAATGAAGGAATGAAAGTTGAATTTTTAAATCTGTTCGATTCAGGAAGTAACAATTCTCACTTTAATGGCTTTGTTTAAATTTTGAAAAAAAAAAAAAAATGGATAATATTGAAAATATAACTATTTAATAATAATAAAAGTTATTTTTTAATTTTACGAAGAGCATTATGGAAGTTTGCGATTGCGAACTTAAAGTAAGATCGTTTTTGCATTATCTTTATTGAATAACCTAAAAAACTATATTTACTTTACAACTATTTTTAATTTTATTACTTTTTTAGCATTTAATATTTGTATGCTTAAAATTATTTCAATTTAAAATGATGAGAAACATTACGTTTGGGGAATTACCACAGAATCTCTTTATTAGAAACACACAACCAACCCGCACGACAAAAATTCACTCCTTGAGATAATTTAGAAAATAGTTACGTTTGGTAACGTGTTTTTTGCCCCCCCCCCCCTCCCAAAAAAAAAAAAAAAAAAAAAAAAAAAAAAAAAAAAAAAAAAATCCCCAAAGGGACGAAGCGGAAAACTTCGCAAAATCCTGTCACAGTGTTGGATAAATATGGTTAACACATGCATAAAAATTCTTGATCACAGCTTTCCACAGGTTTGCCAAGGCAAATATAACGCAAAAAGGAGTCTCAAAATTGCCCCCTCATAACCTTGATGATTGGGTTTTTTTTTACTAAATATTGATAAATCATTACCAAATCGCTAAAAACCCGATATCAATTCTACCTCATAAATAAAGTATCACTGAAAAGAAATTAAGTCCTGTGATCAGTATCTAAATTTTGAAACATGTTTCTAAAAATCATCAAAAACAATGATTTGCATATTTGGTAATTAGCTGATAAGATTAACATACATAAAAACACTTAAATGTGAACAACTATCCCTTCTGAGCATCCATTATTCTTTCCCTCTTTCTGAAATGCCACCGAATTCATGGCAAAGCCAGGAAGTTCTGTTTAAAAGCGTTTCTAAAGAAAAGAATCGATATCTGGAACTGGAGAAATAGCTCTTTTCAATAGAGAGTTTCCCCTTCAGCTATTCTTCTACCTTTGCATTGAGATCACCCTCCCCCCGTTTTCTAAACGTTTGTCGCAATGTGGGAAAAGCTAATCACTTCGATGAATCTGCCAGTCTATTCTTTTTCCTTTAAAATATATATATATTTCGTTATACACACTACTTTACGGTTACATAATCTGTTTTTGAACATATTTCGAAAAATACATTTATTTTTTAAACCTAAAATTTTATAAAATGAGGACATTTTCCAATTGCATCCAGCATGTTGCGGCCACCACAAAACTTTCTTCCTATTTTCCTATATATATTCATGCAGTACATTTTATTAAAATTATTATTTTCAATGAGGAATGCAGACAATTTTTAGCGCACAGAAGTGTAACACTAAATAAAAAATATATTTTTATGCTATACAGAAGATGCCATTTAATCTTAATTTCATTTTTAATTAAAAAGAAAAATCATCAACTGTTTCAAATTATTACATATCTTTGGTTCAACTATTCTTTTTAAAAAGTAAGTTCGTTTGAAAGATATCTTATTCATATTGAAAGTTTTTACCCCACTGAAGAATACTCTCCCCCCCCCCCCCACACACAGGGGAAAACGATGTCCCTACATATATAAAAATATTTTCTGATTGACTATTACTATTATGTATGTAGATAATTTCACATAAAAAAGGTTAAAAATATTCTCATTAAGAAATTTTGTCAAATACAGTCTTATTAAAAATTGTGAAAAAATGGAATTGTCACTTGCTGAGCCACTGATTCCAAAATCAAAATGGTCTCCAGCATCAGTACAGGTCAAAATCCAACTAAATACAAGTTTGGTTATATTTTGTTCATTAGTTCATGAGATAGTGTCTGCAATATTTCTGATGCACACACACACAACCATTTTCTAAAAATAATCATATTGTGTTCAGGACATATGAAAATGTGTAAATCCATTGAAAACTGGTGTTCGAAAATTTTCACGAATCCAATACTACTGCTTATGTATATAGAAAGAAGTACGGAAATAGTGTTGCTCAAAAATCCACAATATCAATTTTAAAAAATTATAAAAATTTAAACTTTCATATAATCCACATGTCCTTACAGTTTACATTTAGTTAACAAAAAAATCTCTATATTCTGACATAAAAAACAAAATAAAAATGTGTCTTTTTATCATTAAATCTGAATGAGATTTTTAACCTTAACTTTGAACTGTCAATTGAGGATTGTACATAAAGCAAAGAATGGAATATTAAAATTAAAAAATAAATAAATAAGAAGAACTACGAAAAATCATGCAGTACACATTGATTATTAACACTTTCCAACTTGTTCATACTTGTTGAATCATATACTTTCAAATGTTCTTTGCCTACGTTATTACATAATGGAAAGACAGTAGGACTGAAAGACATAATAATATTACTTGTATTCATAATCACTCTTCAAAATTATTGTAAAGTGCTAAAAATGCTTAAAGCAAAAGAAAATGCAGCCCTGAGATTCTAATTCCAGTGCTTAATATACCTGAATATTTTAGTGTACTTTGTAAATCTGAAAGTTAACCATCCATATTCTATTTTAGCATATTAACAACAAACGTCAATTTCTTAATGATTTTTACAGTAGAAAATTATTTAAATGTGATTTATAAAAATGTCTATTCTAAAACGCAATGCATTGGAATATTTTTGGGTGTCCATGTACACAAACCAGTTATACAAGAGACAAGATCTATTAATGTTATTTTAAATAGGAAACATTTTATAATAAACTTGAATAACATATCAATTTAAACTTATTTTAAAGAAAGGATTATTTTACTATAATATACTTTAAATACCTTATATGAAATCCTTTTTGCAAATCTTAGCAAAATCAGTTTCTTTACTATAATATACTTTAAATACCTTATATGAAATCCTTTTTGCAAATCTTAGCAAAATCAGTTTCTTTACTATAATATACTTTAAATACCTTATATGAAATCCTTTTTGCAAATCTTAGCACAATCAGTTTCTTATAAGAAACTGATTTTGCTAAGATTTGCAAAAAGGATTTCATATAAGGTATTTAAAGTATATTATAGTAACATATCAATTTTTATAAATTCTGAAAATATTTAAGGACTCTGAGAGCAGGCAGACAGACAGATAGAAAGATGAACAGTCGGACAGACAGATACAAAAATTGAAATCATTTTCACAGTTAAAAATTGTTAGAAAGTGTTAAAAGCGTTGAACATAAACAAAAATGAAATTCCAGGAAATTTCCTATAATTGCCCTTAATATAACTGAATATTTTTGTGTGGTCCTACAAATCTAATGCTAATCATACTGTATTCAATAGAATGCAATCTTTTGTGCATATCAGGCATGAGAGTGCAGAAAATTAAAAAAAGAGGAAACATGCATGTTCATAAAACTAATTTTAAAAGAAAAATAACGCACACGGGGAATACTATACAAATGTACGTTCATAAAATTTATTTCAAATGAAAAATAATGCTCACACGAAAAAACTATACAAAATATTTTAAAAGTGAAAAATTAAACTAAAAGAATAATGCACATCAACACAATAAAACATGCGTATTAAAAAAAAAAAAAAAAAAAGTTAACACTAGCAATTAGCATTTAATCAATGGCTGGTGGTGGAAAACAGGAAAGAAAGGGGGGGGGGGGAGTAGTTCATGAGAGAAATATTAAACACAATTCTACTTCTTTATGGGATCTAGAATATCATAAAGTAAGTTTAAAATTAATTAATATTGTGGATGGATAAATATTCAAAAATAAAAGGCTTCCTGCAGAATGTTTGATTGGGAATGGTTAGAGATGAAAAAGGGGAAGGATGGGGGGGGGGCAAAAAAATTACATGAGTGAGAAATATTGAATAATTCTGTTCTTTTATATGTTATAGAATCTGATAAAGCATGTTTAAAATGAATATTGACATTTATATTTTGGATGTAAAATGATTGAGAATCTAAAGTTTTTCGTGCAGCGTTTGAACACTGATCATTATTGGAGTTTGATTTTAACAAAATAAAAGACCGCGAAATTAACGAAAATCGCAAAAATCGGAAAATCGCGGATCCGCGGAAAATTCTCATGCCTGGCATATGAATATTATATTTCAATTTCATTAAGATTTGTGCGAAGTTCAAATTTATTAAAATTTGGTTTATTGAAATACATCTCATAGAACACAATGCTTTGTAATACTCTCAGGTGTCCCTGTACACAAACCAGTCATGGTATTTACTTCATTTTTAATGGGAAACATTCGATAGTGAAAAATAATATATTTCAATTTCATTAAGATTTGTGTAAATATATATATATTTAGAACTTTCTATCTACATTAAAAATTTCAAGGTTTTCTTTCATTAGCACAAAAAGGTTCTTTAATATGATTGCAATAAGTTTTATATCCACATAAAACCTTATTAAAATCCCATGTCAACAAGAAAAAAAAAAATCAAAACAAACATAAAATATGATTTTTATTTATGTACATTAATCATACTATTTAAAAAAGCTACAGTAGTTAATTATCAGTTTCTTATGCATAAAACCAACTATTAATTTTCTTAAATTGATTTAGAAAAAAATTTCCTACCTGAAAAATTTAGTCTACATTTTCCCCCTTGTTTAAACATTTGGAATAGATATTAAATATAAATATTTAATTTAATTGAGAAAAAATAAATAGAATTATCAAGTTCAGTAATGAAGTTTAAAAATAATTACATATGTGAGAAATATTGAGCACTTCTATCTCTTTATTGTTTCTAGAATTGATCACTATCTGGAGATGTGTGTGTGGAGGGGGGGGGGGGGTGTAAAAATTAATTACATGGGTAGGAAATATTAAACTCTTTCAGTTCTACTTCTAGAATCTAACAAACCAAGTTAAAAATGAATATTGACATTTATGTTGCGGATGGAAAAAGATTAGGAAACAAAAGAATTCTCCAGAACATCTGATTGCCCATCACTAGTTGGAGATAAGAAAATGGAGGGAGGGGCAAAAAATAATTACATGAGCAAGAAATATTTAACAGTTCTATTTCTTAATAGGTTCTAGAATCTCATTAAGCAAGTTTAAAATGAATATTGACATTTATGTTGTGGATGGAGAAAGATTACGAATTCAGGGGCTTTCGTAGCGAATTTAATCGCCGATCGTTAATGGGGTTTCAATTTTAAAACGGACGATATCCGCGATTTTTTTTTTTTTTTTTTTTAAAGCAGAAGTTATTTCGCAAAATTCCGCGAATTAGAGGGGAAAAAATCACAAAATTTCCGCGAATCGCGAAAAAATAGCATGTCTCATTGGCAATTACAGCAATTTTTTTTTGTTCGCCACTTTTTCAAATTAGGTCGCCACCGCGAATCTTGACCTCTATTTTGAATCACTCTGTATTTATCATTTATTGTGAAACATTGATTGATTATTAATGATTTTTTAAAAATCTGATCAGTGTATGTGTATAGGAAATCTGACTACTATATTAAAAAAAAAAAAAAACAATGAAATTTTATAATTAAGATTGATCTGATGTACAGGATGAAAGTAGGGGAACTGGTGCTGAAAGTATCTTAAAAACGGTTTGAAGAGTTTCTTCAAATTTGCTAATTAATTTTTTTTTTTTTTCCCCATATAAATTACTTGGTTATTGCAAGAAAACTACTTAATACCTATTTTTATTAAAATCACACAATCAACTGTGAAAGAAATTCATATTAATTGAAATTTTATTTTTCCGACTGAGTGAAAATAATGCCTGGACCAGGCCTTGAACCCCGGATCTTTGACTTACAAGGTCAAGGCTCTACCAATCGAGCTATCCAGGCCGACACCCCGGTCAGCATTACTCACTCAGACAACGTACGGCTTATTTTCTGTTGAGCTATCTACATGATAGACCAGAGATGTTTCTGCCTAAAAGGTTGTCTGAGTGAGTAATGCTGACCGGGGTGTCGGCCTGGATAGCTCAATTGGTAGAGTCTTGACCTTGTAAGTCAAAGATCCGGGGTTCGAGTCCCGATCCAGGCATTATTTTCACTCAGTCGGAAAAATAAAATTTCAATAAATACTTAATACCTAATCTGATTGATTTTCTTTAAATTTGCTCTATAAACTCTCTTTTATATGTCTTTATGATGTATGCATTAATTTATTATCATTACTATAGAAAAATTGTTTGGCGTTTGATTGGTTGGGTAAATTTTATATTATCTTCTGACCACACTATCCCTTAAAAGAATCTATAATAATAAATGGAAAGGTTTGTCTGTTCTTTTATACATTCAGCCCCTATTGAACACAGAAGTACAAGAATTGACATACGGATGCTCTGGAGCCTTACCGAGGTCCTCCTCGAAACAGAATTTAAAAAATTTAATTAGTTTCGGAGATATTAATTAAAACGTTGACCCATGTCGATCGAAAAATGACCCAAAATCCTTATTGCTTAAAAAGCGGCATTCTATCAGCAGACGATTTTAACGGCTGTCTCGAATGGAAACAAAACATGTGGAAGTCACCTATTCAGCACAAAACCAACCTGCAGTTAAAATTTCATCAATTTTCATTAATAAACAAAGCAGTTACATTTTAATTGCAAATTAAATTTTATTCTAACACGTAATCTATCTTTTAATAGATGATAGGAGTTTCCATAGCAACAAAATACATTTGAAGGAACTAAAAAATACTTTTTCTTTTAACTTCCATTACCCGACTACCGTGGTATATACAGGTTTTGGGGACCTAAAAAATTTATTTTTCTTTTTACTTCAATTAACCGACTACCGTAGATAATGGAATTAGATATTTCACGTGATTTACATGTTTTAGAATGTCCTGATTAGGTTTTCTTTTGTATCTCAGTTACTAATTAAAATAATTTCATAAGTAACACATTATTTGAAAGCTTTGTTGGTTTGGAATTGTACAGTAGATTACAGAAATTTCTACCGCCAGATATTTTAAAATTTCGATATTTCAAATTCTAATTAAATTATTTTTAATACATCATTCGAAAGATATTTAAAGTTCTTTTAAATTATCGAAAGTTTTCACCAGATTTACACGTTTTGAGGTGGCCTGAATCAGTTTTATTTTGTATCTCAGCTACTAATTAAAATAATTTCATAAGTAATACATCATTAGAAAGCTTTGTTGAGTTGATACACATTTTAAAGTACTTTTACATTATTGAAAATGGAATTTGAGATTTCACCCGATTTACATGTTTTGAGGTCTCCTGATTAGGTTTTATTTTGTATCTCAGCTACTAATTAAAATAATTTCATAAGTAATACATCATTAGAAAGCTTTTTTGATTTGGAATCGAACAGTGGATTACAGAAATTTCTACCGTCAGATGGTGCTATAATATTTTCAAATTTCAATATTTCAATTTCTAATTATGATTAAATTATTTTTAAAACATCATTCGAAAGATATTTTAAAGTTCTTTTAAATTATCGAAAGTTTTCACCAGATTTACACGTTTTGAGCTGTCCTGAATCAGTTTTCTTTTGTATCTCAGCCACTAATTAAAATAATTTCATAAGTAATACATCATTAGAAAGCTTTTTTATTTGGAATCGAACAGTGGAATAAAGAAATTTGTACCACCAGGTGGTGCTGTAATATTTTAAAATTTCAATTTCTAATTATGATTAAATTATTTTTAATACATCATTATTATGATTAAATTATTTTTAATACATCATAAAATCTATTCTTATTATTCCCATGTTTGCAAATCTGGTATAGATATATAAAGATTTAATTCAATTGAGAAAAAATAAATAGATTCATTAAGTTCTGCAATAAAGGTTTAAAAATAATTACATATGTCAGAAATATTGAGCACTTCTATTCCTTATTGTTTCTAGAATTGAACATTGATCACTATCCAGAGATAAAAAAATAATTATCCAGTAAGAAATATTAAAATCTTTTAATTCTACTTCTAGAATCTAATAAAGCAACTTTAAAATGAATATTATAAATATAATTTATGTTGCAAATGGTTAAAGATTGGGAAACAAGACTTCTGCAGAACATTTGATTGCTGATCGCTAGATGGAGATAAATAAAGGGGGAGGTGTGCAAAAAATAATTACACGAGCAAGAAATATTTAACAATTCTATTTCTTTACAGGTTCTAGTAAGGCTGTGCCGATTAATCGATTAATCGGTTCGGTTAATCGATCAATGTTTAGTCCCGATCAATTTTTTTAATCGAGTTAATCGAAACGATTAATTCGATTAAAAATTTTCAAAATCAGATTAAAATTTTCAAACTACGAATTAAAGTAAAAATGCTGTTCTGCCTACAAAATATTTTTTCGCATATTTTACTAACAAACATTCTAAGAAACATCCATCAAATAATGAAAAAGCAAAAATAAATAAAAATAAATAAATAAATATAAATAAATAAATAAATAAAACCTCACAAAAAAAAAAAGTTGTTGCACTTTTGTTGATAGAGAAAAGGGGGAAGACAGTTATTAAACAAAATGCCGCTCCATGTGCATGCTGGAGCAACACCACCTGTCTGTAGCCTTATACAGAAAGTGTTGGCTAGGGTAATAGTATTCTCAGAAACAAGAAGCTTTTAAAAAATGGGAATGCTAAAAATTAGAAAAAAAAAAAAGAAAAAAGAAGAAGGAATTGAGATTTCCACTATTCCCCTGATGAGAGAAATGTCAGCAGAGTTTCACATCATCATCAAGTGTTTATTGTCTGCTCAGAATTGCTGATAGTAACTATTGATGTAGAAACAGAAAATAACATTCTGTGTTCTAGTCCGAAGTGACAAAGAAGTACTAAAATATAAGAATTTGATATTTTTATGATAATGATATGGAGTTTTGAGAATTCATTTAAAAATACAGACAAGCGAGATGGACAAGGCCTGCAAATATAAAACTAAAATGAGTGTAATTTCATTTAATGTTTCTTTCAAAATGAATTGAAAAATTAATTTACTAAAAAAAAAAATGAGTAAGTGAAAATATTTATATAAAATTAATACTTAAAGTTATCAATTATTACTCTGAAAATTGATTTAAATTTCAGCTATGAAACAGATATAATTGGTTAGACAAAAATTTTTGAAAAAAAAAATTTCCTCAGTCAAACTTATGAATAATATATATACACAATATGAGAGTTTTATTCATCATTGAAATAAAATTATATGAAGAAAAATGAAAACCGATTAAAAATCCGATTAATCGACCGATTAATCGATTAATGAACTACGATTAACCCAGTTAAAACTCTTAATCGATTCCCACCCCTAGGTTCTAGAATCTCATAAAGCAAGTTTGAAGTGGATGTTGACATTTATGTTGTGGATAGAGAAAGACTGGGAATCAGAAGCTTTTGTAGAACATTTGATCGCAGATTGTTCCCTTTTTTCTTTTTCTTTAACAAACGATATCCGTGACTTTTTTAAAAACGGAAAAAATAAATTTGCGGAGTCCCGTGAATTTGATTTTTTAAAAAAATCGCGGATTAGGCAAGAACAAGAAATTTTGTACTAATTTGTTAATAAACAGCGGGAAAAGCACGCATATGAAAATTTTTTAAGTGGGATTTTTTTAAATATTGCATGATTCCCGCAATCCTGCACTCTAGCGCGAACCCTGTATATGTTATATGTATTTAATTCTTTTGCTTACTATTCAATAACTTTATGATTATTACACCTTGAGATTCACTTGACTCGCTGATTGAAAATTTTTTATAAAAATTTTATTATATATATTTTAAGAAACACACACACACATACATATATAGATACATATATGTTATACAGCGAATACATCTGCACAGTTTCATTCTTTTATATTACCTCGTCTGTGGCCCTTCATGTCCCACTCAACAGTGAGAGTGACCCACCAGCCAAAAAGGTTGTGCCTCCCTAAATTACAGTGTTGGCAAGTTTCTTCCAGGTGGAAAAAACTGGCCACTAGAAATAGGTTTCTTCCAAGTAGAAAAAAATTAAGAAACTGTTTTTCTTAAAAATTTATCCTATAAATTGCAGATTTGTAAGATGCAATGGATGCATTGATCTTATAAACAACTTTAAGTAACTTTAATTATACCTATAAAAGTTTAATTACATATTTAATTAATAATTATGAGATTTTTACCAATAAGTGATCTTTGGTATCTGAGGATCACACTCCAAAATACTCAAAATCCAGTAAAAAAATCAATTTCAATTTAAACAGTGTAAAGTTTTATAATTTAGACAATATTATTTCTTTAACTGGTAATAAATAGTTTGGATCACTTGCTTATACTTTCTGATAAAACAGTTCTTAACAAACATCCAATTAATAAAAGAACCAGTATGCAATAATTACTGTATTTTTCAAAAACTACTTTCCTTATAGTCATATACAGTACAGTCAACTCCCTCTAATCCGCACACCTATAATCTGCAAATCCTTCTAATCCATAATTGATTTTTTAATGTAAAAGAAATTTACATCTCATATTTAAAAAAAATTCACAACAGTTTTCACATTTTTACACTTTAATCAAATTTTTAGCTTAATCCTTGTTTTGAAACACAATTAGAGAGACAAAAAAACAGTAACATTTTTGTATTTATTATTCTGCAATTCATACAGACTAGTGCTAAGTCAAGCCAAAGAAAATATTTTGTTTCATATTTTTTAAATAAGTTTATTTACATTTTATTGGTACCTATTATTTGAATATGCTTAAAAGTTTATTATAAATAGACTTTTCAGTTTGATGTCTATTTATGAATTAATAATAACTGACAAAACTTTTGCGAGTTAGAGGGAGTGTTGACTGTAAAACAAACAAAAAGTTTTTTAAAAGTTCAATACTGCAATTTATTTTTCAACTTAAAATAGATAAATAAAAATTGTCGATTTTTTTTTTTTTTATCCTAGAGAACTTGCAGGAGAGTTTAAAAGTAGGCATTGGGTACCAGCTTCGAGTTACAAAATTAAGATAAAAAATTGTATCCTAAAAAAAAAAGTGCAAATATTATGGCTAAAAATTCCGTAATTATTATCACTTGTACTGTTTGAACATATAATAATATAAGATAGTACCGATGCAAAAAGTTCTAAAAATATTAGCATTGAAAAATAAAAAATCCATCCCCTGTATATATGTTTAGAGTTTGTTACCAAATAACTTATTTTTCTAAAAATATTTTTAATATTAATTGGATTATAGTTTATATTTGACATTATATTTATGCTCTGAGTGTATATAGTTCATAAATTTTAATTTTTAACATCTGTTTTGTCTTCTGGTTGGTTTCTTCCATTTCTTCCACTGTTCTGGAAGAAGTCCAACCCTGTAATTAAGCAATAATAATAATAATCATATATAAGTTTTCTCAAACCTAAATTTGGCTCTAGCTCTGACCTGAATCCTAATATAAGAGAAATGTCATTCCTGGCAGGCAAAAATGTCATTCTCCTGGCCACTGCCCACTGAATACTAGCTGCCTGTGCAAAGCTCCGAAATCAGTGGAATCCCTTATTGTAATAACAGGAGACTTGGCGTTGGAATATTAAAACCCGAATAAACTACTACGTCAGAAACGCCAAAGAAAAATATTGGAAATGCATACAGCTGTTTCGGTAGCCTATAGCGTACTGTCTTCAGTGCAAAAAGGATTCCGAATCAGGTGAGGTGCTCGTATATATAGGAGAGGGACCAAATTTAGTTCAACCAATAGTATTACGGAAAAGGTGGGAAGTGTGACCAATAAGAATTTAGGAATGTGTAGCTGTGTAAACAGTAGAAAAATTAAGAAAATGTAGACTGAATGTAAAATTTCCAACAATCAGACAAATAGGGAACAGCAAAATCACAATTTACAAGTTTTTTAAAATTTTTATAAATATGAAAAGCTTCAAAGAAATCGAGTTCATGAATGGATTTAGGTCTGCAAATTATTTTAGCTGAATTAAATTTAAAATAACGATTTTCCTCCCAACAATGTTTAGAAATAGCCGATTTATTGGTTTCTTGTTTGCGGATGTAATTCATATGTTCTTTTAGACAAAATTTAAGACTGCGTTTAGTTTGGCCAATATATGATAAACCACACTGACAGGAAATACTATAAATGCCCCAAAAATTATGCATATCAATGGGATCTTTTAACTGAGAAAAGGTGAGTTTATTGGAAGGTGAAAATATTATTTTAAAATCATATTATTTGAGAATTTTAGCTATGGTTTGACTGGATTTAGGAAAATAGGGTAAGACAATACTCATATTAGAAGAGACTGATTTAGTAGACGAAATACGAGGGAGTTGTAATTTTTGGATAGCTTTGTCTATAATGGAAGGGTCATAACCTCTGTCAATTGCAATGGCTTTCAGGTATTTAATTTCAGATTTTAATAAAATAGGATTTGAACAAATATTAAGTGCACGGTTTACAAAAGTATAGAAAGCAGCCATTTTTTGGTTAGGTGGGTAACATGAACGCGCATGGGGAGGAAGGGAGACAGCAAAATTTTTCCGATAGACGGTGGTTGAAAATCCATTTACAGTGCGAGAGACGAGGGTATCAAGAAATGGAAGGGAGCCATTATTTTCTATTTCATATGTAAATTGGATATTACTGTCAATTGAATTTAAAGTTTCTAAGACATGGCCTATATTGTGATGAGATATGTCGATAAGCATGAAATACTATAAATTCTTGGGGAATTTATAGTATTTCCTGTCAGTGTGGTTTATCATATATTGGCCAAGCTAAACGCAGTCTTAAATTTCGTCTAAAAGAACATATGAATTACGTCCACAAACAAGAAACCAATAAATCGGCTATTTCTAAACATTGCTGGGAGGAAAATCATAATTTTAAATTTAATTCAGCTAAAATAATTTGCAGACCTAAATCCATTCATGAACTCGATTTCTTTGAAGCTTTTCATATTTATAAAAATTTTAAAAACCTTGTAAATTGTGATTTCGCTATTCCCTATTTGTCTGACTGTTGGAAATTTTATATTCAGTCTACATGTTCTTAATTTTTCTACTGTTTACACAGCTAACTTTCCTAAATTCTTATTGGCTACTCTGTTACATATAATAACAATATCTTTATTTTAAATACTTCTTGTTAACTTAAATCTCTAAATATAAACTTTATTTCTTATATAAATATCCTTTTAAAACCTTTATCAATTTAATTAGTTAAATAAATCTTTAATAGAAGTTCGATATCTTCAAGTAAATTCCTCACTTGTTTACTTTTTAAAGTTGATCACACTTCTTAGAGCTATACTTTAGCCTGGAATGCTTAGTTGATCATGTTTCTTAGAGCTATACTTTAGCCTGGAATGCTTAATTGATCACGCTTCTTAGAGCTGTACTTTAGCCGGGAATGCTTGGTTGATCACACTTCTTGGAGCTATACTTTAGTATGGAATATTTAATTGCTGGAATTTTCAGCAGATGGCGAACTTGTTCTGGCGTTCCTTGTATCATCCTCGCATACGATTATTGATTCCCGGATGTAGGCGTTGTCTTTGCCGGTTGTTGTTTTCATATAAATATCGCTGATTGTGGATGTGGTGTTGCTCACATTTACTTTTGTGTCACGTCGGCTTTTGCACGATTGTAAATTGTCTTTAAATACGATTTTACTCTGCCAATGTTTATTTTTCTTTTATGTTAAATGTTTGCTAATGCCTTCCCCAGTGTTACATTTTATTTTTGGTTTTTTCTGGGCCATGATAAAATATTTTAACGTTTGATAAAAACACTTGAGCTGGGTTTGATAAGTTATAATTTAATATACTGTTAACTTTTATTAACTTTATTACTGTTGTTGTTAAATTTATATTTTGTTTAAAGTTTTTAATAAAACTGAAATTATAACGTAAAATTATCTTGTCTTCAATCGTGTCATACACTATACATTTTCATCAAAGTCAAATTCAAATCACACTTTCCACTGTAAGTTTTTTTAGATGGAAAATTGTTTTTTTTTTTAAACCTCTGCTAACTTTAGATATCCAGTAAGATGGATAACACACTCTCCCCATCTTTCCCGTAGTCCTATTGGTTGAACTAAATCCAGCCCCTTTCCTATATATACGAGCACCTCACCTGATTCGGAATCCTTTTTGCACTGAAGACGGTACGCTATAGGCTACTGAAACAGCTGTATGCATTTCCAATATTTTTCTTTGGCGTTTCTGACGTAGTAGTTTATTCAGGTTTTAATCCCTTATTGTAGCTAGTTGCGTAAGTAGTCGTTCAAGGGCGCTGCAGTCCTACAGCAGATATACTAGAAAAGCAATAGACATTTTGACATTTCTACGGAAATGTATATAAAAAATGTTTTTTTTTTTTTTTTTTAAGTATTATTTTCTATGGGAAAAATGTTCAGTTTTTATTTCTTGTAGATACGAAAAAAATCCTGTTGTCATTCACTTTTAGAAGTAAATATCATTGATTAAGAACTTAAAGATACATTTTGTAAATTGAATAATTTATGAAATGATTACAAGGCTATATTAAATTATCTATAACCATGAAATTTTTTCAAATTCTTTTCTTTCTTTTTTTTTCCCCCTTTTTTTTTTACAGTTAAAATATATTACATTTTTAATTATTTAAAAAATGTCAAAGGAAAATAATCAAAAGATTATTATGATTTATTACATGAAAATTTATTGATTATGATATGATTACAAATAGAAATCAGATACATCATCGAATTCATTATTTTAAAACATCGAATTATCTTTTTTAATTTTTAATTTTTACTTTGTCATATGAAATAAAAGAAAATATTGGATTCTTAAAAATTTCGGACTTCCAGTTTTCGATAGATTTACAAGTTTTGAGAGGTCTAGGACACGATTTGACCATTTAAAAAAAATGTCTTTATGTCCATTTGTGTGCATGTGTGTGACAAAAATTTTGTGGCGACTGCATCTCAGAATCTATATATTAATAGGCAAGCATAAAATTTGTAGTCTCTTTTTAACATATTAATTATGGGAGTAGAGGGTTGAAAATGGTATCATTCGTAAGGTATGGTTAGCCAGAAGGTGCAAATACAAATATTATTTTCTTACGATGTCAAGAAGGTATTTAAAAATACTATTATTTTTTATGCATTTTCCCCATTTTCCCTTTTATACACGTATTCTTTTACATTAAAAAATACCTAAAAGTAGAAAGTTGTTAAATCTGGCAATTTCATAAAGCTCAAATAAAACCATAGAGACAGTAACTTGTATAATGTAGCATCACTATACGCAAGCGAAGTGATGACGTCACTGTCTGTTCATGGAGCCATGAAAAAGACTTTCTATGTTAATCGTCCATTGCATTTTTTGTAAAAAATTATTAAAAAATAACGGAAATTATCTGCCGATTTTAAGTCCGATATTTGGGTCTAGTTATATATAAGTTACTGTCTACATGTGTTTGATTGAGTTATTTTTTTTGTAAAATTGATAAAATTTTAATTTAAAATCACAAAACTCCAGAAAAAAAAAATGGCAAACTTCCAGTTTCGAATGTAAACATAAACATTTCATTTCAAAGGGGGATATTTAAACAATAAATATTGAACTAATATACTAAATAAAAGGAAAATGGATCTGTTACTAACTGCTGCATGTATAAGTAGACGATACGGAAAAAATTCCGATTTCCGTTTTTTGCTGAATTTACATGTTTTGAGCTTTCTTTACGTTTCACTTAACTGAAATTGGCAACTTATTTTTTAAGTGTCTTTATTGCTAGCTTTTGTGGGTAGAAGAAGCAAGTAGAAGATACATAAAAACTTTTGATTTCCGGTTTTTGATGAATTTACACGTTTTGAGATTTCCTTGCATTTTAATTAAGTGAAATGACTACTTATTTTTATTTTTTTAAAAAGTGGATTTATTATTCTTTCCTCTGCATATATAAGTAGAAAATATAAGATTCAGAAAAGTTTTAGATTTTCGGCTTTCGATAAAGTTACACGTTTTGAAATTTCTCGAACTCAATTCGACCATTTTTGAAAAATATCTTTTTTTTTTTTTGTTCAAACACTGTTGGGCCTTGGTTGGGCCTTGGTTTGACATGGTACCTATTAGCTTCTGGGCTGTTTTCACATTGCGATTTTCTCTCATTTCAGGAAAGGCTAACATCTACAGAGAGAAATACTTATATTAAGTAACACTCTGCTGATTCAGTTAGAGTGAATATCGGCAAACAATTGCCGCAGCTGTGTTGCAATTGCATTCCGTTTAGGACAAGGCAATAACTTTGCTTTGCCTCACTTTGCAAAAAAAATGGTCGAGTTTCGACCACTGTGCGATACTAGTTATATATAAATGTATATGTAGATGCACCTTGATCTAAATTATTGCCTATCAACTTTTGGTGTCAACCGCGCAACAGGTACAGCTGCTATAGAATGATTTTACCAGTTTAAGAGAAGGCCATTATGATACATTATGCTGATTCAATTTCAACGCTTATTGGCCAACAGGTGATGTTATCCAGCGATTTCCACAGTTTAACGGAAGGCTATATCTCAGGAACTATTGCACATAAATTTATATGTAGATGCACCTTGACATAAATAAATGCTTATATCCACTTTTGGTGTCAACTACTCACCAGTTGGCAGTGGTATACAGCGATTTCCACAATTTAAGGGAAGGTTGTATCTCAAGTTCTATTGCGTATAATCAAGTATAATCAAATAAAACTTGATATGTGAGAAAGCCATTATGAAACATTATACTGATTCAATTTCGATGTTTTTTAGCCAATAGGTGGTGTTTCTATAATGCAAATTTCTTTGACAACAATAAGGCTATATCTAAATGCCATTTAGGGGACTTCAAGAGATCAAACAAAAATCCCATTCAAATCTGGCAATTAAAATGACACAAGTCATAAAATAGCAATTTTGAGTTTGTTATTGAAAAATACATTATAAAGTACCCTCACAAAAAGAATCACATCTCTATTCCACAATTTATCCACATGAGAGTAAGAGGCATTTGTGTCAGTTTTAATATAGGTTAGCCGATACGTTGTTATGTTTAAATTGATTTTTCTCAAATGCTGCATTTCTGGGTTATGTTATTATTATTATCATTATTATTTGGTGTGGACATGACAAGATACTGTTTTTTAAAGAAATTGTATGTGTTTATTAAGAAACCATAGAATTGTTAATTTTCTTTGACTGTGAATTCAGCATTACACCACTACTTATGTATAGTAATATTTTCTAATATTTTTCTATATTTATATAAACCACTATTTCTGAATAGCAGTTTTTAAATAATATTTTTCCATAATTAAAAAAATAAAATATCACTAAATGTAAATGGTATTACTGAAATAGTTCGCAAAAAATTAGGTGTTTGACACCTGAATGTAAGAGTAAATCAGCCAACTGAATATTCAATATTCGGCCAAAACTGCTATTCGGTGCATCCTTAAAGACTCAATAAATTAAAACACGGCAGCAATAGTAGTTTTGTTTTAGAATAGAGGGAGATATAGAGTAATGAATAAAATTGAATATTTTGCCTTCATTGTATTAAAAGTCAATACTTTAATAACTTACAGTGTTTTTACACAAAGTTAAAATCTTTAAAGAAGATTACTCTTAATTTACAACTTAATACTAACATACGCCTTAAAAGAGAGAAAATCAAATATTGGTTTATGATTTTCACCTTTTCTTTCTTTTTTCTTTTCCTCAAGCTTTTGCGCAGCATTCTAATTATTTTTGGCAGCCCTAAGCAACCGCCTAGGTTCGCCTAATGGTAAAGCAGGCCCTGTATGTATAAAAATTTTATTTAATTTCAAATGATTTTTATATACGAGGGAGACAAAGATTATTGGTCATTCTTGCTTGATTTGAGTTTTTTGAGAAAAGTTTTATACATAACATTGAAAAAGAGATGGATACAATATTTTTTTTCCCTAATAAATTTATCATTTTGATTCTTAGAAAAAAATGTTTTGTCATCAAATTGTATAAGTTGTCATTTTTGCACATCTTATTTGGACAATTAACTATTTACAAGACTACAACATGTTCCTAGATCTAATATACAAATACAGTCAACTCTCAAAACTCCGTACCCCTAAAATCTGCATTTCTTAGAAATCCGCATATCATTTCCAATGTAAACACATACTGTCACAACTCGTACTGGACGATATTGACATTTCTTAAATCGATGTATCGTTCATCTAAAATACTGATATAAGGGTAAATCGATTTAGTGCACTGTTGCCAACTCTAAAGATTTGTCCTTACAAGTAGGGACTTAAAGGACTTCAGAATATTAGACAAATTTTATATTCTTAGCAGGGGTCGATCCAGGTTTTAAAATTTGGGTCCCTTTTTTGTGAAAAAAATATTTTTGTGAAATTTGTATTTATTTTTGTGAAATATAAAATATTTTTGTGAAAAAGTAAAATATTGTGTAAAATTTTTCGTTTTTACAATCACTTTATGTAATGTTTAATATCAAGTTAATATAGTTTTGTTGAGCCAAATTAAGGCATTAATTAAAAATAATACTGAAAAACATGAAAACATTTAATAAAAGGATCATTTTTATAAAAAAAATCTTGTGAAGTGACTCATTTTAGGAATTTGAATTTTGTGAAGGGTCCCTTTTCATGGATTTGAATTTTGTGAAGGGTCCCTTTTTATGAATTTGAATTTTGTGAAGGGTCCCTTTTTACTATGGGGAATTTTGTGAAGAGGCCGCAAAAGGGACCCAAATTTTGCCTGGATCGACCCCTGCTTAGGTACTTTTCTAAATAAATATTCTCTGGTACTTTTCTAAAACTTTATATAAGATTTTGCATGTAATTTACTTTTACCACTCTTTTTCATGATTTTTCACAAAAAGTATGAACATTTTGAGATATATCAATTTGGATATGGCAAAATTTGAGTTGGCAACACTGATTTATAGTGATTCGTTTAATATACAACATGAATGGTGGAGAGATAATTTTATTTATTTTACTCACATTTATATTTTTAAAAAGGTATAACATAACACTGTATATATTATAAATCTGATTTATTTAATTTGAATCAGTAACCTTTCTTGAAATAGCAACATATTAAAGCATTTTATTATTATTATTAGAATTTTATATATTATATATATCCAAACGCAACTGCAAACAGTTTTTACCTCTATTTAAATGTTAAGCAAAAATTAAAATAAAAAAATTACGTTATGACCACATTAATGATAGCATTGTTTATAACTATAGATTTTTTTGAGGGAAAAAAAATGTCTTTTTTTTTTTTTTTAATGGGTTCAGTGTTTTTAATTGATAAAGGAAATTGCAATAAAAACCCTTTTCCGATATTTTTTTTTACAATAATGAAACTATTGCCAAAATATTATATTTATCCATTTTGATAGGATGCAATATCGATCCTCACCGACAGGCAAATTCCATATTATTCTATGAAGGAATTTTTTTGTATAATTCTATTAACCAAGGAATTTATTTTTAAATTATGTGTTCACATTTTGGAAATTTCCAAAAGTTAAATTAGTTCTTGTTCTTAAAAATTGTTATACAGTAGAAGATCTTTATAACACAATTCTATATAATGCAATTCTCTATATAACGCAAAATTTCTTGGATATAAACAATAAATTTTGCAGTTAAGAAATACTTTCTAAAAAACTGTTACTTTGTTGAGAAGTAAGTGTGATACATTTGTTTTTCTTTATCTGCTTAATTCAGGGATTTTTAATGAAAAAATTGCTATCATTAATTTTTTTTTAAGTGAGCAATATAATGAATGATTTTGTACAGGCATATATGGACTATCTTTATAAAGTAAATTTTAGAATGAAAGTTATTATCCATCCAATTTTTTGTTCCAAGAAATGTAACTTTAAAATGTCCTACTCTGTTTTGATATGTTTCAGACATATTTGGCCATGTTTACAAGGTAAGTTTGACAATGTGTGAAATGTGATCTATATAATGCAAAATTCTACATAACGCAAAACCTTGTGTTTTTAGTTTTGCGTTATAAAGATCTTCTACTGTATTTTATTTTGGAGCTAAAAAATATAAAAATAAACTAACAAGGGAACTCTTCCAAGCGGTAATCACCGATTTTCTTAAAAAAATTACAGAAAATAGTTTACACTATACTTAATTCACTTGTGAAAAAATTAGCTGCTGAATCACAACAGGAAAGCTGTAAAAAATTATTAAACATTACGTTTTGAACGCCAAATACGAAAAAAGTCATCGCCAAATCACATTAACCTTCCTTCAGTGATGCCAAGAGACTTCAGTATAGGAGGGTTGTGTTTTCTATCGCTCTAGGGTGACTGAAGCAAGGAATCCATCCCCTCCGCGGAGGATCAAAATTATGATGGCATGTCTCCAGAATATCCCTATGAGTGAATACAAGACCATCTCCAATTTCCCACTGCGTAGCTATAGTGCGACTTTAAAACCCACTCAACACTCAATATATTTTCTGAAATCTAGAAGTTTCTATTTAGAAAAAGTGACATTGGGTTACATACAAACGGAACGCTTGCAATTTCGATGACGTAAATTTTGCAAGTTTTTTGCAAATACAGTCGGCAGCAAAAGTAACAGAGCACTAGCGAAAATTCCTATGTAAAAAAAGTAAACTTAATGCAGATTTGTTAAATAAATCCTTGTCGAATCGTGTTCGTAGTCAGTCTAAGAACACAATTTGACAAGGATTTATTTAACAAAACAGTGTTAAGTGTGCTTTTTTTCACATAGGAATTTTTGCTAGTGCTCGGATACTTTTGCTGCCGATTGCAGTCATACATTTGGAACGCCTGCAAAAGGCTTTGCAACTGGAAGTGTTTCATTTTTATGTACCCCATTATGTTTTGTGTTAGATATAATATTTTCCATTATTTTATTTTATGTACAGTCGATAACAAAAGTGACCGAACACTAGCAAAAATTCCTATATTAAAAAAGCAGAGTGAATACTGTTTTGTCAAATAAATCCTTGTCGAATCCTGTTCTTGGACTGACTAAGAACAGGATTCGACAAGGATTTATTTATCAAAACATCATTAACTCTGCTTTTTTTACATAGGAATTTTTGCTAGGGTTCGGACACTTTTGTTACCGACTGTAAAGTTTCAATATTGTATTTATTTAAAATAACGCAATTTCAGAGTTACTTTTACATTACTCCAGCTTATATATAATCTGGAGTAATTTAATGCCTGAAGCACTCGGCATGTGCATTTATATAAATTTGCAGACGATTTAAAAACTGATTTATAGATTGGTTGGCTGGGTTTTACGTCGCACTAGTACTGCGGAATGGACAATTGGCGACCAATATGAATTATAATATTTGATTGAACATTTGATTGTTAGAATAGTTGATTGAAATTAATACTCAAATAAATAAATCAAAATTAAAATATTTAAGATATTTGAAGTTGAGTAGGTTTTAAGTTTTAGGGTTACATACAAACGGAACGCTTGCAATTTCGATGACGTAAATTTTGCAAGTTTTTTGCAAATACAGTCGGCAGCAAAAGTAACAGAGCACTAGCGAAAATTCCTATGTAAAAAAAGTAAACTTAATGCAGATTTGTTAAATAAATCCTTGTCTAATCGTGTTCGTAGTCAGTCTAAGAACACAATTTGACAAGAATTTATTTAACAAAACAGTGTTAAGTGTGCTTTTTTCACATAGGAATTTTTGCTAGTGCTCGGATACTTTTGCTGCCGACTGCAGTCATACATTTGGAACGCCTGCAAAAGGCTTTGCAACTGGAAGTATTTCATTTGTATGTACCCCATTATTCGCACTACAGATATGAAATGGCGACAGTCTAGGGTACATTCCTAGAGATGGTCCGTAGACGTGTTTACAACTTTGATCCTTTACGGAGGGGATTATTTAAAATTGGAAAAACACGTGCATAACCTTTATGGCTTCTTACATTTCTGGTAATTTATTTTGTAAAAATATGCATTAGAATTTCATAAGGTTGGTTGGGTTTTACGTCGCACTAGTGCTGCGCAATGATTTTTTTCATAGGTAATTTTCTTAGAATTATTAACTGCGAAATCTTGTTGTTTTAAAAATAATTGTTATGCTGAATGCAGACCCTCCGTGGCCGAGTGAGTATGTCACCCTCGCTAATCGCCTTCACGTGTAAAAAAATGGGTTCGATTCCCCAGCCGACCCAGGGTGTTTTTTTTATTTTTTGTATTTTAATCCGGTTATGAGAGGCATACTATTGTAACAATCTCAGTTATCGTAGATCACAAGTCGGATCGTACAGTCGGCAGCAAAAGTATCCGAACACTAGCAATAATCCCCGTCAGAAAAAAGCACTCTTAATACTGCTTTGTTAAGTAAATCCTTGTTGAATCATGTTCTTAGACTGACTAAGAACATGATTCAACAAGGATTTATTTAACAAAGCAGTATTAAGTGTACTTTTTTTAGACAGGAATTATTGCTAGTGCTCGGTTACTTTTGCTGCCGAGTGTTCGATCCGACTTGTGATCTAAGATAGCTGCTATTGTTACAATAGTATACCTCCCTATGTTATATCTGTCCTTATCTCGACGAAATTTACAGGAGGGGGATGTCGAGTCAAACATACAAATCGTATGTATATATTAAAAATAAATAACATACGCAGAATGCAACCATTTATCACCTGCCGATGTACCGGACCCTCCTCAGGAGTGCATCGCAAACCGTCGCCAATTGCCCATAGTGCAGTACTAGTGCGATGTTAAACCCAACCAACAAACAGGACGAAATTTAGGGTAGAATCATAGATCGTCTCCAATTGCTCATTGGTGTGGATCCAATATCTCTAATGAGATATTGGATCCACACAACTCATATTCTGTGGAGTTGCTTGTTCGTCGAAGGTTCGTACTTGCCCAATAAAATGATCCGACTAAGGGGTACATACAAATGAAACACTTCCGGTTGCAAAGCCGTTTGCAAGTGTTCCAAATGTATGACTACAGTCGGCAGCAAAAGTATCCGACCACTAGCAAAAATTCCTATATAAAACACTTAACACTGTTTTGTTAAATAAATCCTTGTCGAATCATGTTCTTAGACTGACTAAGAACAGGATTCGATAAGGATTTATTTAACAAAACTGCATTAAGTGTACTTTTTTACATAGGAATTCCTGCTAATGCTCGGATACTTTTACTGCCGACTGAATTTGCAAAAAATTTGCAAAATTTACGTCATCGAAGTTGCAAGCGTTCCGTTTGCATGTAACCCTTATAAGAAAACTGTGTTCGGATACGAAATGCTTTCATTTTAGTTTAAAAAAAAAAAAAAAAAGCTTTGTGTTTTAATATAAAATGTTTTGTTTTATTTAAATTTATAAAAAAGTTTTGATCATATATTTTTTTAATGTCGTTATAAAAAACTTGATGTAAATATTCTTGCAATTGTTATTGACACAGCTTATTTAACTGAAATATTAAATGTTATTTAGAATTTCGACTAAATAAGTCTCAATCTGGTAAATTATCTGGTTTTTGTTAATCTATTCTGAATTCTCATGTGCTCGACAGCGTAGGGAATTCGTTTGACTATCAAACAGAATGAAGAACATCTACATCTATTAAATCTTCATTGCAATGAAATTTCGAAGAATGCAGTCGCCAAACAGGCGCTTTTTTGGAAATATTGCAAACATGCTTCCATTTTTATTAATTTTTTATAGCTTATCTATTCCGACTCAGCAGCTAATATTTTAGGAAGATGCTATTCATGATTAAATCTTATGCCAGAATTTTTTTCAAGAAAATCGGTGGTTACCGCTTCAAAGAGTTTCCTTGTAAGTATATTTTTGAAAGGTAAATGAATGATAAGCTTATAAATATATATATATAACCATAACATAAATCAATATTTATTAAATAAATTAATAGTTGTGTCAAAATTTTTCCTTAATTAAATTTAAGTAATTACACGTATTTACACAACGCACACAAAAAATTAAATATTTACAAAAAAAAAATTATATTCACTTGCAATGTATGTTTCCTTGCAATGTATTGTGACTCAAAGGTAAAAACCTTGAAAATTAGAACCTCAAATTAGAAAAAACCAAAAATATCAAATAATACTCAAACAATTTAGGCCAGAAGCCCTCAATCTTTTTACATTTCCTTCCCATATCACCTGGATAACAAATGAACAACCAATAAAAGCAAAAAATAACTTTATAGGAAATATGAAAATACAGATGGGTTAGAGTAAAAACCCTAAAATCAGGGGTAAACCCTGAACACAAACACCCCTGTTTATATTATTAATTTTTAATACATTAAAATATTTATAATTCCCCCTTTTATACGAAGGGATTGCAAAATTGCAATCAGCAGAAAATCACTAATTTGGAAAAGCTTCACATTCGATAATAAATTTCTATACATCTTGAAAGGCTCAATCAATATAATTCTTAAATTAAATTTTATAAAATATAATTCTTAAAAAAAAAATCACGAGCTTTTTTTTTTATTACTGAAGTTAAAAATTCAAATCAACTTACTTTTATTACTTATTTTGGAATAAATTACATCATACATTACAAATTACAAAAAGACATAAATGATTATCAGTTTGTAGAGCTCAATATAGGGAATTAAAACTAGTAAAAAAGCGAATAATACGGTGCCCTTGAAGAAATAAAAATCTATGAACTCTCACCATATTAAAAATTATTTTTTAAATACTCATACTAAATATTATGTAATTGATTTCCAAGTAAAGAAAAACTAGATATTTAAATATCAGAATAATCATATTTTTAAGATGGCTCTATTGTTTAAGTTAATTTATTTTTTATAATGTCCATTTCAGTACTGAAAAAATGTTATTTAATTAAATAAAATATTAATAAAGAATAATTAACTACCTAACAAACACAAAAACGGGAGTCTCTTATTTTCAGGTTACAAGAACACGGGGGAAAATGCGTGTGTAATTCGACGATCTTAGCAAAGCAAACACGTTTTGAATGAATGAATATGAATACATGTAGGCAAAACTTTATCAGTATCTGTTTTTATTTGACGACTGCACATGCGTAACGCAAAACCGAAGTGACGGCCTGAAAGTTGCGGTTTAAAAACCGATGTTGGCTTTTGCCGAATAATGGATTTAACATTTTACAAGTGCACTTGCACAATACTAAATCGAAACGGCATTTCAATAAACATTTCGCCCTTGAACTCTCCTCGGTTTTAGAGCCGAGTGAGTTTGGGTATCGCACGTCTGCTCATGCTTTAACTAAACCAATATAGCCCTTGAATGAATACAAATCTGGCATTATTCCAGCATTTAATATCGGTTTAGCGTAGAATCAAATGCTCGCGTTTTTTTATGTTTCTGCATCGATATATCTCGAAGATAAAATATTTAAATCGAATAAATGATATTAGCATTGAATCGATATTTTGTGTTACATCGATATAAAGCCCAGTCCTAGTCACAACTGATTTGTTGGTTAGTGGATTGCAAAAATTTAGCTGTATTAGAAGATAAATCAATTATTAACTTGTGGTGGTGAATAATCAAATACTCAGCATGTTACAGAGGAGGAAATGATAAGTGTAATTATATATAATTATCAAAAAATACACAATATTAATTCAGAGGAAGAAGGAGAAAAACAAGTTTCCAAGAAAGATTTTCTCTCATGATGATAAATATTCAAACTTTGTTGATTGATCAAGAATTCTGACTTTTTAGCAGGTTATAGGAAAATAAATATATACGAATATTCTTATTTAAACTACTATTGATCAGACTTTTCAAAAATCAAGATTATTTGCAATTATAATATGATGTATAAAAATTGTTCTTTACATTAAAATTTCATGAAATATTTGTACTTTTATTAGGCACACTTTATTTCAGCATCGTATGTGTAACATATAAATTGTTTTTTAAAGATTTCTACTCAAATGAGGTTCTAAGATGTAAATAAAAGAAATTATTCTGAAATCTGCAAAATTCAGGAATCCGCAAAACACTTCGTTTTTAACTGTATGGATTTTTGAGAGCGTACTGTATTCATATATGCATATATTGTAAAATTCTGATAGTAATACCCCTACTTGATTATAACCCCCCCCCCCTCCTCATGAATTTTACATACTTTACTTTTTCAGAAAATTTCGTTTATACCCCAGCTGCCTGAACAATCAACTTTGTTGGTTAAGTTTGCCATTCTTTTGTTTCTCTCGTTTGCATTGCAAAAATACATTTTTTTTTTTTGTAACCTCTGTAGGTCTTATGTTTATTTAAAAACTTTAATTTGCATGTAAAAGTATCCAAGTGCTAATTTTTCTCACCTTTTTAAAGTAAAAATAACTCCAAATTCAAAAATGCAGCTTGGTTTACATTATTCTAACTTCAAAATGTTAACTACAATCTCAACTCTTTTCTAATTATTAAATTTATATTTTGGAAAAAGATTGTAAAACTTCAAATTATACCCCCCCCCCAATTTTAACAAATTTTCCATAAAAAAAAAAAAAAAAAAAAAAAAAGAGTTTACTAGATACAGTGTATAACTTGATGAGCAGTGAGCACCATCCAGGCAACATAGAAATAGGCTTGGCCTAATATTAATTTTCTATTCTTTGTTCTATTTCAAAGTTTTAAATGAGACATAACATAATTATTTCTTTTTTCTTGTTCTATGTTTTATAAAATCATTAGAATAATATCAAGAAAATAATGTTGTTCATTAATTAATTTTCATTTCACAATTTTATCTAAAACATGGAAATGAAAAAAATCCAAACTATATTACTGAGATATAATATTTAATCATAAATAGCACATTTTGTAATTTGCTTATCAGAGTTGTCAAATATTGATTTTTATTTTCTACATACCACATATTTGTAATTAGTAAATCACATTGTACTCAACTGAAGGAAATTATTGGTGAACTATGCCAAATATTATAAAAAAGCAAATATCATACGTTACTAGCTGGCTTTGCCCGCTTCGCTGGACACTATACTTATATAAGTTGTCAAAATCCTATATAATTATTAAGTAACCTGAGTTAAAGTTCCCACTGTGTTCAGTACAGATTTTTCTCGCTCGCAACGTGAGGAGTCCGTGTTCCCACTGCCTTCGGCAGCAACTAACCTGATTCTTACTTCTCCTTCCCAGTGGCTAAATTCGAAGTTTTGCGAAATCTCACCAAAGTACATAATGCATACACCTGATCAATATCCACACACCAAAGTTCGCCATTCTAAGATAATTTAAGATGAATTCAAACGGGAAAATATGTTTTTACACGTGTTTATAGCCCCCTCGAGCTCAAGGGGGTAAGGGGAAAATTTATAAAATCCTGTTATAATAAGTGTCGGATATATATAAACAATTTACGCACTAAATTTTGTGACCGCAGATCCCATAGATTTCCCAAGACAAATTTAGCGCTAAAAGAAGGGAGAGGGGGGGGGGGGGGGGTCTTGTGGAAAAAAAAAATGTGTTTTTGGAAATATCCTAAAGAAAACACATGGCTGTTTTCAATACCTTTGTAACATCTTTAGTAGAACTCTACTTAAAAATTTGGAATTTCTGAAATTTCCCCTCGAAAAACAATCCCCCCCCCCCTCTCCTTTAAGAATCAAGAATTCCAAAATCATACATATTGTTTTATTTATACTCAAGTCTAACTTCACCACGTGCAATTTCTTCACCATGAAGTAATTTGGTTCCGAGTTAGGCTTACAACGCTTTTTGCTTCCTGCCTTCCAGGGGGGAAGCGGGGTTATTTAGATGAATCCCGTTTCTTTAGGTGTCGGATACATATAAACAATCTAAACACCAAACTTCGTGACCGCATCTCTCACAAATTTCCCAGAACAAATTTAGCGCTAAAAAGGGTGTCTCGAATGCCCTTTGTAACACATACCATTCGCCCCCCCCTTCCCTCCCCCCCCCCCCCAAAAAAAGGAAGATAACAAAAAATCAAAAACGTGTTTTGGAAATATCCTAAAGAATTCGCATGGCTGTTTTTAACATTTTTGTTCTATTTTTGGCAGAGTTTTACTCAAAAATCCAGAATTTGCAAAATTTTCCGCCAAAAACGTATTTCTCTTTTCCCTCCTCTTAAAACTCGAAATTTCCTAAATCACAGATAATATTTTAATTGTAGTAATGTGTAGTTTCTCCTTGTACAATTTCTTCAATATGAAGTAATTTGGAGCCGAGTTATACTTACAAAGATGCTTTTGCCTTCTGTCTCCCCTTGAGGGGTGGGTGGGTGGGGGGAAACGGGGTAATTTTGATGCCCGGACAAACGTGTTTTTGTCTTTTGCCCCCCAGGGGGGAACGTGTGGGAATTTCTGAAAAGTTGATAGATATAATTTTAAGTTGGGTAAAGACCTAAATTCCTGTGAAGCGTTGTTGAATTCCGTTCAACCGTTCTCAAGTGATACCCAGACAAACATGTTTTTGTCTTTTGCCCCCCAGGGGAGAACGTGAGGAAATTTCTGAAAAGTTGATAGATATAATTTTAAGTTGGATGAAGACCTAAATTTCTGCCAAGTGCCATTGAATTCCGTCCAGCCGTTCTCAAGTGATACCCGGACAAACATGTTTTAGTCTTTTTTCCCCCAGAGGGGAATTTCTGAAAAATTGATAGATATAATTTTAAGTTGGGTGAAGACCTAAATTCCTGCCAAGTGCTGCTGAATTCTGTTCAGTCATTCTCGTGTGATGCCCAGACAAAAATAGCGACATACAGACATGATGACACACACACACACAAAAATTTCTGAAGTCATTTTCAGCTTTCATGGTCGGTGTGTGAAACGTGAAGATATCGCAAAATTTTTTCATTTTGACAAATTTGCAGACAAAAGTCTGATTTTATTAATATCATAGGCGTTGGCACATAGGGGCAAGGGGGGGGCACTTGCCCCCTCCTGAAAAATTCTAATAAGTAAAAAATTATTTATTTATTTCAGATTTAATAACAAATTCTATCAACAAAATAAAGGTGTCCTGATGGGATCGTCGATCTCAGGAGTAATTGCAGAATTTAAATTAAGACAGATGGAAAATGAACATATTATAAAAAATAAAAAACACTTCCCCCCCAAAGAATACACTTGAAAAACTAAACGAAATAGATCCAGATCAGGGTTTAAACTGCCATTAGTTTTTTTAGCATTTTGCTAAAAGGTATCATATTTTGCTAAAACATGTAGGTCAGAATTTCGCTAAAAAGCTAAAACTGGATAACTGTATAAAATATCTCTATATAAAAAATAACTCAGATTTTTTTTTTTTTTTTTTTTTTTTTTTGTAATATTTGCAGGCAAAAACTACGAAAGGACAAATTTTTGGGAATCATTATTTACATAGTAATTTGGATTTATTTTTAATTTTCAATGATTGAATTTAAATGCAAAAATATTTAAAAGTATGTCAGAATTCAGAATTTGCTTCATAGAAGCATTCTTAGCACTAGTATTTCACGATTATCTACCACTACACTTTACTTAATTTTTAAATTGCTTTTTTATTTTACACATGATATGAATACCTCTTTTTCTATTGTTAAAATCAAAACATAGTTTCCCTGATTCATATTTTTAAAGTCACAAATATGGATGCTTGGTTAAAATCATCAATGAACAAAAGGAATAGAAAACAAAACTGAGGATAACAAAGCTAAGTAAAAGAAATCAATGGTATCCAAAGAATTAATTAACTTTCGAAAAAGCTAAAATAGTGCTTGCCTATTTTCGCTATAATGCTAAAGTAATTTTTTTGCCAGGTTAAACCCTGATCCAGATATTAAATTCACTCTTGAAATCGAAAATAAAAACATATTAAATTTTTTGGATGTTACAGTAATAAAAACCCCAGAATTAAACTTTGAAACTACGATATATCGAAAACAAAACAATAGTAATGAAATTATAAATGCTAAATGCAAAACTCCTTACAGATATAAAATTGCAGCCATACAATATTACATAAATCGTGCAATAAATAGGGGAGAACCGTGTACCTAGGGCCGCTTTTTTTCAAGGCCCAAAAACAGAGCCCTTGGCCTGTTTAAAATTATCAAACTGATAGGAACATATCTTTAGGACTAATTACTTCCAACTGGGATTAATATAAATACCTAAAATAATAAATTCCGACAAATAGAAGGTTTTTAAAAAAACATCACTCATGGCCCTAGGTACAACACCCTCATTGTACCTGGGGCCAGACCTCACTGTACCTAGGGCCATTCTCTCAAAATTAGATTTAACTTTATAATTAATAGAAAATAAGCATATAAACATGTATTTTATAAAAGAAACAATATGAAGTAATATATTTATTTATCATATAATAATTATCATGCTGTTGCCTTAATTTAAAACACGGAATTTTTCACGTTTTTTTTTTCTTTGGGATATTCTAACAGAAAGTTTTTTTTTTTCCCTGGAGTGTCTCTTGGATTTCTAGATCTCTCTGATTTTCGGTCACATCTTTGATGTGGGAGGTTTTGCTTTACGTAAAGGTTTTACTTGGTACGAAAAGATGTTAGATGTTACAGTTTTCGAAATTTCAACAGGACACGAAACAGAGACATCCAGTTCTATCATTGTTGGTTCACTTTCTTCCTGGATTTTTTTTTTTTTTTTAATATATGGAGGGATCTTGTCTTTTAGTCACATTTGAACTTAAATATTCATCCTCAGTGAATGTGTTTTGATTCACTGGCTATATGCCGGATACACGAAAGCCTGATAGAATGTTTATAGGAGTAAAGGCCGACGGATAGGACAACACTTTCAGCAACATCATATATAGTGATTGGTTTACCAGGGTTTGCCAGCATCCAATTATTACAGGTTGTACTGTGTTTCTTAACACTTTTTCGACCGCTGACGTAGATTCACGTCATTTGAAAATATGAAACTCCACCAGTGGGCGTTTCTTTTACAATTTGTATGTTATTTGTTTCTAAAAAATATACAAAATGTTCATATTTGTACAATCAGTATACTATGCATGCAAATACTTTGATTGGAGAAAGAGTATAATTATAATGCATATCCATTTGTAATATAAATGTGAATACGGAAAATTTTGTTTTGAAAAATTGTAACTTATGAGAAAAACTAACACAGGCGGACCTTACTGTCAAAAAGACAAAAACATGCGGTCGCAAAAGTGTTAAAAGGTCCTAACACACTGGCCCTAGGTACAAGGCAGCGATGTGGCCCTAGGTACAAGTTTTGGTAAGTTCATTCAAAATGCCTTCCACTAAAAAATCCACATGCAGAGAGGACTAATTAAATCTCTCATTTATTACTCAATATAACAAGCAAAAGTATACACTACAAATGAAAGAAAAATATTTGACTTGTCTTTGTAAAATAGCAAAACAGATTAGCTGCAAAATTTTACTTCAAACCATGTAAATTCGTTTTCTACATGTAACTTGTCAAAACTCTCTCCTCAAAAGTTTCAAAGTAGTTGTAAAAGTAGCAATTGGTGTTGTTACTCGCCCAATTGTACTAAAACTTAAAATTAAATATTATTCAAATAAAGTGGGGTGGCCCTAGGTACACGATGGCCCTAGGTACACGGGTCTCCCCTATATGCTCCAACGAAACCTTACTAAAACAGGAACTTCAGAAAATCACCGAAATATGCCAAAATGCAGGTTCTAAAAAGCACACAATAAATAAATTGTATAGAAATAGATTAAAAAAACTTGACAATATTGATAACGCACAAAAACCCAAACAAAAATACATCCCCCCAACTCCATATAATAAAGGTGTAAGAGTGATTCCATACCAACTCACCTAAAAAAATAAAAGTTGGTTGCATGACCGACTCAGATTTTCTTTAAATTTGGTACACAGATTGATGTTATAGAGGCATGAAAAAGTCCAAATTTTTAGCTACCTACTCCACTTATTTATAGATATACTGGTCCTCGAAGTTTGTCCGCCCCCTCAAAATACCAAAAAATTGATGTTATTTAATTTTTTTTCTTAAAAATTGTGCTCATGTAATATGAAAGTGTTAGGTATCTATGGAAACTAGTTATCCCAGGCATTCAGAAAAAAAAAATACTACAATGTTTATAATGAAAATCGTTAAGGTACAGTACTCTTAGAAGTTGCAACCATAAAAATTTGATTTTCCCGATTTTGCTAAAATTGAGACATCAATTCCAAAAAAAGGAAAATAAAACCAAAGGTTTACTCACTTTCTGGTAGAGTACAGGTGTTCACCATAAATTACTACACAATAAATTATTTGGGTTTCTCACTTCTTCTTGGAAATATTTAAGCTTAAAGACAAACCATAGGGCAAAAACATGCAATTTCGGCCATCTTGGCAGCCATTTTTCTCCTAAAGACCATTTTTCTCCTTGCACTAGAAACTTTTTAATTTTTTTTAAATAAGCTACTGATGTGTTAGCTATTCACAGGAAAAGAGTTTACTTTTGGTTATTATTTGCATAAAGAGATATCTTGCTGATAGTATATGCATGTTTTTCTCTAATACCATATGCTTGTGTTTCCCCTCTCACAGACTTAACATTGATAAAAAAAGATGTAAAAAGACAAAACTCATTGAATATTATATAAATATTGATTTAATACATGTATAAGACTTTATTTACCCTCTGAACGTTACTTAGTTACTTTTAGAAATAGTGTTATTAGGTGAATGAAGCACTGAATAAGGGTGCAACATTCTGATTTTATTATATTCTGGTATTAAAACAAAACTAATGTGTACTCTATCTTTGTGATATTTTAAAGAAAGATGTAGGAAACCTTTTATATTTTAAAAATTCAAGTTAGTAATTAGTGAAGAAATAAAATATTTACAAAACAGAAACACCTCATTTTATGTAATCTCAAAGAAGTGTACACACTTTTTAAACAGGAATATCCCAATCACAAGATTGGATTATCTAAATTTGCTGATTTGCGACCGAAGTGGTGTGTGTTAGCTGGTAGTACAGGAATTCATTCAGTCTGTCTGTATGATTCACTAAAATGACAGGCTAATGACGGCATCTGTAAAATAATCTATTAAACCATCTACCTGATTTTTTTGTCTCATTATGTGTGTGACATTAACAATGAAGCATGTATGTTAGGACTTTGTTCACAGTGTCCACTCCAAACTGCATCTGAAGAATTTTTAGATATGTTAATGGATGATTATGATGAAGAATCTGAAGTGACGTTTCAACGGTGGATAACTACAGTCCATTCAACACTCATTAAATTACTTTGTCTACACCTGATTTTAAATCGGAATTTTTATTGAAAATGAAGTCCTAGGCAAAACACCATTACATTGCAAAATCTCAATCAGAGTATTTAAAAACAAGAAAAGCAGAATTAAAACCAGATGAGAGCATTTTATTACTTGATTTTTCTGAAAATTTTACTTTTATTGTACAGGATGCAATACAGGGATATCACTGGGAAAACACGCACGCTACACTCCATCCTTTTTTAGCGTATGTTCGGCCAAATGATAACCTAAAAGTTATTTCTATGTGTATTATCAGGTGACTGTTTGACACATGATACAGTGGCAGTAGTTTCTTTTTAAAGGCCTGTAATTCCATATTTAACATCACAATATCCAGACATATAGAAAATAATTTATTTCAGTGGTGGTAGCTCAGCGCAGTACAAAAATAAGAAAAACTTTTTAAATTTATGCCAACATAAAGCTGAATTCAAACTAAATGCTGAGTGACATTTTTTTGCCACTTCCCATGGCAAAAGCCCCTGTGATGCCACTGGAGGCACAGTTAAAAGGTCTGCTTACAGAACCAGCTTACAACGTCCTTACAAGGATCAGATAATTTCCCCACGTGATTTGTTTCATTATTGCACAGGTAATTTTAAAAATATTAAGTTTTTCTTTGCATCTGAAGAATATGTAGCAGAAACAAGAGCATTGCTTTCTAAAAGACTAACTTTCGCTGTAAGAATTGAGGGTATCAGGGATTATCATAAATTTATTCCTATCAGTAAATCTGTGCTTTTAGTTTCCATTGTATCTACATTACAAACATATCGAATCAGATTGAAGTATCTGCAGTAAGTAAGCAACATGTCAAAAATTTAGTCTTAATAACATTTCTAAAGGTTTTTATGTTGCTTGCATGTATGATAAGAAATGGTGGTTAGGAGCTGTCTTAGAAAACTGTTTTGAAAAAGGTGATGTTCAATTACAATTTATGCATCCTCATGGCCCCTGCCAAAACTTTTACTGGCCAGAAAAACCAGATACATGCTGGATTTCATACAAGCACCTGTTAGATATAGTACCAATGCCATCAGCAGCAGCAGCCACAGGATGCATGTTTTTAATATCAAATGATACTGTGAAAAAAATACAGGAACTTATGCTTGCAGTTGAATAAAATTTTGTACACATCAATTTTTAATATACTGCTGTATTTCAAATATATTTGCTTATGAAATAAATATTTATAGCTCATTTATTTTGATTGATTTTTCAAGAAAGTATTTAGTACTTTATAATTACGGATGGACAACGTCAAAATTCTATTTCTTGTTTTCATCAAATATCTAATTTTGCTATAAAATGTATAATTTTTTTTTTTTTTTTTAATTATTATTAAATAATTTAATATATTAAATTTCTTGAATTCTTGTATAGATAGTGCAGCTATTAATATATGCCTTATTATTTTTCCATTTTATTAATGTTAAGTCGAGAGGGGGAACACAAGCATATGGTATTAGAGAAAAACATGCATATACTATCAGCAGGATATATCTTTATGCAAATAATAACCAAAAGTATACTCTTTTCCTGTGAATAGCTAACACATCAGTAGCTTATTTAAAAACAATAAAAAAGTTTCTAGTGCTCCCCCTTTAGGAGTAAAATGGCTGCCAAGATGGCCGAAATTGTATGTTTTTCTCCTATGGTTTGTCTTTAAGCTTAAATATTTCCAAGAAGGAGTGAGAAACCCAAGTAATTTATTGTGTAGTAATTTATGGTGAACACCTGTACTCTACCAGAAAGTGAGTAAACCTTAGGTTTTATTTTCCTTTTTTTGGAATTGATGTCTCAATTTTAACAAAATCCGGAAAATCAAATTTTTGTGGTTGCAACTTCTAAGAGTACTGTACCTTAACGATTTTCATTATAAACATTGTAGTATTTTTTTTCTGAATGCCTGGAATAACTAGTTTCCATAGATACCTAACACTTTCATATTGCATGAGTACAATTTTTAAGAAAAAAAAAATTAAATAACATCAATTTTTTGGTATTTTGAGGAAACGGACAAACTTTGAGGACCTGTATATCTATAAATAAGTGGAGCAGGTAGCTAAAAATTTGGACTTTTTCATGCCTCTATATCATCAATCTGTGTACCAAATTTAAAGAAAATCCAAGTCGGTCATGCAACCCTCATTAGGTGAGTTGGTATGGAATCACTCGTAAGTAATAAAATAAAAAACGAAGCCGCGAAATTAGGCATAAATATACCGATAAAACCCAAAAGTAACATATTCCAGAGAATCAGAAATGACAAAGATGAAATCCATTTTTCAGAAACTGCAGGAATTTATAAAATTAATTACATCAACGAAAATAAAACAACTGGATGCTACATAGGCATGACCAAACGAAAAATAAAAACACGGATAAAAGAACACAAAAATGATATAAAATACGGTAAAATAACAACAGCTTTAACAAAAATAAACCAAAAAGAAAATATTAAAATAGATTTTAAAAACATCAACAAAATAGCTCATTATAATAATTATCACTACGCAACAAAAAGAGAAAACGTCGAAATTCTTGCGAACCACGACTCATGCAACAATGACCCAATGGAAATTGACGCCGGGTGGCGCCCTATGTTTGAGAAGAGAAGTAGAGAGAAGATAGCGGAAACGCCCGACGATCATGTTCAACAAAGCACACCTGAGGAAGGCTGCGGAATGAGCAGCTGAAAGCGCTTGTGTAATGGTAATTTTAAAGGTTTTAAACTTTTTTAATGTATAGTAAAAAATTACATTTAATGCTTTAAAATTATGTCATTAGTAATGAAATGATTAGCCAAATAAAATTTATGTCACAGTGCCATTTAGAGTCAAACCAACCCGACTTGCATTTATAGGTCGATTAATCGATTCTCTACTTTTAATTATTTCTTTTCTGTTTGTTCGTTTTGGCAACCGCCCGGATTTTTATTTGATTTGGATTTGATTTACATGTGGCCAGCTCCTTTCACGAATTCCAATTTTCATTATGGTTAAGTTATCAGCCAATTTCCTTTTATCTTTCTTTCTTTCTTTCTTTTTTTTTTTTTTTTTATGCAAGATTGAAACTAGTGTTGTATATTGCTGAAAAGCTATACAATATTCGAAATCTTGCATTTATTGTTGACAGTACCGCTAGTTTCCTGATGAGATCGGTACTGGATTTCAGCATTTTTAACTCCATTTTTCCTTCATGCATTCCTTTTTATTTCAATAGTCATTTTGGTTAATTTCTTTCAATTCTTATCTTGTGTTGCATGAATTTACTGGACTAATGGATTAAGACTACTAACTCACCGTTTAGGTTTAAGTGATATACGTCATTTCTCTTATGCGTAAGTACTTTAACATGTTTTTACTATTCAGTGAAATTTACTTAAATGGTAATTGTGACAATAAATTTATACGTAATACATCTAATTATTAAATTCATTGTTGGTATTTTCATCTTTCTCTCATTTGCTGAGTATTGTAAAGGAATTAAATAATTTAATATATATATATATATATATATATATATATTCGGAAATTTTGCACTTTTAAGTTTGCCCCCTCTTGAAAATTTTTCTAGCGACGCCACTGATTAATATAGATTAATTAGAAATAGTAGAGGCAAAATTAAATAATGTCTGGCAGCTTTCTGTTAATTTTTTGCACTTAAATGTTATTTGAAATAAAAATGTTTTATTTCAATTATCACATGAGTTATAATACTTAACACCATTAAACAAGATTCCTTTAGATAATTTGAATATATGCATGATCACAATACTTCATCATTTGAATCAAACTAAACAAATGAAGTTTGCAGGAACTTTTTTTATTTAAGGATTTTATAAAATTTTCCTTAAAATTTTTCTTTTCACTTGAGATTTTGTTGAGATAAAAAGCTGAAATTTTAATTCTAGGTTTTCACAATATTTCCTAAGGCATATAAACCTTGACACTGTACTAAAATTTGAAAAAAACACCAAACCATTTATCTGACTGCAATTTTGATAAAATAGAAATCATAAGGCACTTTCATAGAAATACAAAATTCATCGACACATACTGTATTAAAAAAAAAAAAAAAAAAAAAGTAACTTTAACTATATCTACTTAATCTAGGCAGGAAAAAAAAGTAATCTTTTAAGAACATAAGCTTACCTGTTTATCCTACAATTCTTAATATATGCACCTAAACAGAAAATCATGCATACCAGTAATTATCTAACTTTAAACAAATTTTACAATATTCAATGATTAGTTATATTACAAACATATGAAGATCAGTATTTTATAAAAAATAATTTTCAAATAATAATAAATAATAATGTACTCACCTCTAAAGCTAGATGTAACAACAGTTTCACAATTTGGGGGTTTTACTTTCATAATATTTATTTTTATCTTCATTATGAATTACATAGTACAAACGAAGCCACAAGTGCCCACTAAGGACACTTATATATTTATCTCTTATGAGAAACATCGCAT
Organism: Salticus scenicus; assembly: GCA_963930645.1. NCBI lineage: Eukaryota > Metazoa > Arthropoda > Arachnida > Araneae > Salticidae > Salticus > Salticus scenicus. Next base: position 1,464,883 of record OZ005659.1, read on the forward strand.
AAGTATCTGGGCAGGGCTTGTCTACACAATACCCTGCCTTCACTGTTCAGGTAGCATTATCACTGCAAGGAAAAACAAAATCCATTAATCATACAAAAATAAATTGAAATTTAACAAAAAATTATCACATGAGGCACAAATCAGTTGAGAAAAATGTAATATTCATTTACAATATGGAGCAATATTGATTTTTTGAAAGACTGGTATGAAATAAATTAATTCTGTGAAATTCACAAACTTTGGTGAATTGCTTTTTGATTTACATTCTTTCTTTTAGTCTAATTAGATATATTAGTATGAAAAGAAAATGTAATTCAAAAATAACTTATTTAAAACTAAATTAAGTATAAAACTTTTTGGTTTCTATTTAATTTTTAGATATTAACATAACAGTAAGTTTAAGTTTTGATGCATAACTTCTTTTTTCTACAATTACTTACTGATATTTAGTTTTGAAAGAAAAAGCAAATGAAATCATCAGACAGATTTAATAAGTAGAAGAAAATTTTAAATAACTACTTAAGTTATACTCAGTTATCATAAATTATACTTCTCCAAACCCTAGTATTTTCAGTATTAATATATGCATAGCTTATCAGCAAACTTGACTTTTTTACTTTTGCATTTTTTGTGCTGCTATCTCAGAAAAATTAAACAATAAGAAATAATAAATTTATAAAATACAATTTAAAAAAATTAATAATTGTTGCAAATCATTAATAATATTAAATTTGCATTGCGCTTTCATGCATGCGATTGTAAAGCTTTCAAAAAGATGACAAATGAACCAACAAAGAGTAACTTTGTAAGGTATGCAAACAAAATGAGAAATCTTTTCAGTTTAATTTCTCTTTCAGTCGACTTTATGATAAATTATGTAAATACGACAAACATTTATGTTTTCTAATAGAGAAAATTCCTAACGAAAATGTCAAATAAGATTTAACCTCAGTATTATTTCATTTTATTTTTACTTTCTTCTATACACATAAGAAGTATTGCATGGGAAAAATTTTGACCTCCAGTTTTCGATGAATTTACACATTTTGAGATATCCCAAACACGATTTAACGATTAAAGCATATTTCACGGAATAATGGATGGAATCCTATAAAACTTTTATTTGGCTGGATCTTGGCATAAATTAGAGCTTATCAAATTTTGGCAGATATCGCCAAACAAGTGGCATTGCTATGATGAAATTTCCCCCCACTTACAAGAAAGTTGTGTCTTAAAATTTATGCACAGAACTTGGAAAGGAGAGAGGGCCATTACATAAAACTATGCTGATTCAATTTTGGTGCATACTGAGAGGTGGAACTGTTATACTGCACTTTTCCTCATTCATGGAAAAACTTTATCTCAGCTTTTATAGTGTATAAGTGTACCAAGCTAGATATGTTAGACGATCATTAAGAAACATTTTAATGATTTAGTTTCAATGCATATTAACTGACACAATAGGTGGCCTTGTTACGCCGCAATTTTCAACCTTTATGGAAAAGCTAGATTTCAGTCTTCATCATGAAAAAATGCAAACTTCATATGCGAGATGCATATTATAAAAAATAATATGCTGATTTAATTTCAGTATGTATCAGTTGGTAGGTGGCACCATTATCACTCACTTTTTATAATTACCCCAAATTGCATATGTGAAATGTTTCTTGTAAAAGGCTATACTGATTAAAATTTTGTGCAATTGCTAGATGGCGCTTTTATATTTAGTTTTATGATGGCCACAGTACATACTAGTTTTCATTTCTCAATATTTTCATACAAACTTTTTTATAGTTATTATTTATTACTAGTTAGTCTTTGTCTGCATAGTGGTCGATGTTTTCAAACGAACCTATTTTAAAATTGGACACATTTGCCAAATCAAAAACAGTAGACAAATGATGTAACAAACATCCAATAATGAAAAAACTACTTTGTTTGCTGAAGGGATAATTAAATATTCCAAATTTTTTTTTTTTTTTTTTAACTACCTGAATCCAATTTCGATAGCAGAAATGTACTGTAATTTATTTCAGTCTCATTTTATTATAATCATTTTAACACATTCGCGATTGCTGATGTGAATTCACGTCATTTCAACTTCTATAGCTAGTTGCCACTGATATAAATTTATGTCTTTTCAGATTCTATTCTTGGTTACTGCTGACGTGAATTCACATCATTTCAAGAATTTCTATAGAAACAATACTTCAGTATTATTTCGATAGTATTGTTAGAGTATCAATTCTTTGATAGTATATAGTATAGGTTTGTTCTAATATTATATAACTAATCTTCATTCCAAGTTTCAGGCAATTACAAGAGTAACATTTCAAAACACTACATTCAACTTTTATCCATGTTTAAACATCAAAAGTTTGCGGCAACTAGCTTTAGTTTACTTCAACATTCCCCGGCAATCAGTTTTAGAAAAGACAAAAGTATGCAGGTCGTGAAAGTTTTTATTATTATTATTTATGTTTTCCTCTTATTTAGCTAAATGTCTTGACAATAATTTGGTGATTTTTAGCCATGGCTGAGAAAGACTGATTGCACACCAATTGGAAATCCTTACATAGACATCTATTCTTTTAGATTACCATTTAGATACCTCCCCCCTCCCAATCACAGGTAAAATTTATTTTTGTTCAATGCATTGCTGCAATTATGATGCCATTTGTTTCTTCTTCTGATAAATCATCCTCCATCCTTCACTCTATTTTTTCTTCCAAAACAAAGATAAGAATTTATATACATTTTTTTTTTTTTTTTTTTTTTTTTCCCCAATACATTCTTATAGTGATGACGTTAGTTTCAAGTGTTAGTTTTATGAAACTCTGGTTTTTATTATTATTAAGATTATCAATTCAACATCTTTTTGTGTCTTGAAAAGGATAATTTAATTGTTTTCAGAATAACAATACTTTTTTATTGATATAATTTTAAGTTTACAAAGCTTTAAAAAACATTTTTTTTTTTCCCCTTGAAATAATGTTTTAATGGTGTCTTACATGTTTTGTTAAAAAAGAAATAAAATATCAAGAAATAAAAATGTTTGATCAATAATTATTTTAATTCTCAATTTAAAAAATACTATTCTTATGTACTGGTAGCTGTCGCAAAAAATACTAGTTTTTAAAGAAAAATAACACAGAATCCCAAAGAAAAATAATCAATTTAGGAACATCAATTAAAGGATATCTCTGGTATGAATTAAGAAGTAACAAAATTATAATGAAATTCTACTTTTCCCATACGCTAATCTATATATAAAGAGAAGTGTCTGTGTGTGTGTGTGTCTCTCTCTCTGCGCTCTGATGCTCACACTACAGAGTTACAAAACATGGCAGATGGGTACCTACCTGGGACCCTGAAGGTGTGCACCTCATTGAGATATTTTGAATTTTTTTTTTTTTTTTTAATATTGGCTTCTATGTTTTAGTTTTAATAAATTTATTTTTTCATTGTAATCGTCTGCATATTTCAGCAACAGCTATTACGCTATTTATTTTGTATTTAATACATTCACTTGAAACAGGGGTATAGCTTGAGGGGTGGGGGGAGTCTCCCCCCCCCCCAATGTTTTAAAAAATAGGGCGGCATATTGAAGTTTCTGGGGGTGCTGTTTTGCGACTTAAACTTCATTTGAAAGTGGATCATAATTTTGTTAATTATCATTAGTTACCAAAATCACTTAAGAATTTTATGTATCACAAGCTGACCAACTGGTTCACCAAACAGCAAAAAAAGTTTGCGTTAAAATGTCTGACTGTACCAGACTCCCGTTAGGTGGCGCCTGTGGCACCCTTTAAAGTAATTAGACGCCTAAAACAGCCTGTTTTCCCACCGTGCAAACGACCCTTGAAAATTCTCATCGTATTCATGACGCTTAAAAGAATCTGATCATAAATTCCTGTTTGGGGGCGCATATGGCATGATTTCCTGTTTTGTTCACTTACAATAGCCTGTTTGCTTGCTTACCGTACAAAAGACTGTTGAAAATTCTAATCGTATTCAGGACCCTTTAAGAATAAGTTAGTAGCAAACTCCAGCTGAGTGGCACCCTTCCCTGTTCAGGAACCTACAAAGGCATAATGAGGTTTCTGGGGGCGCTGTTTTGCACCTTGAAGTCCATTTTAAAGTGGATTATAATTTTGTTGATTATCGTTAGTTACTAAAAACACTTAAGATTTTTATGCATCAGAAGCTGCCTTCGGCGACCAACTGGTTCACTGACCAGCAAAAAAAGCTTGCATTAAAATGTCTGACTGTAGCAAACTCCTATTAAGCAGTGGCGTCGCCAGAAAGAATTTCAAGGGGGAGCACAACTGAAAAAAATATTTTTTTTAAATAAAATTCTGATAGCATAGTTTTAAAGTTAAAGAAAAAATGCTTAGTAGAATTTTCCAAAGGGGGGCAAGTGCCCCCTCTTGCCCCATTCTGCCGACGCTCATGCCGTTAGGTGGCGCCCTCTTAACTAATTAGACACCTAAAACAGACTTTTTAAACTTGTATAACAGCCTATTTTCCTACTGTGCAAACAATCCTTGAAAATTCTCTTCATATTCACAACCCTTAAAAAAATCTGATCATAACAAATTCCTGTTTGGGGGCGCCTATGACATGATTTCCCACTTCAAACACTTACAATAGTCTGTTCGCTTACTGTGCAAAAGACTGTTGAAAATTTTGATCGTATTCAGGACCCTTTAAGAATAAGTTAGCAGCAAACTCCAGCTGAGCGGCGCCCTTCCCTGTTCAGGCACTTATAACAGCATGTTTGCTTACCATGCAACGATCCTTGAAAATTCTGACCTTAGCAAATTCGCACTCTATGGTGACTGTGGCGCCTTTCTCCCATTTCACATACGTACAATTGACTCGTAAGTATGCACAATCACTTTCTCACCTCCAAAAACTTAAAATTACGATTTTTCAAGACCTTAGCCCGAAAAAAAAAGCAGTTTATTCTACGTTATGGCTATTGTATAAAAACGAAATTAGATGAGGTTTAATTTGGCTATAATGATTTCTCACAATTTTTGATTCTAAGTGATCCTTTAAGCAAATTTTTTATTTTAGTTTCATCACTTACAGGTTCTGAAATATTTATAATCTATAGAATTCACCTAGTGTTTCTTGACATGATAGCACGAGGAAGCTGATTTAACGTTGCATTAATTAGGCACATATTGGGCAATTGGCGACGGTTTGGGATTAACACCCCAGTGGCGGTCTGAAGACAAGCCATTACAATTTTTATCTTCTGCAGAAGGGATGGCTCCCTCGCTTCAGTATTCCCAGAGGTATTATTTGCATGGAGCATGGAGGACATTGCAGCCACGACAGAGTTTACGTGCAGCAGAGACTGACTTTCATGATGGTCTTCAATTGGCTAGATTATTGAATCCGCAATCTTTCTGTCAAGCTGGTAGACATGACGTGCCGGGAATGATCCCAGGTTTGCTTGTCGGCCTAGCCGTTCAGAATTTTCCATGGTTTTCTCCGAAACTTACGTAAATATGGGCTAGGACCCCTTAGAAAGACCTCCACAGAAGGCACTCGCCCTCAGACCTAGGACCCTAGAGCAGTCAATCAGCCTTTTTTCCAAACACCAACACCAAAATAAGAAATAAATTTCTGTACAAAAAAGATTTAATTTTGGACAACGGGACTTTTTATTTTAGTTTGTTCTTCCACATAAAGGCATGCGGTAATTGTGTCGCATTCCTTAGCAATGGTCCACTCTAAAAATATAAAGTTGCTTTCCTTAGCAACAGTTACTACTTTCATTTCTTAAAATTTATTTTGAAAATTTTAAGTTTTACCTGAATTATAATGTAATATCTTTTTAATTTGTTGGAAAAGGGGAGAAAAAATCTTTTTCAATTGTTCTACTTTAACTCAAACCAATACTCTGGTTGTTCTAAGAAAGATACTTTTGCTTAGTCTCATACGAGAATATATATATGTATATATTTCTGCAAAGCACATAAACCATATATTTCGAACGATACTACTTGTAATTGTAAGCCCTTCCTTTTACTGAAAGTAGGTTAAAAATGTAAGAGAAACTTCTTGTCTGCATATTAATATATAGATTCGCTGAAAAAATTTAGAATGATCCAAAGATGTATAAAAAAGAAAAAAGCTGCTAAATGGAGGGGGGAAAAAATCAGCTTTTTTTTCTTGACAGATTTTAGAAATATGCCCCGAAGGAGAGGGGGGGATGGCACGTAATAACCAACGAGAGGGCCTGTGTCCTCGATCCCAAAGATGGCAACTCTCTTGAAAGTATGTGGGTGGCATTTTCAGATGAGGAATACGAAAGAGTGCCAAATGTCGGGTCTCTCCTCATCCCCACCCCCCAATCAAATTTTCACGCTACGCTCCTGACTTGAGGCAAAATCTTTTTTTCTTTTTTTAATTTATTTATATTTGTGGAAAAAAATAAATAAAATAATGCACTAAGAAAAATTAAGTATATTAAATTTTAAATTTAAAAATGTATTTATAACAGTAATGTTTATGTATAATTTTTATAATACAACTTTTTATTTTTTTAAATAATTCCTTCAAAAAAAAAAATTTCTTTTTCTTATTTATAGTATTTATCGAAAAAAATAAATAAAAATGGCAGTATATGGTAGAAAGGATTAAACTGATTAAAAATTATTTCTTTTTTATTTATTTAAATTTTTTAAAAGAAAACTGACTTTTAATTTTATTAATAGTGATCCACCTGTCGTCGATAAATACCCAAATTGAAAGTACCTGGTAAAGACTTTTCTGTAGCAGTGGGAACCTGGACCCAATGCAGAGTGTGCGGAAAAAAGAGCTGCTGTAAGCAGCAGGTACACGAAGTGAGTTTAGAGCGATTTCAATGTAATTTTTTTTAGTTTTTATTTATAATGTGATGTGATGTAAAAAATAAATACTGGTCCAATTCTTTTGAAAATTCATTTAAATATAGTGACCAGAAAAGCTGGCGTTGCCTGCTAGTAATTAAATATAGTGTTTACATAAAATTACATGTATTCAATACATTATATGAGCTGTTTAAATTGTATTTAGCTAATAATCGATGAGCTTAAAAGCAAGTTTTGTGTAAAAAATGGTGTGCATAGAATTGATAATTAGTTCACATAACTAACACAAGAAAAATTATGATACATCGTAATTTTTCATCATAAGTACATTATAGACCAGGGTTCAGTTTCTTCCAGGACAGTGGAAGAAACCGGAAGAAATGGAAGAAACCAACCAGAAGACTAAGCAGATGTTCAAAATTAAAATTTATGAACTATATAAACTCAAATAATATATATAATGTCAAATCTAAACTATAATCGAATTGATATTAAAAATATTTTTAGAAAAATAAGTTATTTGATAACCAATTACTAAATATATACAGTGATGGGTTTTTACTTTTCTATGCTAATATTTTTAGAACTTTTTTGCACAGATACTATACATATACAGGTGACGGGTTTTTACTATTTTTAGAACTTTTTCGTATAGATACTATCTCATATTATTATACGTTGAAATAGTACAAGTGATAATAATTGTGGAATTTTTAGCCATAATATTTAAACTTTTTTTTAAGGATACAATTTTTTGTATAAACTCAAAGCTGGTACACAATGAACTGTATCAATAAGTAAGATATCAATAACTGTATCAGTCTTGCTTTTGCCTCCAAGGCAGTAGCACATGTTTTTTTGCACCTGATGAAGAAAGGCTACGTCCTATCGAAACCGGTTGTGCTGGCTTAAAATTTATGGTGTGTAAAGAAGTTTTAAAATCTATATAATAAGTAAGATACCTATTTTTAAACTCTCCTGCAAATTCTATAGGATTAAAAAAAAAAAAAATCCATAGTTTGTATTCATCTATTTTAAGTTGAAATAATTATAAGATAAACTTTTTAAAAACCATGTTTTAAAATTTTCTGTTGAATCATATCTATAGAACTAACTAAATTAGCACTTTGCGTATTGTTACGAAATTGTAAATAATTGTATTTATTTTTGTATAAATTCTTTCAGAGAGACTTTAAGTTGATAAATGTCAACTTTCTGTATTTCCAGACCTTTTTCGCATTAAAATAGCTTAATTTTCCCTTTAAAACACATTAAAAAGCTCCAATAGGCAGGTAATAGATTTGGCACCAAATTTGGCAACTTTTTGCCTTTGGTGACTTTTTTTTTTTGGCAAGAAAATCTTTATTATCGATATACCAAAGATGAACATTCTAATGTGATTGGTTAAAAAGTTACGGAAAATTTGAATTAAATAAAAAAAAAGTTGGTTTTAAAAATAAGATATTAATCCTTTCAGAACAACATATATTTGCATCATGAACTACATTAGCACTTTATCAATGTGTAGAAAATCTTTAAAATGATAATAACTTTTTACAATTTTTGCCACATGCATAATTTAACTTTTTACAATTTTTTAACGCTCACGTTTAATTAAATGTATTGATTTTTACATCAAAAGAAAATGAATTCGTAATTTTTTTTTGTTGGCAACAATTAAATTATAGCTAATATTTTAATGGCTATTTTTAATTGCTATTAGGAGCATATTATTTTCATATTCCAATTAATTAAAAGAAAGCTATTCAAAAATTTGAAAGTCTGACTTCGAAGTATTGTGTTGTCACCAGGTTCTGAGCTACTGTGAAAGCCTCAAATGTCTAGCTAGTAGGGAAGTTAGTTAAAAATAGACTGCAAGATTTGTACCAGACAAACAAACAAACAAGAATAGAAGTTAATAAAAACATGGTAAAATAAAGTGCAGTATTGAACTACTAAAAAGCTTTTCATTTGTTTTACAGTCAACTTCCTCTAACTCTCAAAAGTTTTGTCCAGAAGTTGTTAGAGCCCCTAAATAAAATAATAGGCCGGCGCATCACCGCCATTTTTTTGCCTCCGAAGAGGACAGCATTCCCGATTGGCGTCCTTATCGCTTCCCTAATGATTTTAAGAAATCTTGATCTGAAGCTAATCCGGTCAAGATAAGAGCAATAAGCAACAATAATATTCCTAAATACACATTTTTTTCACAATACATTCTCAGGATGTCATTTTATTCTGAGGATATCCTATGGATGTACTGGGGTAAGATGTGTTGTTAGGGCGGTTTCTGTTTCTTTTACAAAATGTCGCCAAAACTCAAATACACAGTCTGCGAACACTTTATATTCACTTCTTGAATGATTATAGCTGTTTATCGCTAAACAAACTTCCATATCATAGTTTACTTAGCTAAAATTAGGAAATATAATAAAACAAGTTACTCTAAAATAACGTAAGACGATAAAAAAAAAAATGTTTGTCGTTTGTTTATCAGAGAAACGCGCTGGGTACACGTGGCAACCCTAAGGCAACAAAATGCCTGATGCGCCAGCTCGTATATATAGGAGCCTTAGAAGTGTGTGGATCATAGGAATTTGAAAATTAGAGATCATTGCCTTTGTTTACTGTTTTCTTTTGCAGATACAAATTGAGTTATTATTAATTTATAAATAGATAACAAAATCGAAAGACAATTTCTAATAAATTTTAGAATAAAATATTTCTTCAATATTAAAACTAATCAATCACACTCATATATGATGGTAAATAATTTAAGCATACTCAAATAATAGACACCTATAAAATGTAAACAGACATTTAAAAAACACGAAACAAAATATTTTTTAAAGTTAGGAAATAATATTTATCACTGATTAATTTTGTTAAACATTGATGAATAGTAGTTTGTTTTAAGCACTAGTCTATATGAATTGCAGGATAATAAATACAAGAATGTTACTCTACCCGTCCCCTCTCCAATTGTGTTTCAAAGTAAGTGATTAAGCTAAAAATTTGATTAAAAAAAGTAAAAATGTTAACTTTTTTTTAAAATATGAGATGTAAATTTCTTTTACATTAAAAAATCAATTAGAAGGATTTTCAGATTATAAATCTATGGATTAGAGGGTGTCCTGCATATGACTATACGGAAAATAAAGTTTTTGATGACATTTTGTAATACAGTAATTATTGAATACTTGTTCTTTTAATTATTTGGATGTTTGTTAATAGCTGTTTTATCAGAAAGTATAAGCAAGTGATCCAAACTATACGTCTATTTATTTCCAGTTAAAGAAATAAAATTGTCTAAACTATAAAACTTTACACTGTTTAAATTGAAATTTATTTATTTTTACTGAATTCTGAGTATTTTTGAACGTGATCATCAGATACCGAAGTTCACTTCGGTAAAAATCTCATGATTATTAATTAAATATGTAATTAAATTTTTATAGGTATAATTAAAGTTACTTAAAGTTGTTTATAAGATCAATGCATCCATTGCATCTTACAAATCTGCAATTTATAGGATAAATTTTTAAGAAAAACAGTTTCTTCCACTTGGAAGAAACTTGCCAATCCTGTTATAGACGTTAAACATTTTATATATATCTTTAACAGTATTGTAATATATCCATATTGAGTAAAGAAGGCAAGTGCTTAAAAGCAGTTGGAAGGATTACTGACCCCCCCCCCCCCCAAAAAGAAAAAAAATAGAAAATTAGCATATAGTTGCCATGATTGCCGAGGAAAACTTATGAGATTTGCTTCACAGTGCCAACATTCTCTCTCGACACTGAAATGAGTAAATCCTTCAGACACATTGTCAAGATCACTTTCGAGGTTATTTTATCAGCATGTGATTAAATATGATAAACAAATTACAAATAATTAAATATGATAAACGCGCCATTAACTACACACACTCTAGAGACTTGGAGAAAATGTGGCAACCTATTCTACACTTATTAAAAGATCAAGATGCAAACATCCCAAGAACTAGACTTGAAGAAGTCCATGAGCAACGATGCTAGGATGAAACGTTGTCATGTTTTTATATTGTAAACTTTTAAATTAAGTCTTTTGACGGTACAACTATAGTATTTCGATTTCCACACAGCTGAATTTGGCGATTTTTCTTAGGCGCCGATTTGAACGATAATGATGTCATTCTGAAATGTTTGCAATATAATATGGCAGCTATTTATTTTGGATTTATGATTTAGCTTATAATTTTATCATTTATGCTATATGATTTTTAGATTTATGATTTAGCCATAATTGCCAAATTCAGCTGTGGGGAAATCCTATAGTTGTTCCCTTTTGACTTAAGATTTTAACGTGTAAAGTACTGTGCTGTGTGTATTTTATCATTTCAATTTATACACATGTAAAAACAATTACTCATCTAAATTATCACCATGTTTTTATTAACTCTCTTTCTTTTTTGTTTGTCCAATACAAATCTTGCAATCGATCAATCAATTTTTAACTAACTAGTAGTTAGACATTTGAAACTTTTAGAATAGTCCAGAACACAATGTCAATGCATTCTTTTAATACTTTTATTCAATTAATAAATGCTTGAAATTTTTTTTATAATTGCTCTCTTTATTAAATATTTAATCATTTTCTTTCAAATTGGTGGGATAATTCATCAAAAAAATTTTTTTAAAGTATTTATTAATACAAAGAATTGTCAAGTTTATATATCATTCAACAGAAAATTTAAAAACATGGTATATAAAAAGTTCTTTTTACTTTGTAATTATTACATTGCCAAGTCATGTGAGTAGTTTCACTAATAGCAGTACAATTTAAAGGATCATACTTCGGGAAAGCATCTATATATGCCCAAGGGGTTAAATCCTGAAATTTTAACCTTGAAGTGACATTAATGTATGTAATTTAAACGTATCTATATTTTTTGCAAAAAATTATATTCACTGCTCATTTTTCAATTTAAGTCAAAAACAAAGGTAATTCTACTCGAGAAGGGGTGGACTGTATCACTGAGATAAACATTTCTCAAAAATTTATCTCTGACGGCTTCCTTTAACCCTCATTTTGATAAAATCACAGCAAAACTGACCCATAAAAGCTCTCATTGAACTCTAATCGGAAAACAAAACAGTACATATTGTTTGAAATGTTTACAGTAGTACATATAACCTTTGATATTTATGTACTACTTTCTGTCAACAGAATTCCAAACACTGTCATGGATGAACATAATACCTTAATTCATAATACCAATACCATGCAAATGTGAATATAATACAAAATTATATTAAGACGGAATTATGATAGTATTTCAATATTAGCTGCAGAAAAATCTTCAAAATTAGGCAATTTTCAAAACTTTTTTAAGTAGAAATATGCATTAAAAAAAAAGTAATAATTATGTAGATATGTATTTTTGACTTGTAATACCAACTGAAATTAACATTTAACAAAAATTGAATTGTTCATTATTGGTCAGTGGTTGGTAATGTCAATCTTGATATTACCAATGGTTGCTATTGGTTGTTTTAGTTGACAAAGCAGAAATTTAGAACATCAGTCCACATACACCCACACATATATATTGTTGACTTAATCCATTGTAACAATATATAAATGTATGTACACACACACTTTTTAATATTGTTAGATTGTTACACATACAGTACACGTTTTACAATAGTGATGCACATGGTCGAGCATCACTCATACAACTGACTTGGAGATGGAGGACCATTCAATCTCAATATAGCTGTTTAGGATATGAAGAGTTGTTACCAAGGTTGATGTGTGTTTGCAGATAACTTCATAGTTTTCATTAAATATACTATTTAATGTAAGAAAAGCATTTGGCCTATGGATCAAAGGTTGAATGGTGATTTTTCTTTTACTGGTATGTATTAGTGCAAATATATGTAAACAGTCATTAACTTTAGTGGCCCTCCTTACTGCATTCAGATTCAGTGCCACGTACAGTATACGAGGTTCAAAGTTTAAATTGAATATGGGCACCAATTAAAGGGCTATCTCAAAAACAACAGTGTTTTATCATAAAATCAATCATATCACTGCATTAATACGAATCGGTCGCTATATTAACTCTAACACCTATAAAAATGTCCTATATCATCATTTGTATACAACAAGTCATTATCAATTCAGCTAGTTTATCCAAAGATTACATAAAGATAAAATATCTATGTGTTTGCAGTATGCATTGCATATTGCTACAGTTATCAAGTATGGTATTAAATCCATCCATTAATTAGTAACATTTAGCAGATGATTGACAGATAATACATTACCAAAGGATGTTTATAAATTATTTGTAGACAATGTTAAGTATATTATTTTTTTGAAAAAAAAAAAAAAAAAAAAAACGGAAATAATTATAAATTAGACAAACATTTTGAAGTTAATTCCCAAATAACAAATCAGGCATTCCTCAATCATAGCAATTATAACTGTTTTGTATGATAAAATTTAATTCTATAAGATCGGTTTAACATTAAAAACCTGGCATCAATAGAACTGCTGTCTAATATTAATTCATATATACATAAAATTCATATCAACAGCAGTTTCCATATTTTATTTAGGGTATCACTTACCCTTGATCAAATTTGCACACTGCAGCACAATTTTACTTCTATGAAGTATGAAAATAAATTAAATCTTTAATTTAAAGTTGCATGAGACTGGAAAACTTGATAAACATTTCCTTCTAGTAGTATACATTTGAAAATTAAACAAACCCTAGTAAAATTTAACAAGCATTACATAAGGGTGTAATGTTTATAAATATTATTTCCCTTTCGAATACAATTATAAACATGAAGTTAATTAGATTCTATTTTTTCTATAATCAGGATCAAGCGATAAAAGTACGCTATTGTGTGTAAACAGCTAACAGACAGTGTATAGCAATTAACAGATTCAGTCAATTGTTTAGGCTAAATAGAGGAGCTGTACAGTCTACCTAGAGGAAAAAATATTTGAACATAACCTTGCATGTGAATATTTTGAAATAATGCTATTTTTTAATAACAAAGATTTATACGACATGTTTCTAAAATTAATTATATAAAATCCACTGTTATTAAAACGTTTAATTGTTTTCTTTAATATATTAGCATTTAAAAGTAACATAGTTTACCATATGCTAAATAAATGTACATGCTAAAATTTTTTAAAGCTATTTCAAATAAATAAATAAATGTCGAAATTTGAAAAATCACTTTTTAATAGCCAAAATATTTGAAAAGATTCGAGTTTTGTTTATAAAATGAAAGGATTTCAAGCTGCTTGACCGGGGAAAAAAAAAATAAATAAACGATTGGGAGAACATTCAAACAGTTATCTTGGGGTAAAATTTATCGCTAATAATTTAACTATTATAATTGTACACTTAATTTTCATGTAAATTTATAAAAAAAACCTTAAATGTCATCAATGTTGTGGTATTTTTCTTTTTATATTTGCAACGTATATTTATAATACATTTGTTTTTAAAATTATACAATGCCTCGAATTATTGTCAAAATCAAAGAACCAAGTGTACATAATTAGCTATTAATCCACAAAATCATGAAATAAAACTGTCGGACTATAAGCAATAAATTCATGACAGCATTATCATTTGACCCAATAAAATTTAAATATCAAATCAATATTATCATTGACAGGTGAGATTAACTTTTGATTAACACAAAAATCCCCTTGCTATACATCTTATTTAATTATACAACTTAAGAGATAACTGCGAAAAGTATCGCTTTAATCATAATTATTAAAACCATTTATTCATTAATGTAAATACGCATTTGCTTGTATGGCATTTTATTTATTTCTGTATTCTTTTAAAAAGAAAGAAATACAAGATCTCTCACAAAAATAAGTTAAAAATTATAATTTCATCTATTTTTTTCCTTATATTTATTTAACTCCCTAAAGTAAACAATGAAAATTAGTTTCCACGAAATGTCATGTTCAAATTGTAAATAAATACGCTATTCATGACACTCACAAAAAAATAAAGGGCTTAAATTAGGTAAATAAACAAATAAAAACAGTTTACAGTTATTTCTTAAACAAATGACTAATAATACCGAAAACAATTATTCATGTTAACACGCCGTACGGATTCATAATAACCAATATAATAAAATAGCTTAAAAAAGTAAAATAAAAGTTTTTAATTCTGTTTTAAATTTACATACTTTGTCAAAATTGATCTCCGATTGAATAAAAAAAACCACTTGAGAGGATTATCGCGTCGTGAAGCACTAAAAAACTCAATGTTTACACCACCATAAATCAACTGCGACTTACAACAATATCTATGGCCGCCATAAACACATTACATTCTGCATAGATGTGTTTAATATTACTTTAAAACAACTACTACGTATTCTTGTACGATGAGTCATGCAATACCTCCATTTTAACAGATACACAATCATACCCATTAATTTAAAAGATACTGTGAAATATAGCCAGATTTGGTATTTTATTAGCATTGATGCATTTTAAAATAAATCAAGAAGCATTTAACATAAGCACAGCTGCATCTACACACCTGAAAGTCAGGCTTAGCCATAAAGTGGCGGGAGAGGGGAATCGCGATATCTAAAATTAACCATCATGAATGTATTAAGTGCTTAACCCATTGGGGATATCTATTGTAAATGAAAACAATAAATTCTATTATTTGTATGATTCAGAGCAGCTGTACTCCATGTTTATCCTGAAAATTTTATCATCAAAATAATATTCAGAAAACACTCACCCGTCATGTAACATGCCAATGTCCGACGGGGTTCTCATTGGCTGTTACAGGGAGTGCTTTACCGCAACGACAAGTGACGTCATTACGGTACAATTGTTTTATAATATAGTTTATTTAATTCTGATTGTAAAATGTGTGTATGAAGCGCTAGGGAATCAGATTGTTATGTTGTCAGTAATCACGTAATAGATGTTTTAGTGAGAAATTGGTGTGGTGAATGGGCTAGAGTCGATGTAAACGAAGGTGGGAACAAATTGATGACGTCACAGACAAGAAGTGTAGGTCGGCCATGCGCCAATGCGAATCGGCGTTGGGCCTTTCGTTAGTCGTCTAAGCCAAGTAGCAACCAGCGAATAACGTGAAGGCTGAACATGTACAGGTACTAAACTTGGGAAGTAGAGCAAAAATGGTTTGAGAGTGGGTAAACTCCGAGTCGAGGGAAACCAAACCCTTATTTCTGTCTCGTACTCGTACTACATAGAGAAGAGAGAGTCTTCACCTCCGAACTTGGGATACCATATGAGTGTCTTCTGCTTTCCAAAGTTTTAATTCCCCCATTAATACTATTATCTCTGTTATAACAAATTAGGTCGGAACCATTAGTCCTTCCGGGGAAGAAAGCGATATTTACCTCACACGATATAGTGATGCCTGTGCGCCTCTGGATATTCTTCCTTTATTGCATTTTATAATAAAATTATCAATTTTTTAACTATGATGTTGCCCAAAACTCAGAAATTTATCGAACTCATTTGGATACCGAGCAGAAAAATCAGAAACTTAAAGATAGTTACCCAATTCTAATCTAAAACATTTTGGATTAATCCACTGTGACTCACGATATGCAATTTCGTATATCTTTCATCGTGATCGATTGATAATTAAATCTTTTCAAGGGAACATCAAAATAAGAAATCAAGGAGGTCGTGACCTCTTGTACCGAGAGAACTTTCACCGAGCAATGAACTATTTATATATTTTAGGTCTTTGTTCATTTAAATTTGCGCAATTTCTTTTAATTATATTTGAAGTCCTTGATACTGACGTATTATCCTATAAATTACAGTTCTATACGAATTGGATTTTATTGGACCCGAATCAGGAAAATGTATTGGGTTTCAACCCGAAACCCGATAAAACAATTTTCACCGACCGAATCTGTAAATGAAAATTTTGACGACTTGAAATCGACCTGAACCTGATATGTTTAAACCGAAAAAAAAAAAAAAATTACTGAAAAGTAAAATTGAAATAAGGGAAAGGGGGGGGTGGTGGAAGTCTAAGGCAAATTTTGCTTAAAATATAGAAAGAAGCGAAATGATTAAGAGTCGATAAAAATAATAATAATAATAAAGTCAGCTTAATAATGTATGATCACATCTTTTATAAATCCCATTTCAATAAAACCCCTACGCAGAAGGGTGTCCGTTGGGGATGATGAATCAAAAGAATCATTCTGGGGATTGAAAACGTGCCCGTTAAATACAGATATCCACTTTGGATATGTTCATATTTAATTTTATTATGCATATATAAATTATACCGCAATATTTATCGCAAGTAAATTTCTTTATATTATTGTAGAAAATTAAACGTGCTCTATACCCAAGCAAAAAACCCGACCCGCAAGAAAAAGATTCCAGTGAACTTGACCTGAATCCAAACCGCTGGTCGGATCGGGTTATTTTACTGGATGTAGGTTGTAGAACTGTACTGCAGATTTTCGATGGATCCTCCACATCGATTGTTACAGCGGAAAATAATCAAGCTAGGAATCGAACTTGTGTCCTTTGACTTAACAAGCGATCACTCTACCAAGTTAAGCCGGTCAGTGTCTGGTAGGCGTTAGTATGAAACACTGAAATTTTTCATATATTTTGCGCAGTCTTAACAGAGAATTCTCATGAAACTCGTTTTTACTGGATGTCAATGATCATTTTTTAATTTTAACTAGAACTTTAAATTAGAACTAGTTGAATTTTAACTGTTTTAAAATTTTTATCACCATGTTGGAGATACATTTTTATTAATTAATTAATTTATTTTTGCATAATTTTGTGTTAAAAAACTTAGTACCTATTTTGATTATACTTTTTATTATTGCGGTTTTTAGTCAATTTATGACAAAAGTTCATATGGGGCTTATATTATTAAAATATTGCTAGATTTAAAATGACACTTGCAAAGATTGTAAAAGTGCAACCTTTAAAAATAAGTTCCCCATACCTATAGTATGATGGGGAACTAATACATCTTTTCTATAAAATGATCTCATCGTACAAATGTCGTCATTTTTTATTAGATCACTGAACTGAGTCCACGTGCTTAAATATTGCTTATGTATTATTTTTTATCCTCGCGTATTTTATTAAGTCACTATCGTATCGTTTCTAAAAAACAATTAATCGTAACTGGACCACGTTAGAAAAATATATAGATTAAATTTGCTCATGCATATGAAAATGGAGTAAAAAAACAACCATAACCTTTTTTAATATACTTCAATTTTAGATTTTTTTCTTTTTTGTTATGTTTAAATAGTTTTATTTAAACGTTTTTGGCACGGATAAATCGCGCTTGGCATGAAAGCTAATTCATTGATAATCCTGGGTAATATTTTAAAATTTTGATGCTGAAATAGATCGGACATTTTTCGCCAAGAACTCTCCTTTTGTGAAAGCCACTTTAAGTCAAGTTAGCGCATCAAATATGTAAATAAATTATAAAATACTGAAAAACAGAAAAGAAAGAAAGAAAAAATAATCACATAAATTACGTATTTTTGTCTAAAATGGCGATAAAAATTCAAAAGTCGACAAGGGGAGCTATATTAAGGCTGTACTATGATCAGATTTACATATTTAATTATTTATTTTTCTATATACCAACTACTATTAACTAACTCAACTACTATAATAACCACAAAAAATTAATTGTCTCACGCGATAGATGTAGCCGATCATAGCATATGGTAATATTATATTTGGCGTGAAATTGTCATTTTATAGTTGATCGGATAAATCAAATAAATGTAGAAAATAACGTGAAAGAAAAATGTTATGCACACCACGTATCGTGTTGTTCATATTAACTGGGGTTTAAATATAAAATTGCTACTTCAATTTTTTCGATACTGTCCGTTTCGAAACTGTCATCTGATAAGCACCCAAATGGAAGCCCACTGGTAAGCTATTGTCACAGGCACCCGAGAGTCTGTGAATGAGTAGGTTGCTGCCGTAGGCAGCGGGGACAGGAAGCGAGCCTTTGAGCAATTTCATGATTTTTTTTTTAAATTAATTTTGTTTATAAAGCGATATAAAAGAGTTTCCTTTAAATATAGTGACCAGCGAAGCAGGCAAAGCCTTCGTTGATACACTACGTTCACTAATTTTACACTCCGTCGTTTTTGACGGGGCTATATATTAGTAATTTAATAAAAGACGAAATTGATTTTAGCAAGAGCGAAAACTGACCAGAACTGGATTCGAACCACGGACCTATCGTATAACACGCCATTGCTATACTAACTAAAGTTACCCAATTGTTAGTTGACCTGCCCCTCACTAGTTATTCATATTAGAGATGGGGGTTTTCGTCTGTTTAATGAATATAGACGCAGCCTTACGGATGACATTTGTTTATTTTATTTAACGCTATTTCTTAGATTAATTTTAATTTCGACCACATTTATTAATTCACATTTTTTTCTACAGAAAGGCTAAATTAATATTTACTAGCAGGCTACGCCCGCTTCGCTGGCCACTATATTTAAATGAATCTCCAAAAGAATTGGATCATTATTTATTTTTCACATCACATTATAAATAAAAACTAAAATAATTACATTGGAATCGCTCTAGACCTCGCATCGGGTACTCGCTGACTACGGCAGCTCTTTCTCTGCCCGCACTGTATCGGGAGCAGGTTCCCACTGCCTGCAGAAATCTCTTTCCTATGTATTTCAATATGGGTATTTATTGACGATAGGTGGGTCTGCCACTATTTAAGAACTACGATTTTAAAGATAACTGTACCTCAGCGTCTATTAAATATTTTAGTTTTTGAACCAAGTATTTTATTGCTCATGCTATTTACACTGTATTACAATTTGATTCCGACCAATGTAATGAAATAAAATAAAAAGTATATTTTCTTTTAGAAGGAATTAAATACATAAAAAACAAATAAATTCCAATCAGTTTAATCCTTTCTACTGTATACTACCATTATTTCCTGACAAATACTATAAATTAGAGAAAAAAAAAACTTTTAAAGAAATTAAATTAACAAATGAAAAATAATTGTTTTTATACTACAAAAATTATACATAAACATAACTGTTATAAATACGTTTTTAAATTTTAAATTTAATATATTTAATTTTTTCTACTGCATTACCATTTTATTTTCAATAAATATAATAAATTAAAAAGAGAAAAAAGATTCGCCCTCAAATAAATGTATTAAATAAAAAATAAATTGCATAATATAGCCGTTGCTAAGATACGCAGACGATTACAATCGAAGAATAAATTCATGAAAAATGAAACATAAAAGCCAATGTTTAAAATCGAAAAAACATTAATTGAAAAAATTTAAATTCGAAATTCGAAAAAATCTCGATGAGGTGCACACCTGTAGGGTCCCAGGTACCTATATGCCAAATTTGGAAGCTCTGCGATCAGTAGTGTGTTAGTATTGTTCATGTTTAGATAAATATATTTATTTTCCTGTTGGAAAAAAAAAATAAACTCGAATTTTTTTTATTTTTATTTATTTATTTATTATTATTATTATTTTTTTTTTGGCAACAATTAAATTATGGATTAAATTTAAATGGCTAATTTTTTTGCTATTATTAGCTTATTATTTTAATATTTTTATTAAATAAAAGAAAACTAAACAGAAATTCGAAATTCTGACTTCGATGTGTGCAATGATCCTTCGGGGGGCACCTTTGTGTTAAATCTCGTGACTGTTCGAGCTACCGTTTTCGAGAACAGTGAAATATACATACAAATATTGCTCACTTAATAGTATAAGATAACAGTAAAGTATGAGCAGACCGGAATTTGAACCCCGCCCTTTGATTTAACGAGTAACAACTTTACTGAGATGAATAGGTGAATAGTACATGGTACACCCTACAATAATCAGGGGTGGCGCCATAGACCTTATATAATAGACCACGCCACCAATAGGACTGACCATTATAGCGAATGTCTTCAACATGAGGGTGTAATCTGATACCTCCATCCTTTGTTCTGAGTCTCCGAAGTCACGTGAACTGGACTTAGGGATGATTCCTCTGAAATCTGTAAAAAGCTCTCTCTTTTTTCCCCTTTCATTTGTATGCATGAACGATTTAAGATGGTTATGTCAATTCAAACGCAATTTTTTCGCTTGCAAACTGATTTATCATATTTTTTTTCTATGAAATTAATCTATGAAAGTTTAGCTTTCCATCCATGCGTAAATCTAAATGCTAAAATAAAAAGTGCGTGTACAATAAAAATATTAAAAAACACAAAATTCGTTCCTACAGAAAAATAACACAGTGATCATTCTTCACTCTTCCTCCAGGCCAACACCACGTGACAATTTTGCTGGGGAAACTCCTTCATGATGCAGACAGATAACGAGGGGGGATGAGTGGTCTATATATGTAAGGTAATCGTTCATATGGATTGGCGGGGGAAAAAAGTCACTAGAAAAAAAATATTTTAAAATAAATAAAACGCGTTTTCAGTTTTGAAATGCGTTTTAAAAGCTTCTAAGAAAGTTGTAGAATGAGTATAACTTCATTTCGTTTTTCCATTTCTTTGCCTGTTAACCTCTATGATCACGCTGTAATTCCCGTTAATTTTCTTGAATGGCTTGAAGCTAGTATATGTTATTCAAGTTTTCTATGGCATAGTCTATATAGTATATATGATTTATTTAGTTCATATAAATGTGATTTCAAAAACTATCAATAATTATAAAATAATAATTTTTTCTCCTAATAATAGTATAAAAATCGTTTGAAAATAAGGGAGGTATCGTCCCAGAGAGCACGTCCCCCTTTTCTAATCGATCAAGGGATCTACTTTAATTAAATAAATTAAATTAATATTTTAATCGATTAACTGCTTTTTTTTAAAGCTGTCAATAAGAAAAAGTATTAAGTCGGACTGTGAAAGTCTGTCATTGTCATTTTTATTTAAATAATTTGTTGAAGGTAAACTGATGGCGGGAGTAAGCGAATAGCTTTTAGGATATCTCTAAATTTTTGAAGATCTTTTAAATTTCTGCTAAAATTTAGACATCATTACTACTCGTTGTATGTGTGGATGAATGTATATGGATGCTTTTAATTTCTGTCAAAATACTTTGTGTATATATATATATATATATATATATAATATTATGTGAAAGATTATAGACAAAAAATTAAAAATTAAAATAAAAAATAAAATATTTATTAGAAACATCTTTATTTATTAAAAGTGAAAATTTTTAATGTTTAAATTAATTTCTTTAATAGAACTATTTGAGCTTTTAAAAGGAAAACCTATTTAAAAAAAATAATATATTTTTTTTTTCTATGAATGATTAAAAGTAAAATAAAATAAATAAATAAAAATAAAAATAAGTTCTAAAAAATTTAGAAAACTAATTTTACTAATATACATATAATATATACATACAAAATTAGTCGAGATTATTTAATACTGTTGTTTCGGGTTTTAATATTAATAATAAAAAAAAAAAACTGTTTTAAAATACTTTTAATAATAAAAGATTATATATATATATATGAATGATTATAAAGAAAACCTAGTTATAAAAATATTTAATGAAATATTCTAAGTAAAAATCTAATTTATTAATTAAAAATAACATTTTTAAGCTTTCAATTAAGTGAGATTGTTTAATACTGTTGTTTGGACTTTCAGTTAAAAAGTTTATTTAAACATCCGAGCGGTAATCGATGCTAGTAGAATGGAAGTGTTAACTTCGATCCCAAGTCGCGTTGTCGACCAAGCCGTTGAGAATTTCCCGTGGTTTTCTTCGAAACTTTCGCAAGTATAGGCTAGGGCTCCCGCCCCCTATTCCCACCCCGGAGAGCATTTCACGTAGGTGTAAAGCACTCAAGTTATCAACCGGCTTTAAGGTTGTTGCTGTGTACCCGCCATCTTGAATATTCAAGGTTCCATGTTAACCTATGGGGAAATTTTGTCCCTTAATAATTAATTAAAAAACCAATAGATTTGCAAAATATTTGTCAGTGTTGTAGAGGACAACTTTTCACACCTTTCTACAGTTTTATTTTTTTTTTTTGAAGAAATGATTTTTAACACATTTAAATTAAATTTATTCTGGGCGAATTTGCATATGTTTTACTTTAAACATCGATAACTTTAGTTCAATTAGGAAAATTTAAAAAGAAAAACTCTTCAGAGATGTAAAAAAATTTTTTGTTTAGTGTCATACCACTTTTATTCACTTTTATGCATTTAATTTTTTGTAAAACGGCCGAAAAATTAAAAAAATATTGCGATCTTCTTTCATTTTCAATCTCTGTAGAGTGGGAAAATGATGGATTGTGATAAATTACTTCCTGTGTCGCTAACTTTTACTCGTGTACCCTTCGGCTATAAATGACAATTGGAAGAGGACGTAAGCACTTTTCACTCGTATTTCTTGTAGAAAAAGATTTTTCTCCAGATATAGTGTAATAATTCATATTACGTATTTGTACTATAAGCAGAATGGTGTGTTTTGTTCAAAGGCGTAAACAGAGAAAAATAGTTTTTCACACATCCTTTATATTAAAATAATAATAATAATAATAATACATCCATTAAATTCTATTTTTGAAATGCAAAATGCGAATTTATAAAATCAATTTCAGGATCTTTCGTAATTCGCCCTCTAAAGTTAAAGGGGAGGGGTGTAGCAAAGCGTGATTTTTAACACGTCTATTCCCTCTAAGAAGTTTTTTTTTTTTTTTTTTTTAAATGATATGCATAATAATCTTCGTTTAAAATGTAACAAATGCTATTACAGAATTAAAATTTATAAATTTCAAGAATTTTCTAAATTAAAATAATAGGATATGGAGCAAGAACTTTTCATATAAGCTTTTAGATGTCAAGAAAAAGAAATAAAAGAAAAAGAAAGAAAGAAATATATATAGTTTTTTTTTTTTTTTTTTTTTTTAATATTACAGGCATGAATACCTAAATTACCGATTTCAGAGTTACAAATCATTCCTTCTTTCCCCTCACCCCGAATCTCGAAAGAAGATAAGGAATAAAACGTCTACCACAATAACTACGAAGATATATATATATTTTAATATAAAATGATTATTTTTCTATAAATGATTATATATATATATATATATATATATAATTTATAGCAATATATTTTAATTAAAAAATAATTATTAATTTTATATATATATATATATATTTAATAATTCAATTAGTTGAGATTGCTTAATACTATTGTTTGGTCGTTTAAATAAAATACTGTTTCAAAATGTTCTTAAACATCAAAAGATTTTTTACTATCTTTGATCATAGAAATAAGGAGCTAATTAAAATTACTTAATTTAAAAGTTCTGATTGAAAAACTAATTTAATTATTAAAAATATACATTTCAATTAAAAAAAAAAAAAAAAAAAAAAAAAAAAAAAAACGGAGAGATTGCTTGAATAATAATGTTTGAGATTTTAATTGTGAATCTTATTGTAAAATATTTTTAATAAAAAAGATAAAAAAAAAAAAAAAAGAATGCTTATATATATTTCTTTCTTTCTCTCTCTTTTAAAATTCATTTAATAAAATATTTTAATTAATAATACATAATTTAATTATTAAAAATAGATTTTTTTAATTATTGAATTTGTTAAGATAGTTCAATATTATATTATATTGTTTGGATTTAATGGAAAAAAAATTTCAAAAAAAATTTAAATATAAAAATGTTTCCTATTAATAATTATCGAAAAAGGAACTAATTAAAATATTTCTTATAATCTATGCGAGGTACATATTTAAAGCACTACTTGGTACCTTTATACTAAATACGATGTAACAAAATTAATATACATATATTTGATGTATACAAAATAATTTTTCCTGTAAAATAAGGGTTCGTTAGCACTCGAGAAGTTCTGTCCTGTAAACTGGTAGACGTGAGATTACGAGTTCGATCACAGGACGCTCTCGTCGACCGAGCCGTTCGGTGCTTTCCGTGTTTTTCTCCAAAACTTGTGTAAATGCGCTCTAGGACCCCTTAGAAAGACCCCCACGGAAGGCACTCTCTCTCAGGTCTAGACCCTTAGTGCAATCTTTCGCCTTTACTCCCAATACCAATACTAATATCCGTGAAATAAAATATGATTAGCGTAATTGATTGACTAATAGGGTCTCACAAAGTATTTCTGATTCACTGTGAAGTATATAAATGAGAAAACTACTTAATATTAATTTTCAGTGTTGTACGAATTTTTTTTAGTACATCATATGGTGTGCATGTACAGTTTACACGATATATACTCGACATAAAAAGTAATCTGTTTAATGCTTTCTCTTATATATACATATGTATTTTGAATGAGTTTTCATACATGCATAAATATACACGTTTCACACACCATTAAAGCCGAAAATTATTTCAGCAATTTTGTCTGTGTGTGTATGTGTGTGTGTGCCATCGTGTCTGTACGCGTACAACGCTATTTTCATTATTATAAAATATTCTAATATTAAAATATTCTCATTCGATTTGTAGACCCCCAAAACAGTTTTATCCCTATTTTGAACTATCTAACTCAATTTCTATTTTTTTATTTTTTATTATTTTTTTTTTTTTGCCCCTTCACTCCCCCCCCCCATATTCGCCCTTCCTAATAATTTTAGACTTTCGAAAATATTCTCATCCTGTTTGTAGGTTCCGGAAACCTATGTGCACCAATTTTAAACGGTCTAACGGTATTTTTACTTTTTTGCCCCTTCGCCCTTCCTTTCCGCTCCTCTTAATAATTTTACACTCTCGAAAATATTCTCATTCGATCTGTAGACCACCAAACCCCTTATATATCAACCCTTATGTACCTATTTTGAACGAGTTAACTTCAATTCTATTACCCCTTTGCTTCCCCCCTCCCCCTTTCCAACCTTCCTAATAATTTTAGACTTTCGAAAATATCCTCATCCTATTTGTAGGCCCCCAAAACCTACATGTACCAATTTTAAACGATCTAACGTAAATTTCAATTTTTTTGTCCCCCCTTCCCCTTTTTGAGCTAACTAATAATTTCGCACTTCGAAAATAACCTCATTTGATTTGTAGACCACAAAAACATAGTAAAATTAAGAATAACAGAAGATTAAATGTCACCGAAATCCACGTTAACCAAAAATAATGAATTTGTAATTAAATTAATAATAACCCGTGAAGAATTTAGTATAGATAAAAAAAAACAATTAACAGTTAATATCTTTAATAAACTATGAACTATTATACCGAGTTTCTAGTGGAAAAAGTAACAGATTTATTGAATAATTTATTTCATAACGAGTTTAATTAATTTTGAAATGTTAATTTTATTCAAAATATCATACGTAGGGCCTTTGTCCGGGCTAAGTGGGTATTTTGTCCGCGGGGATTATGTCCGGCGGGGATTTTGTCAGGTGGAACTTTTGTCCGGTGGGGATTTTGTCCGGTGTGGCTTTTGTCCGGTGTGGCTTTTGTCCTGCGGCGATTTTGTCCGGTGAGGCTTTTGTCCGGTGGGGCTTTTGTCCGTATCCAATATATATCAAGCAGAAACGGTCGTTTTGCCAAGCCAAGCTCAGAGAAAAACAAAACAAACAAACTACCACTAACACAAAGCAGAACGCGCCAATAATAAAATCGACAGAAATAACCCAAGATCCGTTAAATGCTTATTATACAGAAACCAACTTTCCTATGTTAAATCGGCAAATTTTTTTCCCGTAAAGTTTTAAATATTGGACGAACCAAATATCGCAGTAAAATGAAACAAAAAGTAAAATATTCGTATCAACGAGATCTTTAATTTGAGATAAAAACGAACTTTCTAAGTTAATAAATAAAAAAATGGGAGCATTTTCAATTTAGCGTAAAATTAGTTGTTTTGACAACTTTTTGAAAAAATTTCTTCTTTAAGAAATTTTTTTTAAAACAAGCTAGAGAATTCATAAATGTGCAGAATTCTTTGAAAACTGGTTTTTCAGATAGACAATTACTTAATCTAGGAACTTTTATAAAATTTAGCTTTTAAAAATCAAAATTTCCTATCTTAATTGCTGAAAAATTGTTAAATATCGCCAAAGAGAACATAAATCGCCAAATATGAAATTGCTTCATCTCAGTTTACCCGAAAAATATTAATTTCAAATTGAGCTGCTTTTTCTTTTTATAAGTTATTTTTTTAACCAAAGAATCTTTGCTTTTATTATTTTGTACAATTTTAAATTTTATATCCCTGAAAGCAGAAATGAATACATTTTTGAATAACATTTGTTTCAAATCTATAGCTTGAATTGCTGATTTTTTAATATTTTTCATAGCTTAGAATAAGAAAGTCAGTACACGATATAGTATCCAATTTTAATATCCTTCAATTCAATCTGGCAATGATAATTATGATGCATAATGATTTCTACTTCCTTCTATACAGTATACTAGCAGGCTTTGCCTGCTTCGCTTGTCATTTTATTGAAATGAATTTCGACTTTCGGTTTTTAATAGATTTACACGTTGTATAGATTTACACGTTGTCCGCGGGGATTATGTCCGGCGGGGATTTTGTCAGGTGGAACTTTTGTCCGGTGGGGATTTTGTCCGGTGTGGCTTTTGTCCGGTGTGGCTTTTGTCCTGCGGCGATTTTGTCCGGTGAGGCTTTTGTCCGGTGGGGCTTTTGTCCGTATCCAATATATATCAAGCAGAAACGGTCGTTTTGCCAAGCCAAGCTCAGAGAAAAACAAAACAAACAAACTACCACTAACACAAAGCAGAACGCGCCAATAATAAAATCGACAGAAATAACCCAAGATCCGTTAAATGCTTATTATACAGAAACCAACTTTCCTATGTTAAATCGGCAAATTTTTTTCCCGTAAAGTTTTAAATATTGGACGAACCAAATATCGCAGTAAAATGAAACAAAAAGTAAAATATTCGTATCAACGAGATCTTTAATTTGAGATAAAAACGAACTTTCTAAGTTAATAAATAAAAAAATGGGAGCATTTTCAATTTAGCGTAAAATTAGTTGTTTTGACAACTTTTTGAAAAAATTTCTTCTTTAAGAAATTTTTTTTAAAACAAGCTAGAGAATTCATAAATGTGCAGAATTCTTTGAAAACTGGTTTTTCAGATAGACAATTACTTAATCTAGGAACTTTTATAAAATTTAGCTTTTAAAAATCAAAATTTCCTATCTTAATTGCTGAAAAATTGTTAAATATCGCCAAAGAGAACATAAATCGCCAAATATGAAATTGCTTCATCTCAGTTTACCCGAAAAATATTAATTTCAAATTGAGCTGCTTTTTCTTTTTATAAGTTATTTTTTTAACCAAAGAATCTTTGCTTTTATTATTTTGTACAATTTTAAATTTTATATCCCTGAAAGCAGAAATGAATACATTTTTGAATAACATTTGTTTCAAATCTATAGCTTGAATTGCTGATTTTTTAATATTTTTCATAGCTTAGAATAAGAAAGTCAGTACACGATATAGTATCCAATTTTAATATCCTTCAATTCAATCTGGCAATGATAATTATGATGCATAATGATTTCTACTTCCTTCTATACAGTATACTAGCAGGCTTTGCCTGCTTCGCTTGTCATTTTATTGAAATGAATTTCGACTTTCGGTTTTTAATAGATTTACACGTTGTAAGAGATCCTGAAAACAATTTGACTATTTTTAGAAAATTTCTATTTGCGTGTGTGTGTTCTATGTGTGTGGCGAAAGTTTTGTTCCAACTAGATATCAGGAGCTACTGCTCAGAATTACATATAAATTTATATGCAATTGAACCTTGATGTATAATAGCGTTTATCAATATTTGGTGTCAATTGCTCAACATGGTGCTGCTATAGAGTGATTGCCGCAATTTCAGAGAAGGCTATATCTGAGTAACTAATACATGGAATTGCATAAATTTACAAATAAATTTACATTGTTACAAATTATAGTGCTTATCAACTTTTGTACCAATATCTCAACATGTGGCGCTGCTATACAGCGATTTTCGCAATTTAAGGAAAGGTTCTGTTGCATATAATGAAACAAAACTTAATATGTGAAAAGGCCATTATGAGACATTATGCTGATTCAATCTCGATGCCTATCGGCCGATAAGTGGAGCTCATATACTACTTTTTTTTTTTTAGAACTGAAAGGATGCCATCTGCATGGTGAAAATTTACTTCCGTTGGACATTTTGTGCAACAATACCTCTCTGAGTTGATAATATTCAGCATTCATAATGAAAAAAATAATAAATAATTTGTGCTGCGTTAATATGCATAGGAAAATGTAGAAGAAAGATTTGTGATGGACACGACATACTAGTCTGCATAGAAGACCCATGGATAATGTCTAGCAACCAGAATTATGGAAAGTTTAACGCAAAGAAAACTTTGTAATACAGTTTAACGCAAAGAACAACATCGCACGAAAGCTGAGTTGAAATCCAGGACATATCTGATGTAAAGTATCAGGTTAATTCCAGTAAATATAAAAACTATTTAAAAAAAAAAAAAAAAAAAATGATATCTACAAAAAAGACACTTAAAATGTACAAAAAAGCCAAGCTCAAAAAAAGAGAATTGATTAAAGTTGTGTCTAAAAAGGGTGTGATATCAAATTCCCAAGCTTACATTCAAATACTTATTTAATATTCCCTTTTAACTAAATTTTCACATGTGAATTAAGTGCCTTATGATATGTTGATAGAAATCCTTCTTTCCTGTACTAAATACATCATAGCGTGTTTCTGAAAAATATTATTATTTTTATTTATGTATGATGGGCTTGGCGGCCATCTTTCAAGTAATGAATAAACATTCACACAATTTGAAAGAAGTTTCTTAAAATATATCTCATATAAAATTAATTTTGCTATTCCATTCAGCAGAGACGGAAATATTTCGATAACACGATTTGTGCACTTCCATCCTATAAATGCCGGGAATAAAGAATATAAAAATTTAAATTAACGTAAAAACATGAAGGAGAGGGGGGGGGAGCATAAAAGCTTCCACCCCCCGTTATATTTACCCAATTTGAATTTAGCTTCTTGGAATAAATATCTCGTAAAAATAATATGGTTATTCCATTGAACAAGGGTTAAAATATTCAGATTGAAAAGGAAAAAAAAAATGCATTAAAAACATCGCAAAAGCCCCGTTAAGCACACAAGTTGAATCAATTTAAGTTTTAACAGTGTTAAGTTTGGCGCACTCCCATCCTCCCATCCTATAATTATTTCCCATTGCGCAGCACTAGTGCGATATAAAACTCAATTAACCAACCAATCAACCAACTCATCCTATAATTGATGAGATTTATAGAATTCAAACTAACGTAAAACTTTGAAAGATGGCCGCCAAGCCCATCATACATAAATAAAAATAATAATATTTTTCAGAAACACGCTATGATGTATTTAGTACAGGAAAGAAGGATTTCTATCAACATATCATAAGGCACTTGATTCACATGTGAAAATTTAGTTAAAAGGGAATATTAAATAAGTATTTGAATGTAAGCTTGGGAATTTGATATCACACCCTTTTTAGACACAACTTTAATCAATTCTCTTTTTTTGAGCTTGGCTTTTTTGTACATTTTAAGTGTCTTTTTTGTAGATATATAGATAAACGAAGCGATTGCAATAGGTCGATTTCTAAAGAAATCAACCTAATATTGTGACTATAAATTGAGATAAAAACTATCTTATCTCTCAAGTTGAACCAAACTGCGCACAGTGTGCAAACTTTCATTAAAATCGGTTCTTAAGTTTAGAAGTTCATCGCGGACAAACATCGTGACACGAAATTTATATAAAATAATAAATCGTGCAAAAACAATTATTATAAATTATTTCTCTTCAAAATCTGGTTGAAAACTTAAAATGATTTTATTCATGACAGAAACAAACAAATTAAAACGATCCGTGCTGTTATGTATCTTGAGTGAAATTTTTCCATTTTTCTTTATTTTTCCACTTCATCTGTTTTTATATAAATATAGCGTATGAATAACTCATAAAAATAAATTATAACGGTAAAAATATTGCATTGAAATTTATTAATGTATAATAATAAAATAAAGAAATCGTATTTTAAGCATGAAGTTACATAATTAGGTTACTCTTTATAGGTTCATGATTTCAAGTTCAGTTGAAATTTTGAAATTGTTATGATAATGATCATATTTCTAACATTTTTGTATTATAACCAGTAAGGCTTTCAATTTTGATCATAATAAAATAATAAAGCTAAAACGATAAAAAAAATTCTCTCCCCCCCTCCTCAAAAAAAAAAAAAAAAAAAACCATCAAATTTTAAAATTTACCTTCAAAATCGTGTCAGAAAGATCGCATGATTTATAAAAATGAACTATTGCATCGCATTTGCATCTTAATTTCAGTTGAAGTTCTTTTTGTTGGTATGATTATTTAAACATTTTCATCTGGTTTAAGAATATGAATAATTCATACAAATAAATTAAAACAGTAAAAATATAGTTTGTATAATAGAAAAATAAATGCAAAAATGTAATTTTATACATTTTTCAAATTTTATAAAGACATAAAGTTTGAAAAAAAAAAGGGGGGGGGGGGGTGGGGAGGAATGGGAGCTTCTTTAAGTAAAATGTGAAAAGTGATATAACTTATAAGAATAAATCGATATATGTTTTCTTTTCTTTTTCCCTTTCTTTCAGAAAAATTGTTTAAAAAAGTACTTCACTTTTAATCTCGTCGATTTTACTTGAATTAAAACCTTTTTTCATTATCGCGGGAACAAAGATGCAAAAATAACGCTGCTCGGCATGAAAATTGCTCCCAACATCATTTTGGCAAATTCTTATGTAAAATGACATCCTGATTCCGAATATGACGCCCCTTTTTCCCTATCACCCACCGTTTTTTAGAGACAGTCCCTTATTTTTATGGCTTTCCGGAGATTTTGTGGCTATAAATTTGATTTTTAGGGAGGGAGAGGATATTTTAACTGTTAAATATCTTCTGAGGGGCTACAGAGTTGGAAAATTCTAAAACATGAACATTTGCGGCAAGGGGAAAATTTAGGAGGGGGGGGGGATTTGCCACTGAAATTATGTATTACATTTCTAATATTTTTATTTTTTATTTTTTAAATCTATTATTAATGTTACTAAATAAACATTATTATTATTATTATTTTGTTTTTAGGAATTAATTCTTTTTCAATATCCAAATCAAATTCATGATTTTTAAATTACCGAACAGTGATAAAAATTGAGAGGGGGGTTCTAGAAAACGGTGGGAGACTGAGCAAAATGGAAGTCATATTCGGATTCAGGAGGTCATTTTACATAAGAATCAGCAAGAATGTTATCAGAGCTCGATTTTTTTTTTTTTTTTTTTTTTTTTTTTTGCAGCGCAGTGTAATTGACACTTAAGTTCATTTATTTTATTATTACAGTGAAACCTCTCAAGTTGGACACCCCTATAAGTTGGACACCCCTCTAAGTTGGACGCTTTTTCTCGGAACGGAATGTATCCATTAACATTATGTCTAACCCCTATAAGTTGGACACCTCTCTAAGTTGGACACTTTTTCTTGGAACTGTAGGTGTCCAACTTAGAGAGGTTTTACTGTATTACTAACAGGCTACGCCCGCTTCGCTGGTCACTATATTTAAATGAATTTTCGAAAGAATTGAATTAATATTTATTTTTTTACACCACATTATAGACAAAAACTAAAAAAAAAAAAAAAAAAAAAGAGAAAGAAAAAGAAAAAGAAAAAGAAAAAAAGAAAGCAAGAAACTGAAATTGCTCCAAACCTCGCTTCGGGTACCCGCTGTCTACAGCGGCTCTTTTCCCGCCCGCACTGCATCAGGTCTAGGTTTCCCATGCCTGCAGAAAGAATTTTCCCGGACACTTCAATCTGGATATTTATCGACGACAGGGGGGTCTGCTACTATTTAAGAACTACGATTTTAAAGATGACTGTATCTCAGCATCTATTACATATTTTAGTTTTGAACCATGTATTTTATAGCCCATGCTATTTACACTATACTACGATTTGATTCCGACCAATGTTGTAATAAAATAAAACGTAGATTAATAAATATATATAAACAAATAAATTTTAATTAATTTAATCCTTTTTACTATGTATATACTACCATTTTTCCTGATAAATACTGTAAATAAAAAAAATTAATAAATAAAAGTTTTTTCTTTTAAAAAATGAAAAATAAGAAGTTGTTCTACTATAAAAAATTAAACATAACTGCTATAAAAATGTTTTTAAATTTAAAACTAATTATACTTAATTTTTTCTACTGCATTAGGATCTTATTTTCAATAAATATAGCAAATTAAAAAAAAAAAAAAATCGCTCTTAATTGAATGTATTAAATAAAAATAAGTTGCGTAATAGCCGTTGCTAAGATACGCAGACGATTGAAGCAAATGAATTAAATTTATGAAAAATGAAGCATTAAAACCAATATTTAAAATTGAAAAAAAATCAATTTAAAAAATTCAAATTCGAAATTCGAAGAAATGTCGATGAGGTGCACACCTGCAGGGTCCCAGGTACCTATATGCCAAATTTGGAAGCTCTGCGATCAGTAGTGTGAGCACCAGAGCGCAGACACACACACACGCACACAGACACTTCTCTTTATTTATATAGATTAATAGTTTTTTTTTTTTTTTCTTAAATTGAATATTCATATCTGTTTGAATAAATATAAGATATGAATAATTTATGTAAATAGATCATATCAATAAACATGAAGTTTGAAGAATACAAAAATATAATAAAAAATAAAGAAAATAAAAGAAAAAATCATAAATTTTTAAAAATAACACGATGAAATATTGCTCCCTCGAGCACAATTAGAAAGGCATAATATTTTATAAGTTTAACTGATTATAATAATAAGTTTTTACCTAAGATTTTCTTATAGTCAGAAATTGTTTACTTTAACTGCCTTAAATAATAATAATAATATAGCTGAAATGAGTAAACATTTTTCTTTTCGCACAAACTAAACTAAAATAAATATAACATTCAATTTTTCTTATAATCTTGCAGAAAATTTAAGATGAAGCAATTCCTTTAATCGTATAAATAAGCCAATTTGTATAGAATTAAAGATTTGTATCTTAAATTTAATTAAAGTTCCTTTGTTTGTTTATTTTTTACTATGTTAAATATTTACATCTGTTTATTTTACGAATATATATAACTTATAAATAAATTAAAACAGTAAAAATATAGCCCTTGACAATATGAATGTAAATACAAGACTATCATTTCAACAGGATATTAAATCTGAAAAACAACCTGAAAAAATTACAAGAAAAAAATACTACTCCCTTAGGCAATATCGGTAAAGCGATGACTGTTTACGAGTTTGAATTACTACAATAATTAAAATACATACTTATACGAACCTTAAAAACATATTCCTCCATGAGATATATCCATTTCTTGTAGAAGCTTGAGAAGCACCTGAAATGAAACACATCCAAAAACGTTTTGCCTTTGATATCCTTTTTCAATCACTTTTCGCATCAGATTTTATGGCTTGATTTACAACAGCTCCGAAGATATCCCAGGGTATGCCTCTGTCTGTCCAGTACCGACGGACCTCAAGGCAAATTGTCGTCGAAAATCGGACAAAAGTGTCGGACCCTCGTCGCGGGACAAAGAGATAAAAACCTATGAATAGGTCAGGGGGTCAGAAAGGAGCGGGCTTTCAATTCAACCTCACTTTGAATAGTTTGCTGATAGGGAAACCTAGCCACAGCTGAGAGAAGAGACAACATACCAAGACTATACTGTACAATATTTGGTAGCTGTAGTTGACCACATTGCTTTCATATTTTTTTTTTCTCTATAACATAGCGGTAAATTATGTTTCTGACACAACAACAGTATATGATTTTCATTTGTATATGAATACAAGTTATTGGTCAAGTTTCTTGAATTTTGCTTGTATTACATTAATTTCTAGCACTTTCTTCTCTTGATTTGCAAGCAAGCATAGTCTTTATTATTAGCGCCTCAGACTAACTGGAATTTTTTGTCTCCTTTAATTTTATGAGCCATACGGAATAATAATTTTTCTTTGACATGAAGCTGAAATAAATAATTGCAAATTGATTTCATAAAGGAAAATTTATTCTATTTCATAATTTAATATTTATTTTCTACTAGAAAGATTATTTTCTCTTCAATCGTTTTTAAGATTATAATAATTATTTTAAGAAGTTCTTAAAAATTTCGCGTTTTATGTAGCACAGCCCTTTTGTAATATATATATATATATATATATATATATATATATATATAGAGAGAGAGAGAGAGAGATAGGAATAAATTATCAATGAATAAAATGAAATAAACCCTAAAATTTTGAATATATATATTTAATTCAATTCAATATAAATATAAAAACTCAAGTATTTTAAAGTTTTATTTCAAATTAAAATTCATTAATAACAATAATAAAAATACATTTGTTTTTAATTTCCGAACGTATAAGAAGTTTTTAATTTCTTAAAATATATATATATATATATATATATATATATTGTTCTTGTGATGTCGTGTATACATATTATTTAACTAACACACAAACGAACTAACAAACTGAAACCATATTAGTTTTATGATTTTTAGATTTCTCACAATTCAAAACGTGTAGAAATGTTAAAAAACCCATGATGAAAATTTTTATGAATGTCTAAGATCCTCATACTTATAATATGATGAGTAATGAAAAATATGCACATGTTGATAAAAATTCTATTTTATTTTTTAAATGGAGATTGCTTTAAAAAATGCACTACGACAAAAATTTAAAAATATATTTGATTTATTTATACAATAAAATAATTTGTTACTATAGACAACTTTTTCTCGATATCACCTATTAAAATTATGAAAGTAATAATCTATCTGTGTTTTCGGTAATTTTTAGTTGTTATTTTTTTCATATTTTATAGTGGTTTAATTGATACTCGTATGATACAAGACAAAATATATTAATTGATTGCAAAAAATAGATTAGGCATAATGCTTAATATTAAAGTTAATTTTTTTTATCAGAACAAAGATTTTTTATTCTATATAAGAAATTGATCAGAATATTTTTGTAGTTTTATGTAAACATGCTTTGAAATGAGTAAATAGATGAGTATTTTTAAAAGAATGCGTAACTTTTAAAAAAAGTTCTTTTCTTTTATCAAAAGTATCAAATTCTAAATTTCCATTGTCATTATATATTTTGAAATCTAGAAAGTTTATTTCTTTATTAATCATATCATTTTCACTTAATGGAAGACTATTAGGATTGGATAATTATCTTTGAAGGTGTTAGTTCGTATTGCTATCATTGAAGTAAAAAACAATAATATCATTTATGTATCTGAAGAACATTAAGTCATTAAATAAAGAGAAATTTCTTTCATAATAATAAAGATATAGATCGGATAAAAAACAACTAGCAGAACCACCTTGTGTAATACCTTTAATTCTCTTGTTCTCGTATATATTATTATCGTATGGAATATAATTATTTTTTATGTGAAATTTAGTAAAGTTTAAAGTAATGAATCGATATTTTTTCTTTTATGTTATGTTAATGTTCACTTAAAAGAATTACCATAGTGTTATGTAAGTCATTAATATCACTATTATTGAATAAATCAATAAAGTCAAGTGTCTTAATGTTTGTAATAAGTTTGAAAATTTTAATTTTATGAAGAAGTTGAAAACTATTTTTAATACAATGCTGATTGTCTTTTTTAAAGTTAAGTTATAAATTTCTTTTGAAATTTTTAGTAGAAAATTACAAGCAACATTATTATGTGCATTACATCTAATTGTAACTGTGCGAAATTTTAGAGGAGTTTCATGAAATTTTGGATTAATTACTATATATGGATAATTGAAATTTTTACATTTGAGTTTTAATAATTTATGAAAGTTTAAAATCCTTTTATTATTAATTTCAGTTTTTAAGGACGTTTGCTTAAAAATATTACTATTTAAAATAGAGTTGTCAAAGATCCGTTTATATAAGTGTTTGAAAATAACAACCAGTGCTTGATTAAGGCAGGGCATTCGGGGCATGTGTTTTGGGCCCTTCCAGTGAGGGGGCCTCCAAGAAATTCCATCATACATTTAAAAAATAGTTAAAATGCAAAATTTTCAAATTTTGCTATAATGATCGTTGTTTTCTGTTTTTTCGCCAATTGATTGGAGGTATTACTGCGCTGTTTTATAAATCGGCGGTATGATCTTTCAAGAAAACTATCAGTTCATCGAAAAAAGTTGCAATATTTACGCTAAACGCAAATACAAGTGCATACTACCGATACTGCATTCCAAACTCTAAGGCTAACTATATAAATCCGTGGCACGTACCGCAGTGCAGATACATGGGCGCAATGTACGTTGATCCGATAGACAAGCATTGAATCTAGTTAAGCCTTATTCTTACCAGTAAAATGAAAAGTGAAGAGAATTTTTAGACGCGTGAATCAAAAGTATAGGCGGTTTGTTTTGTTTGTTTTAATGTTAAAGTACGTGGAAAAGGTGCCCATTGAACGTGAGTGCCCTGGGCTTCCAAGTGAGTAAATCGGTCCCTGATAACAGCATAATTATTAGGTGATTTATCTACATAAGTAATAATAAATTCATTTTGTAAAAGATTGATAGATTTATTTAAAGTTTTATACTTTTCAGATTTAATAAATCTTGATTGAACAATAAGCTGATTTTTTAGAATTTTTAAACTATTAATCTTCCAGATATTGAAATATTCTAAAGGTTTGTTATAATCGATGGCAATTTTATAAATACATAAATCTAAATCTAAAGAAAACTGACTTTATATATATATATATATATATATATATATATATATATATACACACACCTAAAGACCTAAAGCTGATTTTTTGAAAATTAAAAACCCGTGAAACCCCTAAGTCCTTCTAATTTAGAAAGGAGATAGATGGGCAAAAAAAGTACAGTGAGACCCCGCTTAACGCGGGGGATACGTTCCATCAAAGTAGGCTAATGCGAAACAGCGCGCGCACAATTTCAGGGAATCCCCGTACTGCTGCGAGCAATTTCGGGGAATCCACAGGGGAAATAAAAGAGCGCTAAACCGAAACAGCGCTAAATGAAACAGCGTTAAGCGGGGTTTTACTGTAAGTCCATTCAAATCCATTAAGATGAAACAATTTTTAACTTTGTTAGTGTTGAAAGCATTCACGTGAAAACGTTAAAAATTTTATTGCATGTTATTTGAATCGAAAAGTTTTTTCAAAGTTACTGCCTAGAAAGAACATTCTTAAAAACAAACTAATAAAAGCACAAGTAGGTCAGATTGAATTACTCATTTTTACTTTCCGAACACTAAAGTGAGGAAAGTATTGTAAACATGTCAAAAATCCGAATTTGAGATTTTAATGTTTCTATACGTTTCGAGGTCCCCTGAGTCAGTTTCCATTATTTTTACGATGATGTATGTATGTATGTGTGTATGTCTGTGAGTGAACACGCTAGCGTCTAAACGCTTTGTTCGAATAACACTGTAAAAAATTTGAACACATTTTGCCGGTCATTGACCGTTAAAATTTTTACAGTCACTGGCCGTAAAAATAAATTTATGCCCGTAAGGCTCCCATAATTTTTTTCTAGAAGAAGAAAAGTGACCTTTAATAAACGGTCAACACTCTGAATTTTACAGGACTTTGCTACAAATAAGGGCATTAGACTTTTATCTCAAAGAAGGCAGCTGGCCGTAAAATTTAACTGTCAAATCACCGAATTTTACAGAAATTTTTTAAAGTGAAGCTGAAAGATGGTACGTATATTGTAAGTCACCATAGTAAGAACCCTATAGATTTTGGAGAATCTAGCACTTAAAGTTTTTTTTACAGGGACACCAGGAAAAATTCTTTATCATTATGGCCTATGGGGCCAAATTTTTAAAAGTGCGATAGCGTCTAAACGCTTTATTAATCTGAGCAAAAAATTTGTACACATGTTACAGGTCACAGTTGAACGAACTGTATAGATTTTGGTGAATTTACCACTTACAGTTTTTTTACAGGTGCACAAAGAAATGTCTTTATCATTATGGCCTATGGGGCCAAATTTTTAAAAGTGTGATAGCGTCTAAACGCCTTATTAATCTGAGCAAAAAATTTGTACACATATTATAGGTCACAGTTGCACCAATTGTATTGATTATGGTGAATTTAGCACTTACAGTTTTTTTTATAGGGACACAAAGAAAAATTCTTTATCATTATGGCCTATGGGACCAAATTTTTAAAATTGCGATAGCATCTAAACGTCTTATTCAATTGAGCTGAAAACTTATATGAATATTATAAATCACTGTTGCCCTAAATATAAGCATTTTGGTGAATCTAGCATTTATAGGTTTTTACAGGGACACAATGAAAAATTCTTTATCATTATGATCTATGGGCTCAAAGTTCAGTAGCGTTAAATAAAACATCGTGTAATATATGGAAAAAAATACTCATGAGAGAGGAATGGAAAAAAATACTCATTTTCTCTCTTTTGTTTGTTTAACAACTCCTTTTTCTTTACTTTATCTACAAAACTGTTAATTACTCAATGTTCGGAAAGTCGAGTGGAGTCACTTCAGATTTTTTTATATAAAGTTTTTTAAAAATTGGAAACAGCCTCCTGCAATAGTAATTTCATTTATTTATTATAAAACAGTAACAATTTTGGACAACAAAAACAATATAAAATAAAAAATTTGGTGTGAAACTACCACACGACTTCCATTACCCACTATTACCGACATATTGTATGCCTTTTTTGGAGATATTATATGCATTTTTTGGAATTTTTCAGTAAGAGAAACTAGATACATGTGTAAACACACATAAAACAGAGTTTACACAGTCAGTTAAAAAATAAGAAAAAAAAAATGATGATAGTTATTTTTTTAAACACCAATTTATGAGATCTAAAACTGAACTATCTAATCAGAATGGCCGTTAATTTTCCTGTAATAATCACACAATACATGAGAAAGGGTATCTAGAATGGATTTATGTAACAATTTTCAAGAAAATCGTTAGAGTTGTTTTTGAGATACCAACTTTGATCAAATCTTGGCATACTCAATTATTGACCGGAAAACAATAATTACATACAAAAGGATATTTAAAAGGGAGTTAATATGGCGAGTATGAAAAAAAAAAAAAAAAAAAAAAAAAATCCCGTACAGCCGTTTTTAAAAAAACGCACTTGCGAGATCTGAAATTAAGCTATTTATACAGGACGCCTATCAATTTTTCTGAACTAACCAACTACAATATCATTCGAAAGGACATCTAATAGAGTTTTTATATAACAAATTTGAAGAAAATCATTTGAGCCGTTTTTGAGATACGGACTTACGATCCCACTTCCAGTTTCCGTTGACCCACTTTTGGTTTTCCAATTTTCCCTAAAATTTGGAAACTTCATTTGTACACCAGACCTGTATCAATTCTGAAGTTTCGTAGTTTTATCTCTATTAGTTTCGGGGATATGATAGCCAGAAGATTCCACACATACACACTCACATACATACACACACACTGGCCAATTGATAAAAACTACTTTTTTGGACTCAGGAGACCTTAAAACGTGTAAATCAGGTGACAACTCGATATCGAATTTTTGGACCGAATACAATACTTCCATTACCCACGGCAGTAGGGTAATAGAAATAAAATGCAAAGAGAAAACATTAAAACGAAAAATATATTCTCTCGTAAAATAAAGTAAATCCAGCTTTCTTATTTCAATTTAATTTCAGATTAGCGTGATAGATCTACTTTTACTTTTAGGAGTGAATGGCCTGCAGAAATAATAAAATAGAATACCGGTTTTCAAAACAACTGTTTCTCTCTCTTATTATTATTATTTTTATTTTTTGCCATATGACGATGACTTAGACATGCGATTTGTTTAAAATAAAACAAGAACTCATTTTCAAACTATAATTTCAGTATTACTCTTATTGTTTTGTTTTACCTTGAACTTGAAACTGGATTGCTGATTCGTTTGCTTTTTTATAAACTTAATTTTTCTAGTTTTGTTCGAATTTTATTTTTGATAGACTTGATTGTAAATTCTATAATTATCTCTCTTTTTTCATTTTTATTATTATGTGGTGTAGACTCACAATTTGTTAAAAATAAAATAAAAACTCATTTTCAAACAATAATT
The DNA here is from genome assembly GCA_963930645.1 of Salticus scenicus. Classification (NCBI taxonomy): domain Eukaryota; kingdom Metazoa; phylum Arthropoda; class Arachnida; order Araneae; family Salticidae; genus Salticus; species Salticus scenicus. The sequence continues at coordinate 1,506,096 of OZ005659.1, forward strand.
TAATTTTTACGTTTCTTGTGTATTTTACTTTGATCTTGAAATTTGAAAATGGAATTCCATCTTTATAAGTTTCTTTCTTTCTTTTTTTTTTTTTTAAACTTGATTCTTAATTCTATAGATATCTTTTTCTTTTCTACCTTTTTCTTTGACTACCACATGTGATGTAGCATGTAATGCATTTTAAATAAATAAATAATTAATTTTCAAATTATAATTTTAGCTTTACTCTTAAAAATGCATTTCTAATTTTGTTTTTTATAGGCTTAATTATTTTCATTTTCTTCTAATTTTGTATTTTACAGACCAAATTCTTAACTTTATAGTTTTATTTTGTTTAATTAACTTTTACGAAATTTAAAATATAAATAATTATTTCGAATGACTAAAAATATTTTTTTTTTTTTTTTAAATAAATAATTTTCTTATAGTACTCTAATCTAAAACTTCTAAACTAATCTTTTTACTTTCTTCTATATCCAATAGAAAAAATATTGGATTTGTAAAAAATTTCGACTTTCGTCTTTGGATGGATTTACACGTTTTGAGAGCTATAGAACGCGATTCGACCATTTTTATAAAACGTCTGTCTGAGTATGTGTGTAACAAAAATTTTATGGCGACTATATCTCAGGAACTATTACACATAATTGCATATAAATTTATACGTAGATTCACCTAGACCTGAACTAGTGCCTATTAACTTTTGGTGTTAATCGTTCAACAGGTGGCGCTGTTATACGACGATTTCACAGTTTAAGAAAAGCCTATATCTCAGGAACTACTGCACAGAATTACATATAAATTTGTAAGTAGATGAACCTTTGCATAACTTAGTGTCAGTCTACTTTTGATTACAATTGCTCAACAGGTGGCGCTTCTGTTCAGCGATTTCTGAAGTTTAAGGGAAGGCTATATCTCAGGTTCTATTGCGTTAATCAAACAAAACTTGATATGGGACAAAGCCATTACGAGACATTATGCTGATTCAGTTTGAATGTATATCGGCCAATAGATGGTACTGCTATACTGCAATTTTTCCGGGGAATGGACGAATGGAAAGCCTTTATTTCTCAACTTTCTGTGGCATATAACTGTACGAGACTTGATATATGAGATAAGATAACTATTATAAAAACGCTTTTTTAAGATTTATTTATAAAAAATAAAACTGACTTTCTTTGAAAATTAATGTTAGTGTTTTCTAAGCTGAAAATCGTCTGCATTCATCACCCAGTAAATTTGTAAAGGAAAATATAAAAGAAAGTCTTGTTGTAACTACAAAATACTAGTTTTTACTACTAATTGAGATTAAAGAAGCGTAGGTTTCTATAAACAGATATTTACCCAGAGTTTTTCAGACTATAACATAAATTGTAATTACAGCATTTTATTGAAATAAATATAGCTTAATAAAAATTCAAAATAAGACATTAAAAAGGAGAAATAGATATACAATCATTTAAGGTATTCTCTTATTGTTATTTTTAATATGTTGTGTAGACATGTGATTTGTTTAAAATAAACAGAAACTATTTTTAAGATTTCAGTTTCCCCCCCCCCCTTTTATTTTATTTTATCATAATCTTGATCTCTTAGAAAGTTAAATTAGCAGGATTTTGATTTGTTTATTCATTAATTCTCATATGGGCAATTTATGTGATTCTAATTGTGGTGAGATTTCATGCTATGATGGTGGTTTCAGTATATTTTTAATTTCTTTCTTTTACTTATATTTATATTTTATTTCTATTTCTATTTTATTTACAGTTTCAAACACAGAGAGTTACACCGATTTGGTTTTCGCCTACTTTATTTCATGTTTTTTATTCCGTTATATATATAAGCAATATTCGTGCATAATATTAAAGTAAAAAATAAATAAATAGATAAAATTTAAAATAGAAAGAAATAAAAATAATATCTGCATTTTACGAATCAAAGATAAAAAATAGAATTATTATTATTATTATTATTTTTATTCTTGTTCAATGTGAAAAAAATTAACTTTTGACCGATCAATAAAATTGCATACGACAAATTTTAATTTTACACTTTTGATAATTAAAATATGTACAAATGATTTTTTTTTTTTAATTATTTTACTTAAATTGCATACACTAGATTTTATATTTTAGAAGAAATATTTTCCACTATGATCTATAAATAAAACCCACAGAAAAAAAAAAAAAAAAAAAAAATTACGGTTAAAAAAATTATAAAATTTATCTATTTGTTTTTGTCATTATCAGAAGAAAAAACTTTTTCAAACTTTTGAAATGAAATTAATAAAGAAAAAAAATTAAAGATTTTCAAACATGAAAAAAAAAAAAAGAAAAAAAGAAAAGAAAAGAAAAAAGAAAAAAAGAAAAAGAAAGAAAAAATTTATTTGCTAGAAAATTCTAAAGCATTTAATCTTATTTTTTCCCTTTCCAATCCCCCCCCCCCCACCACCACCACCCAAAGTCTTCGTCTTATGTTGCATAAATCCCATATTTTCTTGTTTTTACACTTCATTTTTGTCAAATAATGAAGTGTTTGTGCATACACAATGATAAATTATAAATTTACACTTCTTATGAGATGTTAATGACTATTTGGCAGCAATTATTTAAATTTCCTCCAACTAACGGTACAAACGCTAAAATAAAACACATAAAATACGCGTACTGCAGTTTCGGTTGCGTTAAGCTTACCGTCATCACTGCAGATGATGGTGGACTTAATGCTTAACCCCCCTCTCTCTCCAAATTTCAAAAAAATATTTTTCTAAAATGACAGAAAGCTTCTAGTGTATATTATGCTGACAGAGTTCCTAAGGGGGAAAAATAATAGGGTTGCATTTCTTTATCATCCCCGCTTTCATTTTCCATACCAGAGTACTGTAATCAATGTCAAGTTACATATAAATCGTAACTGGCATAATATCACACAATGATTAAGGCGTACATCGGGGTGAAATATATGATAGCAGTTATTAAGAAGAGGGGGTGCAATCAATGTCCGCTGAGAGTTATCATTTATAAAAGTGCCACTTTGTATAAATGCCATTGCATATGAATTACAACTATAATTTCATTAGAATTATGATTATGACAAAGTGACTTTGAAAGGTTCCTCTCACATCTATATATATACTAAAATGCACGATTGATACTTTGTCAGTACGCGAGAAAAAAGTACTGCGTTAATTTACTTTATTTTGGTCTTAAGTCTTAAATGAAGGGTTTTCTTTATGAAAATGCCAAATTTAGTTTTTAGGATCTTTAATATTGTTAACTAATTGTGAAAGATTGATTTCTACCAATGTAAGCATAATTGTTCCTTATTATTATTATTTTACCTCTGCCGATTTTGTTTCATATAAAAACTATGTTTACACTGGTACAGATATGTATATATTTAAAAACTGATAGATAAACAAGTAATACTTTTCATATTAGACTAAATGATCATAGGCCAAAGATTAAATGTCCGAATTCTAATACTAACTTCTGAATAAAAAATGCATGATTTTCATTGTCACAATTAAAATTTTTTATACCGCCAAAAATGTCGCGGACTTTTCATAGAATATAAATATATTTCTAATTATAACACAATTTATCCTTATGGGCTAAATCAGAAAGTACTTAAAACCTTAAAAGGTCTCATTCTTTTTATCTTAATTTGATAAACATGTTAAAGGTGAAAACTGATATTCATGTTTAAATCATTTTCAGTATGAAAAAAACTACTAGATTAAAACTATTAGACTTAAAATAATAATAATAATAATAATAATAATTATTATTATTATTATTATTATTATCATCATGATGTTATAAATAAGAATGGACATGATAAACTTGAGGTAATATATAATTTAAAGTTTAATTGGTTAGATATTAGGAAATTTATTCTTATTATTAAAAAACAATTTATTAAATCACTATTTTAATATTATAATAATAATAATTGTCATCATGATGTTATAAATAAGAATGGACATGATAAACTTGAGGTAATATATAATTTAAAGTTTAATTGGTTAGATATTAGGAAATTTATTTTTATTATTAAAAAACAATTTATTAAATCACTATTTTATTATTATTATTATTATTATTATTATTATGCAAAAACAATTTTTTTTATGCATTTTAGTGACATTTTCTTTGATATTTTACATTTCCGTGCTTCTTTAATAAATGTAAAACTCTCTTTCGAGCCTATGCATAAGTCTAACAGTTCGTTAGTAAAATTATATTCATAATAAAAAAATAAAATCTAAAAATAAGCTGGCAACAAAACTAGAGTGGTTGTTCCCATGCGAATAATGTATTTCCTGTGACAAACATTACACTTCAAAGAATAAATTATATTAACGCTTTACAGAAAATTCCCAAATTAGAAGAATTGTTTACTTGTGATTTATCAGCAAAGGGACAGGTTAAACATTTAGATATTAGAAAAATTACAAGTTTGAAAAAAAGCTTCTGATTAAGAAAAGTAAATAAGTAATAATTTAAAAATCCAGGATAATCCCTATAAATTCCCCTGTACCGAGCATTAGTCCCCCGTATTACTAAGTTATTTTGATATCTAAAATTTTACTCCTAACTACTTTTGTGTGTGTGTGTTTATTAAACATATAAAGAAATCGTACAGATGATTAATAATAACTGATAAATAAAGAAAAATACTGGATTATTGCTAAATGTATATAAATAATCATATTAAAAAATTAATAAATCTATAAAAATTGAAAGAAATAATAATGTCTTGGATAAAGAAAAATATTAAGAAACCAAAAAATATATATATAATTAAATAAATAAAATAAAAATTAATTAAGTTAAATTAAACTGAAATTAAAAAAAAAAAAATCAAATTAAATTTGTTTTAATTTTGTTAAATAATTATATAAAAAGAATTGTTAAATTTTTCTTAAAATCTAGAATATAAATTGATAAATTAATAAGATTATTATTATATATTATTATTATATACATACATATTTATTATTATTATTATATATATACATATAAAACCATGTCTATGAGTATCACAATACAAAATAATTCAAAATAGCTTATAAATGACATACGCAAAGCAGGGTTGGGTTTCTTCCGGAAGAAACTAGTTTCTTCCAGGACAGTGGAAGAAACTGGAAAAAACCGGAAGAAACTGGAAGAAATGGAAGAAACTGGAAGAAATGGAAGAAACCAACCAAAAGACAAAACAAATGTTCAAAATTAAAATTTATGAACTATATAATCTCAAAGTATAAATATAATGCCAAATCTAAACTATAATTCAATTAATGTTAAAAATATCATTAGAAAAATAAGTTATTTGATAACAAACACTAAATATACGCAGGTGATGGGTTTTTACTTTTCAATGCTAATATTTTTAGAACTTTTTGCGTAGATACTATCTCATAATATTATTATACGTTCAAACAGTACAAGTGATAATGATTATGGAATTTTTATCCATAATATTTGTATTTTTTTTTTTTTTTTTTTTTTTTTTTTTTTTTTTTTTAAGGGTACAATTTTTTGTATAAATTCGAAGCTGGTACTCAATGAACTGTATCAATAAGTAAGATACCTACTTTTAAACTGTCCTGCAAGCTCTCTAGGATAAAAAAAAAAAATTCATAGTTTGTATTTATCTATTTTAAGTTGAAAAATAAAGTGCAGTATTGAACTATGAAAAAACTTTTCATTTCTTTTACAGTGAACTCCCTCCAACTCTCAAAAGTTTTGTCCAGAGGTTGTGCAAATAATAGGAATTTGCAAATTAGAGATCATTGCCTTTGTTTACAGTTTTCTTTTGCAGATACAAAGTCAGTTATTATTAATTAAATAGACATTACAACTGAAAGAGGATTTTTAATAAATTTTAAAATAAATATTTCTTCAATATTAATAAAACTAATCTATCACATTCATATATGATAGTAAATAATTCAAGCTTATTCAATAATAGGTAGCTATAAAATGCAATTTAAGAAATACAAAACAAAATATTTTCTAAGGTCTGGAAATAATATTCATCGCTGATTAATTTTGTTGAACATTCATGTAATAGTGGTTTATTTTCAGCGCTAGTCAGTATGAATTGCAGGATAATAACTATAAGAATGTTACTCCCCTCCCCTTCCCCATTTGTGTTTCAAAGTAAGGATTATGCTAAAAGTTTGATAAAAAATAATTATAAGATTAAAAAAACTTTTTACATACCATGTTTTTAAATTTTCTGATAAGACATTAATAAAATATGCAAGGCTAAAAAATAATATTTAAGCACGCAGAATCAGTTCAGTGAAATAATAATAATAGTGAAAAAAAAAGTTGGATTTAAAAATAAAATATTACTCCTTTTAGAACAACGTATATTAGCATCGTACATAAGCACCATCAATGTGTATAAAATTTTAAAATTGATAATGACGTCAATTTTTGTTAAATGTACAGGGGTGTTTGTGTTTAGGGTTTACCCCTGATTTCAGGGTTTTTACTCAACCCATCTGTATTTTCATATTTCCTATAAAGTTGTTTTTTGTTTTCATTGGTTGTTCATTTGTTATCCAGGAGATATGTGAATGAAATGTAAAAGGATTGAGGGCTTCTGGCCTAAACAGTTTGAGTATTATGGAATATTTGGGTTTTTTTTTATTTGAGGCTCTAAATTTCAGGGTTTTTACCTTTGAGTCACAATCACCCCTGAATGTATGATTTAACTTTTTATAATTTTTTTATAATTTGAATTAAATGTATTTATTTCTATGTCGAAAGAAAATGAACTCGTAGATTTTTTTTGGGGGCAACAATTAAATTATTGTTAATTTTTTAATGTCTATTTTATTGCTATTAAGAGCTTATTATTTTCATATTTTAATTAATTAAAAGAAAACTATTCGAAAATCGGACTTCGAAGTATTGTGTTGTCACCGGGTTCTGAGTTACTGTGAAAGTTTCAAATCTCTAGCTAGTTGAGAAGTGAGTTAAAAATAGATTGAAAGATTTGTACCGGACAAACAAACAAACAAGAATCGAAGTTAATAAAAACATGGTAATAAAAACTAATACATTACGTCTATGGGGGGAAATTGCAGGTAAGTAGAGTTTAACGTCTATAGACTGCACTCAACCAAATGAAACGAATACATATATATTGTAATAGAGATAGTCAACTGGGAAAAAAAATTGTGTATGTAGGAGTCACGCCTCCCCTCCTGGGGGGGGGGAAGTCCCCCCCTCGAGGGGAGTAAATTTTCATGATGGGTATCTTTCAAAAGAGCTCGCCAATACCTTTAAAACGAATGGTTGAACCATCGATCTGCGATAATTTAAAACAAAGTTATCGATTTTTTCACTTTTAATGGAAAAAAAAAAAAACGGAAAAAAAAATCGTAATTTTTTTTTTAAATATTCAGAATAAAATGGACATTTTTTGGATATTTGGTGTTATTCTACTTCTCTAATATGGAAATCGTCTGCATAATCATAAAAGATAATTTTGTAAAATAATAATTTTAATAAATTATTTTTTAAAAACAGAATTATTTTTTAATAACCGAATTAAATTTTATATAAATCTAGGTGCACTAATGAAACGAGGAGCCCCCCTCACACAGAATTAATTATCATATAAAACTCTTCCGAAGCCTAATTTGAATTGTTTAACATAAGTTTACATAACATCGTTATCTTACCTCTTAATCTCCAACCTGTATTTATAGTATTAAATATCAGGGTAAGAGAAAGTCGTGTGAGTGACACACCAGATTATTTAGGTTAAGAAGAGAGCTTTTTTTTCTTTTTTTCTTTCCCCTCCCACAGATGATATAGACCAAATGAAATCCCCCCCCCTTTCTCCCCTTGGCATCAAGTTAAAAAAATATGACTTTAAAAGCGTATGAAAGAAGTTTTAGAAAATTAACGTAGGTATCAGTTTCTTAACGCTTTTTTGCATATTTAAATTAAAAGATAACTATTAAATTAAATTCAGACAGCATATAAGCGTTGTTACCATGAATACCTGAAATAAAGTATACGAATTTTCGCAACATACAGATTAAAAAAAAAAAAAAAAAAACTTTTGTCCAATGTTAAATTTTCTTCAGGACAGAATTTAAATTTATATCATCTGTATGTTTAGACGTTACGAAACATGAAAAGGAAATTTCATTATGATTTTGTCTAAGATTTTTTTTCTTTTTCTGCTCATTAATGTTAACTAGATCAGAACCGAAAAATTAAATTTGATTCTGAACCACTACGAACATGCGTGCCTGAAACAGAGTTCGAATCTGACTCTTGGAAATAGGCCAGAGCTTTTACACAGAAACATAAAGGATGGATGGATGGATGGTTGTGTTTTACGTCGCACTAGTGCTGCACAGATGGGCAATTGGCGACGGTCTGGGACACACCCCTAGAGGTGGTCCGGAGACATGCCATCACAATTTTGATCCTCCACGGTAGGGATGGCTCTCCCGCTTCGGTGACCCCCAGAGGTATAATTTTGATGGGAACATGGAGTACATTGCGGCCACGACAGATTTTACGTGCACCAGCCACTATTACTGTACACGACGGTCTTCTTCAGGCTCGATTACCGAACCCGCAATCTTCCAATTACGAGGCCGGCGCTCTACTGACTGGGCAACCGCGGCCCAGAAACATAAAGGAATTTATACATAGTATGTATTACAGGAGGTAAATATCTGAAGTGCGATAAGTTATTTAAAAGAGAAAAAAACTAATATAAGTTTTAGAATTTTGGTATAGAGTGGTTGTAATTATAAATTGTGTGAAAAAACGAATCGGATATATTATAATCCATCATACAAATTTAGGAACTTGGGAAGAAATTCTAAAACACCCCATTATAACTTCCACTTTTATTTACTTACAAGGAAAGTCTCCTTAAAGCGCATACGTAGAAATTCTTTAAAATTAAGTTCTGATACTGTTTACATCTATAACACAAGATCAATCAAATTTATCGGTGGAATCCCAGTAGATAAAACGTAAAAAAATAAAATTCTCTCCAGTATTTGACGCGAAAAAAGGTAAAGACACTGTACGATTTGACGAACAACATATTTTCTTGCCAAATGCAAGAAATTTTATTAAATTTTAAAATTGCTTGAAAATTAAATGTTTACCGAATAGCGTAATACTAAATGGCTTTAAAATTACCAGATAAAATAGTTGATTATTTTTTATATGGTCTTCGATAATATCAAAATGACTTGTGCTTGAAAATATTAAATTTTACTTCTTAAAAATATTTTTTATCGTATAATTGACGAATGTTAAATCACGTTACGCTTGATTTATACATATACTTTGTACTTTATTTTATTTGAAAAATCTTTTGAATTTTGCATCTTGCATCTTGCAAATTGCAATTATTAATTTATAAATTTAGTTAACATTTAAGGTCTTATTTCAAAATCTGAAAAAAAAAAAAAAAAAAAAAAAAAAAAAAAATCAATGTGGGCAATTGTAACTACAATTTAAACGGAACAATCTTTAGTGTAAATTATCATATTGTTTCCAGCATTTGTTACTGATATATTGATTCTCATTTATAAAGTTAATATAATATTTCGGAAAACTATGAATATTTCCATTAAAAAAAAAAAAAAGTTACAGTAGAACCCAGCTAATCCGAAATTACAGTTAATCCGAAACGATTTTATTTTCAAAAATTGCGCTACTTGAACAAATTAACTGAAAAGTTTGAAATTGTACTAAAAACAAAAAAGTACTTGCTTTTTCAGCATGCATAATTTTGTACACGCTGAAGAAACTTTTGCAATAATTAAAGGATCACATTTACATTTAATAAAAACACATTACATTAACACATCACCGGGGCCCGACTAACAACTATTTTTGTGCCCAGGGCACTTTTAAATTTTTTAACTACTTCTCTAATATGGAAATCGTCTGCATTATCATAAAATATAATTTTTTTAAATAATAATTTTAATAAATTATTTTTTTAAAACAGCATTATTTTTTAATAACCGAATTAAATTCGATAGAAATGTTGGTGCATTAATGAAACGGGTGGTTGAGGGAGCGGTAGCCCCCCTCACACAGAACTAATTATCATATAAAACTCTTCTGAAGCCTAATTTGAATTGTTTAACACAGGTTTACGTAACAGTACTCGTTATCTTACCTCTTAATTTGCTACCTGTATTTATAGTATTAAATTTCAGGGTAAGAGAAAGTCGTGTGAGTGACACACCAGATTATTATTATATTTTTTTAAACCAGCGGATCTTAACTTATTTTTTAGGAACATACAAAACGCGATCCAATAATTGATTGGTATTTCTTCATATGTAAACTGTTATATGCTTTGTAATTTATTATGCAATAAAAAAGGTATATAATGTTTTATTTTAAGCTATAACGCGCAAATCTCGAATAAATTTTAAGTTAATGTAAGTGTTCTGCAGTTAACAAATGTTGTTAATATAACAGCATTAGATTTCAATTTACACAATTATAAATAAATATATATGTCAAAACTGTTATTATAAAAGTGTTCATTTGAAGTAATCTTACTTCAATTATTTTAGTGTAAAGAATATAGAAAGAGGTTTATCAGACCGTTTTGTTTAAAATTTTCTTGTGTCGTCAATGTGCGATAAATAGCCAAGAAGCGAACATTTTCATTATTATTAATATTAGCTTTATTACAGACGATACATACAAATTTCGCCATATATATATATATATATATTTAATGAACATACATATCTTCATGAGAAGAGTCTTCTATATATATTTTTAAAAAGAATTCCAAGTATGCGCATGTGGAGACTTTCTTTGTTAGTGCGTTATTCATTGATCCACATTTCTTTAAACGCCTGGTAACAATTAAGTGTTCGAAAATTCGAGTGGATTTACCACAGATTTTTTTTTTTACCTGTTTCATTTTGAATTTATAAATTAACAACCATCACATCGCTTTATATTTAGAAATGAAGCCAGTAAAACTCCTTAATACCTGTCAATATCCTCCGGTAATCATGGGGTGATTATAACCTGCTCTCAGTTGATATCTTTTAAATCGAACCGAACAAGGCTTCCGTGAAAATAAAGCAACGAACGGGGAAAGGGAGAAAAATAAAAAGAAAAAAGAAAATGTGTGTGCATGCTAAAAATCGTACTACCGATGTGAAACTTCTATAGTGAGTGATATATAAGGCAAAATTAAAAGAAAAAAAAATCCTATTAATTACATTAAATAGAAAGCAACGTATTCGACTGTTTTTAAGTAGCCTTTTACATTGTCTCTATGAGCCATACTGTGTATTATTATTTTAAAATAATAATGGGGGAAAATTACACAACACAACCTATAATGGCATTTCCACTGATAGCGTATAATGTATCTCAATTCTTTCATGTGACCCTGATAATAAAATACAGTAATAATAAAACATTCATTGAACTCAGTTTGCTTCATAATGCTTAATTTAATACACACAAGAAATCATTTAGCAATTTAGATGATTATTAAAGATTTTTTGTAATTGAATGCTTAAACCGCCGTGAATAAAAGTCTTTAAATAATTGATAATCAACATAATGTATATTATTAGTACTGAAAAACACAAGCTTAATGATTAGTAAGTACTTAATAATGCAATTAAGATGAGTTTTTCTCCCTTTATGAAAATTTTAGTGTTTTCGATATAAATACCACTGAGATGTAACAAGCGAACACTATCTAAAAAAAAAAAGCCTCTAAAATTATTACTTTTTAAAAGTAATAATTTTATAGTTTTTTTGCATTCCTATGGAGTTAAATTTGTAAGAATCAAAGTTCTTTGTTAAAAATCGATTATACCTGTACTTATTTATACATCGTTTTATACCAATCCATTGAAAGAGAGTTGAAATTATAAACGGTGCCTTACTACATTGTTAAAAATTTCATAGAAAATGTAGTGGATGTGATTTACAGTGGGTAATCAAATTATTAGATTTTTTTTTTTTTTTGACATCTTTTCGATTTTTTGGAAAAAAGTACTAAACAAAATAGTCTGAAACTTCAGATATGAAAAAAACATTTAAAAACTCACGCTTTACACTACCGATTTAGTCCATAGTGTAATTAGGGGACCAACCAGAAGTTGAAGAAACTCGCAAATACTTTGGATCACTCTGTATCATAAAAAACTACAAATGACTTGTAACTTTAACATATTGTTGCACATACTACGTGCAATATTTCTATGTCTTGTTTTCAGAATTGCACAATTATTTAGGCAGATATATATATATATATATATTTTAAACTATTGATTTTTTTGTAAGTTTTTTGCGTATACCTAGAAATGATTTCCATAAAATTTTACAAAACTTGCAAAAAAATTGACAAAACATTAGAGAAACATAATTCTGAAATATAAAATTCACATGTGTAATATTTGCTGAGATATGAACATTTATAGTAAATATTTTTTTGTTGCGCATATGCAAAAGATAAAAAAAAAAAAAAAACTATATATATATATATATATATTGCATAGGTTGAAAGCTAGATAAATTGGACAAATTTTATCAAAAGTGCATTTAAATAAAAATTTAGAGTAAAAATTAAGTAAATTATGAGCAAAAGAATGGACTAGATTTTAGGTATTTTCCAAAATTGAAATTTCATAAGGGATTTTTCCTCTGCCACGTAATTAATTTGAAGATCCAATTATTTCGATCACGTTGCAAAAGTTCTTTTTTGTGAAAAACCCCTTATAGGCTTGTAACTCTAATATATTTTTATTTATTTACTCAGATTTGTAAGTTTATAAAGGGCTTTTCGCAAGAAAGAACTTTTTATGAAATTTCAACTCTGGAAAATACTTAAAATCTAGCTCGTTCTTTTGCCGACAGTTTCCTTAATTTTTATTCAATTCAAACGAGCTTTTGACAAAAGTTGCCAAATATATCTAGCTTTTCACTTACTTAATAATTTTTTTTTCTACCTTTTGTGCATGCGCAGTAAAACATTATTTATTATAAAGCTTGTGATGTTTCGAACCACAAACAGAGTAGACAGAAAGTCTCCTTTTTTTGACACTACTGAACAAAGGATAGACGCCCTGTTTACGCCCCTGACGGGTGTTGCACCTTCCGGAGAAATGTGGGAAGAAGAATTGCAGACGACGGATTTCTCCGCCCTGGCGCCACAAATTGCCAAATGGGAGATGAACGGGTCACCTCCAGCTAGATACTATTGGAGACCTAGAGGACAATTTCACTCCCCTCCAAAAACCAACTTTTCTTGGGAAGAGAAAGAAGAGAGAGGAGTTAGTTTTTGTGTGCGAGCCGAGGCTCGAGTTTCTCTTTTTTTGAAGTCAGAACTTTGCCGGGTAACGGTAGATAACTTATAGTGATACTTAGCCTTGTGAAGGCCGACTCTCAAGATTTAATTTACTTGTTAACTACTAGTTCATGTAAGGCTTATCACCGACTTTCACTGTGAACCCATATTTACCCAAGATTACGAATTAATTGTATTTTAAAAATAAATAAGTGTATGTTCAAGTTGTGATAGTCTCAATTTAACGCTACCTGAAGTGGAAACGTCACAAGCTCATATCTCAGCAAATATTACACGTGGGAATTTTATGTTTTTGAATAATGTTTCTCCAAGGTTTTGTCAATTTTTCTGTAATTTTAGTAAATTTTATGGAAACCTGTTCTATTTATAAGCAAAAAACTTGCCAAAAAATAAATAATTTTTAAAATATTCTTTATATTTGCCTAAATAGTGCAATTCTCGAAACAAAACATAGAAATATTGTTCATAGTATGTGCAACAATGTGTTAAAGTTACAAGTCATTTGTAGCTTTTTGTGATACAGGGTGATCCAAAGTATTTGCGCTTTTCTTCAATTTGTGGTTGGATCCCTAATTACACTATGAACTAAATTGATAGTAAAAAATGTTAGTTTTACATGTCCTTTGCATATCTGAAGTTTCAGACCATTTCGTCCAGTATTTTTTTTTTAAATCGAAAAAAAAAAAAAAAAAAACTAATAACTTGATTACCCACTGTATCTTCAATCGTGTAAAATTGCAGAGAAAAATAAACGGAGATGTTAAAAATCTATCTTATAATTTAATTAATAATTGGGAAGAATGTATTTGTGACTTAAAATGTTCTTCCTACAGTAGAAACGTTCATGTTTCATTTTTATTGATAAATTAAATAATAAAAGTAGCTAAAATACAGAACAAAGATTGACAATCTCAATTATTTACTTTTAACTAAGAATTATTGTAAATTTACAGAGTGTCTAGATAAATATTTCAGCAACTTTACCGATATTTTTTCCAGTGATATTATTTTTTACAGACTTTTTAATTTCAAATAGAGATTTCTTTTTCTTACAAAGGAGCCAATTCACGGGTCTTGTTCCATAAATATGCGTGATGCTAACACGCTTAAAATTACTTCGGCAAAAAATCAGAGTAATTCATTCTGGTATAAGAAATGTGTAATGTGCACTTAAAGAAGATTTAAATATTTCCCACAATTGCATTACGGTTTAAAAAAAAATATTCAAGTAGTGAAAATACTAAAAAATGTTACTATAGTTGTTTATTAGTAATTAAGTAATATCTTTATAAAACTACTAGGAGGCTCTGCTACCTGCTCGCTCTGCTCATCTACCTCCGACTCGCTTCGCTTATTAACCTTTGCGGGGTTCTATCAACCAATTCACTGCTTTTTCACTATGAGTAAGAATATTAATAACGCACAGAAGAAAACAAAAGCAGAATAATATTATAGTTTTAAAAAATTAAAGAACACGCTTTTATAGAAATGTGAACTAAAAAGCACAAAGGAAACATTCAAAAGGTGTCATCTTCAAAAAGTATTGAAAAAAATATATGTGATTCTACTCTTCATAAAACACTAGAAAATGAAAAAAAAAATATCGGCTGAAGTTAATTACAGCGACCACAAAAAATTATAAAAATTAAGCCTATATGGCGATTTCATACTGCTAGGCGATTGATTTTGAGTACTTGGCGGAAAAGCAAAACACGGTTCTGTTCGTACACGGCAATCTCGGTGCTAGCAAACGTATCTCCTAACAGCGCTAAATCACCAAATATGCTTAATTTTGATATTTTTTTGTGGTCGCTGTAATTAATTTCAGCCGATAATTTTTTCATTTTCTGGTGTTTTATGAAGAGTAGAATCGCATATATTTTTCCCAATACTTTTTGAAGATGACACCTTTTGAATGTTTCCTTGTTAGCATTAAAATGCAGGGTAAGAGAAAATCGTGTGAGTGACACACCATAATATTTACATACATTTAAATCTTTAATTAAAATAACTTAGAATTAAACAAAAACCATTTTTAAAAAATCTTCCCTGACTGGGATCGAATGCTAGACCTTTAGGTTGGTAGCAAGGAGCTATACCTCAACGCCACGGCGTTCACGTAGGGAAAGTCTTTTTTTACAATATAGATTTTTTGTTTGCTCCAAGAGCGGTTACAAACATACATACAAACATACATACATAACAGGTGAAGCTAATAAAAGCGTGTTAAAAATATTATAGAAATCCCCATATTCAGTGTGAAATTGAAACACACAAAAATATTTTTTTATGACTACAATATTTTTTTATGGCAAAATATAGCCGAAGTATTTTAAAATATATTTTTAAACAACAAAGATAAATATACTTTAAAGATAAAAGGAAATGTAGTCAATTATGTAGATGTTATATATATATATATATATGTATATATATATTTTGAGTGATAGATAGAAAAATTATAAAATCATAGATATTTAATTAAATCATAAATCCTGTTTGAATCATGTATGCTTAATCTTTTTTCATTTTTCTCTTTCAAAATATGTAAGTATTAGAAACTTTTTCCCAAGGAAAACTTTAATGTAAATTTTTCAGATAAAATTAGATGAGTATAAATAAATCATTCTCAGAACTCTCTCTCTCTGTGAATTTTCTGATTTTACTTCAAAAAAAATATTAGACTAGCTATATAACAAAATCTTTTTGTAAAAAAAAAAAAAAAAAAATAGAACCGACTCCAAAAAGCAAATACTATTCAAACAACTGAAAAAAAAAAAATGGATATGAAATGAAACTGTAAATTGCGCCTAAAAGTATAAAATCATTTCCTTCGCCAAACAACCTATAACACTACAATTAATCATAACTTTTGAAGTCGGCGCAAAATTAAATAAAATTTAATTAGTTTTTAAAGGTTTGTTTTTAGATCATGTAGCAACAAATGCTGTTGTCTCGAATGATCCATTTTCATGTTTCCTTTATTATTTTACCACTGTATACAATTGGACCATTAGTAGCATCTACATAGAACAGTGAACATTCTTCACAATGCGGTATTTATGTTTCTACGAAGTTAGAGTTTCCTTTGCAAATTTGGTATAACTTTGATAACTATCATCCTTGGTGACTTTTGGATTTGGCGATCAAAACGTAATGCAAAAATATACACGCAAGATGTATATTTTCATAATATATAATGTACGAAGTATTGTTTCATATTCTTGATTACTCTCTTAATATACCTTTTTAAAATAATCATGATATCCCAAAGATATTAAATATGTTTGCCAGATAATTTTGTGATTTCTCTTTCACCAAGGACTTTTGCTGCTTACGAAATCTTATTTGTTTTCTTGAATCAAAGTAGTTTTCGGCTGCGTTTTCCAGGTGACAATGTGAGATGTGTATTTTGAATAGAATTTGATTTTTGTATTGAATGAAGGTATCAATTTTTATTTACTTTTGCGCCGACTTCAAAAGTTATGATTAATTGTAGTGTTATAGGTTGTTTGGCGAAGGAAATTATTTTATACTTCTAAGCGCAATTTACAGTTTTATTTCATATCCATTTTTTTTTTTTTTTTTAGTTGTTTGAATAGTAGTTGCTTTTTGCAGTCAGTCGGTTCTATTTTTGTTTACAAAACGATTTTATTTTTCTCTTTTCAGTGAAAACTTATTCATATAGCAGAACATCAAAAGACATTCGACGGCAGTTTCACAAATCACAACTTCCAAGAACAGTGACATAACTCAAAAAATGGTTTACGTCACTGAAAAATACATGAAATGCACACAATGTGAACAAAAATGTTACATCTCCATCTAGAAAGTTATCTACTCGAGAGACAGTTGTGCCAGTTTTATTCTAGTCAAGTTATTTTTCAGTTGATTTTTCTCAAATGCTGCATTTTTAAGTTGTGTCACTTTTCTTGCCTTTATCGGATATGAGCTAAAAACTATCTATTGGATGAACATACGTTAAGTTAAAAAGTCTTTAGAAATGTAAAGAACGGATACGTTGTATTCGTAACCAAAAATTCTGTAAGGCATATATATATTGAACTTTACAGTGAATACGTGTCACCCGCTGCGCTGGAAATTGCGTAGCGTAAAATTCAAACAAAGAGCAAAATAATCATTGCAGCTGACGGACAGAAGTTTCAACGTCGATACTTACATACTGCTTTTACCAGTGTAGCCGCATGTGTTGAGCAGTTTAAGTGAGAACAGACTTTTGTGAGTATCCTGTAATTTGTTTATATCTTAATGAAATCTTAATGAAACCTATTTCAGGCCAAGATCATTACGACAACAAAAAAAGTATTAAAATTAAATCATCTCTTACAAAGTTATAAGCTAACAAATTTCAACAACAACAACAATGAGAAACTAGTATGTTGTGGCCACCACAAGACTTTCTTCTATATTTTCCTATACAAATTCACTCAGTAACAATATTTAAAAAAAAAAAAAGAAAAAAAAAAATCCAAGTTTTTTTTCGTTAAAAGTAAAAAAAATCGATAACTTTGTTTTAAATTATCACATATTTATAGTTCAACCATTCGTTTTAAAGGTATTGACGAGACCTTTCGAAATATACCCATCTTGAAAATTTACCCCACTTCGGGGGGTACTTCCCCCCAGGGGGGGGGGAAGCGATGCCCCCACATGCACATTTTTTTTTCCTAATTAACTACTACTATTAGCAATAATTCATATTAATTTTACAATCACAGGTTAAGAATAACTCTCATTATGTGCATTTATACGAAATTTTGTCCTATACTACCATGTTAAAAATTTAGAAGAAATACGATCACAGCGCCTCCTGTTGTGCGATTGATCCCCAAATCTAATCAACACCAGTTTATGTCAGGAGCCAACTGACGAAATACCAAGTTTGATTAAATTTCGTTAAAAAAAAAAAAAAAAAAAAAAAAAAAGATTTCTTTTGTTTTTTTTCGTAAAAAGTAAAAAAAAATCGATAACTTTGTTTTAAATTATCACAGATTTATTGTTCAACCATTCGTTTTAAAGGTATTGACGAGACCTTTCGAAAGATACCCATCTTGAAAATTTACTCCCTTCAAGGGGGGACTTCCCCCACAAGGGGGTTCACGAGGCTCCTACACATGCAAAATTTTTTTCCCAGTTGACTATCTCTATTATAAATAATTCTTGTAAATTTCATAATGATTACTAAAAATTAATTCTCTTTATGCACATTTATACAAAATTTTGCCCTATATCACCATGTTAAAAATTTAGAAAAAGCGGGATGGTAACGCAATCTGTAAGACGATTTTTACCAATAGTTGGTAGGCACTAATTTATGTCAAGGTGCAACTACATACCAATTTGTATGAAATTCTGTGCACTAGTTCCTGAGATACAGTTGCCACAAAATTTTGTCACACACACACAGACAGACAGACAGACATTTTCTAAAAATGGTCAAATCGTGTTCTACAGCTCTCAAAACGTGTAAATCCATCAAAAACCCGAGGTCGAAAATTTTTACGAATCCAATACTTTCTTCTATTGAATATAGAAGAAAGTAACATCGTTTGTATTGAGAACCTCTTCCTTTATGAAGTCGGTTTAAAACGTCTATGCGTTAGTCGATGTGACCGCTTACAATAACCATACTTTGAATTTTACATAGCATAAATGTCACCCGCTACGCTACAACATATGCAATGTCATTCAAGTGTGCACAAAATAGGAAATTGTGAACAAACAAATGCACGTTTTAAACGTTCTGTTTTTAGCATTAATGTCTAAACTATCTTTTCGTAATAAATCGATGATGCTCTGCAATTTTATAATTCACTTTTTCCCCTGTCTTGAACCATTTCTGAGATAGGAACGCTAACTCCACTGTTTTCCATCCGGTGGCGCTGTAGGCGGTTGAATCGCGTAGCACATGTTCACTTTACTATACCTATATACCACTTTTATGACTATAGCTGCAGCTGTTCAACAGTTAAAAGAGTTGGGACTGACTTTTTGGGGCACCCTGTATTTTCTTTTGATCGTAAAGATATTGCAATGGCACCTATTTCAGACCAAGACCTTTACAATAAAACAAAAAGTATCAAAATCGGATCATCCGTTCAGAAGTTATGAGCTAACAAACAAAAACAAAAACAAAAATCATACGCTTTGAATTGAGAACCTCTTCCTTTTTGAAATCGGTTAATTAGAGCGTCTCTTACGAAGTTATAAGCTTACAAACACCAACAACAACACATAGCTCAAATTATGAACACCCTACTTTCTGAAGTTGGTTGAAAACGACTTTGCGCTAATCGATGTGACCGCTTACAGTAACAGTACTTTGAAGTTTGAACCACAGAGTATACGTGTCATCCGCTACGCTGCAAAGTGTGCAACGTAGTTCAAGTGTGCACAGTGTGGAAAATTGCGGACAAAAACTGCACGTTTTAAGCGTTCTATTTTCAGCAATAATGTCTAAAAACTGTCTTTTCGTAGTAAATCGATGATGCTCTACAACTTCGTAATTAACTTTTCTCCCATCTTGAACCGTTTTTGAGATAGGAGCGCTAATTCCGCTGTTTTTCATCAGATGGCGTTTTATTTTCTTTAGATTGTAAAGATATTACAAATGGACCTACTTCAGACCAAGATCTTTACAACAAAACAAAAAGTATCAAGTAACCGTATCGTGAACTATATAGCGTATGTCTCACCAGCTACGCTACAACGTGTGCAATGTAGCTCAAGTGTGCATAGTGTAAGAAATTGCGAACAAACAAATGCACGTTTTTAGTATCAATGTCTAAACTATCTTTTCGTACTAAATCGATGATGCTCTGCAATTTTATAATTCACTTTTCCCCCTGTCTTGAACCGTTTCCGAGATAGGAACGCTAGCATGAATGTCTAAACTATCTTTTTATACTAAATCGATGATACTCTTCAACTTTGTAATTCACTTTTTTCTCTAGAACCGCTTTCGAGATAGGAACACTAACTCTGCTATTTTCCACCAGGTGGAGCTGCAATCGGTTTAACCTTGTACTGCATGGCAATTTTGCTATACTTACATACTATTTTTATCTCTATGGCTGCTGCCGTTTTGCAGTTAAAAGAGTTGCGACTGATATTTTGGGCACCCTGTATTTTCTTTCGATCGTAAATATATTACAATGGGACCTATTTGAGACCAAGACCCTTTCAACAAAACAAAAAGTATCAAAATCGGAGCATCCGTTCAGAAGTTATGAGCTAACAAACATAAAAAAAACATACGGTTTGAATTGAGAACCTTCCTTCTTTTTTGAAGTCGGTTAATAATAATAAAAATATATTTAACTAGTATGTTGTGGCCACCACAAGACTTTCTTCTATATTTTCCTATATACATATTCAATCAGTAACAATATTAAAAAAAAAAAAAAAAAAAAAAATACGATTTTTTTCTTTTTTTTTTTTGTTAAAAGTAATACATATTCAACCAGTAACAATATATATAAAAAAAAAAAAAAAAAAAAAAAAAAAAACGATTTTTTTTTTTTTTTTTTTTTTTTGTTAAAAGTAAAAAAAATCGATAACTTTGTTTTAAATTATCACAGATTTATAGTTCAACCATTCGTTTTATAGGTATTGACGAGATCTTTCGAAAGATACCCATCTTGAAAATTTACCCCCCCCGGGGGGGACTTCCCCCCAGGGGGGGAACCGGTTCCCCCACATGCACAAAATTTTTTTCGTAGTTAACTACTACTATTATCAATAATTCATATTAATTTTACAATCACAAGTTTAAAATAACGCTCATTATGTACATTTATACGAAATTTTGTCCTATATTGCCATGTTAAAAATTTAGAAAAAATGCGATCACAGCGCCACCTGTTGAGCTATTGATCCCTAAATGTAATCAGCACCAAATTATGTCTGGGACCAACTAAATACCAAGTTTGGTTAAGTTTTGTTAAAAAAAGAAAAATAAAATAATAATAATACGATTTTTTTTGTTAAAAGTAAAAAAAATCGATAACTTTGTTTTAAATTATCACAGATTTATAGTTCAACCATTCGTTTTAAAGGTATTGATGAGACCTTTCGAAAGATACCCATCTTGAAAATTTACTCCCCTCGAGGGGGGACTTCCCCCCCAGGGGGGGTGGCGAGGCTCCTACACGTACAAAAAAATTTTTCCCAGTTGACTATCTCTATTATAAATAATTATTGTAAATTTCATAATGATTACTAAAAAATAATTCTCTTTAAGCACTTTTATACAAAATTTTGTCCTATATCACCATGTTAAAAATTTAGAAAAAGCGGGATGGCAACGCAACCTGTAAGACAATTTTTACCAAAAGTTGATAGGCACTAATTTATGTCAAGGTGCAACTACATACCAATTTGTATAAAATTCAGTGCAGTAGTTCCTGAGATACAGTTGCCACAAAATTTTGTCACACACACACACACACAGACAGACAGACAGACAGACAGACAGACATTTTCTAAAAATAGTCAAATCGTATTCTACAGCTCTCAAAACGTGTAAATCCATCAAAAACCCGAGGTCGAAAATTTTTACGAATCCAATACTTTCTCTATATTACATATAGAAGAAAGTAAAAATGTATGATATCAGCTTTAACAGAAGTTTTTCGCACGAGTAAATCTAATTTTTGATTAAGTTTTTTATTTCAATTAAACAATCATAAACGTGCAAAAATATATTTATTTTTATGTCAAAGTAAAATGCCGATTGGTAGGTTTTGTTGCATAAATAAACGTAACGCTCAATGTAAAATTATTTTATCAAAGGATGAGATAAATTGATTCTGAAGAAAAAGATGTACAGTGCCCGCCGCTTATTAAAATCATATTCGTTCTGAGCCAAAGTGATTTTATAAAGCGGTTGATTTTTATATGCGGCGAACGTTCCTGCACTCAAGAAAAATGTATTACTTCCCTGAATTTGATAAGGAATTTTAAAAGGTATCAAATAATTGAATTAATAAACATTTGTCAGATAATTAATTAATTGTTCCTTCAAAATAAGTAAATTAAACACATCCCAAGTTCCGATATGCTTGTCTTTACGAAAAATCATCATTACTTTGCCAAAAGTCCACACTATTCTTTTAAATTTAAAATCTTTCCGTTTAAAACTCTCGCTTCTTAGTTATTTCAGAATAAGAACTAGAAACTCACTTTTAATAATTAAAAATTAAAAAATATATATATCACATGCGAACCAAATCAAATTTGCAACTTTTTACCGCGCTTTGAAGAATACATTCCTTGAAATTATTACTAAAACAAGTGATAGGGCGTGTTTAATTTATAAGTATGCTTTAAATGTAAACTTTTCGACAAAGAGAGATAACAGAGAGATTGTTAAATTTTACTTTTCTTTTTTATTTCAAAAATAAAAAGTCACAGTGTAAATAAAAATTTGTTCAGCGTGTATAAATGGAATTTTTGCTGCCGAAGAAATTTTGTTTTGAGTTTATTAACCGGCGATGTTGATTTTATTATGCGGCGGTTTTAAAACTGGTTTGTATTGATTTGATTCCGGTTCTGGCAATTTGATCAGATTAAGCGGCTGATTTTATTAACCAGTGATTTTATTAAGCGGCGGTTACTGTATCTAATGTACCTAAAGAAATTTACACTTCGAAAATCACAGAAATTTTCACAGGCACGCTTCCGATTAAATAGGAAGACGTTGATTTTTTACCGTGACTCTTTTTTACCGTACAGTGACGGAACTCTGACACAGTTTTTACGGATGAGAAATAAAAGCATTGTCCAATTCGGTATTTTTATCCATGTCCGTGAAATCACTAGAATGAGTTATTTTTAGTTAGATAGAATATTTATGGCCATAAATACTTCTTTTGTTTATAAAACATTAGTTTCTCAACATTTTTCGATCTTCTAGGCGACTTAGTTTTTAACATTTTAACTGTTTAAAGGAAAAAAAGACTTGAATGCATAATTGACTTTTTTAAAAAACGTAGTTTTTATGAAAATGTTTAAAGATAAAAAGACAAAGAATATTTGACGGATTTGCTAGACTATTTAACTTTTAACAGTTTAAAGGCGGAGGGGGAGGGGGCAGACTGTAAAACAAGTTTGTTAAAAAAACCCAGAAAATTTCTGTAACTTTTCAACAAAAAAATTCTGTTATCTAAAACTACCGAAAATTACGATAAAATTACATCTGAGTCTGGCAAAAGGCGTATTTTTTCTGTAACAAGATAAAACCTGAAACCATTAACATAAATTTTAAATTTTATCGGGTGATTACAAATTTTTCCGTTTTGTGTTCAGAGAACTTAGTGTGAAAGCAGGATTGAAAAGTGCTATACGTAACAGCATAATAATCGGTTGGCAAGAAAGTACCTTTGGTTCGCACAAATGGATGGCATTGTATTTGTTTTGTCCTTTTTTTGTCAATTTTATAATTTTTATGTGCGAGAGATTGCAAAATATGTAAATGTATCATACACTACAATACAACTGAAAATCTCATAAGATGTCATGGACACCTTAAGAAGATACGTATTTCAAACGTAAGGCAATCAATCCCCCCCCCCCCTTTTTTTTTTAACGAATGAAAAATGTATCGTCTACAATAACATTAATTGAAAAAATATCATGGTTCGAGCGGGATGAACTAGCAAAAACCATATTGAAAGCTGAATTGCATCAGAAAAAGATGATGCTAACACTTTCTTGATAGTACAAAGATATATATTTAGAAAAGCATCGAAGCAAGCAAATGATCAACTCAGATGTTTTTCTGCCAACAATTTATGAAATTCGAGGATGAGGAAGAAATGAAAGAGAAAGGGCTAGAGTTGGCAAATCACAAAAGAATCGTGTTTCACATAAAAACACGACACTTTTACCAACGCGTAAAAAAATATTGGAGCTTAGGTGGGACTTGCACCATCATAGATTAACATTTATTTCAAAATTTACAAAACTTGGTAAATAACGATGACCTCAAATCGCACTTGGTTGAGTTGTTTGTTGATAAGACCAGAACTTGTATGAGTGCGGATTCATGAAATAATGGTCATCTTTATAATTAAAAAGATGATCTTTTGTTATCTTTTTAATTATAAAGATGACAAAAGATCATCGAACAGAATGAAAGACATTTACAGTTCAATTTTTTGGATAGAAAAATTTGTTTTATTTTACCGAAATTACTTTCTTAACATCTGTGATTTCGTGCTGGGAGGCTACACCGTTGCTTATCATGCGGCAAAATCTGGTTTGATCTTGATTATTCGAACTGAATAATTTTTTTTAATTAGAGAATTTATTTTTATTTATTTATTTATTATTATTATTTCTGTTACCGTACTTTATTTATTTATTATTTCTTTTACCGTGCATTATTTCTTTCTGCCGTACGGAAAATATCTGTTGTTTTTCTGTGCAGAACTTATTAGTACTTGTTTTGTTACGGAAAGTTTCTGTCAGCATATTTCTTCCGCAGCATATACTTGCCAAAATTTCCAATTTTTTAATCAGATTTATCACCAGTATTTTTTGATAGAGATATTTCATACTATTTTTCCACGATTAAATAAAGTGAAAATTGTTATAGAAAGATTCTGGTATAAAGTCTCCCGTCTAAATCGGGAGATTTGGCAACTATGATTTATTGCCAGAAATTTTCTCCGATATAACAGTTTTTTTTTTTTTTTTTTTTTTTTTTTAACAGTGCACTAGCATTTCAGTAATTTTTTAAACAGCAAAGCACTGCAGATTTTTAACTACAGGGATTCACAAAAGAAATTTGTAGTAGTAGTGTGAGGTTTAAAGCCGCTTACATGCGCTAGAGAACTACGCTTCAGGAGAACGTCCAACGTAGGGTTCTTTTTGATGGATCCTAGCCCGTAATCACGCAAGTTTCGGGACAGGGGGGGAGAGCGGGAAAAGGAAAAAAAAAAAAAAACTTTTAAAATTTAGGCCGTCGAATGCAAACTGGTTTTGAACCTACTATCTCCAGTCTATCATCATCTACTCTTATGGCAGCTATTTATCTGAACTGCATTTAATTATTTAAAAGAGAATTAAATTGATACATGTTTTAAAATTATGTTACAGCTTGGTCATTACTGCAAGTTGTGCGCTTTCCTGTAATCACTTTAACAGGGATACTGAAAAAAAATCCTGATACATTTCAGTACATTGTACAAATATGCTAACTTAAGCGGAAATACGCAAACACATTTTTATAATTTTCGATTTTGTTTTTTTACTGAATCATTCACTGATTCAAGTTCGTTTAAATGCCTGGTATTGTTAAATGTTCGGTAAATCAAACAGAGTACTGCATTTTTTTCTTTCTTTTGACTTTCTTTTACCCGTTCTGGCTGAAAAAGTAATGTTTCTGGGTCGAATTTTTGTAATTGAGTTTTTGTTATATTTACACATTTTGACATAACATGAATCTGAAACACATGTTTTTAGCGTTTGGTCTTTGTGTGATCCGTTATCAGCATATATCTCAAGAACGTGTAAGCAGCAGGAAGTCCAAACTCAGTATTCTAAATCTGTATTATGTACAGATACTACAGAAAACCTTTTCTTTCAGATCCAGGACATCCGATAATTCAAATCATTACGTCTATGGACAAAGTTTCTGGTAGGTACAATTTAACTCCTTAACTGTCCCGGGCATATATATTCGTCTCGCTATGCCAATGTGTTAACTGCCCGGGTGTATAATTAGAGATGAGACGGGCTCAGCTCGAGCCCGGGTCCGGGCCCTCAAATCTTACGCAAGTCTTCGGGCTCCGGGCGGGCTCGGATTCAAGCCAAAAGTTCCGTTTATTTTATTCTTCACTAACTGGAAAATGTAAAAAAAAAAAAAAAAAAAAAAAAAAAAAAAAATTATTCATTTTGAGAGCACCTTTAGTAATGCCATAATAGTCATTGTTGAAGCAATCGGAGTGCGGGCGCCAGTACAGGAAACCAGACGGTCACGTGATGAAAGAGAACCTTTTTTTATTATTGTTATTATTATTTTTGCTCTCTCGAAAACATGTTCGTTTTCGGGAGTCAAGTAAAATCGTTCAGGTATTCATAATCTAATGGAATCATACCTGATAATTCTAATTTTATTCGTTAATCATTATTCGTTAAATCAAATCAAGCTTTTGTTTAATTTGTAGTCGATTCTAAAACCATGTGCAATCATGAACTATTCTCAGTGAAACTTTATT
Organism: Salticus scenicus; assembly: GCA_963930645.1. Lineage (NCBI taxonomy): Eukaryota > Metazoa > Arthropoda > Arachnida > Araneae > Salticidae > Salticus > Salticus scenicus. The sequence goes on from OZ005659.1 coordinate 1,532,708, forward strand.
CTTTTACTTTGTGACAATTCATTTAAGTCATAAAAGGCATTCGAAATTCTTTAAATGTTATTCGATTAATTCTGTGAAATAATATTATGTGTTTGTTTCCACAACTCTTCTGAATAAGTTGTCATCTGTCTTACAATTCGTGAAGTCAAGAGAAAATGTGTTTAAGATTTGTGTCAATCACATATTCGGATATATTGTCTTGATATTCTGCAAGTCTGTTATTAAATTCCAGTATATTAGTAATCAATGATTTAATCTTTATTTTGTGTGTGGCTTAAAATCTATTCCAAGCGACCACAGGAAATGCAGGAGAGAGGTGAGTTAGCTTTTCCTTAATATTGTGCATGCTAAAATTAGATTCGTTTTACATTCAAACTGTTTTTTATGCAGGTCAATTCTTTATGCATGAGTCTAGTTAGAATTTAATCAACATGTTTTTGGTCCGTCTTAGAGCCATGAGTCTATCGATGATTTATATAGATATATATAAAAAAAACTATATATATTTAATATGTATTTGATATTCTTATTCTTATTCGTAATCATTTATTCTTAAAATGATTTATTTTTGTTCTTGAATGTTTGTTCTGTAATTCGAAGGCCTATAGTTATGTGTATTTAAACTTATACATTCTAAAATGCCGAAATTATCTAAGCAAGTTTTATTATTTGAAAATTTATGTAAGGAAATCGATAGTTTTAGAGATAGAGTAAAGGGGTGTAGTAAAGATGAACAATCTAAGGTTAAATTATTAAAAACCAAAGTTCAATCGTATGATCATGAAATTGCGGCAATACTTAAAAATTTATCCGCTAATGAGAATGAGGATTATATGGATATGTATTTGAGATATAAGGGAGTGGTTTTTGATTTACTGGTGGAGTTAGAGGAGAAAACAGAAGTAAACGCGTGCGATTCAGATACTCACGCGGAAAATAAAGATGAGAAAAATGGTAAATCCTCTCTTATTAAATTACCTAAATTTGATCTTCCAAAATTTTTTGGTGAAACCGAAAATTGGATTTCTTTTAAAGAAATTTTTAATTCGACAATTCTACAAAATAATCAATTATCCAAAATTGAAAAATTGCAATATTTACATTCTTCAGTGCGCGGAAACGCAGCTAAATTAATTCGAGGATTCGCTCTAAAAGAGGAAAATTTAGAGCAATGTTGGGAAATATTAAATGAAAGATATGAAAATAAGAGACAATTAGCATTGAGTCAAATTAACAAAATATTTTCTATGAAAATTGTAAAAGCAAACAATGCTAAAACTTTACTTGAGTTATTAGATACTTGTAACGAAGCCGTCAGAAACTTAAAAACTTTGGGTTTAGATTCTAATGCGTTAAGCGACTTAATTATAATAAAATTCATGATGGGGAAATTGGATGAATCGTTAAAACAGAGATGGGAATTAATGTTGGACAGTGATAAATTGCCTGATCTTGATCTTTTTAGGAAATTCGTTGAGCGCGAAGCGCGCGGTGTTGAAGAGATAAAATGTAAACAAGGCGTAAAATTCACTAATTCCAAAAATATACATAATGTACTGAGTACAATTGTGAAAAGGGAAAATACGTGCATTCTTTGTAATGAGCATCATCCGCTATTTAAATGTCCGACATTTAATTCAAAACCGGTTAATGAAAGATGGAAATTCGTTGAATTAAATAAATTATGTCAAAATTGTTTACGCCAAAATCATAGGCTGGAGAATTGTAGGATAGACATTAATTGTAAAAATTGTGCAGAAAAACACCATACATTGCTACATGTTTATGGTAGAAATATAAATTCTGAAAGGGCGAATCATGTATCGCCAGACATTTCGGTTTCAAATAGTGCTCAGTTTTATTCTAGTAATGTTTTGTTATCTACAGCACTAATTAAAATTAAATCGAATAAAGGCAAACTTATGCATTGTAAAGCTTTGATAGATAATGCTAGTCAAAATTCATTAATTACTAAGGAATGTGCTAAGCGACTAAATTTGCCCTTACGGAGCACGTCGCATAGTATAATAGGGATTAATTGCGTTTTAGCAGAAACTGCTCTCAACGAAACAGAATTTAAATTCACTCCGCATTTTTCGTCGGAGTCATTTTCAGTCAGCGCTTTTATAGTTGATAGGGTTACCTCACCTCTCCCTAATTTCCAACTAGCGCAAAACTATTGGCCACATATAAAGGGATTACAATTAGCTGATCCCAATTATTATGCTAGTGGTCCCATCGATATTCTTCTTGGGGCAGAAATAGTCGCCTCAATCTGCAATGGCAGTCCAATTCAAGGGCCAGCTGGAACTCCTACAGCATTTCCCACTAAATTGGGTTACCTCCTTTCAGGAAAAGTCGAAAGTCTTCATTTTACAAACTTCAATTTATGTCACATCACTGTTGATGATGATTTAAATAATACATTGAAAAAATTTTTTGATAGAGAATCCACGCAAAATGTAGATACAAAAAATTTAGAAAATGATCCTGTGGAAAATATTTATTTCACAAAAGCAAAAAGGAATACGCAGGGAAAATATGCAGTTCATCTACCTTTTAAGCAAGATAAGGCACTAGGTGACAGTAAGTCAGGTGCTATTTCAAGATTTCTTTCCATTGAAAATAAATTTAAAAGTAATCCACAATTAAATGTGGAGTATTCGAATTTCATGAACGAATCTTTGGGTCATATGACAAAATTAAATCAAAACAACTTTAGTGAAACGCCACATTATTATTTACCGCATCATGCTGTGGTAAATGAAAACTCTGAAACAACAAAATTATGTGTAGTATTTGACGCCTCGTTTAAAACAACAAATAACAAATCTTTAAATGACATTTTATATATTGGTCCTAAACTACAGTCAAATATTTTTGACAATTTAGTAAAATTTCGAGCCAACCCTGTAGCGTTCAGTGCAAACATAGCTAAAATTTATCGTCAAATTTTAATTGAAAGGAAACATAGAATCTACCAAAGAATTGTTTGGAGAGAATCTCCCAATGACCAATTATCTTTTTACGAATTGAATACTGTCACCTACGGAACAGCTTGTGCACCCATTGTTAACTTCTGTATCCGAGCAGCTCCTCCTATCCCACCTACCAATTCTATGCATCATTCCTGTCCCTCACTTGTGGGTTTAGTGCAAAATGCTCGCATGTCTGATTTAACCCTTCACGGTGCCAAAAAAGGTGTCGACAATGTTGATCATAATTCTACATCAATACAAGGTGAAAAATGTGATAAAACTCTGTCCCTAGAACCAGTCTCTACTCTTAAATCATCTGATATTCCAATTAACTGTAAAAAATTATCTGCTTATGAGTCTAATGTTTTCATAGAGGAAAATCTGTCTGAAAGTACTTCGATCATTGACTTTCCTGCGAATTCTCATTCACCTTTTTCAAGCTCTGTTAAAAGAGTACCGATTTCTGCGACTTTGAGTCCAAATCGTTTTATTGATATTCGAAAACACCTCCTGAGCTACAAAGTTGAAAATACCCTAAAAAATGAAAATACGATGTTAAATAAGGAAAATCTCGCACTTCAGAAAACTTTAGATAATCAAGATTCCCCTACTAAAGACCTCCACATCCATAAAATACCACCCATGTACCCTCTACATTCAGTTGCAGTTCAGGAACAATCCTTTGACAATACCCTTGTAGGAAGCTCTAAACCTCCACTCGCTCTCAATCTCCAAGAAAACCAGCAAATTTTGTTACCGGAATCCCACCACTTTACATCCTTATCCACCACACATTATCACTACTTAAGTGCTCATGCTGGTTCTAATTTAGTCTTATTTAATCTGGTTCTTATTCCAAAAAACTTTCGGATCTCTCACGGGCGATCCACTGTTAAACCAGTCATGAGACAATGCTTGATTTATCTTCGTTTGGCAGTAAAGTCTATACTACCATTAAAATTGCCAGAAACCTCACTAACTTTCATGTTTTTAAGTCTCTCTTTTAGGTGTAATTTTCTTATACAGGCTAAAAGGACATTTTGGAGAAGGTGGACTAAACAACATATGCAGAGCCTCAACCAACAGCCAAACCAAGCCAATATGTCAAGCAACTTGTCATCCCTGTTCCAAGTATGTCGACTCCTGCCCCGGTGCCTTCCCCGCCCGCGCAGTATGTTGAAGCAATCGGAGTGCGGGCGCCAGTACAGGAAACCAGACGGTCACGTGATGAAAGAGAACCTTTTTTTATTATTGTTATTATTATTTTTGCTCTCTCGAAAACATGTTCGTTTTCGGGAGTCAAGTAAAATCGTTCAGGTATTCATAATCTAATGGAATCATACCTGATAATTCTAATTTTATTCGTTAATCATTATTCGTTAAATCAAATCAAGCTTTTGTTTAATTTGTAGTCGATTCTAAAACCATGTGCAATCATGAACTATTCTCAGTGAAACTTTATTCTTTTACTTTGTGACAATTCATTTAAGTCATAAAAGGCATTCGAAATTCTTTAAATGTTATTCGATTAATTCTGTGAAATAATATTATGTGTTTGTTTCCACAACTCTTCTGAATAAGTTGTCATCTGTCTTACAATTCGTGAAGTCAAGAGAAAATGTGTTTAAGATTTGTGTCAATCACATATTCGGATATATTGTCTTGATATTCTGCAAGTCTGTTATTAAATTCCAGTATATTAGTAATCAATGATTTAATCTTTATTTTGTGTGTGGCTTAAAATCTATTCCAAGCGACCACAGGAAATGCAGGAGAGAGGTGAGTTAGCTTTTCCTTAATATTGTGCATGCTAAAATTAGATTCGTTTTACATTCAAACTGTTTTTTATGCAGGTCAATTCTTTATGCATGAGTCTAGTTAGAATTTAATCAACAGTCATGATAGGTTGTAAATCACAAAATAATCTTGCAAACCTTAGTAGCTTTGACTTTTTTTTTCAACGGGATGCATATTATGTCATAGTGTTATACAGTAGGTGTCGTGCCCTTAGCGACCTTGCCCTTAGCGGAACGTGCCCTTAGCGGAATGGATGAAAGGGAAGAAGGAGAAATAGAAGAAGCCGTGCCCTTAGCGGAAATAAGAAGGTGTGCATGTGGAAGATAGAAATATGTTATTCAAATGCACAAAATAATACTTTCTATAGAATGCAGTATGATTAGCATTAGATTTACAGAGTCAGGCAAAATTATTCAGTTACACTGAGGGTTATTATTGGAAATTTTCTGAAATGCATTTTCTTTTACATTAAGCGTTTATTCGACCATTTTTTAAAATGTGAATATGATTTAAATTAGTGTATTTGTCTATTCTACTCTCCGTTTGTCCGCCTCCAGCGCCCACAAATATTTTAAGAATTTTTTATTTTCACTCTCTTCTATATTCAATAGAAGAAAGTATTGGATTCGTAAAAATTTTAGACTTCCGGTTTTCGATGGATTTACACGTTTGAGATGTCTAGAATACGATTTGACTATTTTTAGAAAATGTCTGTCTGTCTGTGTGACAAAAATTTTGTGGCAACTGTATCTCCGGGACTACTGCTCAGAATTGCATATAAATTTTCATGTAGATGCACTTTGACCCAACTTTTGATGCCAACCTCTCAACAGGTGGCACTGCTATACAACGATTTCTACAATTTAAGTGGAAGCTATATATCAGGTTCTATTGCGTATAATCAATCAAAACTTGGTATGAGAGAAGGCCACCATGAGACAGTATGCTGATTCAATTTGAATGCTTATGGACCGACAAGTGGTGCTGCTATACAACGATTTCTACAATTTAAGGGAAAGCTATATCTCAGGAATTACTGCACAGAGTTCCATATAAATTTATATGTTGATGCACCTTAACCTAAATGAGTATCTGTCAACTTTTGGTATCAACCGCTCCACAGGTGGCGCTGCTAAACAGCGGTTTCCACAATTGAAGGGAAGGCTATAGCTCAGGCTCTATTGCGTATGTGTTTATCGGCCAATAGGTGGCGTTGCCATACTGTAAATTTCCTCGACAATGTGAAAGCTATATCCCAACTTCTATAGCTCATAACTTTACGAAACTTGATATGTGACATAACTATTATAAAAATGTATTTTTTAAGATGTCATTTATAGGGAATAAAACAATGGTCTTTCTTTGGATATTTAGTGTTAGTTTCCTCTAAGATAAAAATTATTTATTTGCACTTAGTGAATTTGTATAGGAAAATATAAAAGAAAGTCTTGTGGTGGCCACAACGTACTAATTTTTACTTCCATTTTATTTTATTTTTTTTAATAATATGTGTTATTCAAATTCATTATTGAATATTCCCTACTTAAAATGGCTCTAGCAGAACATATGCCACTGGTTTGTGTACATGAACATCCAAAAAATACCAATGCATTGCGCTTTATGGGAGACATTTTTCTAAATCACATTTAAATCATTTCATCAAAAAATCATAAAGAAATTCACATTTATTGTTATTATGTTAAGAAAATGTTTTCTATAAATTATAATATGCTTAACCTCCAGATTTACAGAGCTACTCAAAAACTTTACATTACATTAAGGGATGCAAATAGGAAATTAAGAGCAACATTTCTGTTTGTGTTTAAGCATTTTTAACAGTTTCCAACAATGTTTCAGAGTGATTATGAATTCAGTTATTCTATATGTCTGTCTGTCTATTGTGTGATGTGATAATATGGACAGAGAACATAGGATATTATACGATACACTGAGTAAGTACAGTTTGAAAATGCTGATAATCAATGTGTACCTCCTGATTTTTCGTTTTTGTTTTAGTTTTAAAAAGGTCTAATGCTTAATTATATTTTCAGAAACATAATAAAATCCTAAAATGGCAGTAATGTACGTTTTTGTGTAGAGTACTGTGATTCATTAAACTTTATATGGTTACAGATAACCGTTCCCTCAAATAACGGATATTCTACAGTACGCATACTTGTCTTTGCGACAGTTTATTTCTGAAGCAAAATACAGCCAGTTCTAAATGCGGATAAAGTATGGAGGAAAACTGAAGAGTTCTTTTATTTATTTATTAATTTACTTTGAAATTTATTATACATTTCCGCTAAAGGCACGTATGCTAAAAGCACGCCACCGAGGGGGCATAACATTTCCGCTAAGGGCACGGGTTTATAGATTTCCGCAAAGGGCACGGTCGCTAAGGGCACGGCCCCATACAGTAATCCTTCCTCCTTCGTTATACCGGGCCTCATTATATCACTCATTCGGATAAATTTTTTGTCCCCAATAGGCGCGTTGTAAACAATGGGCTGCACTATAAATATATATTATATAAATATATACATGTATACTGAGACACAGGCATTATAAATTGTTATAATAACATTTATAGTTATTTAAATTGAGGATTGGTAATAAGAAAATTAATTTGAAAATGAAAACGGTATTTAATTTTACTATTGTGTATGCGTTGCATAGCGTACCACTTTCAATATCGGGCTCGGTCTCTGATCACACAAAATTTTTCGGGCTCGGGTGGTCTCAGTTCAAAAATGTTTCCGGCCCAGGCGGGCTCGGATTGCCAAAATAGAGCCCGAACTCACCTCTAATATATATACGTCTTGCCGAAGTACGCTGCTACCAGTGATACTAGTGTCACGTTTTTGAAGTGCAATTAGATGACCATGATACTGTTTTCGAAAGATTTACTTATTTCAGAGAAGATGGGGAGTGGGAGGAAATGGAAAGGGAATGTTTCTGGAACCGTGAATGCATAGGCGCCTATGTGAAAAATGGTGGCACTGGAAAGCGAATCTCGTAATTTTTCGTCGCCTGGTAAGGGGTTAATAACTATAGGCTGCACTAAGCAAAAGGAACTGAGCAAACATTTTTTACATTCATAAAAGCATGCTTTGTGTAAAATATGGTATTGCAAATCATTCATCATTAGTTTACAGGGATACGCAAAAAATTTGTATACATATATCGGAGCGATACTTAACCCTTTCGTTCCCCGTGATGACAATTGGAATCATAACATTTCAGCGTTTCTTTCTTATCATCTAACACTCCCACTGGTTCAAAATGAACAATATTAAAATCTATACACATTTTCCTACCAATATTTATATATATTAGATGATTTCGCAATTCTTGTTGATAATTGAAAATATATTTTACTCTATTCTGATAATAATATCGGAATCAGTTTCCTCTTTTGAGCAAATTAAGTAAATTAACTGTTTGTAATATTTTTTATTTTATTTTTTAATGTTTATATTTTGTATTTTAATTAATTGCAATATGTATTTCTTCCAAAATTTTGATATTTTTATCTATTGAAAAGTTATGGTTTTAAATGGCATCACTGGTTATATTAAACATAAACAAACACCTCTCAGTTGCTTTGTTAGCGATATTAATTCGTACTTTGCTATTACTCCTATTAAAAATAAATATTTACCTATATTAGCTTTGGAAAAAAAATTATGACTAAATATAAGATTTATTGTTTTATGGAGGGAAAATCTTGGGAATGAAAGGGTTAAAACTTGTTGGAAATTCAGGTTTTATTATACTCTTTGCATATAGAACTAAGTTTCAGTATGTAGTGTATACATATAACAATTTAATGTTTACATAATTTTTAGAAAACATACAGGGCTAGCACTAATTAAGCAAAAACATTCTTCTTTATTGAATGTAATTGGTGGAAGTGCTTTACTACATTATTTTACTATGTCCAGAAAAACTGCTCAGGAATGAAAATTAATTCCTCATACCATACGGTAAATAAAGTACACTCATGTCCATAAATTAAGGATAATTCAGATTCACACTGAAATCGAACTTTAATGCAAAAATTTCACCTGTAGAAATACCACACACATCTTTATGAATAATATGCAAATTATACGAAGCCATCAAATGACGCCGATATGATGTTACAATGACGAAAGTGTAAGAAGGGGGTAGATAAGGAATGGGAGCAAAGAAGGAAAATTGTTGACAAGCGTTCTGTGTGCTGCTCAGTGCCACAACCGAATAATTATGACACAGAGGACGCATGTAGATAATTTTTTACGCGGTAGAATTATCGGCCGACTAGAATGTGGGCGTACTCAGATAGAAGTATCGGGGGAACTCAGAATCGCCCAAACTGTCATCTCTAGGCTTTGGCAACGATTCCAAGATGATGGAAATGCCAGTCGACGTTACAGTACTGGTCGGCGACGAGTTACAATTCCGAATGACCACCGGTATTTGGTAGTAACTGTCAAAATAAGCAGATAAAGCACAGCATCAGACCTGTCTCGTCAGCTGTCTGCAGCCGACAGTGGCACAGTTTCAAGACAAACCGTGGCTAGACGTTTGGAAGATATTGGTCTATATGCTCGCAGGCCTGTTAGATGTGTTCCACTCACGTCAATGCACTGTGCGAGCGGTTAACTTGGAGTAGAGAACATGCAATGTGGACAGCGGCACAGTGAGCTTGTGTGATGTTTTCCAACGAGTCCAGGTTTAGCTTGCAGTGTGATTCGCGCCAGACATTCATATGCAGAACGTCAGGTACCCGTTACCACCAAAAAAAAAGTCATTGAACGACACCGTGTGGGGCAGGAGTGCTCGTTTTTTTTTTTTTTTTTTTTTTTTTGGGGGGGGGGGGGGGTATCTTATTGGGCGCCAGAACAGATATGCATGTTCAAATCAGAAGAATGATAGGCCAAATTTATCAGGACATCATTCGGAAACGACATGTAAGTTTGTTTAGGGGTGCCATGAGCCCAGAATTTGTGTTTATGGATGACAATGCGCGTCCTCACCATGCAAACGTTGTACACGGATGCCTACAATCTGAAGCTATCACTCGCATGGAATAACCAGTATTCTCAGTAGTTTTTATAAATGGTATCCTACATAAACCACCTTTTTTTGTTCTTGATCTTTTGTTTAATAAATGGACTTTATGAATAAGTCATGTTTGTTTTGCTTCTGAACCTTTATTTGCCTCAGCTAGCATTATCCTTAATTTATGGACATGAGTGTATTTCTTTATGCTAAATATTCAGTGCTTGCTTTTTGTGTAATTACGCGTTTTGAGGTTTCTTGAAAGCTAAAATCAAGTTTTTAATGGTTGCCCTTTGTTTATGTCTCTAGCCTTTTCAGCGTAATTAAAAAACAAATAATTAGTGGCAATTCAAATGTTGTATTTTAACGTTTATATGAGGTTACTACTTGTAAAGTTTGATCAAGTTTGATAAATTTCAAGGAGTGATGCAGATTATGGCAAGGGCACACGGGGCTCTCTCACAGGGCCTCCAAATTTAGGGGGCCTCAATTCCAAAAGCTGGAATGTAGTAGCATAAATTTTCATGCAAGGTGTCTATTAAAAAAATGAAAGATTAAAACTCTCTAGATTACATTAAATAGCTTAAACATTTGTTAAATTTTGTTTTTAATCTCTGAAACTAAATTAACATTTATGTTACATTAATGACGAATATGCTTCATCCGATTTTCGGCTGTCTTCAGATTAAAATTAAGGATTTTACTATGGGTTGATAAAAAAAAAACTGGAGAAATAGAACGAATAAACAAAGGACAAAATTTAAAAATCTGTTACATAGTATAAATCCTAAATTCCGTCAAAAAAGAAAAAAAAAAAAAAAAAAAAAAACCTTATAGTTTTTTTTTTTTTTTTAAAGGGAGGTCAAACTCTATAAAGCAGGAAGAGGGTCTCCAAACAGCATCATTACCCCGGGTCTTCAAAAAACATAGTCGGGCTCTGAACGACGGGTTCTCACACCGAATCATCTGTCAAATAAAGCTATTCCTAAACCTAGTTTGGATTGTTTTTAACGTAGGTTTGTATACAGTACTTGTTATCTTACTCCTTAATCTGCGATCTGTCTTTATAGTTTTTAAATGCAGAGGAAGAGAAAGTTGTGTGAGTAGCACACCAAAGTATTTTAAAATAACAAAATATTAGGCTTTTTTTTTTTTTTTTCAATAATCTGGGAAAATATCTTTGAAGAATATAATACCAAACAAATTTTAGTTAAGTTAGCAAATTTTTATAATACGGATTGTTAAATAATTTTCTTTTACGCTGTAAAATGCTTAAAAATAATTCGAATAATAAAGTAAACTGAAATTGAAATAGAGTTACTCTTACGTTAATAGAGTTACTCAGCGTTAACGATTTCAGTTTAACCTATTCCGAAAATAGGAAATCATATCTCTTCCGAATTTCATCACTCAGTTAAACACAGTTTAACCTACAAAATGAACTTCTTTGTCCATCAGTCACGTCGGTTTTCCACCTTTCTTTCTTTTTCCTTTTGCTTGTTATTGGATTCCAAGAAAAGTTTTCCTTTAAGAATTAAACAGAAAAAATAAAATAAAATAATAATAAAAATAAAAATAAATAAATACATAAAATTAAATAAATAAAACAAAAAGTCTTTGTTTAAAAGTCAATCGGTTGCAAAACAGATTAAGGAAAAAGTTGTTAAAGGAAAAACTTTTTGAAAAGAAAAGACCAACATATTCGAGAGCATATTTTTTCTTTCTATTCGTAGATTTTTATCTTTTTATAGATGTTTAACATTTATGAGGTTCAGATTATGGTGGTGATTTTAACAGAAAACAAAAAAGCTGTGAGCATAGATTACGCAACAATTTGTTAACAATACATTATCAAGCCATACACACATTTAAACATTATTAAAACAGGATATAAAAGGTGTAACAAATGAAAATATACCTAATTTAATTTTCCGTAGAAAATCCAAATACTATTGCGTGAGCCTGTAAATGAACCATCTAATGTTATTCTTACCATTTTTATATGAAATATCCTAAGAAAAAAAGTAATTAAAAAATATACATATAAGTTAGTTTTATTATGTTTAGGGTTACTATAAAGATGATCCTAAAAGAAATAATTTTCTTAAACCGTAATATATTCAAATTATTTTTCGAGTCTCCGTGCATAAACTAGTTATGCTAAACGTAATATTCTAAAAGTAATATTCTGCCGTAAAGATGAAAATTTTTCAATATAATGTATCAGTTTCGAGGAATAATAATAATAATTAAAAAAAATATATATAGATATATTAATGAAAATGGGAACATGGACGGACAACGGATAGATAGTCGAACCGAAGTAATATTTTTTTTTTGGTGTGGGGGGGGGGGGGGATATGTCGAAACTAAAATAAAATTACTCATAAGCAGCGACTTTTTAACCTATTTCGAAAATAGGAAATCATACTCGTACCTCTTCCGAATTAACCTACGAAATAATGTCTTTATCTAAAAGTCACGACGGTTTTCATTTTCCTTTTCCCCCTTTTGCTTGTTACAGGATTCTACGAAGTGTTTTCTGTTAAGCAAAATAAAATAAATAAAATAAAATCTTCGTTTAAAGTTTATTGAAATATATATATATATATAAATAAATAAATACAAATAAAAAATGAGGGCATGTTTATATATAGTACATACATACATATATATATATATATATATATATATATATACATATATATAAATAAATAAATAAAAAAAAAAAATGAGGGCATGTTTATATATAGTACATACATATATATATATATATATATATATATATATATATATATATATTTAAAATTTCTGGGGTTTAAATCTTGATGGTAAATTTATCACAACAACAAAAATTGCTATTTTTCAATGAAGTTGAAATGTATTTATGAATTTTAATTTGATTTGTCTGTCCGTCTATCTGCGCGCACATTTCCGTAAACATATTTAGAATGCTTTGAAACTGATATAAGCATATTTTTTACTAAAGAATTCGAATATATGACAGTCTATTAGAAAAACGTATGTGGCTTATATAATATGGTGTAAATGGTTTTTAAATGTGTATATGTCAGTATTTTTATACTACAAAAAACATAACAAAATTAACATTCTTTAGATTAAGCATGTCGAATGTGTTCCAATATTTTCATAGATTTTATATCAGCTTTCTTTTTCTTTTCTTTTTTCCCCCTCCTCAATCACAAATAATTCTTTTTATGAATCCGTAGAGTTATTTCAATTCAATGCACAGATACAGAAAGGAGAAAATATTAACCAATAAAAATCGTCCTTCAGTACTTGATTAATAAGGCTTTATAGAAAGAATTCAAGACCTTATGGAAATATTATAATCAATTTAATATTATCGTTTACACATAAAGTTCACCTGCAGTATTCTGTTTATTATTATTTTTTCTCTATATCATGACGCGGTAGTTAAGAAACCTTTCTAACCGACAAGGATTAAAGATGTTACCGCGATAGCTTAAATACAACCACACAATGAAAGAAATGTGATGAAATAAAATTCAAAAGTAAAAAAAAAAAAAAAAAAAAAAAAAAAAGTTCACTTTCAATGTCTGTGAAATAATGCGTAAAAGGAACGATAAGAAAGAGGGAGAGGGAGGGGGGGGGGGTTCGAACTCCTTACCTACTTCATTTTCGGCAAATTATCATAATCTTCTTCATAAATGAAACCGGTTTCGACGGCACCTTGACCGCCATCTTCAGGGCAAAACACTGATTGCTAGTCACAAGGTCGACAAAGTATATGAATTCTCAATAGCATGAGCTGAAGGCACGTTGTCATTGAAATTGCATTTAATTGATGTGAAGGAACTTCAAACCTTACGCCCTATTGTCCTTGTTAATAGGATTTTAAAAGTCGGATAATTAATTTCAGTGTTATAGATGAATAGCAACTAATAGAATGTAAATATTTTAAAAATTGGGAATTGCACCTTATAATAACGGTTACATAGTTGTTACAAAATATAACCAAAATGGGGGAAAATACAAGAAAAGCAGAAGAAAAGACTAAAAGGCCCCGTTCACAACCTCACTTTTACTGGGGTTGAATCCCCCAAATTCTCTCCAATTGAACCGGTTCCTCAAAAGAGGGGTTGATTACTAGGGTCAGAAACAACCCCACTCGGGACTGGGGTTAATCCTTCTAAAACCCGCCTTTTACCCACAATTCCTTTCGGATGTAACTGTGCGCTGCGCCGTATTGGATTTAATTTACCTCTGTTCGCTGTCTTTCACTTATTTGCTTTTAAGTTTTTTCGTTTATTTATTTTTGTTTACTTGAAAGATGTCTAGCAAAATTATGCGTAATGCTCGTTGGTCTCAGGAAGAGACAAAAGCTTTTCTGAATTTAAGTTCACTGTTTATTTTTACAAAAAACCTTAATAAAAAAAGTAAATGAAGTTTGAATGCATTAATATTATTTTCTAATAATATAACTGACTAATTTCAATTTAAGAATATCCATTTAAATGCCACATAAAAATTATATTTTATTTTTTCTTAATAACCGACATCTCTAAGAGAGTAAAGACATACAGTATTCTTTGATTATTATTCGAAATAGAAAATATAAATAAATAAATTACAATTATTTGTCAAGTAAGATTTTATTAGAACGATTTTACTTGTTTTAAAACTTATTGTTCTTTAAAAAATATATAATTATCTAAAGAAGTATAATGAATAAAAAACGGGAGCAACTCTCTGATGAATAAATCGGTGTTTTCAATGTACTTTTAAAGATAATGATTTAGAAGTCGCATAATTGTATTTCTAGTGCATAAATAAAGATCCTTTTTTCTATTTATTACAGTTAAAAGAAAATATTACTTCAAATATAATAGAATAATAAAATATTTTCGCTTGTGCTTTTCATTCGTAAATTTATACACTACTTTTCCTTAAATGGCCGGACACTTACGATTTCAGACGCTTTGTCAAATATCTAGAAAAATTCTTGATGAATTGTCCTAAAACTCTCGGAGTGTAAAGAACATGCTAATTTCATATATATTTCAGCAAAAAAGTTTTCGCAAAAGCAACAAAGGGAGTGGTAAAAAATTAAAGAAAAAACAAAATGTTTGGGATTATCCTGTAAAAAGTAATGCTTTAGATACGGTCTGGCTGTAATATGTGATTATGACACTGCCTGCTGGGCGATTTACTGTAAATATAATCAGCACCAATTCATAAGAAAATTTAAAGTTTTTCGGAATTCCACCCATTATTAAACGAGATACAGCGCCCACAAAATTTTTATAAACCATGCACGACACACAGACAGGCATGCACTTTTAAAAATGGTCAAATTGTTGTCATGAAATTTCAAAACTTGTAAATGCATCGAAAACCAGAACTCAAAAATTTTCACGATTTTAATATTTTCTTCTTGCGAATAGAAAAAATAATAAAAATAATTGTTTTTATCAACTTCAGAATTTATAGAAAGTAATCTAACCTCTTGCCAATTCATTTTATATTTTGCGATAATCTTAAAAAAAATATTTCTTATAAATTTTATTTCTTTTTCAACTTTAAATAAGAAAATTATTTCTGTCTGTTATGTAATTTTGCGGAATGGAAAAAGAAAAATGTAGGACTATTTAACGCTAAAATTCTTCTTTATTTTATTTCCTTGCAGAGAATATATATATATATATATATATATATATATATATATATATATAATTTATTTATTTTTTAAGATCAATTCACTAAACAAACATATCTCAACGTTTTTCAAAGATAAAATCATGATTGTGGTAATTATTTTACTAAATACAGTCGGCAGCAAAAGTATCTGAGCACAAGCAAAGATTCTTGCATAAAAAATGTGCATTTAATACTATTTTGTTAAATAAATTCTTGTCGAATCATATTCCTAAACTGGCTAAGAACAGGATTCGATAAGGATTTATTTAACAAATCTGTATCAAGTGAACATTTTTTATATAAGAATTTTTGCTAGTGCTCGGATACCTTTGCTGCCGACTGCTTTTTTTTTTTTTTTTTTCTGTACATCTATAACTAACATCAATAGAATTTATGCGAATGTTTTGGTTTGTGAATTAAAGGGACATCTCATTTAAAGGGACCTTACTTCTTTCTTTCCCCATTGAAAACCGGTTGTCACCCTCTCCATCCTTATTCCGAGATAGATAGTTGTAAACGGACAAAACAGAAAGGGGGATTAAAAGAATCATCGTTAAAATGCGGGTTGATTTTCAGCGAGGTTGTAAACGGAGCCTAAGCTGTTTTAAAAGTTTCTCATCGGTATTTTAAATCGAATATTTTTCTTCTCTTTTTCTCTGTGTTATCAATATAATAACCTCTCCCTTCTTTTTTAACCTTTCAAACTTTCTTTTTCCTTTGGATTATCAACTAATAATAACTATTAGAAATAATAATTATTAGCAACTAAAATAAAGTAACAACTTAACAAAGAAGGAAAAAAAAAAAAAAAAACACGAAATGATTTCGTCCCTTATACGCACGCATACACACACACACATATATATATATATAAATCAAGATTTTCCTTGAAAAAAAAAAAAAAAGAAAAGAAAAGAAAAGAAAGAAAAACAAAGAAGCTTTTTCAAATTAAGTGTGTGTGATAATCAAAAAATAAACAGAGACATTTTAATCCTTATAAGATCAAAAATAAGCATTTTCCTTTTAGCTAAACTCTTTTGCATCAGACAGTTTATTATTAGCGTCTCCAAAAGGAAATGCTAATAATAATGTAAATTAATGAAAAATAATTAATAAAGCAAATTAATAAATAACACACACACAAAAAAAAAAGTTAAAATTTATATAGATTTTGTGTCTTAGTAGAATAATATATATATATATATATATATATATATATATATATATTATAAATAAATAAAAAGCAAAAACAAAATAAAGCAAAAATAAAATAAACAAATAATTAAAACTAAATAAATACAAATAAAAAGTAAAAATAAAATAAACAAATAAAAATAAATAACTTTTCCACATGAAGTGTGATAGAATTAAAAGAAAAACAGAATTTTTTTTTAAATTAATACTTTCCTGAGGAAAAAAAAAAAAAAAAACTTTTAAAGAGGTTTTTTTTTTAATGACAGAATTAACTAGTATGTTGTGGCCACCACAAGACTTTCTTCTATATTTTCCTATACATATTCAATCAGTAACAATATTAAAAAAAAAAAAAAAAAAAAAAAAAAAACGATTTTTTTTTTCTAAGTTTTTTTTTTTGTTTTGGAAAAATTAATACATATTCAATCACTAACAATATTTAAAAAAAAAAAAAAAAAATGCGAATTTTTTTTTGGTTAAAAGTAAAAAAAATTGATAACTTTGTTTTAAATTATCACAGATTTATAGTTCAACCATTCGTTTTAAAGGTATTGACGAGATCTTTCGAATGATATCCATCTTCAAAATTTACCCCCCAGGGGGGGAAGCGATGCCCCCCCAAGCACAAAATTTTTTTCCTAGTTACGTACTACTATTATCAATAATTCATATTAATTTTACAATCACAAGTGTAAAATAACTCTTATTATGCACATTTATACGAATTTTTGTCCTATTCAGTCATGTTAAAAATTTAGATAAAATGCTATCACAGCGCCTCCTGTTGAGCTATTGATCCCCAAATATAATCAGCACCAGTTTATGTCGGGGACCAACTAAATACCAAGTTTGGTAAAATTTCGTTAAAAAAAAAAAAAAAAAAAAAAGATTTTTTTTCTGTTTTTTTTTTTGTTAAAAGTAAAAAAAATCGATAACTTTGTTTTAAATTATCACAGATTTATGGTTCAACCATTCGTTTTAAAGGTATTAACGAGATCTTTCGAATTATACCCATCTTCAAAATTTAACCCCCCCGGGGGGGTACTTCCCCCCCAGGGGGGGAACCGATGCCCCCCCATGCACAAATTTTTTTTCCTAGTTAACTACTATTATTATCAATAATTCATATTAATTTTACAATCACAAGTTTAAAATAACTCTCATTATGCCCATTTATACGGAATTTTGTCCTATGCTGCCATGTTAAAAATTTGCATAAAATGCGATCACAGCGCCACCTGTTGAGCTATTGATCCCCAAATCTAATGGGCACCAGTTCATGTCAGGGTGCAACTAAATATCAAGTTTGGTTAAATTTCTTTCATTGGTTCGTGAGATACAGCGTCCACAAAAAAATGATACAGACAGACAGACAGACAGACACAGACAGACAGACACACAGACAGACATTTTTTAAAAACTATCAATTCGTGTTCAGGACATCCTAAAACGTGTAGATCCGTCAAAAAACGGAGGTCGAAAATTTTCGCGAATCCAATACTTTCTCTATATTACATATAGAAGAAAGTAAAAAGGAAACAAAAACTTTCCTTTTTAATTCGAACAAATCGTAAATAATCGTTTTCCTTTCGGCTCAACTCTTTCGCAGCTGTCATTTTAGAGATGCTTGTGTGGTCGTAGTAGTAAACGCAAGCGCTCGTGACGCAGCTCAAATACTATTTTTACAATAAAAAAATACATCAACAAAATAGAAAACTCTGCTACATAGCCCTGTTACAGCTAAGATAAGCAGTTTTTACATATCGGAAGTACACTGCCATCTAACGGTCAATGTAAGAAACATTTTCTGCAACATCGGTCCTTTTAAATTTTTATTCGTGTTACACTGGTTCAGTGAAATGTAGTGCTCCGTAATATAAATTTTAACCTTTATTAAAATGTAAAATTACAAAAGAAAAAGAAGTTTGGATATCAGTAGTGACTCTTTATGAGTAAGTTTTTCAATATGTTTTGCCTCACATACATTTTACTAAAATCTCACGTTTAAAAAAATGATGAATGTGCATTGATATATGTATTTTTATTTCTATCTAAATTTTTAATAAAAAATAATAATAAAATCATACAAAGTGTCGAATTTTCCTAATTAAAGAAATGAATTGTTTCTTTTATCATATGTTTCTTTTTGCTTATTCTATCAACCTGCCGGTAGGTTTGTAAACAAATTGGTGTTTACATAACGTGCTGTAATCTAGAAAATAAATAAATAAATAAACAAAAATAATAAAAATGAAAAACCACAGAAAAAGAAGTCAAGATAAAAATATTGAGTCTTTATAACTTTTTTTTTTAAACGTTTTTACTTGAAATATGATTAAATATATATATATAATATAAGTATGATATACTTGTTTATAACTTGGAAATTTAAATAATAATAAAAATAATAAACTTGTAACGTGCCAAAGTTGTAAGGATTTTTATTTACAGATTTATTTACTTTTTCCATGCTCATTTTTGTTTAATCTGCCTATAAGCATGTAGATTTATAAACAAACTTATGTTTACACGCAACCAGATGAACTTCATAAAAAAAGTAAATAAAAAATATCTTTGAAATTTTTTTCTAAAACTATAGCGAGAAAATTGAATATCAGTAGACTCTTTATCAGTAAGTTTTTTTTTATTATGTTTTGCCTTTTTACCAATTATTGAATTGAAATTAGACTTTTCAAAAATAGATAAAGTTATATATTGGCATATGCATTTCAATTTTTATTTGTTTGACAATTTTAATAATTATAATAACAACAATTATAATAAAACACGAAATATGACATTTTTTTTTTTTTTTTTTTAAATATGATTATTGTTATTTTAATTCTGTTACTATTGTCATGTCGGTAGGTTTGTAAGTAAACTGATGACGGATGTACTTTATAATATAAGTAAATAAATAAAAATTACTTTTTTATTAACTTATTTTCTAGAGTAAATAATTTAAATATTTCCAAAAATGGAGTATGATTTCTTTCTTTCCTTTAGTTAAAAAATAAATGAATAAAGATTAGGAATTGTTAAACGTTTAAAGTCTATACCTTTTTTATTATTATTACGGTACGGGACCCCACACTATCCCCCTGCTTGCTCCGTCCACCAACCCCCGAGATGAGGCTTTGCCACCCCTGACTCGCTTCACTTATTAATATCTGCGGGGCTCTGCCCGCCTATTCGCTGCTTTGCCTTTCACTGAATAGGAATATTAATAGTGCATAACATAAGACAAAAGAAGAAAAATGTTATAGAAATTGACATATTCAATGTCAAATTGAAATACATAATATTTAATACCACCATTCTTTTCTTTTGAATGAAATAATATGCAAAAAATCATGAAATTTTTTTTTTAAGAATAGAAAGAAATTCTTAATATCTGGACCATTTTGTGTTACAGCTTTAGTATATGACCCCTTTGGCAACTTTCAAATTTTTGTCACTATTTGGCGAATAATTGGTATAATTGCTTGTAAAAAAATAAATAAATAAATAAATATAGGGCAGTATGTAATACTCTATATGTATTTCTGATGTACAGCTATGTAATAATTTTACACATTCGAAAATGTTTGAAAAGAAAAAAATGTTTATTATTATTATTTTAATTTAGAAAAATTTTTTACAGCTTCAATTTCTAATTCTTTCCTACTTCTTAAAATAATGAAGGATAAAATGTACTCGATTTTCCGTAAGAGTAGAAAAAGTATATGCATAGACTAAATAATTTATTTATGGGACAACACAAAAGAATTTCGATGACGTACGTATCATCCAATTGATGTCAAATCAGGTTGAAATATTAATGAGTTATAATTAATTAAATAAGTGCATTCTTTTTAGTGCAAATAATTACCGTGACTCCTTTTCTGGGATACATAAAAGAATTTCATACTATTACGATCTATAGTCAGTATTTCTTAAAAGTGTATTATTTATTATCTTTATGGCATCTGTCCCGCTATTCTTGCCGGTCAATTGCAGCAAATAAGTGACAATCCGTGGGCTGACTTATATGAAGAAAATTGCCTTCAAATCGCAGATGCTGTATATAGGACCTTTGGTTCCATTTAAAATTATTTTCTGTCCATGACACGACACCAACCAACCAACCAACATGCTTAACCCTCGTTAAATATAATGAAATTTTATTGGAATTTTAAAAGAATGCTTTTCAATGGAGAAGTGGGGGGGGGGGGGGCATAGAATTGGTAATTCATTTACAGGGTTACTCAAAATAATTTCGATATGTTATGTAATCATTTTGCATGAAATTTGGTACAAGTATTTATGAACTGCAGGGAATTAATACATGGCAATTAGTTATTAGGGAATATATAAATAGTCATAGAAAGAGAGATACAGCGGAGGGGGGTGGGTTGGGGGTGCGACAGCCCCCCTGAGAAACCGTTCTGTTTATGTAGCAAATCAGTCGAATCAATATATAATATTATATTGTTACGAAATTGTAAATAATTGTGTTTATTTTTGTATAAATTCTTTCAAAGAGGCTTAGTAAGTTGATAAAGTGCTAATTTTGTGCATTTCTAGTCGTTTTAGCGTTGAAATAGCCTTATTTTCCCTTAAAAACGCATTAAAAAGCCCCAGTAATGCACGTAATGGATTTGGCGCCAAATTTGGCGACTTTTTCCCACCTTGGCGATTTTTTTGGCGACCTTGGCGAGAAAATCCTTATATGGGATATACCAAATATGGAAGCTGTAAGTTGATTGGTTGACCACTTTCTAGAGTTTTCTCGAAAAATCTGGGCTCCATGGAACAGCATATAAGGAGCGCTTCCTCGCCAAGGGCAGTCAGTTCAGTTCAGATCTCAGCCAGCGTCGCTAGTGATTGCATTGCTCTTAAGCCTCTTTGAGAGAGACTTGCTTCAAGTGTTATTGTTATACAGTTTGTACTGTGGATTTGCTATTGACAGCTGTTGTTTAAGCTGTGTTTACTGTTTGAATTGAAGCTGATACTTGGTTTATAGACCAGTATTTTTCTGGAACTTTCTGTGAATAAATTACTGAATTTTTATACGTTTGGCCGTTCATTCTCAGACAACTCACGAACCCCCAAGTACGCAACATTTCTGGTGTCAGAAGTGGGATTGTCTGTGAATGGTTATAACTAGAGCTATGGAGGAACAGATGAAGAAACTTCTAGAAAGCTTAGCTACCCAGATGAATGAAATGAAAGAAGGGCAAAGAGAAATGAAGGAAGGACAAAGAGAGATGAAAGATAGCCTGAGTCAAGAGATGAAAGAAATGAAGGCAGCACAAGAGAAAATAGAAACAGGACAAAGGGAAATGAAAACAGCTCAGGAAAAGATGGAAGCCAGTTTGACCGAAGAAATTAAATCTAATCAAGATGAGATGAAGAGAGAGCTTTCAACGGCAAAAGAATCGATAGAGGGTAAATTAACGGTGATGGAAAATAGAATGCATGGAATAGAAGAGAAAGTTCTAAAGATAGAAGAGAGTTTTGAAGAGAAAGCTATGAAGATAGAGGAAAATGTAATGAAAGTAGAAAAGAATTTTGAAGAGAGATTTATGAAGATAGAAGAGAATTTTGAGGAGAAATTTAAAGAAAACTTTGATCAAGAGCTGAAAGGAAGGATTTCAGAGATAGAAAGCAAGTTTAAGAGAATGGAGGAAGATCTTGAGAGAAAAATGAAAGAAGAGTTGAGCGGAGAAGTAATAGGGAATGAACTGCAGAGCAAGATTCGGAATCTCGAAGAAAAGTTAGAATCCATGCCTCAGGAAACTGAAAAGAAAGAGAGAAGAATCCAGAATCAGGAATTTATTAAGCTATCCACCTACGACGGCAGTTCCTCCTGGCATGTATATAAAACGCAGTTTTCCATCGTAGCTGAAGCTAACGGCTGGGACTCTACCGCCAAGTCAGTCCATTTAGCAGCAGCATTACGGGGAGATGCAGCCGAGATACTGAGAAATGTTACTAAAGAAGAAAGGAACGACTTCGAGGCCTTGACTAGAGCACTGGAGCTACGGTTCGGAGAGAAGTGTTCTAAGGACTATAGTCGCCTCCAGCTAAAGTCCCGTTACCAGAAAACGGGCGAAAGTTTGCAAGAGCTGGCAGCGGACATTCAGAGATTGTCACACCTAGCATTCTCAGACTGTCAAGCTGACACTCGAAACGACTTAGCTCTTCAGTACTTTATCGATGCTGTTCGGGATCCAGAAATTCAAAAAGCGCTGAGACTCTCCAACATCAGAGACGTAGAATCAGCTTTAGGCTATGCGCTTAGGATAGAGGCAGCCCAACAAGCCTCCCGTAAAGAACGCCATACCATAAGAGCAGTCTCATTAAATGATATGCCTGCTGATGAAAATGAAATGAAGAGAAGTTTCGCAGAGATCTTAAAGAGATTGTGCAGCCTGGAAAATAATATAGGAAAAAAGGATCGGAAGATAAAGTGCTGGGGCTGTGGAGGGGATGGTCATGTGAAGAGGAACTGCCCTGTACGACCAACTGTAGGAAATCACCCGGCTTCAACATTACTGTAGGGAAACTAAGAGGAGGCCGTCTCGAGGGGCGGAGGTTGCCTAAAATTAAAGAGCCCCAATTTACAGTATTTCATGTTTCATCGATGAGTGGCGGCGATAATGGACTTTACGTCTATGGCCAAGTTAACAACACCGCCTGCCGGATGATTCTGGACACGGGAGCCAACGTGACCATCATTAGAGCGGATTTGGCTCAAGAACTAAAAGAGAAGATCATCTGGACGCCGCCCTGCGTTAAACTCCAGACTGTGACCGGAGACGAAATCAAAATATATGGGAAAATGAACTTGACCATCAGTTTTGGTAATGCCAGTTACCATCATATGGCATATGTGGCTGATATAAGAGATCCTTTAATCACTGGAATTGATTTCCTGAGAAAATTTAACTTTCAATTGGACTTCAAGAATAATGAACTGCATTCGAGTTCGGAAGACATCGCTGTGTTCAACACTGAAAATCAAGACATTCAGACAATTTGCCAGATAACAGCCAAGTCTGAAATTTCCATCCCTCCACACACAAAGACAATAGCTTCAGGAACACCACCTACAAAGCAATACTTCCGCTATGGACTGATTGAATACCCGAATACAGACAATAGCCCAAGAGGAGTTCTGGTAGCTTCATCTCTAGTTGATCACTCAAAGAGTACTATTCCTGTGAGAGTCGCAAACATCAGCGATAAGGTCCGAACAGTGAAGAAGGATGAGGTGTTAGCAGCCTGCACTCCTGTAACATGCATAAACCGCCCCACGCAATCAACCGAATCCAAGTCTTCTGAGCAATTAACAGCGGAACTACTCAAGAATGCAGAATTAGGAAGCGAACAAAGATGTGCTGCCGAGAAGCTACTCCAAGAATTTAAAGACCTTTTTTCTTGAACACCTGAAGACGTCGGGAGAACGAACATCACCCAGCACAGAATTGATACAGGGAATCATCCTCCAATCAAACAACATCCAAGAAGACTTCCATTTGCTAAACAGGAAGAGGTCACTGAACTTCTAAGTGAAATGCAGTACAATGATGTCATCGAGCCATCAACGAGTCCTTGGGCCTCTCCCATAGTACTGGTGCGAAAAAAGGATGGTTCAACAAGATTTTGCGTGGATTATCGTCGTTTGAATGATATCACGAAGAAAGACAGTTACCCTCTTCCCAGAATTGACGACACCTTAGACACACTTGCTGGCAATAAATGGTTCTCGACTTTAGATCTGAAGAGCGGTTACTGGCAAGTAGAATTACATCCTGATGATCGTGAGAAGACTGCATTCACCACGGGACAAGGACTGTGGCAATTTAAAGTTATGCCGTTCGGATTATGTAATGCACCTGCCACCTTCGAACGCCTGATGGAGACAGTGCTAAAAGGACTTTCCTATGAAGCCTGTCTGGTGTATTTGGATGATATTATCATTGTGGGGCGCACCTTTGAAGACCATCTACGAAACATCCGAAAGGTGCTGGAGAAACTCAGAATGGCTAACCTCAAATTGAATCCAGGCAAGTGTAACTTGTTCCGTCGTGAAGTGAGCTACCTCGGGCATATCATCTCTGCCGAAGGTGTGAGAACTGATCCTGAGAAGATCTCTGCAGTCGAGAACTGGAGTCGTCCTGAAAATGTGCACCAACTACGAAGTTTCCTGGGGTTATGCACTTATTACAGGAAGTTTGTCAAGGGTTTCTCAAATATTGCTAGACCACTCCACAAGCTGACGGAAGCAAAACAGAAGTTCCTGTGGACAGATGAATGTGAAAATGCGTTCAAGCGACTTAAAGAGGCCTTAACATCATCGCCTATCTTGACGTATCCACAGCCCGACAGACAGTTCATACTTGATACAGATGCCAGCCATGAGAGTGTCGGTGCTGTTCTGTCGCAGGAAATTGATGGTCAAGAACATGTCATTGCCTATTGGAGTAAATGCCTGTCTAAACCAGAGCGACATTACTGTACCACCAGGAAAGAGCTACTCGCCATCGTAAAAGCCATAGAACATTTCCATCATTACCTCTATGGCAGAAGATTCCTGCTCCGGACTGACCATGCATCTTTAACGTGGTTGCTCCAGTTCAAGAACCCAGAAGAACAGATTGCCAGGTGGATACAACGCCTGCAGGAATATGACTTCGAGATACGTCATCGTAAAGGGACTCTACATGGTAATGCAGATGCCTTGTCACGGAAGCCCTGCTCGGAAAACTGCAAGCACTGCTCTAGAGCCGAACAGAAATACCTGTCGATAAATCCGGTTGCCTGCCAAGTTACTGTCTCAACACCATCAGATCAAGATCCCGATCCATGGAGTGACGAAGAACTTAGAAAAGCCCAGTTGGAAGATCCTGACATAAAGCCAATATTACAGCTGAAGGAGACGACCAGCAACAGACCTATCTGGCAGGACATTTCCAGATTTAGTCCCATTACGAAAAGTTATTGGGCACTTTGGGACTCTCTTCATATCAGAAACGGCGTATTATACAGAAAGTGGGAATCTGATGATGGGAAAAGCTTCCGATGGCAGATTTTATTACCAAGATCAAAAATTCCAGCTGTTTTAGAACAACTGCATAGTAGCTCTACCGGAGGCCATTTTGGGGTAATGAAGACTCTGCAGAAAGTTCGGGAACGCTTCTACTGGTGCAAGGCAAAGGAGGATGTGGAGAAATGGTGTAAATCCTGTGATGCTTGTGCGGCACGTAAAAGCCCGCAGAAACGAAGTCGAGGAAGACTGCAACGGTATACCGTGGGAGCACCATTTGAACGGATTGCAATCGACATCTTGGGTCCTTTGCCACGGACCTCCAGTGGAAATAAATACATCCTCGTCGTGATGGACTATTTCACCAAGTGGCCTGAGGCATATCCCATTCCCAATCAAGAGGCATGCACAGTCGCAGAGGTCCTAGTGCAGCAATGGGTGTCAAGGTACGGCACGCCCCTACAACTTCATACCGACCAAGGTAGGAACTTTACCTCTGATGTTTTCAAAGGACTGTGTCAACTACTTGGCATAGACAAAACCCGGACAACACCCTTACATCCCCAGTCGGACGTCATGGTCGAGAGGTTCAATCGTACCATCCTGAATAACCTCTCACTTCTAGTATCAAGGAACCAGCAAGATTGGGACTTGAAGTTGCCATTGTTCCTGCTGGCTTATCGAACTGCTGTCCATGAAACCACCGGCTATACTCCAGCCCAGATGCTGTTCGGACGTGAACTTCGTCTCCCTTGTGATCTCCTGTTTGGTTGTCCACCCGATGCGCCTTCATCGCCCGAGGAGTACATCCAAGATCTCCAGGCACGATTTGAGGACGTACACAACTTTGCTCGGGAGCGGATTAACATGGCAACGGAGAAAATGAAGACAAGGTACGATCTAAAGGCTACACAACATGAGTTCCAGGAAGGAGAGAAGGTCTGGTTGTGGAATCCTGTTCGACGCAAAGGACTCTCTCCCAAGTTACAGTGCAACTGGGACGGACCGTACACAGTCTTAAAAAGGCTGAATGATGTAGTGGTGCGGATCACTAAAACACCTTCATCAAAACCGAAGGTGGTGCACTATAACAGGCTAGCCAAGTACCACAATTAACGGTAAAATTTAAATTTAAAATGTAAATACTGGTAAAATTTGCGCATGCGCACTGTAAATATTTGTATATAAATATTTGTACATATTTGTGAATTTTGTAAATATTTCCCACTTAATTTATATTTCTATGTTATCTTTATGTGCAACTTAGTTCTTGTGTTTTAGATTGTGTAAATTTGTTTAGTTTCGCCTCTTAACCAAGGGTTGCACTGCCCGGGACGTGCAGTCCTTGGGAGGGGGGCAGTGTTACGAAATTGTAAATAATTGTGTTTATTTTTGTATAAATTCTTTCAAAGAGGCTTAGTAAGTTGATAAAGTGCTAATTTTGTGCATTTCTAGTCGTTTTAGCGTTGAAATAGCCTTATTTTCCCTTAAAAACGCATTAAAAAGCCCCAGTAATGCACGTAATGGATTTGGCGCCAAATTTGGCGACTTTTTCCCACCTTGGCGATTTTTTTGGCGACCTTGGCGAGAAAATCCTTATATGGGATATACCAAATATGGAAGCTGTAAGTTGATTGGTTGACCACTTTCTAGAGTTTTCTCGAAAAATCTGGGCTCCATGGAACAGCATATAAGGAGCGCTTCCTCGCCAAGGGCAGTCAGTTCAGTTCAGATCTCAGCCAGCGTCGCTAGTGATTGCATTGCTCTTAAGCCTCTTTGAGAGAGACTTGCTTCAAGTGTTATTGTTATACAGTTTGTACTGTGGATTTGCTATTGACAGCTGTTGTTTAAGCTGTGTTTACTGTTTGAATTGAAGCTGATACTTGGTTTATAGACCAGTATTTTTCTGGAACTTTCTGTGAATAAATTACTGAATTTTTATACGTTTGGCCGTTCATTCTCAGACAACTCACGAACCCCCAAGTACGCAACAATATAATAAGGAATAATAATAAAAAAAAAAATGATGCATTGAATAATGTGTAGGACGTTGAGGCTCCTGATCTGCAGATCCACTAGTTTATAAATGAGTTTGAATTTGACTCGAAAATATTTTTTTAATGCCAAAATATATCCGAAGTATTTAAAAATATATTTTAAAATAAAAAAGATAAATACATTTTAAAGACAAAAAGAAATGCAGTCAAGTATACAGTCGTCAGTCACGACGCTATTTCACTATTCACACGAAAAAATAAATAAATAAATAAAATAAAATAAACTTATTAAAAAAAACAAAATAATAATAAAAAATAAACAACGTAAGAAATTGCTAGTAAGAAAATAATTTTCGAAAAGTAGAAAAAAAATACATATCTGCAGACGACAAATTACAATCTTAAATTCATTTTTTCACTGAAAATATCTAAAATAACACTTTTTATTTTTATACAGACGATAAATTTCTTTATTACCAATAGCAAGATTGACTTTTTTTTTCCTTCACCATGGATGACATTTTATGTTCCCTGGTAATTATGACGTCATAAGAGTGAAAGAACAACGATTTGGAGACCCTTTTTGCATATTGGCAGAGTTTTGCAGATTAGAGTACCTTTGTTAATCCGGCTTTTTTAATTAATAACCCCGGTAATTAAGCTGATAGAAATTTCGAATCAACTGAAATGTCTTCTTTGGAGTATACCTCTCATGATGCGGAGGACGAAAGGAGATGCGGTCGCAGACAAAAAAATTTCATGCCAGCGACAATAACTTTTTTTTATTTTTTAAATGCGCATTTTTTTCTTTCAATCGAGAATGTATGATTTAGTAGTTATAAGTCTTCAAATTAACTCGTGTATTTCGAAATCTTTATTAAACTTCATTTATAATCCTGTCCGAAATTATAAAATAAACTAATTGTTTTAGGTGCACTCTACTCAGTTTTTAATATGTTTATTCTCATACATTCAGGACCCGGTTTACCATTAGGCGAACTTAAGCGGTCGCCTAGGGCCGCCGAAAAAGGAGGGCCGTCAAAAAAATTGAAACACTGTCAAAAATTTAAGGGGGAAAAAATGGATGGAAGAAAAGCAAAAATCATAAACCAATTTTTGCTTTTTCTTTCTCTTTTTTTTTTTTCTCTTGCATAATCAATTATAAATTGAAAGTAACCTTGTTTAAGGATTCTAACTTTTTATAAAAACGCCTTAACCCTTTCAAAAGCAAGGAAATTCGCTCATTTAAAATAAACTACCAGCAGAATTTGCGAACAAGTCTAAAATAGCAGAAATAAATGAAGAATTTTCTTCTTGTTATTAAAGTAAAACTTTGTAAAAATTTCAAAGATGAATTTTTGCAGTTGGGAATTAAAATTAAGTACTCTGGTTAAGGTACTGAAATGTTGATTTTTAATAAACATATGCTTTGATTTGTATTGTGATAATGAAGGAAAGCTAGATCTTTTCAAATTAGATGGAAAAAATGATGAGGAGAGGTTGAATGGTTTGCAGTTTCAACCCGAACAATTTGGTTTTAGACCTAAACATTGCACCAGCCATCACAATAACAGAATTTATTCACGATAGTTTTATTCAATCTGAAAAATTCAAAGCCCTTTTACTTGACATCACTAACGCGACGTGATTGACAGTTTAACATGGTGGCCTCATTTTTAAGCTCATTCAGCTTAAAATTCCAATTCCTTATATCAAATTCCTTCATGATCAACTAAATAATAGAACTGAGAATAAGAAAAAAAAAAAAAAAAAAACAGTATTAAATGCATAAGTATCGAAATAAAAAATTCCTGAAAGTTTTATACATTTGTGAAAAAAAAAAAAAACTTCCTAAACAAGTCAGAAAATAATAACAGGAGACTTGGCGTTGGAATATTAAAACTCGAATAAACTACTACGTCAGAAACGCCAAAGAAAAAATATTGGAAATGCATACAGCTCCCCTTCTTGATGCTAATAGTTAAACTGTTAAGAATTCCATAAAATTTGCAAAAAACATTGAAAACTGCCCTCACACTAATCTCACTATGGTTTCTTTTGATGTAAAATATCTTTTCACTAATGTTCCAATAAGTGGCGCCCTCTGCTGTCTCGAAAATAGATTAAAAGAGTTTCATTTCACATCTTTTGAAATACCAGAATTAATCTCTCTTACCCGCATTTGTTTATCACAAACCACCTTTTCTTTTCAAAATAAATTCTATCGTCAGTCTGAAGGTTTAGCCATGGGTTCCCCTCTCTCCCCAATTCTCGCAGATATTTACATACACTATTTCGAAAGCAAGCTTTTTAAGAAAATATCTTTTCCTTTTTGGACCCGTTACGTTGACGACACCTTCACGCTTATCGACATATCTCATCACAATATTGACCATGTCTTAGAAACTGTAAATTCAAATGATAGTAATATCCAATTTACATATGAAATAGAAAATAATGGCTCCCTTCCATTTCTTGATACCCTCCTCTCTCGCACTGCAAATGGATTTTCAACCACCGTCTATCGAAAAAAATTTGCTGTCTCCCTTCCTCCCCATGCGCGTTCATGTCACCCACAAAATGGCTGCATTCTATACTTTTGTAAACCGTGCACTTAATATTTGTTCAAATCCTAGTTTATTAAATTCTGAAATTAAATACCTGAAAGCTATTGCAATTGACAGAGGTTATGACCCTTCCATTATAGATAAAGCTATCCAAAAATTACAGCTCCCTCGTATTTCGTCTACTAAACCAGTCTCTTCTAATATCAGTATTGTCTTACCCTATTTTCCTAAATCCAGTCAAACCATAGCTAAAATTCTCAAACAATATGATTTTAAAGTAATATTTTCGTCTTCCAATAAACTCACCTTTTCTCAGTTAAAAGATCCCATTGATATGCATAATTCTTGGTACTTACAGTATTACAGTATTTCCTCTCAGTGTGGTTTATCATATATTGGCCAAACTAAACGCAATCTTAAATTTCGTCTAAAAGAACATATAAATTACGTTCGCAAACAAGAAACCAATAAATCGGCTATTTCTAAACATTGCTGGAAGGAAAATCATAATTTTAAATTTAATTCAGCTAAAATAATTTGCAGACCTAAATCCATTCATGAACTCGACTTCTTTGAAGCTTTTCATATTTATAAAAATTTTAAAAACCTTGTAAATTGTGATTTCGCTATTCCCTATTTGTCTGACTGTTAGAAATTTTATATTCAGTCCACATTTTCTTAATTTTTCTACTGTTTACACAGCTAACTCTTTCCTAAATTCCTATTGGCCACTCTCCCCACTTTTCCCGTAATCCTATTGGTTGAACTAAATCCGGCCCCTCTCCTATATATACGAGCACTTCTCCGGTTTCAGAATCCTTTTCTGCCCTGAAGACGGTACGCTTTAGGCTACCGAAACATCTGTATGCATTTCCAATATTCTTTCTTTGGCGTTTCTGACGTAGTAGTTTATTCGAGTTTTAATAAGTCAGAAAATAGTTCAGATTTCAGAAAGGTCTTAAGAATAGATTTAAAATACGCAAAATATATAAATTAAGATTAAAAAATAAATAAGAGTAAATTAAAATTACATAAGGACGATCTTTTCTCGCCTATGGTGTCTAGAAAATCTGTTTCATGCATTGATTGAACAGCGGTACAGCCCCCGGCTCACCGCTCGAAGAGCGGTGTTGAGCTGAACCAGGACCGAGGTCCTGGTAGGGCTGTTTCATGCATTGATTTTAGATAGTCTTTTCAGCAAAAGGATTTACCTTTAAACGGAAAAAATTAAACGCTATTTTGATTCTCATCACAGGCCCACCAGTGGCCGAGCGGTTATACGCTCAAACAGAGCTAGTAGATGGGAAGTGCGCGGTTCGATCCCAGGTCGCGATCATCTACCTAGCTGTTCAGAATTTTCCGTATTTTTCTCCAAAACACATGTAAATACGGGCTAGGACCCCTTTGAAAGCCCCCTCCCCCCTCGGAGAGCATTCTACCTATAGGTCTCGGACCTTAGAGTAGTCAATCGGTCTTAAACACTACCAATCGATTCGTATTAGCATATCTAAATCAGAACGCCTAATTATGTCGCGCGTTTATGAATGAAAAGGCTTCGAAATTGTATTTGAAAGTGATCAGTTTGCAATTAATAATAGCCGACACAAAATTTCATCTGATAAATCAATCCAGTGAGAAATGAATTAATAAAAATGTTATTTTCCATATACATTGAGTTCAAGCAAAAGTGAAGGGGAAAGCATTTTTAACAATTTTCAATAATGTTTTAAAATGTTGACGACTTCAGTTTGTCAGCACGGCCGTAGCTAATATTCTTTATTTAAAATGGTAGAAATAGGATAACTAGCTTGTGTACAGGGACACCCAAAAGAATGACAGTTAATTGCTTTCTATGAGATGTATTTTTATAAATGACATTTAAAAAACTTTAGAAGGCTGTATTAAGATTGTTACTAAATTTTAATACAGTCGTATTAAAATGTAGATTTATTATTTATATGATAAAAAATAAATAAATAAATAATAATAATGAATAAATCTGTAGAATATAGTATGTTTAGCATTAAGATTTACAGGATCACACCAAAATATTCAAACACATTATAAGAGCTTAAGAGCTACAATTGGAAATCACTAGAACTGCATTTCCATTTGTGTTAAGGTTTTTTAACATTTTTCAACAATGTTTTGGAGGGATTATGAATTCAGTTAGTTTGTCTGCCTGTATTTTTTTCCGTTGTGTGATAACGTACGCAAAGTACATTAAAGAGTAAACGAGGCAACAAGTGCATATAGTTGGAAAATATTAATAGTCTATGCGAACCAAATGATTTTTCGTTCTTGTTTAAAGAATGGAACGAATTTTTGTTACCACTTGGTTTAATGTAAAATGTAAAATTATCATTTATTATGGAAGGATTAAAATTATAATAAAAATAAGAACTAATTAAAAAAATAATAATAATAACAGTAATATTTTAATATTATTATTATTCACTCTGGAACTTTTTCAGTGGTAAAAATGTAGCAACTTGATAGATTCACTCCGTTTTGTGATGCGATGCCGCAATCTGATCGCTAAGCAATGATGAGGGAATGACGGATTTTTGGCAAAAATTTTCATGCAAAAATTTTCTTTATTATTCTGTTCTGTTGTAATAGTTTTTACTCACATTTTCGGCCAAACGGTTTGTGGTACAAGCTGTACGTGATGTATGAGTACATGTACAGATATAACAGTATTGATGTATAGTAGTGCCATTGTACATCAATACGTGCGATGTCATGTAGAGAATGGAGATTCGTATAAACAGAAATTTTAAGGCATTTCCCCAATCGAACATTTATCACAGTCAGGTAGAAAAGCCAAAGATTTGATTTAACTCTTATTTTTTCTTATTTCTAAATATACCGAATCCAATTAAATTTTTACAAAAAAAAAGAAAAAAAAAAGAGAGAATGCGATTTAAATTTATATTAATTTATAATATTAGAATAAGTTGAATCTTAATATAGCAGCTTTTTCTTTTGTAAGGGAGGAAGGGGGGGGGGGGGTTAAGGATCACGGTGAGAAAATTTACCTGTGGTCACATAAAATCAATAAGCTGCCCGGGCGCAATATCTATTAGAGGGGGCCGCCAAAAATCTATTGCTTAGGGCCGCCAAAATTGTAAAGCGGCCCCTGCATACATTTCTTCTATGGTTTATTCTATATTTATGATAAGAGCAATGAACTTGCTTGATAACTAGGCTTAGTCAGAGACTGAAATGCCCATTCATAAAGTTACTTTCCTCCCGCTTCAATCCATCTACATTATACAATTTTGCCATTTAATGTTATTGCTATTAATATTTTAGTTTTCATGTATTTCCATACCATTTCCCACGCAATAATCTCCGAAAAGCAAGTTTATGCAAAATATTGCCTTGTCCTACCAGGTTATGTAAAATATCCAATTTCAAATAATTATCCGAAATAGAATGTTGGACTTTAATAAGATATATTATAATTGATATTTTAAAACAGGTTGATTCAAGTCATTCATTCTTGAAATAAAGTGTACACAGACTAATAAACTGACTAACAAACAGATTAACAAACAGACTAACAAACAGATTGTGGTGTTGGTGTTAGAAGGTCAATTGAATACGCTAGGATCCCTAATGGGTCATAGCGCGTATTTACGCAAGTTTCGATAAAACCACGGAGAATTCCGAATGGCTAGGCCGAAGAGTGTGACCTGGGATCGAACCCAGAATCTCATGTCTACCAGCTTTCAGAGCAGAACCTCTCGGCCAATGGTGGGGCGATTAACCTATAGACAAATACTACATAGATTTTTCGATTTTCTATTCTCTCATACCGCAAAACATATAAAAAAGTAAAATAATGCGAGGTCGAAAATTTTCACAAATACCAAAATTCACTGTACCAGTTGCATGATGGAGAACTAATTAAATAATAATAAAATAAGTAATAAAAAATCTGGAGTGACTCCACTCGACTTTCCGAACATTGAGTAACTAACAGTTTTGTAGATAAAATAAAGAAAGAGGAATTGCTAAACAAACAAAAGAGAGAAAACCATAATAGAGTGTTTTTTTCTCCATATATCACACGAGGTTTTATTTAACGCTACTGAACTTTGAGCCCTTAGATCATAATGATAAAGAATTTTTCGTTTTGTCCCTGTAAAAATCTATAGATGCTAGATTCACCAAAATGCTTATAGTTAGTGCAACAGTGATTTATAATATTCATACAAATTTTCAGCTCAATTGAATAAGGCGTTTAGATGCTATCGCACTTTTAAAAATTTGGTCTCATAGGCCATAATGATAAAGAATTTTTCTTTGTGTCCCTGTAAAAAAACTGTAGTGCTAGATTCACCAAAATCTATACAGTTGGTGCAAATGCGACCTATAACATGTGTACAATTTTTTTGCTCAGATTAATAAGGCGTTTAGACGCTATCACACTTTTAAAAATTTGGCCCCATTGGCCTTAATGATAAAGAATTTTTCTTTGTGTCCCTGTAAAAAAACTATAAGTGCTAGATTCTCCAAAATCTATACAGATTGAGTATCTGTGACCTATAATATGGGTATAAAATTTTTGCTCAATTGAATAAGGCGTTTAGATGCTATCGCACTTTTAAGATTTTGGTCCCATAGGCCATAATGATAAAGAATTTTTCTTTGTGTCCCTGTAAAAAAACTACAAGTGCTAGATTCACCAAAATCTATAGGGTTCGTACTATGGTGACTTACAATATACGTACCAACTTTCAGGTTAATCGAACAAAGCCTTTAGACGCTAGCGTGTTCACAAACATACACACATACACACATACACACATACACACATACATACATACATCATCGTAAAAATAGTGAAAACGGACTCAGGGGACCTCAAAACGTATAGAAACATCAAAATCTCGAATTCGGATTTTTGACATGATTACAATACTTTCCTCACTATAGTGTTCGGAAAGTAAAAAGTAAATTGCATGTTTCATTGGTTTCTTTCATAATCGATTTCCAACTATAAATTACCCAACAACAGATTTATTTCAGATGAAATACGCAAATATTAAAAATAAAAGATAAAGTCTAATAAAATAATTATTTTATTAGACATCCGAATTATTAAAAAAAAAAAAAAATGTCTAAAAAAAAAAAAAAAAAAAAGACTAACAATGTACTTGACTAACGATGAATTTGTTTCCAAATGAAATATGCAAATACTGCAAAAAATAAATAAATAAATAAATAAATAAATAAATAAAAGATTTAAATAATTGTTTTTTTTCAAAAACTTATATTACAAAAAAGATATAGAAATAATCTGGTGTGTTACTCACACGACTTTGTCTTACGCTGAAATTTAATACTATAACTACAGGTTGGAGATTAAGAGGTAAGATAACTAGTACTGTTATGTAAACCTATGTTAAACAATTCAAATTAGGCTTCGGAAGAGTTTTATATGATAATTAGTTCTGTGTGGGGGGTGCTACCACCTCCCTCAACCCCCCGTTTCATTAATGCATACACATTTATATAGAATTTAATTCGGTTATTAAAAAAGAATTCTGTTTTTAAAAAATAATTTATTAAAGTTATTATGTAAACAAATTATCTTTTATGATAATGCTGACGATTTCCATATTAGAGAAGTAGTGTAACACTAAATATAAAAAAAAAAAAGTTGAATTAATATTACATTAAAAAAAAATTGGGTTAAAAATGAAAAAAACCGATAACTTTATTTTAAATTATTGCAGATCGATGGTTCAACCATTCGTTTTAAAGGTATTGGTGAGCTCTTTTGAAAGATACTCATCATTAAATTTTACCCCCTTCGAGGGAGAACTCCCCCCCCAGGGGGGGGGGAGAGGTGAGGCTCCACCATACACAAAATTTCTTTCTCAGTTGACTATCTACATTACAAAAAATGTATATTCGTTTCATTTGGCTTAGTGCAGTCTATGGATGTTAAACTCTACTTACCTGCAATTTCCCCCATAGACGTAATGTATTTGAATACTTTTGAGTGTCCCTGTACAAGAACCATTTGTTTCATCTCAACGAAAAGCTTACTGTAGCATCCCTATATGATACACATTTAGAATACCGAGTTTTGAATTTCTGCTACTATTTGTTCTTAAGATAGGCTGATAACAGACACACAGACCATTCGCTAAAAACATGATTTTCGTATTCAGGGGACCTCATAACATGTAAATATAACAAAAACTCAGGTTCGAAAATTTGACCCTAAAACATTACTTTTCGACCCTATGGGTAAGAGAAAGTAAAAAATTGTCTTCAAGAAATGACTAACAATGTATTTGACCAACAATGGCTTTACTTCCAAATAACCCATATTAGAAAAAGATATAGAAAAAAAAAAAAAAAAAAAAAAAAAAATCGTCTTCAAAAAATGACTAACAATGGATTTGACCAACAATGGATTAATTTCCAAATAAAATGTGAAAATACTAGAAATAAAGAATTAAAATATTTAAATAATTGTTTTGTAAGAAAAACCCATATTACATTAAAGATAAAGAAATAATCTGGTGTGTCACTTACACGACTCTCTTTTACTCTGCATTTCAATACTGTAAAGATAAATTGCAGATAAAGTCGTATGACCAATAGTGTAAGATAATAGAGTTCAATCTACTTTTAAAATAATCTAAAATAGGTTTAGGAACAGATTTATTTGACTTATTCTGTGTGAAGGATGCTACCGCCACCCTCAACCCCCTTGTCAATTATAGTGCCTACATTTATTAAAAAAAAAAAAAAAAAAAAAAAAAAAAAAAAACAAGACTATTATTAATTTGCTTTCAAACTTGCCAATCTTGATAAAATCTTTCAAGTGCCAACCTAATACGAATTTAAAAATACCAAATTTGAATTTCCTGCAGTTATTTGCTTATAAGCTCTGCTGATAACAGATATGCATACGAATCAACCGCTAAAAATTGGACACATATTTTCGTATTACGTTTTTGATCGTCAAATACAAAAATCGCCAAGGATGACAGATATCATCTATGCCAAAATGGGTACTATACATACATTTTTTTTTTTTTTTTTTTTTTTTTTTTTAACAAGCAGTTATACCAAAGAATTCATCGCCAAATAGTGACAAAAATTTGAAAGGGGTCATATAATAAAACTCTAATGCAAAATGATCTAGATATTACGAATTTCTATTCTGAAAAAATTACTGATTTTTAGTATATTTCATAAAATAAATAAATAAATAAATAAATAAAAATGTATTAAATACTATGTATTTGAATTTGACATTGAATGCTGGGATTTCTATAATATTTTTCTGCTTTTGTCTTGCGTTATACACTATTAATATTCCTATTCAGTGAAAGGCAAAGCAGTGAATAAGCGTGCACATGCACAACCTCGCAAGGATTAATAAGTGAAGCGAATCTGGGGGAGGCGAAGCCTCCGTCGAGGTTTGGAGAGCGGAGCGAGCAGGGGGCAGAGCCCCATAGTTAAAAAAAAAGACTAACAATGTACTTACCGAACAATAAATTTATTTCCAAATGAAATGGCAAATATTAAAAAGGAAATATAAAATTATTTTTTCATAATTATTTTATTAGAAAAATATATACTATTAATTTTTTTTTTAAATGTCTTCAAAGGACTTATTTTGAAACAAAATATTTAAATATTAAAAATGGAAGATAGAAGGTTTAAATAATTATTTTATTAGAAAAATTCGCATTTTAAAAGTATTAAAAAAATCGTCTTTAAAACCGAGTTTCAATAAATATACCCAACAAAGATTTACTTCCAAATTTACAAAAATTTCCCAAATAGTAA
The DNA here is from genome assembly GCA_963930645.1 of Salticus scenicus. NCBI lineage: Eukaryota > Metazoa > Arthropoda > Arachnida > Araneae > Salticidae > Salticus > Salticus scenicus. Next base: position 1,570,833 of record OZ005659.1, read on the forward strand.
AACCTTTAAAGATGATTTAAATAATTGTATCCTTTATTTCAAGGTGATCACAGTTCCAGTATTAACCACTATATGTGAGACCTTGACGTCATGGCTATAAAAATGGGTTGAAATAAAGAAAATAGAGGCAGGAATAAAATAATTTAAAAATCGATTATTTAACAGAAAAAAAAATTACCCATCGCTCTAACAATGCATTTAGAAAACCACATTAAATTTTACCAATGATTTAAATCGAATTTAAAATAATAATAATAAAGAGAAAAAAGGTATATCTTAACGAAAATAAATCACTTTTTTTTTTTTTTTTTTTTTTTGGTAAAATGAGAACAAGAACAAATTTAACGGTTGTGAATTTTCTAAATGTGAAAACGGTGTTTAAAATGATACATTAGGTAATGAGTTATTCTAGTAACAGATTTCCCCCTCACTGGGCTTTCGCTAACGCTTTCTAACGTGGGCTTTCACTTCCATCGACGATACGTAGAGAGTCTGCTTAATTTTCCTGCCCTAACTATCTTATTGTTGTGAAACAACCTTTACAGGCAAAGTTTTGTTTTTAGGCAACTAAGATCACCCCATTCTAATGGAGCTTTACTCAGAACTTGGCGAGATTTTGGTGACGCTGGCAAGGAATTACTATTTTCATAAAATTCAGTTTTGAAGGTGTACAACTAAAATATTTTTAAGAAGTTGACATAGAAATCAAATATTAAGAAGACGAAATAAAAAACTAAAATATTAATGTGATATTCTTGATCAAGACGCATGTACATAAAGGGAAAGTCACATGCTAAACTAATTATTTATTAATAATTTTTAATCTCTTATTTTTTTAATCTGCGTGTTTCTTTGAAAGCAAATTCATTGTTGGGTAAATTCTTAATTGTTGGTAGTCATCTTTAAGGCGACTTTACTTATTTCATTATTACTATTATTATTATTATTATTTTATAATAGGGAATTTTCTAATAAAACAAGGCCTTTTCTCGCCTAGCAATCGATATTTTCAAATGAATTATTTACAAACTTATTATTCCAAGCCTGTTTAGTACTTATTTTAGTTTATGTTATTTAGCATTAATTTACATAAATATTTTAAAAATAATGTCTTTATCTTTTACAACAAAATGTAAAAAGAAAAAAAATTAAAAAAAAAAAAAAAAAAAAAAAAAAAAAAAGTTATCCTCATCTTTTAATTTATTCTTTAAATATTTTATAATAGAGAGAGAAAAAGGAAAAAAAAAAAAAAAAAAATGAACTAAATGCATTTTTTACATAACCGTCAAAATTTGACGGATGATGTGCAACTGAAATCTTTTCACGACATAAAGTTTAAAACACCCTTACTTTAATTTTTCGCATTGCTCTTAACCGGTTTAAACCCCTCTGCTTTAATCAATTATCTTTTGGTTGGAGGGAGGAGGGATACATTTCATGAAATTTCAATATACAAATTTAATCATACTCCACATAATAAAAATAAAATCCGAAGGTTTTCCTAATTTTACTCTAAATATGACCAAAAGAATGTTAGGACTAATTAAAAGAAAAGGCAGAATTTATATAAAATATCGAAAAAATCAATATTTCTTAATGAGATAGTATTAATATATGTGATAATACTTATCAAAGCATCAAGTATCTAAATTAATCCCACAATAGAATTCCTCCCTGTCACACCAAATCGACTAATAATCTATAGAACTGCACTCGTTTTATGTTTGCTGTGAAATTTATTCGTTGCTTTTCAGACAAAATGAATGAATACAAAGATTTAGTACCAGATTAAGATTATGTTAACTTACTATCAACGATAACAGGTCACAGTTTTTTAATAAAAGACATACATGAAAGACAAAGATTACATTCAATTGTAAAATATATCATTAATTCTAAGTGCATTTTAAGTGTAAAATAATAGTTTTGATTCTGATTTTTCCTTCCCATATTTGTCAAACCACTTGGATATAATCCAAAATATTAATCCATTGTATTCTCAAAATAAACTGCAAATCGGAATAAAGTTAAAATTTGTTTTTACTTGAATAGTATTATAACACTTTATTCTATCAAAATAGCATATTTCAACAAAAGTATACTGTTAAAAATAAATAAATAAGTAAGAATGAATTTAATACTATAGCAAATTAATTTGCTCATTAATTTTTTAATAATAAATTATACAATGTAAATTTTTACTCGTATAAAATATCAATATTTTAATGTTATTCTTTATTTATTTAAATAAATAAAATAAAATAAAACCTCCTTTGATTTTAAATATTTATCTCCGTTTTTTCTAAACAAAGTTTTCAACTAACTTTTAAAGAACAATAAACTCTGACAATTTGTTGATTTTAAAAGATTTTTTTTTTTTAAGAAATGGAAAAGTAATTTTAGGAATACGGTATGATATAGAATTTAAATGTCAACAGATGGCGCCACATCCTGTGTAAGGAAATTTTTTGGCGAAAATGCATATTACTCCGTGATGCATACGACTAAGGCTCCTGAGTTCTACATACGACGGTAACCGATACGTATTCGCAAATTGCTTTGTTTTTAATATATTTTCTTGGAAAGTATGAATCAATGAATTAATCGTGTGAATTATTTTTATGATTGAGCTTTAATTAGGCGTCTGCCACAGATATATTGAAATATTAATGTCGTCTGCTCGACCTATCATCAGTATTCGTATTATACTGCATAAAGAGAAAGGAATATTCCCTTTTCGAATTGGTTCAAAAATTCCCGCGCATGCCGAGAGCGTGTGATTTTGGTCTTACAGAAAAAGACTTGTGTTTTAATATTATAGATTAAAATGTAACAACAATAATGATACTTGTAAAAGGGAAATGCTAAGCTATGAAGATAGATATTGAATTAAATTAATAGAATAGGATTAGAGTGAGGATATTTCACACTGCTTGGTCAATGGTTTTTCTTTTACTAACTTGAATATAACATAATACCGCTAGAGGACATATTAATTCAAGAGATAGATATAGAGCTCGATCAATCAAGAGTGGGCCAAATAATCATTAGAGATCTTTACCAATATTTTATTATACCAACAGAAAAAAGTAAAAAAATTTGGCACATTCAAATGCATTTATGAGCCTATAAGTTAGTATTCAATGGATACTTTTTCGCATTAGTATTCAAAGGGCACGGCACTTTTTAGCATTAGTATTTGAAGGATACTTTTTAGCATTAACGAAAATATATTTCCTATAGATTTATCCCTCTGTGAAAAAAGTTTTAAATTCTTCCTTTATTTCGCCCCAAAATACATATTTCAGCAAAATATTTCCTTTGTAAAATTTTCATTTCAATTTTAGTAATAAAATTTTTATGAAGTTTTGTTTCCAGGTCAATTTTTTGTATTTTTCATTAATGTTTTTTTAACTGAAAACGGTGATTTGCAGTAGAAAAAAAGTTTCCTTGTAAGTTCTGGATTGTATTTTAATTTAATATCTAACGAATTATTAGTTGATTTAATTATTATCTTGACATTTCCATTTATAGTAATATTTATTGATAACTTCAACAGACTAATTGAATATTTTCCTGAATGCAATTTTTAAAACTTAAACTAACTTCATTGTTTACTGCTGAACATCAGACAAATTCCTTCTTTCTCCCATTCCATGTGACTTTGTGAGATTTTTGTTGCTTCAAAATTTAAAGATAGCTGATCCAAAAAAGAAAGTTTTTCGAATTTTGTTATTTTAATTTTCCTCTTTGAACACACCTTTTTCTTCTTCTTCTTCTTCTTCTTCTTTTTTTTTTTTTTTTTTTTTTTGTTTAAAGTGAAATGAAAATGCTTAAACGATAAAAATCAAACATTTTGAAGTTAATTTTATTTTTACGTGTGATTAGAAATAATTTTGCCATCACTTGTAAATCATACTACAAAAAATTGCTCAATAATTCTGTTTCAATTAGATTTTTTTCAAAGGATATTTTTATGAGGGAAAAAAAAAAAAAAATTCCAGTTCAGAGAGATAATGTTATGAAATTCTATGCATATATTCTTGAATTACAGTTCTCATGAAATTTGGGTTACGTACAGATATTCAGCAGACATTTCCGAAAAATTAACTAATCATTCTTAGGTAGAGGCTGAGAGGGTTTTACATCGCACACTATGTTTAGTGCTGCACTAAAACAACCTTTAGGATATCCAAATATGAATAATACATTAAAAAGTGAAAATTGGAAAAACATTAATAATCCTAGCGAATTCTATATATAAACAAGTTAAAGAAGAAAGTTATATTGAGTGTCAAATTTTAAACTAAGTTCAAAATGAAATTGAAATATTTTATAGGAGATTCTGTAATTTATAAATTTATCTTGGATATATTAAAAAAAAAAAAAAAAATCGTATTATTTTTTCTAATATGTTCACTTTAAATGATATACGTAAGCAGTTGCAGATATGAAAGAGGAAGTGTTACAGAAAATAGATATTGATGTGCTAAAAAATCACTATCTGGGTCAAAATTATCAGACGAAGATAATTTTTTGATTCTCTGTTAGAAAATATCCCGTGAAGAGTTAAAAGATAACTACAGACATCACGCGAGTATTCTTTTTAGTAATTTCGTACGTAGATGGCGAGTGTTAATGACATTGATTTCATGAAGAAACGTTAAGGGAAACTTTTTTTGCGTGTGAGGTGAACGTGCGGGAAATGATTATATACTCTGTTAGAGGTCTGCACGGGCCGAAATTTTCAGGCCCGGGCCCGACCCGGCCCGTTGGAAAAGTTTGTTTACCCGGCCCGGCCCGGTATGAAATCGAAAAATTCGGCCCAGGCCCGGACCGGCCCGTTTCTTTTTTACTAGTGTACAGCCCGGCCCGGTCCGGACAAAAAACGATAAAATCAGGCCCGCCCCGATTCAAAAATTTGTAAAATTACAAAAAAAAAAAAAAAAAAAAAAAAAAAAAAGCCTTTCTACGAAAAAGATTTTTAGTATGTGTTTTTCAGAGGTTTTATATAGCTAAGCAATAGAATGTTCGTTAAAAAAACTGCTGAATGTTTACAAGATATTTATATATAAACAGTATTTCATTCTTACAGACGTGCAGAAGGCGCAAAGACAGACAGAAAGTCAAATCGAAAATATTAGCATTCTCAAACAATATAGAAAGATATTTAAAATGGTTAATAGTACTAAAAATGCTCTTTCAATCACTTCCTGTTATATACCGTAATGTATCCAAATCTTTCATGTGATCCGGTAAAAAAAAAAACTTTAATGCTAATCCAACCATATTCAATAGAAAAGATGCTTTTGCACATGCTATAAATGATGCTACTTTCATCCAGTGCCCTGGAGAAAATAAAAAGAAGCCTTAGAGAAAAAGTTACAGCGGAAGGATTTTTATAGCCTTCATACCACCTAAACACTACAGACCATAGAAAACAAAGCCTTATATACAGTAACGTATCTAATTTCTTTTGTTTGTTGCATGTACGCAAACTGGTAGTAACATGCATATTATTTTGAAATGAAAACCATCTAATATTACTTTAAATAAACTATATTAATTTCGAGACATGTTTAAAATATTTGCGGAAAAACAGATCACGAACAGACAAGCTGATAGACAATTAAATTGAAGTTACAGACATCTTTTAACAAAATAAAATTTTATGTGACATACCAGACTGTAAAATTATGTAAAATAAATGACTGAAAAAGTAATTTATCATTTTCCTTTTTCGTTGATTAACGAGGACTCTAGAAAAAGATTCGGGCCGGGCCGGGCTCTGACTTAAAATTTCCTCCAGGCCCGTTCCGGCCCGAGTACACAAAAAATACTGAGCCCGAGCCTACAAAAAAATTTTAAGCCCGAGAGCAAATTAAAAATTTCGGCCCGAAGGCCGGGCCGGGCTCGAGCTCTGGCCGAAAGCCCGGCCCGTGCAGACCTCTATACTCTGTAACAAAAAAAGCGACGCACCAAGAAGATGTAATGCAAACTGGACAAAAATTGACATACATACAGGTTTCGATGGAAAGTGCAAAATTTTAAAGTTTGGCTGCCTTCGAATGAGCATGCGACGCTGCAGCGCATCTTAACTGTGCAATTGGTAGAATATTAAAAATGAGAAATTTTGTTATAGAGTGTAATTTATTTTCATTGAACTGAATGAAATTAACACACTCACATACACGTTAAAAAAATTTCTTTTAAGACTGTGCGAAGTGAAAACTTCTGTAGTAATGATGCCAGTAATATAATTAAATAATCTGGTGTGTCACTGACACGATTTTCTCTTACTTTGAAATTTAATACTATAAATACAGGTTGGAAATTAAGAGGTAACATAACGAGTACTGTTGTGTAAACCTATGTTAAAATAATTCAAATTAGGCTTCGGAAGAGTTTTATATGATAATTAGTTCTGTGTTCAACACCCCATTTCATTACTGCACCTACATTTATATAAAATTTAAATCTGTTATTAAAATTAAAAGTTCACTTAAAATTATTCAGACAAATTTCATATGCAACATTCCTTGAAACATATCAGTCTTGATCAAACTTTTCCAGTAACAAATTTATATTAATTTGAAAATACAACTTTTGAATCTCCTGAAATTATTCATCTTTAAGTTAGTCTAAGAGACGCAGACAATAATCAAACTTTAAAAACTTGATTTTAGTAATCAGAAAACCTCAAAACGAGTAAATACACAAAAACAAGTGAAGAATATTTAGCTTAAAAACATACATTAGTATTTATCATATGTCTATGAAGAATTCATTTCCATTCCTGAGCAGCTTTCCTGGACATGGTAAAATATTATAGTAAAGCACTTCCACTAACAATAAAAAAGAATGTTATCGCTTAAATATTTGCAACCCTGTATATCTTTTGAAGAATATGTACAAACCACATAGTGCACCAAATACAATCCAATAGTAATAATATACGGCACAACCTGAAATGCGCTTCCATCAATTTTCAGCTATTGTCGCACTATAATCTAGTTGTTTTGTGTAGCCCTGTAAATGAACAGTGAATGATTTCCCTGCCATATTCTACCTGAGGCATATTTTTATGCATATAAAAAATATATATTCATTTCATTTGGTTTAGTGCAGTCTATAGATGTTAAACACTACTTAGGGTAAGTGCACCAGTGATAGACACCTTTAGAGCAATCTCTGATGTTTTTAATGTTCTAGTCATCAGAAAATATTTTTAGAAATCTTAAGTTAGTACATATGGTATGAAAGACATTCAAAACCACATATATGTTAAAATATAAATATTTGATAACAATTATTATTTTTTTACTTTCTTCTATATGTAATTTTTTTATGAATTTGTATTTGACATCCACTCAATGTTCCAGTAATTGACACCGCCAGTTTTTAATTTTATCTGTAATTGGCACTCTATGTTCAAGTGTTTGACACTGCTAATTATTCATTTTACCGGTTATTAGCACCCTATACTCCAGTGTTTGACATAAAATGTTAAAATTCTTATATGTAAAATATATGATTTTCTTATTTATTAATTATTTCTGGATTGATGTCAATTACTGGAGCATGCCAATCACTGGAGCACCAACCCTACCTGCAATTTCCCCCATAGACGTAAGGTATTTGAATACTCTTGAGTGTCTCTGTACACGAACGATTTGCTTCATCTCAACGAAAAGCTAAATGTAGCATCTCTATATGATACACATTTAGGATACCAAGTTTGGAATCTCTGCCGCTATTTGTTCTTGAGATATGCTGATAACAGACAGAAATAACTGCAATTTTCCTCATAGACGTAATGTATTTGAATACTCTTGAGTGTCCTTGTACACGAATGATTTGCTTCATCTGAACGAAAAGCTTTGTGTAGCATCTCTATATGATATACATTTAGAATACCAAGTTTGGAATCTCTGCTGCTATTTGTTCTTGAGATATGCTGATAACAGACACGTACACAGACCAACGGCTTTCGAATGATGTATTAAAAATAATTTAATCATAATTAGAATTTGAAATATTGAAAATTTAAAATATTACAGCGCCATCTGGCTGTAGAAATTTCTGTAATCTACTGTTCAATTACAAATCAACAAAGCTTTCAAATGATGTATTACTTACGAAATTATTTTAATTAGTAGCTGAGATATAAAAGAAAACCTAACCAGGAAACCTTAAAACGTGTAAATCAGGTCAAAACTCGAATCCCACTTTCGATAATATAAAAGTACTTTAAAATGTCTTTCGAATGATGTATTAAAAATAATTTAATCATAATTAGAATTTGAAATATTGAAATTTTCAAATATTACAGCGCCATCTGGCGGTAGAAATTTCTGTAATTTACTGTTCAATTCCAAATCAACAAAGCTTTCAAATGATGTATTACTTATGAAATTATTTTATATAGTACAAAAGAGATACAAAACAAAATCTAATCAGGAAACCTTAAAAATCAGGTGAAAATCAGTAAATCAGGTGAAATCAGGTGAAATCTGGAATCCCACTTTCGATAATATAAAAGTACTTCAAAATGTCTTTCGAATGATGTATTAAAAATAATTTAATCATAATTAGAATTTTTGAAATACGCGTATTAGAATAAAATTTCATTTGCAATTAAAATGTAAATTAAAATGTAAATTTTTCGTTTATTCTCCGAAATCGATGAAATTTGAACTGCAAGTTTGTCTTGTGATATTAACGGTATATAGTAAGTTTTGTGCACGGGAGAGAAAATTTGAAGAATTTTGAAATTTGCAATTTTTAATCATAGTCTAAATACACGTGACCTCAATCCGCAAAATATGTTTTTCTTTTGCTCCACTTTCGAAATATCGTCCACGAAGTTAAAAGAGAGTTTCCATGGTAACCAATATAGCAAGTATTGTTTGATCGGGAAACGCAAGAAGCGGCATTCAGAATCTCATGAAAAGCTACAGGGATGCAGAAAATAAAAAATTTTATAGCTGATTCAGTTTTTGAAATAATCTCTCAGTCTTTTGAGATCTGATTCGTCTTATCAAGGTCTATATATATATATATATATATATATATATAAAAAAAAAAAAAAAAATGAGAAATGATTTATTTCTAAAAGATTTTTAGTTATAAAATGTTTTGTGAAAAAATCGATGTTTCGTAAAATCTAGAAATATGGATCGCTAATACGTATTTTATTAAAATGTTTATATGGTTCGAAAGAGAATTAAATGACCTTTCAAAATATACCGGTTGTTAAGAAATGGGACAATTACTCTTTCGTATAGGGCGATTCAAAAAAGACGATCGAGAAAAAGAGAAATTTTGCGCTCTTTTTAAAACTTTTTTAAAAATATAAAAAATCCGTATTTTTCCAAAAAATTTGTACCGTAAGAATCACAATAAATGTAATCGTAATATAGGCATATTTTCAACATCTCGAATCGTTGATCAGGGATCGCTTTACAAAAACGCGCGAAATTTTCTCTCTCTGCATTTTCTTTTGAGGAACGCGCTAGACGGTGAAAAATACAATCCGCTCGCTTTTTAATTAGACGTTGTTGACGTTTCAATTATTATATCCGGAACTAATTAAAATTTTTAAATTCAGTTTTCAGGAGCCTCTCGGGACGGCTTCTGAGCACCCGTATGTCAAATTTTGTACTTTTACGTTCAGTAGGGACTGAACGTGTAGATGCACAGACAAAGAGAGAGACAGACATCTTCTTTTATTATTATAGAAACACGTTTTTGATATTTTGCAATCATTTTATTTTATTTATTTATTTATTTATTTATTTATTTTTTTTTTTTGGGGGGAGGGTAGTATGCGTTACGAAGGGAAAATTCGAGACACCCCTTTTAGCTCTAAATTTGTCCTGGGAAATTTATGCGAACTGCGGTCACAAAGTTCGATACTTGGATTGTTTATATGTATCCGACCCCTAAAGTAAAGGGATTTATTGATTTCCTCCTTTTGGAATTCTTGATTCTTACAGAAGGAAGGGGAAAATCGTTTTTCGGGGTGAAATTTCAGAAATTCCGGATTTTTGAGCAGAGCTCTACTAAAAATGGTACAAATGGTATTGAAAACAGCCATGTGTCTTCTTTGAGATATTTCCAAAAACACATTTTCGTTTCTTTCTTTTTTTTGGGGGGGTGGGGGTGGGGAGGAGCATTATGAAGGAGCAAATTTGAGACCCCCCTCCCCCTTTTAACGCTGAATTTGTCTTGGAAAATCTTTGTGATCTGCGGGATTTCGCAACACTTCGAACTACCCGCTGAGGAAGGGGAAATAAGAAGCGGGTAAGTTGATGTCGAAGGCAGTGGGGACCCGGACCCCTCAATTTGCGAGCGGGAAAAACCTCTACCGAACACAGCGGGAACTTTAACGTAGGTTATGAAAACTAGCAAAGCCCCGGTTCGGGAACGAACCGAATTTTGAATGCGGGAAAAATTTCAAAATCAAACTCGAAATGTACAAAACTTAGCCTGATGCTGCCTGCGTGCCAATAGATCAAAGAAACTCTTTTCTATATCGCTTTACAAACAAAAATAAAATTTAAAGAAATCATGAAATTGCTTTAAAGCTCGCTTTGGTTTCCCGTTGGCTTATGTTATTATTATTTTTTGTTTGTTTCTTTTCTTTTCGTTTTCCTTTCCTTTCCATATTTACTGAATTCGATTCTTTGTTTTTCAATATCACGTGATTGAGCAGACGACTATTTTATTTATTTAACGTTCATTATATTTCCATTAATTTTTGTAACTCTCGTGCAACTTTATTTAAATTGTTTTTCTACTCCATTTTCAATTTTCATTTTTTCATGTGCATGAGTAAAATATTTTATATATTTTTTATTTTTCGCGTGAAAGCATATTTCATTTTATGTTTAGAAAAAAAAAAAAAAAAAGTTTTTTTTTTTTTTTTTTTTTTTTTTAGCAACAATTAAAATTTTAAATGTCCACATTTAAAGCTATTACCAGGTTATTATTTTCACCTTTTAATTAATTTTAAAAATTCTAATCAAAATTTCATTACAAATAAGGCAACAAATGAAAGGGGCATTTTTTCTGAATCCGCCGGTTTAATTAACGTATCGATCGGACAATTAGATTTTTTTAAATTAACTAAAGTATGAAGAGCTGGTGACAATTTTTTAAATTAACTAAAGTATGAAAAGTGGTGGCAACAAAACACAGAGAAACAGAAGAAAATATCTCTTAGCCAAACTTGCGTCCAGCCACGGACTTACGGGAAAAAACTCTCTTGGCCATTTATATATAGAGAGATGATAAGGGATTTTGACAACTCATTTAAATAGTGCCCAGCGAAGCAGGTAAAGCCTGCTAGTTTAAATAATAATGATAGTAATAATAATAATTACTTCCTCCCGATAAATAAAAATAAATAAAGTTTTAATGAGGGGGGGGGGGTCTCTTCATTTCAGGAAAAAAATAAAATAAAAGTAACTGGTTTATATTATACTGAAGAATATAAATCCACTAGCTGACCCGTCCGGCTTCGCACTGATGAACAAATTTTAGTTAAAGATGGATTGATATGTAAAAAATCAAGAAATATATCAGTTTATATGTTATAGTCAGGCAATATTATTAACTGGAAAGTCAAAATATAATTTTACAATTATTTTTTTTAATTAGTTGTTAAATGTTGGCAATTTTTACTTAATGCTATTTATTTATTTATTTATTTATTTCATAAAAAGAAACATTTCTTTACTCATGAATAAAAAATATTGAAAAATAAACCTATGACATGAAAATGTTTTTGTTAAAATTGACGTCATAATAGCTTTAATTATTATTTATTTTTTCATTTCGCAAATATATTTAATTTTTTCCATAATTGATTATTATTTTAATAATGTATATTAAAGGAGAAATCAATAAAATGAAACAATATTCGTACAATATATACTATTACAGAATCTGGTGTGAAACAACCACACGACTTCCATTACCCACTATTACACGTAATATATACAATTTTTTGGAGATATTACTTGCATTTTTTGAGATTTTCGAGTAAGAGAAACTTGATACACGTATAAAGACACATACAACAGAGTTTGCATAGCGAGTTAAAAAATAAGGGGAAAAAAATAGATAGTTATTTTTTTAAACACGAATTTCCGAGATCTAAAACTGAACTACCTAATCAGGATGACCGTTAATATTCCTGTAATAAGCACGTAATACTTGAGAAAGGTTATCTAAATTGGATTAAAGAAAAATTTTTCAAGAATACGTTAGAGCCGTTTTTGAGATACCAACTTTTACCAAAACTTAACATACTCAATTATTGATCTAAAAACAATAATTACATACAAAAGGATATTTAATAGGAAGTTAACATGGCGAGTTTGAAAAAAATCCGTACAGGCGTTTTTAAAGGAACGCACTTGCGAAGTCTGAAATTGAGCTGTTTATAGAGGACGCCTATCAATTTTCCTGAACTAAGCAACTTTTCAATCGAAAGGGCATCTAATATATTATTTATATAGCAACTTTGAAGAAAATCATTAGAGGTGTTTTTGAATATGGGCTTAGGGTTCCATTTCTGGTTTTCGATGACCCAATTCCGGTTTTTCAATTTTCACGAAAATTTGGAAAATTTATCTGTACACCAGACCTGAATCACTTGTGAAGTTTAGTAGTTCTATTTTTATTAGTTTTGGAGATATGACAGCCAGAAGATTACACACACACGTGCACATATACACACACACTGACCAATTGCCAAAACCTATACAATACTTCCACTACCTACGGTAGTAGGGTAATTGAAGTAAACACATACATCTCGTATTTACTACGATAATATACAGATTTTCGTATTACGTTTTCGATCGCCAAATACAAAAATCGCCAATGACGATAGATATCAAATCTATGCTTTGTTTTCAATTAAAATATTGAAAATTTTAATTAAAAATTTATTTTACCAAAATTTATTATAGCTTCTAGCACTTAGAGAGAGACAGTGTAACTTTTGATTATTGAAAGAAAAAAAAAAAAAAAAAGCAATCGGCTTTTTAGTTCTAGCGATCGTTCTCTACATATGCATGTAAACCTTTCTTTTTTTTATATTAGTATAGCTATAGAGCATAGGTATATTAAATAGGTTTCCAGTCAACATAATGTAACTCAAATAATTAAATGCTATTTACATTTCAGTAATGGCTGTATGCGCTATGTATATTGAGCTACTTGCCATAACTGTTAGTTGCTAAAAATAGTCGCCAAATAAATTTAAACATCTCAATACGCAAGCGAAGTATGACATCACTGACCGCCCGTGGATGCAAGAAAATGATTTTCCATGTTAATCGCTCATTGGATTTTTTTTTTTTTTTTATTAAAATTCTAGAAGAATTATTTCCCGATTTTAATCCTCATATTTGGGTATAGATATGTATTAGTTATTGTATGCATGCGTTAGATTGAGTTATTTTGCTGTCAAATTGACAAAATTTTAATTTTAAATTTCAAAACTGTCACCCTTGGCGTTTTTTGTATTTGGCGATCAAAAACGTAATACGAAAATATACATGCCAGATGTATATTTTCGTAATATGTATTGTACGAAATATCTCCTTATATTATTAAAATCTGTACGCGCGTGTGTGTGTGTGTGTCTGTGTGTCTGTGAGAAACGGCTTGAAACATAAAAGGCTCCGCCGCTAACGGTCGCACGGACTTCGAACAGGTACCGACGGACAGAGAATTTATCGCAGATCTGGGTTATCTAATTTGCTAAACGATGCGACCCTAATTAGCGGAGATTTTAATTAAAATGTCGACCATTGTCTAACGAAAAAACGATTCGAAATCGCGGGCGACCGCCATTTTGTTACAGAAGAGCCTACCTCGAAAGAAAAAGCAATGAGGGAAATTTTCGAGGGTTTTTGAAAAGCGATCGCTTCCGATCTGTTGGAAATATCGAAAATACACCTGTACGAGGAGAAAGAGCATTTATTACCGATTCTTACGGTACAATTTTTTTTTTTTAAATACGGATTTTTTATATTTTTAAAAAAAGTTTTAAAAAGGGTCGAAAATTTCATTTTTTCGCGGCCGTCTTTTTTGAAACGCCCTGTACGACAGGGTAACAATTCCATTTCTTAACAACTGGTATATAAAGAAAGGCCATTTAATCCTCTTTCGAACCATATAAACATTTTTACAAAATACGGATTACCGATCCATATTTTTAGATTTTACGAAACATCGATTTTTTCGCAAAATATTTTATAACTCAAAAGCGTTTAGAGATAAATCATTTCTTTTTTTTTTGTATATACATCTCGCTTTCATAATTTAACTCCCAAAAGATTGAGAGAAAATTTCAAAAACTGAATGAGTTATAAATTTTTTAATTTTCAGTATCGCGGCAGTCTTCGATGAAAAAACCATTGCAAATGCTTTACTTCATTCCGAAATGAAAACCGTAATCAAATAATGTAGATCACCATAGCAACCATTTCAAAGAGGTTCATTTCTCCACGGAAGCTAAGGAAAAAAAAAAAAAAAAAAAAAAAAACAGCGAGGTCACATGTATTGGTTCTGCGATTAAAAATTGCAATATTCTAATGCGCGTATTTCAATTTCTAATTACGATTAATTTATTTTTTATACATCATTGGAAAGATATTTTAAAGTTCTTTTTTTTACTTAAAGTTTTCAACAGATTTACACGATTTGAGGTGTCCTGAATTAATTTTCTTCTGTATCTCAGCTACTAATTAAAATAATTTCATAAGTAATACATCATTAGAAAGCTTTTTTGAATTGGAATCGAACAGTGGAATACAGAAATTTGTACCACCAGATGGCGCTGTAATATTTTCAAATTTAAATATTTCAATTTCTAATTATGATTAAATTATTTTTAATGCATCATTCGAAAGATATTTTAAAGTTCTTTTAAATTATCGAAAATTTTCACCAGATTTATACGTTTTGAGGTCTCCTGAATCATTTTTCTTTTATGGCGCTGTAATATTTTCCTATTTCAATATTTCAATTTCTAATTATGATTAAATTATTTTTAATACATCATTCGAAATATATTTTAAAATTCTTTTAAATTATCGAAAGTTTTCACCAGATTTACACGTTTTGAGGTTTCCTGAATTAGTTTTCTTTTGGATATCAGCTACTAATTAAAATAATTTCATAAGTAATACATCATTAGAAAGCTTTTTTTAATTGGAATCAAACAGTGGAACACAGAAATTTGTACTGCCAGATGGCGCTGTAATATTTTCAAATTTCAATATTTGAATTTCTAATTATGATTCAATTATTTTTAATACATCATTCGAAAGATATTTTAAAGTTCTTTTAAATTATCGAAAGTTTTCATCAGATTTACACGTTTTGAGGTGTCCTGATTACGTTTTCTTTTGCATCTCAGCCAAATGAGTTAGATCGTTCAAAATTGGTATACGTAGGTTAATTAAGAGGGCCTGAAAGGGTGGAGAATAAATAGGCGTGCACCGCGCGCGCGCAGCGCGCAAGCGACTGCGCTGCCGAAGGCAGTGGGGACCCGGTGCGAATTTTTCCCCGATCAGAAATGATTTTTTTTTAGGGGGCACGAACGCTCAGGGAAGGAATACGTGCGCGCAGCGCGTGTATCCCCGAAGTTGCGCGCGCGCAGCGCGCACGGGACTGCGCTGCCGAAGGCAGTGGGGACCCGGTGCGAGTTTTTACCCGATCAGAAAAGATTTTTTTTAGGGGCCACGTAGGGTCAGGGAAGGAATACGCGCGCGCAGCGCGTGGGGATCCGGCCCGACTTTTTACCCAATCAGAAATGATTTTTTTTTTTTTAATTTCTTTTCTTAACACTAAAAGTTTCTGTTAGTGATTCTTTATTTTTAGTGATTGATTTGAAAATACTGACCCGCTAGCGGGCGAAGCCAGCTAGTTGTTTCATATTATTCGTTACACTCTTAATGTAAGTTTTTAAAATAACCATGATTTTTGAAAGGAATTAAATTATATTCGCCAGATAATTTGGCGATATTTTTTTTTTTTTCTGCCAAAGATGACGGATATCAAATCTATTCCGCTGCAACATATTAGTATATTATATCAGATACTTTATTTAGACATTTGAAAACAAATTTGACTTCAAATTATGATAGAATATTTATCCTTTCCCTTTTAATTAGTTTATTAGTTGGATGTTTATTGTGTAAATATCATCCTTTGAAATGAAATGTTTATGTTTTCAATCGAATATGGAAATTTGCCATTTTTTTTCTAGAGTTTTGAAATTTAAAATTCCAATTTTATCAATTTTACAACAAAAACAATTTAATCTAACGGATGCACATGATAACTAATACATATCTATATCCAAATATGGGGATTAAAATTGGGAAATAATTTTCCTCGATCTTTATTATTTTTTTTACAAAAAATCCAGTTCACTTTTTATATTATTGTTTGCGTGAAAATATATTTTATTATATGTCTAAAAATAAATTAATTCGTAAATCTTTTTGGCAACAATTATAAATTAAAATAAATAATATTATAAAATAGAATTTCTTATTTTATTTTATTTTATTTATTTATTTATTTTTAAATTCCAATTTCGTTTACACACATCAGTTTAAACCACGGAGTAATAAAGACTCCGTGGTTTAAACATTGATGCTTAGATATCATATCATATCATATCAAATTAAATTATTAGAAAAATAAACACTTTTAATTCTATAATGACGTCAGATTTAACGTGTAAGTTTAACAATTAAAAAAGCTTTATATGAATTTCAATTTAATGCACGTGCAAATATATTTCTTTTCTTTTCACGTCAAGATATTTTAAAAACGAAATGAATATGTAAATGTTTCTTTTATGTTGGCAGCAGCTAATTTTTTTAATATTTCATTATTTCCATTTCTATTACGGCTTCTATGGGGATTTTAATTAAAATGCTCAGATTTTAAACTAAAATTTATTTTATCAAAATTAAATATAGCCTATAACAATATGGCATACTGTAGCTTTCGGTCAGTGAAAGAAGTTTTTAAATCGGTTCAGTAGTTTCAGAGATTACCCTCCACAAACAAACAATTTTTTGCGCTTTATATAATGACTAGCTGACCCGTCCGGCTTCGCACTGATGAACAAATTTTAGTTAAAGATGGATTGATATGTAAAAAATCAAGAAATATATCAGTTTATATGTTATAGTCAGGCAATATTATTAACTGGAAAGTCAAAATATAATTTTACAATTATTTTTTTTTAATTAGTTGTTAAATGTTGGCAATTTTTACTTAATGCTATTTATTTATTTATTTCATAAAAAGAAACATTTCTTTACTCATGAATAAAAAATATTGAAAAATAAACCTATGACATGAAAATGTTTTTGATAAAATTGACGTCATAATAGCTTTAATTATTATTTATCTTTTCATTTCGCAAATATATTTAATTTTTTCCATAATTGATTATTATTTTAATAATGTATATTAAAGGAGAAATCAATAATATGAAACAATATTCGTACAATATATACTATTACAGAATCTGGTGTGAAACAACCACACGACTTCCATTACCCACTATTACACGTAATATATACAATTTTTTGGAGATATTACTTGCATTTTTTGAGATTTTCGAGTAAGAGAAACTTGATACACGTATAAAGACACATACAACAGAGTTTGCATAGCGAGTTAAAAAAAAAGGGGGAAAAAATAGATAGTTATTTTTTTAAACACGAATTTCCGAGATCTAAAACTGAACTACCTAATCAGAATGACCGTTAATATTCCTGTAATAAGCACGTAATACTTGAGAAAGTTTATCTAAATTGGATTAAAGAAAAAATTTTCAAGAATACGTTAGAGCCGTTTTTGAGATACCAACTTTTACCAAAACTTAACATACTCAATTATTGACCTAAAAACAATAATTTCATACAAAAGGATATTTAATAGGAAGTTAACATGGCGAGTTTGAAAAAAATCCGTACAGGCGTTTTTAAAGGAACGCACTTGCGAAGTCTGAAATTGAGCTGTTTATAGAGGACGCCTATCAATTTTCCTGAACTAAGCAACTGTTCAATCGAAAGGGCATCTAATATATTATTTATATAGCAACTTTGAAGAAAATCATTAGAGGTGTTTTTGAATATGGGCTTAGGGTCCCATTTCTGGTTTTCGATGACCCAATTCCGGTTTTTCAATTTTCACGAAAATTTGGAAAATTTATCTGTACACCAGACCTGAATCACTTGTGAAGTTTAGTAGTTCTATTTTTATTAGTTTTGGAGATATGACAGCCAGAAGATTACACACACACGTGCACATATACACACACACTGACCAATTGCCAAAACCTATACAATACTTCCACTACCTACGGTAGTAGGGTAATTGAAGTAAACACATACATCTCGTATTTACTACGATAATATACAGATTTTCGTATTACGTTTTCGATCGCCAAATACAAAAATCGCCAATGACGATAGATATCAAATCTATGCTTTGTTTTCAATTAAAATATTGAAAATTTTAATTAAAAATTTATTTTACCAAAATTTATTATAGCTTCTAGCACTTAGAGAGAGACAGTGTAACTTTTGATTATTGAAAGAAAAAAAAAAAAAAAAAAGCAATCGGCTTTTTAGTTCTAGCGATCGTTCTCTACATATGCATATAAACCTTTCTTTTTTTTATATTAGTATAGCTATAGAGCATAGGTATATTAAATAGGTTTCCAGTCAACATAATGTAACTCAAATAATTAAATGCTATTTACATTTCAGTAATGGCTGTATGCGCTATGTATATTGAGCTACTTGCCATAACTGTTAGTTGCTAAAAATAATCGTCAAATAAATTTAAACGTCTCAATACGCAAGCGAAGTATGACATCACTGACCGCCCGTGGATGCAAGAAAAAGATTTTCCATGTTAATCGCTCATTGGATTTTTTTTTTTTTTTTTTTTTTTTTCTTTTTAAATTATTAAAATTCTAGAAGAATTATTTCCCGATTTTAATCCTCATATTTGGGTATAGATATGTATTAGTTATTGTATGCATGCGTTAGATTGAGTTATTTTGCTGTCAAATTGACAAAATTTTAATTTTAAATTTCAAAACTGTCACCCTTGGCGTTTTTTGTATTTGGCGATCAAAAACGTAATACGAAAATATACATGCCAGATGTATATTTTCGTAATATGTATTGTACGAAATATTGTTTCATATTATTCGTTACACTCTTAATGTAAGTTTTTAAAATAACCATGATTTTTGAAAGGAATTAAATTATATTCGCCAGATAATTTGGCGATATTTTTTTTTTCTGCCAAGGATGACGGATATCAAATCTATTCCGCTGCAACATATTAGTATATTATATCAGATACTTTATTTAGACATTTGAAAACAAATTTGACTTCAAATTATGATAGAATATTTATCCTTTCCCTTTTAATTAGTTTATTAGTTGGATGTTTATTGTGTAAATATCATCCTTTGAAATGAAATGTTTATGTTTTCAATCGAATATGGAAATTTGCCATTTTTTTTCTAGAGTTTTGAAATTTAAAATTCCAATTTTATCAATTTTACAACAAAAACAATTTAATCTAACGGATGCACATGATAACTAATACATATCTATATCCAAATATGGGGATTAAAATGGGGAAATAATTTTCCTCGATCTTTATTATTTTTTTACAAAAAATCCAGTTCACTTTTTATATTATTGTTCGCGTGAAAATATATTTTATTATATGTCTAAAAATAAATTAATTCGTAAATCTTTTTGGCAACAATTATAAATTAAAATAAATAATACAACGAGATATATAAAGTAGAGTGATAAATGGTAACCCTTGAGAAGGTCCAAGATGAGTCATGTGACATGCTTTCCTTGCACATGCGTATTCGGTGGTTTTCTTGGTAACAGTTCATTTTCAGTACATTTCTATGGCAACGGTTTCAATGTTTTTGTTTACTTTACGTAGTTTAATATTCTTTTGTTCTAAACCATTTTGATTTTGATTTTACTTCTTTTTTATTTCGTGTAGTTGAACTTTAACCGACAAAATGCTTAAAAATAGTTGAAAAATTATTATTTGTTGTTAAATTTAGCTCTTTAAAAGTTTAAATTTTCTTTTATAAACACTTTTAAAGTTTGTTGAGAAACGACGAAAAGAAAGGTATTTTATTATTTATTAAAATGTGAAATATGTGTAAAATTATTTTAAAAGCAATTTATTTCGGTCATAGGACTGTCATGTTACCTGATAATAATGATAATTTGTTGAACTTGATATTTTAAATGCCAAAATAGCGATAAAGGGCCAAACACAGCAATCTATTCAAGCATGTCACGTGATTCATCTTGAACCACGGAAAGCTAATCCTTCATCCATTGAATCAGCACTCTAATTTATATATCTCGTTGAAATAATATTATAAAATAGAATTTCTTATTTTATTTTATTTTATTAATTTATTTATTTTTAAATTCCAATTTCGTTTACACACATCAGTTTAAACCAACGAGATATATAAAGTAGAGTGATAAATGGTAACCCTTGGGAAGGTCCAAGATGAGTCATGTGACATGCTCTCCTTGCACCTGCGTATTCGGTGGTTCCCTTGGTAACAGCTTATTTTCAGTAAATTTCTATGGCAACGGTTTGGAGATTGTGCTAATGTTTTTGTTTACTTACGTAGTTTAATATTCTTTTGTTCTAAATCATTTTGATTTTGATTTTACTTCTCTTTTATTTTGTGTAGTTGAACTTTAACCGACAAAATGCTTAAAAATAGTTGAAAAATTATTATTTGTTGTTAAATATAGCTCTTTAAAAGTTTAAATTTTCTTTTATAAACACTTTTAAACTTTGTTGGGAAACGATGAAAAAAAAAAGGTATTTTATTATTTATTAAAATGTGAAATATGTGTAAAATTATTTTAAAAACAATTTATTTCGATCATAGGACTGTCATGTTACCTAATAATAATGATAATTTGTCGAACTGATATTTTAAATGCCAAAATAGCGATAAAGGGCCAAATACAGCAACCTATTCGAGCATGTCACGTGATTCATCTTGAACCACGGAAAGTTAATCCTTCATCCATTGAATCAGCACTCTAATTGATATATCTCGTTGGTTTAAACCACGGAGTAATAAGGACTCCGTGGTTTAAACATTGATGCTTAGATATTATATCATATCATATCAAATTAAATTATTAGAAAAATAAACACTTTTAATTCTATAATGACGTCAGATTTAACGTGTAAGTTTAACAATTAAAAAAGCTTTATATGAATTTCAATTTAATGCACATGCAAATATATTTCTTTTCTTTTCACGTCAAGATATTTTAAAAACGAAATGAATATGTAAATGTTTCTTTTATGTTGGCAGCAGCTAATTCTTTTAATATTTCATTATTTCCATTTCTATTACGGCTTCTATGGGGATTTTAATTAAAATGCTCAGATTTTAAACTAAAATTTATTTTATCAAAATTAAATATAGACTATAACAATATGGCATACTGTAGCTTTCGGTCAGTGAAAGAAGTTTTTAAATCGGTTCAGTAGTTTCAGAGATTACCCTCCACAAACAAACAATTTTTTGCGCTTTATATAATGATATAGACTAGCTGACCCGTCCGGCTTCGCACTGATGAACAAATTTTAGTTAAAGATGGATTGATATGTAAAAAATCAAGAAATATATCAGTTTATATGTTATAGTCAGGCAATTTTATTAACTGGAAAGTCAAAATATAATTTTACAATTATTTTTTTTAATTAGTTGTTAAATGTTGGCAATTTTTACTTAATGCTATTTATTTATTTATTTATTTATTTATTTCATAAAAAGAAACATTTCTTTACTCATGAATAAAAAATATTGAAAAATAAACCTATGACATGAAAATGTTTTTGATAAAATTGACGTCATAATAGCTTTAAAAATTATTTATTTTTTCATTTCGCAAATATATTTAATTTTTTCCATAATTGATTATTATTTTAATAATGTATATTAAAGGAGAAATTAATAATATGAAACAATATTCGTACAATATATACTATTACAGAATCTGGTGTGAAACAACCACACGACTTCCATTACCCACTATTACACGTAACATATACAATTTTTTGGAGATATTACTTGCATTTTTTGAGATTTTCGAGTAAGAGAAACTTGATACACGTATAAAGACACATACAACAGAGTTTGCATAGCGAGTTAAAAAATAAGGGGAAAAAAATAGATAGTTATTTTTTTAAACACGAATTTCCGAGATCTAAAACTGAACTACCTAATCAGGATGACCGTTAATATTCCTGTAATAAGCACGTAATACTTGAGAAAGGTTATCTAAATTGGATTAAAGAAAAAATTTTCAAGAATACGTTAGAGCCGTTTTTGAGATACCAACTTTTACCAAAACTTAACATACTCAATTATTGACCTAAAAACAATAATTACATTCAAAAGGATATTTAATAGGAAGTTAACATGGCGAGTTTGAAAAAAATCCGTACAGGCGTTTTTAAAGGAACGCACTTGCGAAGTCTGAAATTGAGCTGTTTATAGAGGACGCCTATCAATTTTCCTGAACTAAGCAACTTTTCAATCGAAAGGGCATCTAATATATTATTTATATAGCAACTCTGAAAAAAATCATTAGAGGTGTTTTTGAATATGGGCTTAGGGTCCCATTTCTGGTTTTCGATGACCCAATTCCGGTTTTTCAATTTTCACGAAAATTTGGAAAATTTATCTGTACACCAGACCTGAATCACTTGTGAAGTTTAGTAGTTCTATTTTTATTAGTTTTGGAGATATGACAGCCAGAAGATTACACACACACGTGCACATATACACACACACTGACCAATTGCCAAAACCTATACAATACTTCCACTACCTACGGTAGTAGGGTAATTGAAGTAAACACATACATCTCGTATTTACTACGATAATATACAGATTTTCGTATTACGTTTTCGATCGCCAAATACAAAAATCGCCAATGACGATAGATATCAAATCTATGATTTGTTTTCAATTAAAATATTGAAAATTTTAATTAAAAATTTATTTTACCAAAATTTATTATAGCTTCTAGCACTTAGAGAGAGACAGTGTAACTTTTGATTATTGAAAGAAAAAAAAAAAAAAAAAGCAATCGGCTTTTTAGTTCTAGCGATCGTTCTCTACATATGCATATAAACCTTTCTTTTTATATTAGTATAGCTATAGAGCATAGGTATATTAAATAGGTTTCCAGTCAACATAATGTAACTCAAATAATTAAATGCTATTTACATTTCAGTAATGGCTGTATGCGCTATGTATATTGAGCTACTTTCCATAACTGTTAGTTGCTAAAAATAGTCGCCAAATAAATTTAAACATCTCAATACGCAAGCGAAGTATGACATCACTGACCGCCCGTGGATGCAAGAAAAAGATTTTCCATGTTAATCGCTCATTGGATTTTTTTTTTTTTTTTTTTTATTAAAATTCTAGAAGAATTATTTCCCGATTTTAATCCTCATGCATGCGTTAGATTAATTTATTTTGCTGTCAAATTGACAAAATTTTAATGTTAAATTTCAAAACTGTCACCCTTGGCGTTTTTTGTATTTGGCGATCAAAAACGTAATACGAAAATATACATGCCAGATGTATATTTTCGTAATATGTATTGTACGAAATATTGTTTCATATTATTCGTTACACTCTTAATGTAAGTTTTTAAAATAACCATGATTTCTGAAAGGAATTAAATTATATTCGCCAGATAATTTGGCGATATTTTTTTTTTTTTTTCTGCCAAGGATGACGGATATCAAATCTATTCCGCTGCAACATATTAGTATATTATATCAGATACTTTATTTAGACATTTGAAAACAAATTTGACTTCAAATTATGATAGAATATTTATCCTTTCCCTTTTAATTAGTTTATTAGTAGGATGTTTATTGTGTAAATATCATCCTTTGAAATGAAATGTTTATGTTTTCAATCGAATATGGAAATTTGCCATTTTTTTTTCTAGAGTTTTGAAATTTAAAATTCCAATTTTATCAATTTTACAACAAAAACAATTTAATCTAACGGATGCACATGATAACTAATACATATCTATATCCAAAGATGGGGATTAAAATGGGGAAATAATTTTCCTCGATCTTTATTATTTTTTTACAAAAAATCCAGTTCACTTTTTATATTGTTCGCGTGAAAATATATTTTATTATATGTCTAAAAATAAATTAATTCGTAAATCTTTTTGGCAACAATTATAAATTAAAATAAATAATATTATAAAATAGAATTTCTTATTTTATTTTATTTTATTTATTTATTTATTTTTAAATTCCAATTTCGTTTACACGTGGTTTACACACATCAGATTAAACCACGGAGTAATAAAGACTCCGTGGTTTAAACATTGATGCTTAGATATTATATCACATCATATCAAATTAAATTATTAGAAAAATAAACACTTTTAATTCTATAATGACGTCAGATTTAACGTGTAAGTTTAACAATTAAAAAAGCTTTATATGAATTTCAATTTAATGCACGTGCAAATATATTTCTTTTCTTTTCACGTCAAGATATTTTAAAAACGAAATGAATATGTAAATGTCCTTTTATGTTGGCAGCAGCTAATTTTTTTAATATTTCATTATTTCCATTTCTATTACGGCTTCTATGGGGATTTTAATTAAAATGCTCAGATTTTAAACTAAAATTTATTTTATCAAAATTAAATATAGCCTATAACAATATGGCATACTGTAGCTTTCGGTCAGTGAAAGAAGTTTTTAAATCGGTTCAGTAGTTTCAGAGATTACCCTCCACAAACAAACAATTTTTTGCGCTTTATATAATGATATAGATATAGATTATTTCAATATAATCAGATGCAAAATATGGAAAAAAAACTAACGAGTTTTTTTTTTTTTTTTTTTTTTTTTTAGGACTGAGGACTATTAGTCTCAATCTGGGATTTTTGCGGTGTCATTTTTCGATAGTTGGACATTTGTCGAAATCATTTTTCGATAGCTGATCATTTTCGAAATCTAAAATTTATCGAAAATATAATTGAATAATTTGAAAGCGATGTTATAATTTGAAAAAAAAAAAAAAAAAAAAAAAAAAAAAATCTAATAGTCCTCCGTCCTAAACTAAAGTCTGCTTGTGCCAGAATTTCATCAAAATCATTTTTTTTTATTATTTTTTTAAAGAAAAAGAAAAGAAAATTAATAATAATCAGTATCGTGACAAACGATATCGAAAAAAGATTTTCTTAATAATTTTGAATTAGGAAATGAAAAGTGCGCGAGCAATATGAAATAAAAATAAGTAAAAAAATGAATTTAATGAATTAATTTTTATATAAAACATGATCGCGCGCTATCTTAAAAAGTAGATGTAAAATTTAAAGTTTAATTTTTTTGGCAACAATTATAAATTAAAGTAAATAATTTAATGAAAGTTTAGAGGTAGACCGTGGGCCATATGCTAAAAATGTCATTTAAAAACAAGTTCGTTTCAATTTTTTGGGGGCAATCTGAAAATTTTACTAATATAGTCTTTTTAAGATAGGTAATGAAAATATCAAATGTTCTGGAAATGAACTTTGCACATAAATTTGGAAAATTGATTCAAATTTGAAGGAACTGAGTTTACATTTACGATGCTGGATTATAGCTGGGCGCAATATATTTATGTTAATATTGTGATTCGTTGAATAAATTTTAAATTAACTTGCACTCAAAGTGCTAAAATCATATTCCTGAAAAAAAAAGTGCTAAAAAAAGTAAAATATTAATAACTAGTTGATCTGCAGATCAGAAGCCTCAACGTCCAATTTTCATCACTCATTATTCAATAGATCATTGATAATAATTATTTACTCCATATTATATATATCATTATTATCATCAATTTTAATCTTTATCAGTCCACTGCAGGAGAAAGGACTCTTCTAGGTGATTCCAATCTGCCCTGTTTTCTGCAATTCTTCTCCATTCTGCTCTTCCAAACTTCACAATTTTATCTCTCCAACGACACATTGGTGTCTTTCTCGGTCTTTTATTGTATCGCGGTATCCAAAATAGTTCTGGTGATCCATCTATCATCATTTCTTCTGGAAAAGTGCCCAATCCAGCTCCATTTTAATTTACTTCTAGAAATGACATCAGTAACATTGGTTTTATCCCTAATCTAATACAAGTGTTTCGCTTTCTTTCTCTTCGGCTGAGTCCTAACATGCGTCTCTCTCACTATATATATATATATATATATATATGTATGACGACTCGTTACATAAACAGATACATTTCTAATGGGGGCTACCGGCCCCTCTTCAACTTTCCGCTGTATATCTCTGTCTATATCTATCTCTCTATACGCATATATATATATATATATATTCCTAATAACAGCCTTCTATTAATTCCTTATAAATAGAAGACTATTAGATTATTTGATACATAATCTTGTACCAAACTATGATTTCGTACAAGTATTTAAATCATAAATACATGTACCAAATTTCATGCAAAAAGATTACCCTGTGTAACCCTGTAAACTAATTATCAATTCTATGCCCTTAATTTCCCACAGAAAAACATGCTTTTAAACATTCTAGTAATATTTTAAAATATTTAATGTAACAGTGTTAAAATACATTTTTAATACATACTGTCTATAGACCATAATGGTACGATATTCTTTTGTGTGTCCCTGAAAAAGAGCCACCGTTATTATATAGGCCAATAAAAATAGTCCACCTAATTAATTATAACTCACTTATATTTCAACCTAATTTGACATCATTTGAATGATTACAGAATGTCATCGGAATTCCTTTGTATGGTCCTGCAAATAAAATTAGATTATAGTACATACCTCTTTTTTTTTTTTTCTTTTTTGAGTGAGAAGGAGAGAGAGAGATAAAACATGTTTTTAAGTATGATTATAATATATGTTTATTCCACTGAATGCAACATAAACGCGTTAAAATGCTCTTAAATAAAAATTTCCTCATAAGTTCTAATGTTATGAAATTCTTTTGCTTTTCTCTGTGAAAGAGCACCAGTAAAAACATTTCAACTTACTCTATGTTTTTCAAAAATAATTGTTCAAAATTTGACAAAATTTGGATGATTACATGACATTGTCGGAATATTTTTGTAAGGTCCTGTACATTGATTATGAAGCCTAAGCACACATATTTAATTTCAATGGAATGGATCAATATAAGCATATCAATAATGTACGCTAATTTCATTTCGTTGAATGCAGAGTAACGAAGTTAAAATTCGCTTAAATGAAATTAAACGAAAATTCGCTTAAACGAAAGACCGTAATGATAAGGAAAAAAAAAAAAAAAAAATGTTGTGTCTTTGTACACGATCCATAAATAATCTAGACATAAAAAATTACACAGCTATTTCTATACAGAGCCTGAATATGTATACGAATTTGCAAGTCAATCGAGAGCTTTTTGTGGCCGCTATCGCAGTACATACAAATTCTGTCCGTAGGCCGTAATGTAAGAAAAACTTTGGTGTGTCCCTGTACACGAACTACAAATGGAATAGACACCTAAAACTATACAGCTGATTCTGTGTGGTTCATAAACATGTGTACCAAATTCTAAGTCAATAGCATGATTTTTGCGGCCGCTATCACGAAACAGACAGACACACAAACAGAACAGATTTTTTTTTTTTTAATCTCCACATGGAGGCCTCGACTAACGTTTCGTCAATAATTTAACTACATTTCAGAGTAAAACTTACTGTATAACACTTTCTATGGTAATCTATGCTGTTGTCTAAAGGCAGTTTGAACAGTTCATTAATTGGAAGAAGAAACAAATGGGTAGATATTTTTCTTTCACAAATATTTAAAACTTTCCATTGATCAACACACTATCTCACTTTGGCTCAGCTTATTTGAGAAAAACACTTTACCTCTGAATGTATCTCGCAAACAAAAAGTAATTTCTTCTGATATTATATTATCTGTATTAATTCAACTTAAAAATATAGAAAAAAAAATCTGGTGTGAAACAACCACACGACTTCCATTACCCGCTATTACATGTATTATATGCATTTTTGAGAGATAATGTGATCAGAAAACATAAAAGTGACCAAAAAAGAAAATCGTTAGAGCCGTTTTTGAGATACCAACTTTCACAAAAAATCAATTATTGACCGGAAAACAATAATTACATACAAAAGCATATTTAAAAGTGAGTTAAAATGGCGAGTTTGAAAAAAATCCGTACAACCGTTTTTAAAGGAACGCCTTTGCGAGGCCTGAAATTGAGCTATTTATACAGGACGCCTATCAATTTTCATGAACTAACCAACTATATCATTCGAAAGGATATCTGATAGAGTGTTTATATAGCAAATTTGAAGAAAATCGTTAGAGCCGTTTTTGAGATACGGACTTACGGTCCCACTTCCGGTTTCCGATGTCCCATTTCCGGTTAAACTCAATTATTGACAGGAAAACAATAATTACATACAAAAGCATATTTAAAATTGAGTTAAAATGGCGAGTTTGAAAAAAATCCGTACAACCGTTTTTAAAGGAACGCCCTTGGGAGGCCTGAAATTGAGCTATTTATACAGGACGCCTATCAATTTTCCTGAACTAACCAACTATATCATTCGAAAGGACATCTAATAGAGTGTTTATATAGCAAGTTTGAAGAAAATCGTTAGAGCCGTTTTTGAGATACGGACTTACGGTCCAACTTCCGGTTTCCGATGTCCCACTTCCGGTTTTTCAATTTTCACCAAAATTTGGAAATTTCATCTGTAGGCCAGACGTATTTGAATTCTAAAGTTTCGTAGCTCTATCTTTATTAGTTTCTGAGCTATAATAGCCAGAAGATTCTCCACATACATACATACACACACACACACACACACATACATACACACTGACCAATTGCCAAAAACCACTTTTTTGGACTCAGGGGACCTTAAAACGTGTAAATCAGGTGAAAACCCGATATCGAATTTTCAGACCGAATACAATACTTCCATTACCTACGGTAGTAGGGTAATGGAAGTAAAAATGATAATAGAATTCGATCAAAATATTAATAATACGCAGGATAATGATGTCGAGAGAAACTTTACTTCTTAATTGAGAAAAATATTACATTTTTTAATATATCTAATTCCCGATATGCAAACACTATGCCATTTTTTTCTCACATTCTATTAAATGTAAATAATACTTAAAAATACATGAAAAGAAAACAATAGTAGAATTGTATGAAAATATCAATGAATATTGACTCAAGATAATGTAAACATGAACAAAACATATCAAATGCAAGTAGCGCGTACTAACATCAGCCGTCATTGGATTGAAATGCCAGAAGAAAAAAATTACCAGTTTTGATTGGAGAATAAGCAAAAAAAAAAAAAAAAAAAAAACGAGGAGAGAATCTTGCTATCTCTAAAAGTAGGTAAAATGGCAGGACCGCAGAAACGTCAAATTTGTAAAATTTATTTAATCAATTTTAAAATAATGTTGAAATTGTCCCTCGATGTTTGAAACGGACTTAAACGATATCCAGCTATGGCCCACGGCCTAAAGTTAGAATTTCTAATTTTTTTATTTTTACTTCATCTTAGGGAAAAAAAAAGGAGCTGTTGCTGAATACTGAAAACCTATTTTACTTAATTCTGTGTGGAATCTAGATTTATATTTCTAAATAAAGCAAACAACTTCTATTAATCACTGGTAAACTATACAAATCATGCACATTTATTTTATAATAATGGGGAAACAAACGTATAATAACATATTAACTTTTATCCATAGGCTTATTATTACGTTAACCTTTTTGGGCATTTCGCGTTATTGGTAAATATGTGTGTTTTTTTTTTTTTCCTTCAAAGCAAAGCAAAGTAATTGCCTTCTAGTAAACGGAATAAAATTGCAACACAGCTACGCCAATTGTTTGTCGATATGCATCCAAAGTAATTCAGCAGAGTTTTGCTTAATATATTTCTCTAAATTTGGTACGCTGTAGATGCTGAGCTATTCCTGAAATGAGAGGAAGTCGCAATGGGGAAGCGCCCCATGTTCGGTGATATAGCCCAAAAGCTAATCCGCACCAATTCAAATCAAGGTCCAAGGTCCAAGGTCCATTAATCCAGTTTGGTTAAATTAAGTCCATTGGTTCATAAAGCAGTGTTTGAACTCAAAAAGACAGATACATTCTAAAAATGGTCGAATTGAGTTCAGGAAATCTCAAAACGTGTAACTTTATCACAAACCGAAAATCCAAAATTTTTCTGAAACTTATACTTTCTTCTAATTTGTGCAGAAAATAGAAGAATAAATCTACTTTTTTTTTTTTTTTTTTTTTTTTTTTTTTTTTAAATAATAGTCAATTTTAGTTAATTCAAATGCAAGGAAATCTCAAAACATGTAATTTCATCGAAAACCGGGAATCGAAATTTAAATTTTTTTTCCCCCTTAAAAAAAAAAAAAAAAAAAAAAAAAAAGCTACGATATTCATCTATCCTATAAACTTACAACAAGTGAGATGCGTAAGCCCAATTCGTCGAATAAAATGCTACCTTTTCCGATCTTCGATGTATTTACCTTATCCTATTCCTTGATTCATTTTACTTTTTTTTTTGAGTTATTTTGA
Organism: Salticus scenicus; assembly: GCA_963930645.1. Classification (NCBI taxonomy): domain Eukaryota; kingdom Metazoa; phylum Arthropoda; class Arachnida; order Araneae; family Salticidae; genus Salticus; species Salticus scenicus. The sequence goes on from OZ005659.1 coordinate 1,601,618, forward strand.
CTTGTCTCTATTTACCATTATTTTTTGCTTTCCGAACACTATAGTGAGGAAAGTATTGTAATCATGTTGAAAATCCGAATTTGGGATTTTGATGTTTCTATACGTTTCGAGGTCCCCTCAGTCCGATTTCACTATTTTTACGGTGATGTATGCATGTGTGTGTGTGTGTGTGTGTGTGTCTGTGAGTGAACACGCTAGCGTCTAAACGCTTTGTTCGAATAAGCTGAAAGTTGGTACGTATACTGTAAGCTGTAAGTCACTATAGTACAAACCCTATTGATTTTGGTGAATCTAGCGCTTATAGTTTATTTACAGGGACACCAGGAAAAATTCTTTATCATTATGGCCTATGGAGCCAAATTTTTAAAAGTGCGATAGCGTCTAAACGCTTTATTAATCTGAGCAAAAAATTTGTACACATGTTATAGGTCACAGTTTCACGAACTGTATAGATTTTGGTGAATTTAGCACTTACAGTTCTTTTAGAGGGGCACAAAGAATAATTCTTTATCATTATGGCCTATGGGGCCAAGTTTTTAAAAGTGTGATAGCGTCTAAACGCCTTATTAATCTGAGCAAAATAATTGTACACATAGTATAGGTCACAGTTGCAACAGCTGTATAGATTTTGGTGAATTTAGCACTTACAGTTTTTTACAGGGACACAAAGAAAAATTCTTTATCATTGTGGCCTATGAGACCAAATTTTTAAAAGTGCGATACGATCTAAACGCCTTATTCAACTGAGCTGAAAATTTATATGAATATTACAAATCACTGTTGCACTAACTATAAGCATTTTGGTGAATCTAGCATTTATAGGTTTTTACAGGGACACAATGAAAAATTCTTTATCATTATGATCTATGGGCTCAAAGTTCAGTAGCGTTAAATAAAACATCGTGTATTATATGGAGAAAAATACTCAAACACTCATTTATGGTTTTCTCTCTTTTGTTTGTTTAACAACTCCTCTTTCTTTACTTTATCTACAAAACTGTTAATTACTCAATGTTCGGAAAGTCGAGTGGAGTCACTCCAGATTTTTTTTTATTATCGTTTGAAGAAGAGAACCTGGCATAACGCGAATACTATTTTCAGTTATATTATTTCATATGTAGCTGGAAATTGTTAATGACATTAATATTAATTTCATCACAATCATCTCAGAAAACTATTATGCGTGTAAGAGAAATGATTAGAACTCAATTTCATTGAAGCCATATAGTGATTAAAAAAAAAAAAAAAAAGGTTCCCAGTAAGGTGTTGTAACCGTCTTAGATACAAAATTTTAACATTCTACTGCGGACTGCTTTTGAATTGCGCGTACACCTATTGAGTGATATATCCCAAACAAAATATAATTAGCATTAATTTAAGTAAAGGACAATCTCCTTATATTATTAAAATCTGTGCGCATCTGTCTGTGTGTCTGTGTGTCTTTCTGTCTGTCTGTCTGTCTGTCTGTCTGTGAGAAATTTTTAATAATGATATGGAATATTGACAACTCATTTAAGTATAGTGCCCAGCGAAGCGGTCAAAGCCTGCTAGTTAAATATAAAGTTTGTTTAAATTTCGTTCATTGTTTCGGGAGATACAGCTTTCACACAAATTTTTTAAGATACATACAGACAGACATTTTATAAAAATGGTCAAAATGTGTTCAGGACATCTTGAAATGTTTATAGCCATGAAAAATCAGAGTTCGAAAAATTTCACGAATCCATTACTTTCTTTTTATATACAGAAAAAAGTAATAAGGAAAAATGTATAATTTACAAAATATTTCACCTGGATAAACATGTTACTTTGGTGCAAATCTAAAATTCTGAGAAGATTTTAGACGCATTCTGTTAATTTAACTTTTCGTTTCTAGAAGAAAGAAAAATATATTCGAATTGTAAAAAAAAAAATATATTGCGAAAATATTTTTTTTTGAATATTTTTATTTTCCAAAGTGGTTTAAATAAATTCCGAAAAAAAAAAAAAAAAATACCCTATTCACAAATATTTTAAACTTAACGTTTTAAGGAATCAGCTGATTTTAACAGCTGTATGTTGTTATCCAAGTTGTAACGGATATTAATGATCTTTGGGAAAATCGAGACTCGATTTTCGAAGAAATGACAAGTATTTATCATCATTCTTTTAATAAAAAAATATCTATAACAGAATTTAACGAACGCGATGAAATATAAAAATTCAACATTAATTTTACTTCTGTCAAAATTTATTTATTTATTTTTTTAATGTGATACTCAAAGGAAAACCTCTGGTATGAATAAATAATAATGGTGATGATGATGATGATTAGGACGGTGATGGTGATAATAAAAAAAAAAAATAAATAAAAATAAATTTCTATGATGCATGCAGAAACAATCATCGATACGTTAAGAACCAAAAGTGTGTGAGAAATAATATTTGTGTATATTATTTTTATATATTTGTGTGCATATATATATAAAGTGAGGAATTTAAGAACGTAATAAAATTTTGCAATTAATAATTTATGTGTATGTGATTATATATATACGTATATACATAATATAATTATGTGAGTAGTAATATGTACATTATATTCATGTGTGTGTATTATGGTGTTCTAGATTTCTGCTTTATTAACTAAACCAACCAATAGCGACCGCTACTAGCATTACGACTTACCAATAAAATAGGTTAAATTGCTTGTAAAGCGATTCGTTAATAACAAGTGTTTCGTTTTCATTATCAGCATCAAGCGTTATAAAAGTTGCTTACAATAATCAAAGATATACACTCCTTCTCATAATTATAAGGACACCCGTTTTTCTATATTAACTAAACACTGAACACTATTATTTAAACAAATATATTTTTTATTAATCTGAATTTCATTAATAGACTATATTTAAAAAGTTTTATCGTTTTTCTATCTTAAAAACTTTAAATATGGTAAAAAGAGGATTTTTCAGGTGTTCACAATTATAAGGACAGCTCGAATTTTAGTAATTTTTTTCAGTTATTCTTTAAATTAATATTTTATGATGTCTCTTTTTAGGGTTAAACAGTCAGACATTCTCTCTGATATATATATATATATATATATATATATATATATATATATATATATATATATATACATACATTTTTTTTTCTTTATTCAGTTTCAATACCATTTCATATAGCATATATGATATTCTTAATACATTTAAACTATTTAAAATTGCTTTCCACTTGCATGCACTTTTCTATCATAAGTTAAGGTTTTTTCAACTTTTAGGCCATGGGAAAGGCAATAATACAGAAGTTTCTTTCTTCAAACTATTTCCTATTGCTCTAAAAGTAGAGCAAAAATGTAAGTATTGTTGAAAAAAATATTATTACCCCCCAAAATCTAACTAAAATCTGATAATTCCACGTTTAAAATTTGCGGATATTCTCTTGATGTTCATAATAATAGAAAAAATTACTAAATTCATTCTGCCTTCAGCAGAAGCAGCTCCCCAGAGCACCATAGATCCACCTTTAAAATGCCCGATTCATATCTACCTTTAAAAAATCTGCTCTGTCTTTCGCTATCTTCAGATCGTGCCAGTAACTGTTAAAACCATTTGTTTAATCAAGAATAAAATGTTTTTCATCCGAAAATGCAACATTTTACCATTTAATATTGTCTTTATTCAACTTTAACACAGGCGTTCTTTCCCCCATTAAATGCTGATTGATTATTACAGGTTTTTTATTCATTTTAACATATTATTAATTATTTTAAACATGCATAAATGTAGACCCTAACCTTTCGTTAAAAATTACGAGCAAATTTGGCAGCAGTCATTAGGAGTAGAACAGTAAGAGGAATTATGAGTCTTAGATCTCTGTAAAACAACTCTGATTTTGCATCAGATCTCTCTCCTATCGAACCAGCAGTTCAATGTTTGATCACATTTCCTTCAGCAATTTTAGACCTTAGAATTTCATTAGAAATTCGGCATATTGAAATTATCCTTCCACTTAAAAAACACATTTATCATACTTCACTACTTGAACGTTCTTTTTTTCGAGGAATTATCAGTAATGTCCGTCTAAGAAAAATTGAAGGCTTATATATGAATTAATCTAGCCCAGTAGTTAACAAATTCGCATGTCAATTGTAATTTATCCGCTAGTAAGTTAAATAAAACGAAAAAATCTGGGTTGTCCCTATAATTATGAACATCTAAAAACGTGGAGAAAAACACATTTTGCATTATTTTTTATTAATTTTGTTTTATATTAAAAAATTATAACAGTTTTGGTTTTTAGAATACTAGATATATCAAGTGCACTTAGTATAATCTTGTTTACAATTATTTTTATGTTAGTTATTTAAAAATATAAAGTGTCCTTATGAGAAGGAGTATATATTTATATGCTACAATTACATAAAAGCAGTTTTTATTAAACAACATCTAAACATAATATTTGTTGCTTGTTTATGAACTCTTTACAATATATTTCTTACGAAGCACCCAATAAATAAATAAATAACAGCAAATAAAAATTTTCGCATGGTGATCTTATTGTGCGATTGTTTAATGCCAATGATTTTTTCTGAATATCTATTAATTTTGTGCCTAATTAGAATAACAAGTATCTATAAGGAAACTTCTTCGCAGAATAAACACGAAAAGAAAATCATTCAGATCCCGTTGATTATAAAGTATTTCCAATTTGCAATCTATTTTAACTTCATGATGAAAATAAATTTTAGTTTTAATTATGGAAGATGAAAATTCTTACTCACATAGCTTAAAATTAGCTTCCAGAAACTGCCAGTTATACCCTATAATGTATCTGAATATTTTTGTGTGGCTGTGCTACAAATTAATGATAAATACTAACCATACCCTATTTTACCGGCTAAATATTTTTGTGCATCTGAATAATGTAATCTGAATAATGTTTCACTATGTTTCGCGCAATATAAAGATTTAAAATATGCATTAAAGTAGTGGTGCACAACTTGTGTCCTTCGAGAAGTTAATTTGTGGCTCTACGAAAAGTATTATAAATATTAGTTTTAACAAAATTTTTTATTGCAGTTTTCAATTACTTTTTTTTTTTTTTTGGTATAAATATATATCTAATTTTATAAAAATCTGTACAGCACTTTTCTCACCCCCTTCAGCTGTATTGAGTAAATCTTATCCTTAAAAAGTTGTGTTGTTGTGCACCTCTGCATTAAAACAATTTCTCTGATAGACATAATCTATATGAATTTTTAAGAGTATTTGTAGTCTTTATCTAATGGATTTTTTTAAAAACCGTTTTCAGATTTAGAAAATTCACAACAGTTAAATGTTTCTTTTTTACAAAAACTTTTTTTTTTTTCTCTTTTTGTAAATTATAATGTGCAAAAAATGTTCTTAGTTAATTTTTTGTGGTTTACAACTTTCAAATGACATATTAATAATTAACCCGTTAGTAGTCGCTAGTTGGTCGATTTGCCGCCCATCCTTCAGTTTTGCCAGATTTTTTTATTCAATAGCCACCAAAAATTTTTAGAAGTGGCATTTGACATACGTAAAATGCGAATAAAATCGAAGAAACGTTGATTACATCACTTTTTAATATTATTGGTGCGAGTTAAATAAAAAGTGCGCAATCTGTAATAGGTGGCGCTGTCTATAGCGACTACTAACGGGTTAAAAAAAAAAAAAAAAAAATTAATAATAATAATTTTTGAATGACGAGAAACATTGAAACGTTTGTGCATTTTCTAAATGTGAAAACAGAATTTTAAAAAATACATTAGGTAATGAGTAATTTGTAAAACAAATTTCTTCATGGAATAACATGGAGTTAGACTGCCTGATTGACTACGTGGAAGTTCTAGGTTTAAAGTTATTGTTGTTCTCCGTGTTGTCTTAGCCCGTAATCATGCCTATTTCGGAGAAAATCACGGAAAACTCCGATCGGCTATGTCGACGAGCGTGACCTAGGATCAAACCTGAGCTTCAAAAGCAGAACCTCTCAGCCATTGGTCCGCCCAATTTTGAGTCGGAAACATGTTATTGTGAATTTCAATAATACATATCAATTTTAACATATTCTAAGAACATTATCATGAAGGAGAGCATTAACAACCTGATAGACGGAAAGACGTACGAAATAAATGAAATCATGAAGGTTGAAATGTGTTAACTGTAAAAATCATAAAGTGAAGTATTGCACATATAAAATTATAAAGGAACTTCATTAAGAACGGCCACACACAGTGCCTTAAAAAATTCACCTTTTAATACAGGTTATTAAGAAAAATTTTAACAACAAATACTATAGTCAAATTTATTTTATTTGTCTGTGTGAAATTTAAATAATCTATTATTAGTTTGAATTTTAAGTAATTTTTAGCAATAACTTTGTTTTCGAAGAATTTCCTGTTTATATACCGGAACACACACACAGATTTTGCAGCGTAATATTATTTCTTTGTAAAAAAGAGATTATCTGTTAGAAGTGTATTTATATTTCTACAGTCCTTTCTAGGCAGGAAATACTGATTTTAGGTATTGACCTTTATACTTTAACGAGGTTTAAAAATTAAATTTGCTATTTAAAGCCTACATTAGCCATTTAGAAGCTATTGCATTTAAATATATTAGTTAATAGTATGATACAAAATTCCGTTTTACAAGATTAAACTTTATTTCTAAATATGTGCATTCAAAAAGATGAAGTCATCACTTACTTCTTTTTCTACACATCTATTATTATTATATACAACCTTAGTTACATAGTGGACAGTGTGAATTCAAATCAAGACAATATATCTTCTTTCTCAAAATTTGATCCCTAAAAAAAGGTCATTACATAGTCTTTTAATGGAAGTAAGTTAGTATTAAATCCTGTATGGAAAATTTGAGACAGGTAAACTAACCCTAAAGTGAAGTGGCTCTTAAACGGAGGTAGACTTTTAGAGAAGTTGGGTTGGGCAGTATTTTAATCTGTTATTGGGATGGAGAACTATTAATTTCAAACTGGAGTTTTTGTAGACAAGTTTTGTGTAACACCAAAATAAATTTGAAATATCAGTCATATCTTCACAAATTCGATACTAAATGAAAGAGGCATTTTTTCAGAATCAAGGGGTAACAAACAGTTTTTCAACACAACAATTAGATTTTTTAAAAATTAACTAAAGTAGGAAATTTTGGTGGAAACACTTCATTTTAATTCATTTCAGTCATTTTAAAAAGTAGGAAACCTAGTTTTACGGTCAAAAAATGAGATAAAAAATAAAAATAAATTAAAAATTCTGTCAAAGACAGAATTTAGTTTCGTACGGAGGACTATTAATTTCAATCTATAAATTTTAACCCTTTGAGTGCTGAATACTCGCGGCCTATGCGGTCCATACGGACGGCGCGCGGTTGGCGCTGACGATTCAAGAGGGTTTATCGTCGTCTCCTTAAATCAGTAACCAAATAAACTGTACAAAACGCCATGACGACGGCTAGAAGCAATCTTCGCAAAATTTGACTTAAAGGTGTATATTCTTCAATTTAAAGTATTAAAAAGTATCAAGTGATTAATTAAAGTATCAAAAGTGATTAAAAATGTTTGTTTGTCAATTTTATGCAAGTAGCATTCATGTAAGTAATATTTTGTTGAAAGTAAATGAGAATCAAGTTGTCTCATTCTTATCGCGGACGCGCTTTATGCGAGTGTTGCATAGTACACTGATCATTTTTGCCGGGCGCGTATTTGCGTCCATAGTCCATACTGATAACATCTGTTAAGCGCGTATTTGTGTCCATAATCTATATTAATGACTTTCGCTGGACGCATATGTGCGTCCATAGCACTCAAAGGGTTAATTTTAATTTTTTAATTTTAAATTTAAATTTTAAATTTATTTTTATCTCATTTTTTGACCATAAAACTGGGCCACATACTTTTTAAAATGACTGAAATTAATTAAAATGAAGTATTGTCATACAAATTTCATACTTTAGTTAATTAAAAAAAATTAATTGTTGTGTAGAAAAATTGTTTGCATCCCTGGATTCAGAAAAATCGCCGCTTTCATTTGGTACCAAATTTGTAACCAAAGGACTGATATTTCTAATTTATTTTGGTGTTACACAAAACTAGTCTACAAAAACTCCAGATTGAAACTAATAGTCCTCCATCCTAATAAAAATTAAAAAAAAAAAAAAAAAAAAAATAAAAATTTTACATATTGAAGTTAATAGTCCACCGAAATTCTGTCTTAGACAGATTTTTTTTTTCTTTTAATTTTTCTAGATTTGTTTAAATTTTTTTTAATGTATTAGATGATCATTTAAGAAATTTAAGCATAACTTTCAAAGCATGAGGATTTTTAAGCTAGTGTAAGAAAATCTTTGAAAAACAATTAGGAATTTGATATAATGTATGTTTTTTTTTTTTTTTTTCTTTCTCATTTTTTATCTTATCGATTTTAAAATAAAATGTACAAGTCTTGAATACATTGCTTTGTCTCAAATTCAACCGACCTAGGCTCACCTTGAAGGAACATCCAAAATGATGTCTAAAAAGGATATTTGCCAAAGGAGAGAGAGAAAGGGAGAAGGGGAGGGGGAATCTAATTTTGATGAGTTGTTTATTTTAGAGATAAAAGATGGCGTTGCTGCTGTGCTGGCAAGAGTTCTCGATTGAGATAGAAAATCAATACTGCAATCAAGAATGATAAATCCTCTTGATGCAGACTTTTAGTCACTTCATTTCCTTTTATAAAATCATATTCTGATGATTTTAGAAAATACTATCACTATTTTAAATTGTCAAATTGTTAAATTTGTCCCTTTTAAAATTATTTCCTTCAATATATTAATAAAAAATAACGACAGATGGCGCTGTATTACAACCAAATGTGTGATTGATTATGTGTAGAGAAAAAAGTGCTGTGCCGTAAAAGCAAATTCACTGGGTTTATATATGAGAAAATATATTTCTATGTAACATTTACGTATTATATTAAATCAAAGTGACGATTTCTGATAATATTCGGAGACATTATGTTGACTTTTGACATTAGCACTTTCTTCTGTGGTACAATCAACAAAATCTGTCACCTAGCAGAAATCTTAATGTAAAGGTACTATTTTTTTTTATGTATATGTTTTTTTTTTTCCCCTCTTTTGAGATTAGAATATAATTTAATATAATTTAAGTTATACATCTAGTGATTTGATTTAAGCACGTTTGATTCTGATCTAAATTATATGCGAATTTTGTTGTTAATTTAAATTGCGAAAATTAACGGCCGGTATTTCTATTCTAGTGTAATTGAGTATGCTGCAGTTGACAAAAAATATCACCAAATTTCTAAAATCGTCACCGGCTTTGTTTTTTTGAAGGTATTTTAAAACTGCTTTAATATACATTTATATTTGTTGACAAATGAAAGGTAATACATATTTCTCTTCTTATACAAGGATTTCTTAAAATTGTTTTTAAGATTTTGAAAACGGTATTTAATAATAATAATAACAACAATAATAATATTTAAGAGAAAAGGAAAAAAAACTCACAAAATTAATTTTTATAACTTATTTTATTTTATATTTTGTGGTAAGTTAATTTTAAGGAAAACTCATATTTTGATTCAACTATTAAAACTTGGTATTTTGATCAGTTTTCTTTTTTTCCTTAAAAAAATCCTCATTTTTATTGCTTTACATTAACCTGCTAATGGCGATGACGTTTTTATAGCTGGTTGAATGCAATAGACTTTACGGACTAAGAAGAAAAACTTCCATATGATATATAAAATTAGAGACGACCGAAAACTGCTGACGGCAAGAGTTTATCTTGTCATTTTCTGTCTATCATTATTTCTTTTCTTCCCCGCTCCCTTGAAATATTTTCTTGTTACATGTAATACTATCGGCCATTAGAGAGAGAGTATGCGGAAGTAGAGAGGAAATCATTCCAATCTTTTGACCGGTGCATTTTTTTTTTTTTTTTTTTTTTTTTTTTAAAGATTATTTTATAGTGATTTTGTTTTACTTTTACTTTTTAATGCAATTGCGAGAAAGTAGAGATGTAATTTGAGCTAAATGTTAGGAATTGGCAAATGGTGAATAGGCATAGACTAATAAACGATTTTATTTTTTTTCAAATTCAAGAAAAAAAATAATAAATTATTTTAATATATATCTGTTATCACCGATTTTTGTTACACTATGTTACCTTTTTTCCTTATTTTAAATTTCTAATTTTTTCTGTTTTCATATAAAAAATCTAGAAGAAAAAGCAAGAAAAAAGACATTTTATGTACTGCAAACAAAAATGAGAAATATGAAACAAACTACGTCAAAGTAATGCTATGTATAAAATTGTCAGTAATGTTTAGGACTAAACGTAACAAATTTATCAGTATTAGTTGTAATTTTTAATAAATTGTTTTTTGTTTGGCTAATATTACTTTGAGTATTGCATTGATGATAATTAAAAGTCAACAACTAAAAATATTTTTGTGTAAAGTACTTCTTAAAAAAAAAAAAAAAAAAAAAACAGAGAGAGAGAGAGAGATTTTTAACTTTAATACATATATGTATTATTTTCATAAGTTCCGTCTTTAGTTATACATCTTCCATTTTGTTAGTTTTTATTCTTAAAATGACTGATAATTATTAATGTCGATATTCGTATAATTGTAATAAAAATGTACATTATAGCTATATTCTTTTTAAAGGGCGTTGCCTTTGGATGGGAGAAATAAAAATATTTATTAAATAATTTAAAAATATTTTGAGAGGAAAACGTAATTATTTTCCTTGTTTCATTCTAAACTCTTAATTTTTAAACAAATAAATTTAATATTTCAATTTAAAGTAAATATTATAAAGTAAAAGTAAAATGTAATTGAGAAAGTTTTAGAAAACTTCTTTACTTTTTCATTTTTCTTTTCTTTTCTTTTCTTTCTTTCTTTCTTTCTTTTTTTTAATAAAAGATAATTGTTTAAAATGCATGCGATTGTAATATTGAGAAAACATTTAACAAAGTTTTTTTTTTCTTCCATGAATTAATGTTTCATAAATACTTCTATATATTTTTTTAATTTTTTAATCAATACTTATTCATTTTGTGTAAATGACTATTTTTGAAAAAAAAAAAAAAAAAAAAAAAAAAATCCTTTAGAAAATATATTTTTAAGTTTGTTTATGAAAACATCTGTGATAGAATGAAAGAGGGGCTATTTATAAGCAGTTATACTTTAATGCTATTACTCCACAAATAAAAGAGAATTTTCAATTTCTTTATTTATACACTTTATTAAAAATAATTTCTATAGAAGTATATATTCATTTATGCCTAAATAATACAAGCGATAAGCAATAATCATACTTCATTCATAGATTTCATTTCTTTCTTTCTTTTTTTTTTTTTTTTTTTTTTTTAAGTTAAAAATTGCACGTTTTTACAAAGATTAAATAAAACAAAACAAGACAAAATAAAATAAAATAAATCAATAAAAATTAAAGAATGAATTCTTAATTATTTAAGTGTGCAAATCACAAAACAACAATATACTTGTTTATAAATTATATATTACGAGCAGGCTTTGCACGCTTCGCTGGTCACTATATCTAAATGAATTAAAAAAAGAATCAATATTTTTTATACCGTTCTACAAATTAAAACTAAAAAGCAAATACTTTAAAATTGCTTAAAAACTTCGCTTCGGGCCCTCGCTGACTTCGGCAGAGACTTCTTCACCGCAACGTCTTTGTACTGGATAATTTAATTTAATTTAATTTATAGAAATGCCAATAATGCAGGAAAAACTGCACTAGTCATTTTATTTTTGATAATAAACAGAACGGAAAACGCATAATATTTTACATGGATATATTTTGTATAATTAGACCAATTAAAAAAAAAAAAAATGCTTTTTCTTTTTTTCCCACTCGTATTACAAAAATATTTAAAATAAAATTGAGAAAAATTTTGCAAAAACATTGAAAGAGCTTGGACCTCTTGGCGGAATTTGAGATTTGGCACTGAAGTAGCTCAGACGTTTCTCGCCAAAATGTTTACTTATGCATTTGCGATACATCCCATATCAACTCATCGCCGAAATGACAACAAAATTATGAATAATTATAAGATTTAAAAAAAAAAAAAAAACTTTTTATATACCATGTTTTTAAATTTTCTGTGGAATCTTATAGCTGTAGCATTAGCACTTTATCAATGTGTAGAAAATTTTAAAGTGATAATGACGTCAATTTTTGTGAGATGCATAATTTAATTTTTTTTACATTTTTTTAATGTTCACGTTTAATTAAATGTATTTATTTTTATGTCAAAAAAAAAAAAAAAAAGAACTCTTTTTTTTTTGGGGGGGGGGGGAACTATTAAATTATAACTAATATTTATTTTCGTATTTTAATTAGTTAAAAGAAAACTTTGCAACGTAATATTTTAATAACTTGATGTATATAGTGTCCACACAAACAATGAACAATTTTTAGAACTCTTTTAAAAAGTATAACATCTATGCAGTATCTTTTTAAAAAAATTCATCAGTTTTTACTAAAAAAAAAGCCAATTTTCATCACCGAAGTAGTTAAATCTAGACCAACCAAAAATAGGAGTGGTCCACCCGGATGTGTTCCCGACAAACTCTTTGCTTTATTTATATAGATAACAACATTTTTGATAAATCCATTAATAAATGGAATTTCTTTTCTGAGGTTAAACAGAGAGTATTAATAACTAATGTGAGCTTTTAAATGTGTTATTTATAATTGATTGAACTTAGTTACCATTTTAAATTAATCAAATCTAATATTTTTTAATATTGAATGTAATATTTACAAATACATTATCGAGTGTAATATTTGTATTATTTTCCTTACATCAAAACATCTTTTTGTACCAAATGTATATCTTTACTAACACTCACAATCTAAATGGCGGATTCTTATTTGTTGCTAAACAAAAATAAACAAATAGCACATAAATTAAAAAACAAATTAGAAACCTAAAAAGTTTCTGGTAAGAGAAATATTATACACATATGTAAAAATTTATAAAATAGATTTACATAGCGAATTTAAAAATAGTAAGAAGAAAAAAATCGGTTTAGCCATTTTTCGAAACATTAATTTCCGACATTTAAAACTGACCTACCTAATCAGGATGACAGTTAATTTTCCTTTAATAACCACGTAATACACAAGAAAGGATATCTAAAATGGATTTATGCAACAATTTTCAAGAAAATCATTAGAGCCGTTTTTGAGATACCGACTTTTGCCAAAACTTGGCATACTCAATTATTGACCGGAAAACAATAATTACATACAAAAGGATATTTAAAAGGCAGTTAATATGGTAAATTTGGAAAAAAAAAAAAAAAATCCGTGCAGCCGTTTTTAAAGAAACGCACTTGCGAGGCCTGAAATTGAGCTATTTATACAGGACGCCTATCCATTTTCCTGAAGTAACCAACTGTATCATTCGAAAAGAAAACTAATAGAGTGTTTAAATAGCAAGTTAGAAGAAAATAGTTACAGCCGTTTTTGAGATACAGGTACCACTTCCGGTTTTCGATCTCCCACTTCCGGTTTTCCAATTTCCACCAAAATTTGGAAAAGTCATCTGTACACCAAACCTGTTTTAATTCTGAAGTTTCGTAGTTCGATCTTTATTAGTTTCGGAGATATGATAGTTAGAAGATTCCCACACATACATACACACACACACACACACACACACTGACCAATTGCCAAAAACTACTTTTTTGGACTCAGAAGACCTTAAAACATGTAAATCAGGTGAAAACTCGATATCGAATTTCCGAACAGAATACAATACTTCCATTACCTACAGTAGTCGGGTAATGGAAGTAAAAATAAAAAATCTGGAGTGACTCCAACTCGACTTTCCGAACATTGAGTAATTAACAGTTTTTTAGATAAAGTAAAGAAATGAGTCGATAAACAAACAAAAGATAGAAAACCATAATAGAGTGTTTGAGTATTTTTTTCCATATACTACACGATGTTTTACTTAACGCTACCGAACTTTGAGCCCATAGATCATAATGATAAAGAATTTTTCGTTGTGTCCCTGTAAAAACCTATAAATGCTAGATTCGCCAAAATGCGTATAGTTAGTGCAACAGTGATTTATAATATCCATATAAATTTTCAGCTCAATTGAATAAGGCGTTTAGTTGCTATCGCAATTTTAAAAATTTGGTCCCATAGGCCATAATGATAAAGAATTTTTCTTTGTGTCCCTGTAAAAAAACTATAAGTGCTAGATTCTCCAAAATCTATACGGATTGAATATCGGTGACCTATAATATGTGTATAAATTTTTTGCTCAATTGAATAAGGCGTTTAGATGCTATCGCACTTTTAAGATTTTGGTCCCATAGGCCATAATGATAAAGAATTTTTCTTAGTGTCCCTGTAAAAAAACTATAAGTGCTAGATTCACCAAAATCTATAGGGTTCGTACTATGGTGACTTACAATATACGTACCAAATTTCAGCTGATTCGAACAAAGCGTTTAGACGCTAGCGTGTTCACTCACAGACATACACACATACATACATACATACATACACACACACATACATACATCATCGCAAAAATAGTGAAAACGGACTCATTGGACCTCGAAACGTATAGAAACATCAAAATCTCAAATTCGGATTTTTGGCATGATTACAATACTTTCCTCACTATAGTGTTCGGAAAGTAAAAAATTAAAGACATAGTTTTATTTCGAAATGTACCAAAAACTCCAATTCAGTGGATGTGGGTAATGTACATGTATGCATAATTTCCGTTCACTCGGACGATGGGAAGTGGGTTAAAATTCGAAATAAATTTTGATCTGGATTTGGGGAGGGCAAGACCCTAGGTCCCTTACTACTTGAGCATTTACTGTCATCGGAGCGGAATTATAGATATATGCAAAATTATAGCTCAGTCGGATGATAGATAGTTGGGGGAAAATTCAATTCTTAGGTTCGCCCCATACAGATATATAAAGAAAGAAACAACAAACATAAAAAAGTAAAACTATGTAATAATATTAATTCTAATACCAACATTTTAAATATCTTTTAAATAACATTAATGTGAATAACCTATGTAAAATCATAATGAACATTTTAAGAATAATAGAAGAACATCTTCTGTTTATAATAACATTCTCGCTGATTATTTGTATTAGATTTGAGTTGTGGTATTATCAAGAATTTGTATCGTACAAAAATGAAATGCTACCAATTGATTAGTTGTTGTTGATGTCATCAATATCCGTTATTGCTTCTTACAATTGTTAAAGTAGAAATCATTTCAGACATATGTGTACACACATTTTATTTTTATTAGACATTTTATTTTTATACGCCTATATTACTCATACATGCTCGTACATTTTAATATATCTACAAACATGTTATAGAAACGTATTTATCATCCCATTTCCCACTACATTAAAATATGTGTTTGCACACACACACATATATGTATATATATATATATATTTTTTTTTTACATTACATCCACATTTATAAAAATATATATACACACAAAAGGGATCGGAGAAGTCTCTATTCTGAATGCCACGATTTATTAAAAGCAGTTTTCTGAAGATTACTAAAAAACAGTGGTATGCAATATAGAAACTGCTACGTTACGTTGCACACGCACATTCTGATATATATATACACATATAAACGTTTTAATATATATGCACACGCGCATTTCAATATGCACATAATAGCTTTACATACGTACATACATACATACTCGTCACAGCCATATTCATCATTCAATGTTTCTGCATACGGAGTAGAAATAATATTTTGTAGTACGATTTTGTCTAATAAAACCGTTATTTTAATCTTTTCATGTTTCATTTTTAGTATACTCGTATTTAATTTGAAAGTCATTTTTGTGCCAGTATTTCTATTATTATAAAAGTCCATTTAAGAAATATCAATATTTATTTCTATGGTTTTATAGGTGACATTATTTTCCAGATACTAATTAATGCAGTTTTTTTTTTTTTAAATTTATAATTCATATTTTCAAGGGTGTTTACCTAATTAATTTGGACTTTATTTAAAAATATTTGTCTTTTTTAATCTAATAAACTTTCTACTCAAAAACTGTACTTTGCTTTTTGCCATTTATGGTTATATATTTAAATGTCAAAGTTTTAAGTTGAATGTTAACTTTATGATTTTACGTTTCACGTGTCATTTGCAAGTTGCATACAGGCTTGCATACATTTTTTTTTTTTTTTTTTTTTTTTTTTTTTTTTTTTAGGACTGAGGGCCTATTAGTCTCAATCTAGGATTTTTGCGTTGTCGTTTTCGATAGTTGGACATTTGTCGAAATCTAAAATTTATCGAAAATATAATTGAATAATTTGAAAGCGATGTTATGATTTGAAAAAAGAAAAAAAAGAAAAAAACGAATAGTCCTCCGTCCTAAACTAAATTCTGCTTTTGCCAGAATTTCATCAAAATCTTTTTATTTTTTATTTTTTTTTATTATTATTGAAAGAAAAAGAAAAGAAAATTAATAACAATCAGTATCGTTACAAGCGATATCGAAAAAGTTTTTTTTAATAATTTTTATTTAGGAAATAAAAAGTGCGCGTGAAATAATATGAAATAAAAATAAGTAAAAAAATGAATTTAATGATTTAATGTTTTTGTTTTTCGGGGGCTGCTCATGCATATAAAAAATGCGTATTAAAACGAGTCGAAGAAGGAAGCGAAATAAGTATTGAGTTATATTACGATAAATACGTTACATAATATGATACGATATATTAGGCCTATCGTCCAGAGTTAGTAGGCATTTTCGTTGAAAGAAATAGTTTGTTCGTTCGGTGCAACTTGCACATTAGTCCCTTGAGGTACAACTTTCACTTTAGTCCCGTCAGGTACAACTTGCACATTAGTCCCCTTTAAATATAGTGACTTTTTTTTTTTTTTTCTATTTTAATGAAAATGTTTTCAGACCTAAACATTTATATGAATCCATGTTTAAAAACATTAATATACGAAATGTAATACAAAATTTAAATTTAACCATTGGCTTACTTATGAAATTAAATATACATTGTATTTCTAAAAATATTTCTTGAATGAGTGGGTAGATGACCATAAATAAGCAAACAAATAAATGTAACTTTAAAATAATAATAAACAGTATAAATATTAAATAAATAATTCTTAAAATGTTATAATTTTTTTTTTCTTTGTGATAGAATGTTTGCATATATACATTTTTGTTTTAATATTTAGCATTACACATGTGTATGTGAAAATGTAGATATGTCTGTGTTTTATTGAAATTTTATTTTTCCGACTGAGTGAAAATAATGCCTGGACCTTGACTCGAACCCCGGATCTTTGACTTACAAGGTCAAGGCTCTACCAATTGAGCTATCCAGGCCGACACCCCGGTCAGCATTACTCACTCAGACAACCTTTAGGCAGAAACATCTCTGGTCTATCATGTAGATAGCTCAACAGAAAATAAGCCGCAGGAAATGGAAAACACCATTAGATAATGGGAGAAAGAAATACAGTTTTTATTAAATTCACACAATCAACTGTGGAAGAAAAGCATATTTATTGAAATTTTATTTTTTTTCCGACTGAGTGAAGGAAAAAAATAAGCCTAAAGGTTGTCTGAGTGAGTAATGCTGACCGGGGTGTCGGCCTGGATAGCTCAATTGGTAGAGCTTTGACTTTGTAAGTCAAAGATCCGGGGTTCGAGTCCCGGTCCAGGCATTATTTTTACTCAGTCGGAAAAATAAAATTTGAATAAATATGCTTTTCTTCCACAGTTGATTGTGTGATTCTAATAAAAATTGTATGTCTGTGTTTTGTGTGTATGGATATAAATATGCATTTGAACTACTGTCCATGTTTGTTTAAATACGTATTTGTTTAATTTACATATGTTTTTAAAATAATATTTTTTCTTCTATTTATGACTTAAGCTATTAAGGGTATCTTCACTGTGAATAATCACCCGTTTAAATGTTTCTAACATTTATACTGATCACACAAATATCTCTGTTTCATTACATTAACGTACTTATTTTGAATAATGAGCCTAACAACATCGATTAACAAATAATCGAATTTTATAGAAAGGCCGTAATTAAGTTTTAAAAGAGCTAAAAGATAATTTTCTTTTTTGGGACGTCAATCCAATTGTCCCAATTTAGTATATCCTGTTCTGATCAGTTTTCAAAATTAATTCTTCCATTTCATCAAAAATTTCCATTCATTTTCATTATAAATAATTTCCTTCCATTCTTTTCGTAATTTCATTCATCTCTGTTACTCAGTAAGGAATTATATATTTCCATAACTACTTTTATTAACATTTTATAATTTATTTCCTATATTATTGTACAGATTTTTTATGCTTAGTCTATTTTTTTTTTTAAATAAAATTTGATTTCTTTTCCTTTTCCCTTTTACTTTCTTCTATATTCAATAGAAGAAAGTATTGGATTCGTAAAAATTTTCGACCTCGGGTTTTTGATGGATTTACACGTTTTGAGAGATGTAGAACACGATTTGACCATTTTTAGAAAATGTCTGTCTGTCAGTCTGTGTGTGTGTGTGTGTGTGACAAAGTTTTGTGGCAACTGTATCTCAGGAACTACTGCAGAAAAGTTCATACAAATTGGTATGTAGTTGCACCTTGACATAAATTAGTGCCTATCAAATTTTGGTAAAAATTGTTTTACAGGTTGCGTTGCCATCCCGCTTTTTCTAAATTTTTAACATGGACAAAATTTTGTATGAATGTGGATAAAGAGAATTATTTTTTAGTAATCATTATGAAATTTACAAGAATTATTTACAAGAGATAGTCAACTGGGAAAATTTTTTTGTATATGTAGGAGCCTCGACACTCCCCCTGGGGGGGAAGTCCCCCCTCGAGGGGAGTAAATTTTCAAGATGGGTATCTTTCGAAAGGTCTCGTCAATACCTTTAAAACGAATGGCTGAACTATAAATATGTGATAATTTAAAACAAAGTTATCGATTTTTTTTTTTACTTTTAACAACAAAAAAAAAAAAAAAATAAAAAAAATAAAAAAAAAAATAAATAAATAAAAAAATCGTAATTTTTTTTTTTTTTTTTTAATTGTTACTGAGTGAATTTGTAAGGAAAATATAGAAGAAAGTCTTGCGATGGCCACAACATACTAGTTTTACATTGAAGTACATTTATTGCGATTGTAATTTTCCTTATTTAAAAAATATGCTTGTTGCTTATTATAAAAAGACACTAACAGAACTGGAGATTAAAAGTAATAAGTAAAAAACTTTGAATAAACACCATAAAATGCAAGAACTTCCAACAACTGTTTCGGATCGAAAGAAAACACGACCCTTCGTCAGGCGAACACATTAAGCAAGAGTGCTTGTAATATGATATTATATAATACTAGCAAAATATATTGCATGAATGGATTAAAAAATGATCCACAGATTAAAATATAAGAAGATAAAAAAGTGTTTTCGAAAAAATAGAAAGTAAATTCGTAAGAAGTCCTCGGTAAAATGTTTTTTTCATTATAAAAGTGAATTATCGCCTTGTAAATGGATTTTAAAATAACGAGCTTTTTGCAAATTTGTAGGGAAAAAAATACAAGTATTCAGTCAGTGTTACCGATTTTTTAGTGTTTAATACAAATCACAGTTATAAGAATTTATAAGAAAATTAATTATTTAGAAACTTCACTTTTAAAATAAATATTTAGATGTTTTAGTTGTTTGAATAAACAAATAATGTAATTTATGGGATTTTAATGCAATTATTGCATTTTTTTTTTCCTTTTTCACTTTTATAATGAAAGATATGACTAAATGTGATGCAATAATATATATATTTGAAAAAATATGGAATTACACCACTTTTACTATGAATGACATAAATGATAGAAAATAGTTTTAAAACGATACTGCTACATTTATTGTTTTATTTCTGGCATTCTTTCAGTATGAAAGAAAAAAGCATTTAACTTTTGAATATCTATCAAAGATAACAAGTACTAATGTACAAGTATATTGTATGTTTCTGCTACATTTCTTTTGTTTTCATTTTTTAAACTAATAATGACACATTATTGATTGATTAAACAATACTTATTTATTTACATAATTATTATTTATCATTCATTCTTGATTTTAATTAATTATTTATTTTATTTTAAATCAGAAAACTTTTTCTTTCAATATTATTATTGTTTTTTTTAATTATTAATAAAATCAACCACATAAAATTAAATTATTATTAATCATCAGTTTTTAAATAAAACAAAGAATAATAATGAAAATTTATATGATATTATTGTAAGTACTATCATCACATTAAATATATATATATATATATATATTAACCTGGTAATCATTAGTTTTTTTTCTTATAATATTTATTAGAAGAATTTAGTACCAATGAATTATAGTTTGCATATATGAACTTTCTAGAGTTTTAAATACTTAAATATTAATTCATATTTTTTTTTTTAGGGGAAATGATGGATAATAAATTCATAAACTATTATCTTAGGAAAAATTAAAAGAAGGTTGATTTTTGTTTACAATGATAATATATTTTTTACTAATAATTGTATGGCTTTTACTACCTTTAGAAAAAAAAAAAAAAAAGAATTAATATCTTTTTACTAACTAAATATTTATTTCTATAAACTTATACTCTACTAAATATTTATTTCTATTATTGTTCTACAAATTTTTGTACATTTACGAGTTTGTTACTGTCGGTTATATGTAGAAGGAAAAAAAAGAAAACGAATAAAGAAATTTATTCAAGTTAGATAAACAAAAAGAAAAACAGCACGGTTAGCATAGATGGTGTAGTATGTAAGATATGTCTGATTGTCTATGCTAAAGACATATTCTGGGAAAGAATACTATCAAAGTGTATGTTTTGAAGGTGTTCTAGCCCATATTCTTGCGAGTTTTTATAGAATAAAAATATTATTTTCAACTATACTAAAAAATTACATCTTTTACATTCTATTTTTATTTATTTATTTATTTATTTCATTCTGGAAAATGCTAATGTATAACACAACTGAAAATTCATTTCGGACAATTCTTGTTTGCACTCCATAATGTATTTGAATGTTTTTGTACGGGATGTAAACCTATCATTAATGCTAAGTCATACAAAATTCTGTAAGAATCATGCATGTGTGCATCTGAATGATGTATGTACAGTCGGCTGCAAAATTATTCGAGCACTAGCAATAATCCTTGCCAAAAAAAAAAGTACACTTAATACAGCTTTGTTAAATAAATCCTTGTCGAGTCATGTTCTTAATAAGTCTAAGAACATGATTCGACAAGGATTTACTTAGCAAAACAGTCTTAAGTGTACTTTTTAAATATAGGAATTATTGGCTAGTGCTCGAATAATTTTGCAGCCGACTGTAAATTTCATTATGTTTTGATCAATATAAAGATATTAATATGTTCTAAAAAAAAAAAAAAAAAAAATTCCACAGATCGCAATGTATCCGAATTCTTTTTCGAGTCCTTATATGCAAACCAGTTGCACTACAGTCGGCAGCATAATGTTTCGAGCACTAGCCAATAATTCCTATATTAAAAAAAGTACATTTAAGACTGTTTTGTTAAATAAATCCTTGTCGAATCATGTTCTTAGACTGACTAAGAACATGACTCGATAAGGATTTATTTAACAAAGCAGTATTAAGTGTACTTTTTTTAGACAGGGATTATTGCTAGTGCTCGAATAATTTTGCAGCCGACTGTACGGATACCGTTTTTCATACGAAATATGTAATTGTAAATTTTAATAACACGTATCAATTTCAAAGTATTCTAAAAATATTTACGGAAATCAGAGCGTGAGGAGAAAGGCAGACAAAACGTGAGGCTCTCATTTTCCATTAGGCATAATAAACCTGGGCATAGGTACCCCAAACTACGAAGGGCTTCTTAAAATCACTTTACAAAGAATAGATAAATAAGTAAGTTTTGTAAAGGATTTGTTTATAAGGTGGCAAATTTTGTAAAGAGATTGAGTCCTAAACAGACGCCTAATTATGTTTTAGGTCCGCAGCATAAAAATAGTAATTTGTATAGCTGTAGTATTGCTATTTTCTCGACTGCAGATTTAGGATTTTAAGAGGACAGTCTGGCAACAACCATTAGAGTGGCAGAAATTCTAATTTTTATATCTATGTGGTGTCTATATAATATTTTCCTAAAGTGAATAAGATGTTCCCATCAAAAGTATACCTCTTAGGGTTACCGGAGCGGGGGAGCCATCTCCTCTGTGGAGGGTTCAGAATTGTGATGACATGTCTCCGGACTACTTCTAGGGATGAGTCCCAGACCATCGCGCAGCACTAGTGCGACGTAAAACCCAACCAACTAACCAACCTAAAGTTAGGCTGACCAGATGAGAATACCTTTATAATTGAGAAACAATAAAAATTGCTACAATTATTCTATTACGGATGCATTTTTTCATTCTTAATAATCAAGGGCAAAAAATTAAATATTAATCATAAATAATTTACTTTCCACAATTTTTCCAAACTTAGAAAAATGCCTTCAAAATAAAGGCTGTCCCCAGAAAATGGGGACATTTTGTCAGCCTACCTAAAGTATGTGACAAGCGCTTATGATCGAAAGCTTAAAATACTGCTAAAAAAATTAAACTTCCCAGATGCGATCGAATTTTTTGCTCAAATCGAAGAGCTGATTGCCTTTTCCCAGTTTCGTCTACTAAATCACGTGATCTAAGCACATAATTAACCACTAGAGAGTTTTTCAAGCACAGAGTTTTTCAAGCACTAAACTCGATCGCACTGACCTCTGGTGAGAGGCTTAATTTTTAAGGTACTGATTTGCTGGTCGCTTTCCACACTATGTATTCTAGGCACTATAAAGTGAATCGGAGAATTGTTACGTTCATCTACAAGCAATTACGTAAATTGTTACGTAACATTATGCTCCCCCCCCCCGTCCCCGGCACTTTTGCCGAAATATATTAATCGTAAACCGAGTTGTGTTCAGAATTTTCTGAAACAGGCTTTGCGAAACGGTGCTTTTCAACTTTGTTAATTGGGTCATTGGTCGGGTTTTATTTTTTTTTACGTCGCGCTAGTGCTGCGCAATGGACAATTGGCGACGGTCTGGGACTCACCCCTAGAAGTGGTCCGGAGACACGCCATCACAATTTTGATCCTCCACGGAGGGGAGCCTTTGTTGGAAAATATATATTATTTTTATTTATTTTTTACAATGTTTAATGCTGCATGACAGCATACAAATTGACAAATAATTCAGAATAACTTGAGTAACTTCATTTGTCATTTTTATTGAAAGTATATATTATTGCAATATGTATTTCGACAGTTTATGGAGAAAAGTATTGGGGAAAAACAGGTAAAAAAAAAAAATCCTTTTTTTTTTTTTTTTTTTTTTTTTTTTTTTTTAAAGTAGGTAAGTGCACCAGTGATTGACATTTTTACAGCAGTCTCTGATGTTTTTAATGTTCTAGTCATCAGAAAATATTTTTAGAAATCTTAAGTTAATACATATGGCATGAAAGACATTCAGAACCACATATATGTTAAAATATATACACTTGATAACGATTATTTTTTTTTATGAATTTTTATTTGACACCCACTCAATGTTCCAGTAATTGACACTGCCAGTTCTTCATTTTATCATTAATTGATACCCTATGTTCCAGTGTTTGACACTGCTAGTTATTCATTTTACCAGTTATTAGCACCCTATGCTCCAGTGTTTGACATAAAATGTTAAAATTCTTATTTGTAAAATATATGATTTTATTATTTTTCTTATTTATTAATTATTTCGGGATAGATATCAATTACTACAGCATGCCAATCACTGGAGCACCTACCCTGTGTAACGATTGAAAAAAAAAAAAAAAGACATTTTATTTTTTTAATAATTTTTGTAAATGGGATTCACCTTATTTGAGAAATAAAAACAGTTTTATCTCTTGGCGACAAACTCAGAATTTGGCGATACACGGTGAATTTTGATGTGTTATTATTAGTTATTTCGTAACCGGATACAATTGTATAATTATTTCTTCATATTGTATAATTTTTTGTTAGAAATAATTTTATTTGTTGATTTTTTTTTTTTTTTTTTTTTGTTTCTTTTTTGGTTGGTTTCTTTTTATTCTTTCTTTCTTTTTATTTCTTTCTTATTTTTTTCAGCTCATAGTTAATTTCGCATTATATATATATATATTGCTTATTGAATATTATTGAATATTCTCCAATTCAATTTAGTAATTCAAAAATATGTAAAGAAATGAGGAAAAAATAACGAAATTTACAAATTCACTTTATATTTTCCTTGCTTTTCTTATTTAAAAAATTCATAACTCGATAAATTAAAGTTATTAGATCTAATTTGTTTATTTTCATTATATACTATTAAAAGTAAAATGACACGTTTCACCAGAAAATTGATTCCAGTTTAGCTGCAACTAATATTTTGGTGCTAAGTTTCGCAATTCAAATAACAAAATTCAAATGGTAAAAATTAGCCTCAAATACTGGTTGCAGCTGAACTGGAACTATTTTCTGGTAAAACGTGCCATTTTATTTTTAACTGTATATTTGTACATTTAATATTAATAACAATGTATTTTTTACTATTTAAGGGAACTTGGCATGACTGATGGCACTACATTATACAAATTACCGTGTCTATGGTTTTATTTGAGTTTTATGAAATTGCCAGATTTAACAACTTTTCACTTTTAGGCATTTTTTAATGTAAAGGAATACATGTATGAAAGGGAAAAATGGGGGAAAATGCATAAAAAATAAAAGTATTTTTAAATACCTTTTGACATCGTAAAAAAGTAATTTTTGTATTCGCAGCATCTGGCTAACCATTACTTTCGATTGATGCCATTTTCAACCCTCTACTCCATAATTAATATGTTAAAAAGGGACTAAAAATTTTATGCTTGCCTATTAATATATAGATTATTTAATTTTGATAATGACGTCATTTTGTCATAGCCTAAGCAAATTTATTATTTAATATTTCTTACTATTCGTGTGAAAATATATTTTATTATATGTCGAAAACAAATCAATTCGTAATTTTTATTTATTTATTTATTTATTTATTTATTTATTTTTTGGTAACAATTAACAAATAAATTTTTTTTAAAAAACTTTATTATAGAAGAAATATCTATATTATTATTATATAGAAGACATAATATAGGTAACGTTTTGTTTCCTTCCCCTCCCCTTGGGGACTGAATTTCTAAAATTTCTAAAATTCCAAGAATTGCTTTTTAGGTATTTGTGTTAGCTATATTTTAAAGCAAAAATTTTACGGATATCTGTTTCTTCTTTGAGATATAAAGGTTTTTGTGAAATCACGTTTTGCCCCTTGTCCCTTCCTTAGGGGCCCGATTTCTAAAATTCCAGAAATTGGTTTTTAGGTATTTATGTTAGCTATATTTTGAAACAAAAATCTCACGTATATCTGTTTTTGTCTTTGAGATATGAAGGTTTTTAAAGAAATCACTTTTTGCGCTTGTAAAATCACATTTTGCCACGCACCCCCTCTTGTGGACCAAATTTCCAAAATTCCAGAAATTGATTTTTAGGCATTTGTGCTAGCTATGTTTTAATGCAAAAATTTCACAGATATCTGTTTTTTTCTTTGAGATATGAAAGTTTTTGTAAAATCACCTTTTGCCCCCCCCCCCCCCCCTTGGGTGGCGATTTTCGCAAAATCGCTTCTTAGGGGGTTCTTACACTACATGTTCTATAATCTGACGCAGTTTCGAGTCAGTGGCTCCAGTAGATTTTGCTGTGCGTTGATGAGTCAGTCAGTGAGTGAGTGAGTGGAAGAACTCTTTCATATATGTATAGATTTACGTAATAGTAAAAAATGAAAGTGCTTAAAATTTCAAAATATTCGTGAAAATTTAAAAATCGATATATTTCACGGTTACACGACTTGTATATATAAATAAGTTAAGGTGCCTGCCTACCTTTAAAACGCAATTTTCGGTCAAAACTCCGATTTTCTATTTTTGGGTTAATATTAAAGCCTGCCATTTTAACTTTCTAAATCAGTTTGAATTTTGTTTCTATCTTGCTTAGAACTTGAGTTACAGGCATTTTAATATTAGTCACTCGCCAGTTTTTGAAACCGGAAATGACCCGTAAATGTTTGTTTACATAAATGTTTTACTCAATATAAGCATCAAAATTTGTTACAGAATATAAAATGAATTTAAAAAATAAAATAAAAAGCTTTGAAATAAATCAGGAAATTATTAAAATTATTTTTTGTTTAGTAAGTAAAATCTCGTTTTTAAATCTGTTTTCTGCTTTTTCTCAAAATGAAATTTTTAGCATTTTGCTTTATCCCAAAACATCATAACTCCAAAATTTATAATTGAAACGTTATGAAACTTTGACAAAATACTCTAAAGGAATTTTTTAGAGATTGAACTACGACAATGAATCCAGCTAAATTATTATTATTATTATTATTATTATTATTATTATTATTTGTCGATAGAAGTTATGAACTGCCATGTATATTCATGATTTTTTCAGCATGCAAAAATGTTATATTCTCTAAAATATTAAATAACATGGTTATAGTTTTGAGAGTAGTTCATTCCCTTAAAGACCTTTCAATAATCTAAATAAAATTTACAGAATAAAAATATCTTTATTTAAATTTGACTTATGATGTTTTGTAAAAGTGCTTTTTTCCGCAAATTTTATGCATATTTTGAGCCTAAATATCAAAATATTTTAAAATTTGCATATTTTTTTTCAAGTTATTCACTGTTTTTTACTATATTCTATCATATAATGCACATAAATAGGCAATTTTTCAATTATTAAGAAAAATCACCTCCTACTCTAGGCAGGCACCTTAAGAGGTAGATTTCGATGTTAGGTAATTTTTGATATATATGTATAAAAAAAATTAATAAAATCCTTTCCTTTCAACGAAAAAGAGCTATTGTTATCAGAAAAGAGTCGTAATTACAGATTTAATTAATGAAATAATCTGGTGTGTCACTCACACGACTTTCTCTTACCCTGAAATTGATACTATATTACCCTGATACTATAAATACAGGTTGCAGATTAATAGGTAAGATAACGAGTACGTTATGTAAACCTGTGTTAAACAGCAGAAATTAGGCTTCGGAAGAGTTTTATATGATAATTAGTTCTGTGTGAGAGGAGCTATCGCCCCCCTCAACCCCCCCGTTTCATTAATGCACCTACATTTATAAAGAATTTAATTCGGCTATTAAAAAATAATTCTGTTTTTAAAAAATAATTTATTAAAATTATTATTTAAAAAAATTATATTTTATGATAATGCAGACGACTTCCATATTAGAGAAGTAGTATAACACTAAATATAAAAAAAAAGTCCATTTTATTCTCAATATATATAAAAAAAAAAAAAAAAAAAAAAAAAAAAACACCGATTTTTTTCTAAGTTTTTTTTTTTGTTAAAAGTAAAAAAAAAATCGATAACTTTGTTTTAAATTATCGCAGATCGATGGCTCAACCATTCGTTTTAAAGGTATTGGCGAGCTCTTTTGAAAGATACCCATCATGAAAATTTACTCCCCTCGAGGGGGGGGGGGGAGGCGAGGCTCCTACATACACAATTTTTTTTTCCCTGTTGACTATCTCTATTACAAAAAATATACATTCGTTTCATTTGGTTTAGTGCAGTCTATAGACGTTAAACTCTACTTACCTGCAATTTCCCCCATAGACGTAATGCATTAGAATTCTCTTGATTGTCCCTGTACACGAACGATTTGCTTGATCTTAACGAAAAGCTTACTGTAGCATCCCTATATGATACATATTTAGAATACCGAGTTTCAACTTTCTGCCATAATTTGTTTTTGAGATATGCTGATAACAGACGGACACACACACACACACACAGACACACAGACACGCAGACACACAGACACACAGACATACAGACACACAGCCATACACACAGACCATTTGCTAAAAACATGATTTTCGTATTCAGGGCACCTCAAAACGTGTAAATATAACAAAATCTCGCGTTCGAAAATTTGACCCAAAAACAATACTTTCTCTACCTTATGGGTAATAGAAAGTAAAAATGAAGCAAAATTTTAAAACTTTAATATTAAAAATACTATCTTATATTTAACATACATATAATTTTAATTAAAATATGCGATTACATTATATTTTGTAAAAGCATTTCAGATATGAAAATTCGAAAGTTGATATAAAAAGAAAAAGACCAATAATTTTTGTATTTGCTAATTCCATGATAGAATAGTATTCAAAAGTATTATATATTTACTAGTATATTAAATTTTAATATCACGTGCTCATCCGTTTTTGAGCAGTCGTCTTAAATTTTACAATCCATCTCGAATAATTTTCTTTGTTTTCTTCGGTCTTGACTTAAAATAAACAATTTATGGTCGATTCTAAAAGAAAAACATTACAATAATCTATATATTTTTTATTAGTCCCAAAAAGATATTGCTTCCAATCTGCGATAAAAGAACTATCGCCTACATCCTAGAATAAAGTAGAATAAAACACTTTCCCAAATTACGGGATATGATTACGGGGCATGCTGCAAAATCAAGCGTCAATGTTAAATTATCTGTTTCATACAAGTTCCTAGACCATCCTTAGGGGAATGCCAGACCATCGTCAATTGCCCATTGCTTAGCTCTAGAGCGACGTAAAAATCACTCAGTCTCAACCAGTATGTGTTTGAGCTACTACACAAATTTATTATTTTGGTCTTTCATTGTAAAAGTGAATTATCTCCTTGGAAATTGATTTTGAAATAACGAGCTTTTTTTCAAATTTATGCGTAGGAAAATAAGTCAAGATTCAGCAAATGTTATAGATTTTCGCGTTTAATGCAAATCATAGTTATAAGAATTTATAAATTATATTAAAAATAATTTGAAGTGACTTAGAAATTTCATTTTTTATAATGAATAATATTTAGAAGTTTATGTTTTCTGAGAAAAACGTGTAATGCCATTTATGAGATTTCAATATAATTATTGGAGTTTTTTCTTTTTTATAATGAAAAATGTGACAAAATGTGATACAACTAAGCAAATATATATATATAGATAGATAAATATATCTATATACAGTCGGTAACAAAAGTGTCCGAACGCTAGCAAAATTTCCTATGTAAAAAAAGTACACTTCATACGGTTTTGTTAAATAAATCCTCATCGAATCATGTTCCTACACTGAATAAGAACAGGATTCGACAAGGGTTTATTTAACAAAACCGTATGAAGTGTACTTTT
The DNA here is from genome assembly GCA_963930645.1 of Salticus scenicus. NCBI lineage: Eukaryota > Metazoa > Arthropoda > Arachnida > Araneae > Salticidae > Salticus > Salticus scenicus. The sequence goes on from OZ005659.1 coordinate 1,631,053, forward strand.
TTTACATAGGAATTTTTGCTAGTGTTCGGACACTTTTGTTACCGACTGTATATATAGATATATTTAAAACATATGGAGTTACACCACTTTTACAATGAGCCGTCAATTTTGTGAGCATCTATAGCTACAATGGATATTAAATACGCTCGTGAAGGAAAACTCGAAAAATATTTATAGAATTTCGTAAGAAATTTCGCAAGTGGTATGTGCAAAAATAACAACAAAACCGCCAATTTCCGAGAAAAAAATTTCAAACTCTGAATGAATCAGATAAAATAAAACAAAGATCAATAAAATGTTAAAATTACTCCCCCCCCCCCTCCTCTTTTTTTCGTACAAGAGAATTATTGCTTTCAACCAGATATTTCGTGTTGTCATCAATTGCTGTATGTCACTTTGACTATGTCAGGAGGGCCACCAACACCCAGTATTACAATTTTATTTTTTTACTTATCTTATGATAAAAATTGATGGTAAAAGATGATGTTCAAATTATAAGAAATCTTACATATCTTAAAATCGACTTTTAACAGTTGGATTGACAAGCATTAAAATAATCAAGTTAAACAAAAGTCTGTTTCCGAGAAAAAAACTGTTCAAAAATTTAAACCGTTCAAAAAAACTTATTTAAAACGTTAATAATACAAATTAATAATAATAATAATAATAAATCATTTGAATTTTAAATTAATATAGTAACCGTTGCTAAAGAAAGCAGCTTTATAATTAAAAAGGAAGAATGAAACTATTTCCAAAACATGTCAAAATCAACATATCAAGTTTGTAATATACGAAATCGTCTTGTCGTACTAAATTCAATTCTGTCTCTGACAGATTTTTTTTTTTTTCTCTTCATGTACATTACGGAATTTAGAGCGGAGATCATGTCTATAGACTGAAGCTTTTCGTGTTTCAAAATTGTGATGGCATGTCTCCGTACTACCTCTAGGGAGGAATCACAGGCTATCACCAATTACTCACTGCATAGTTCTAGAGCGACATTAAATCCACTCAACCCCAACCTTCTTTCTCTCGTTTCCTATAATATTGCCAAACGTTTGTAAGAGGAAAATAGTTGTTTCGGATTGGCTTAATGATTTTTGCGCACTTTCAACTGCTCCAGTTTTGGTCGTAAAGAAACAGATTTATATTTTAATATATTAGATTATAGGCAAAACTGTTAAAAGCTGTTGTCCAGATTTCGATATTACAGCCGGCAGCAAAAGTATCCGAGCACTAGCAATAATTCCTATCTAAAAAAAGTACACTTAATACTGCTTTGTTAAATAAATCCTTGTCGAGTCATTTCTTATGGCCGTATTCACCATTAACTTCAACTCCCGGTTCAACGCAAAAACTTGAAAAGCATCTAAAGGCAGGGTACAGCTTTCCATCAAAAGTTGGCACGCTGTTTCTGCCATCTAACGTCGATGATTTCATATAATCTTTGATTGGTTTCTTTCATCTAAAAAGTCTGAAAATAACTATATCGCTAGATGGTAGCAACAACACGGCAAAATTTGCTGAAAATTTGTACCCTGCCTTTATATGCTTTTCAAATTTTCATGTTCAACCGGGAGTTGAAATTATTGGTGAATAACAGCCTTGGTCAGTCTAAGAACATTATTCGACAAAGATTTATTTAACAAAACAGTATGAAGTGTACTTTTTTGATATCGGAGAATGCTCGGATACTTTTGCTGCCGACTGTAGTTTCCAATTTCCAATTGCTTTAATTTTCTGATTTTCTAATTTATTTTCTATAAAAGAGAATAATGATATCAAATTGATAAAAATTACATTACTTTGAAAGAAGGTTCGGGCATAGTATTTATTTCTTTTTAATATATTTATTCAAAACGAGAAAATAATTACATAAAATTAGTTAAAATTATGTGATTTTGACAGAATCACTGAGAAACTTATATCGCGTTCACAGTTATGTCCATTTAGAGAAGACCCAGGAAAAATACATAGCGCTCAGAAACGGCATCACATGGTTTGGTGGGGAATTTTTATGAATGGAACTTAATTAAATCTATGGAACTCAATTAAAGTCCGTCTAATGCAAAATTTTAATCATTTTGGTTCAACTACTCACGATAAATAAATAAATAAAATAACAGATAACTGAAATAATTTTTAAAAACTTTTTCTTTAAATAGATTTAAATTGGCAATAAAGTATGGATTTTTTTTTTTTTTTTTTTTTTTTTTACTTTAAAATTGGAAGTTTTAACAAAGTTCAAAAGTTTCTTACTTTAAAACGCATTTATTAGATATTTTTTCATACAACATAGTGCTTTCTGTTCTATTGTCGTATCTCATAAAATAATGAAAATAATAATGCTATCTAAGGATCAAAGTATTTAAATTATTTTCTTTCCCACAATTAATAAATTAAAATTCCATCCTAATCTGAATTTAATTTTGGACGAGATGCATGTCCCCCTTCACCCTCCTGACATTACACTGACTACATTTTGAATTACCTTTTAATCCTGGTAATAAGTTTTTACTATCAGATATTTTTCAATAGAAACATTTCATTCCTATGTATATATTTTTTTCTTTCACCATGGTTAACAATTTATTTTTCCTCGTGTCGACAGTGAAGTCATATATCCTGTCAGTTTATCCTTTTTATTTCTGTTCCCAAATATATTATTATAACTATGACACCATGTTATTCACTTTCCTAAAGATTTTACATTTATTAAAAATTATAAATATTTTATTTTTCATGAAGATTATTAAAAAAGAATGATAAATTAAACTAAAAATAAAATAAAATAAAATTCTGTCTGAAATAGAATTTAATTTGGACAATACAAAATATCGAGCACATTGCGTATTTATTTATTTATTTTATTATTATTATTTATAAATTTTTTATTTTAAAACTTTATGCCAAATGAAAAAATAAATAAATAAATAAATAAATAAATAAAAACTGTTTTTCTTTGGTCTATTTTGTCTGAAAGTAACACGTTTTCGGCCTAATTATAATAAATAAATAAATAAATAAATTAGGAAATAAAACGATTTATGTTTAAAATTTTTAATTATATCCATTGTAAAGTGCAAAATAAATCTGCCAATGAGGCAATTTTTCTCTCCCTTTCTTCTCAAATTTTCTTTTCTTTTTTCTTTCTTTCTTTCTTTCTTTCTTTTTTACTTACATTACTACCAAAGAAATCTCGTCAAACAATCGTCGACATTTTTACACCCACTAAAACATCTCTATTCTTTTCTTATTGTGAAAAACAAAACAATGAAACAATCCAGTTCGCATTTTTTAACGCATGAAAGGTCTGGCAACGCTTTTACGCCAAATATGGCAAACCTGCGTTTGACACCTTAATTTCTTGTCCGCCGCTTTTCCATTTGAGTTGGTGACTTGTTCGGATGCAGAACTTGGTTCGCTCGAAGATCTATTAAATTTCTTTTAACTTATTTATTATTTTATTTCTTTTGAACTGTCATGGAGAGTGCAATACGGAGACTGTGTCAACTGTAAGTTTCAAATATTGAAATAAACTTCAAAATCTTTGGTGGTGGTGGGTTTTGCCAAAATAAAACATGTTCAGTTACATTCTATAGAAAGTATTTTTTTTTTTTTTAATTTATACAAATTGAAATATTATTAAATATATATATTTTATGCAAAAATGTATTTTGTAGGGTATAAATATGGTCCATCACTTCTTGAATTAATAAAATATAGCGGAATAAGTATTATTTGGCCTACGTGTATAAAAAAAATAAAATTGAAACTTTCCTTTATTAACTCCGCTAAATTAATTTAAAAGCATAAACGAAACCAATGTGTCCCCCCCCCCCCCACTAAGATTTTAAAAAATAATTTTTACTTATAAAATTTACGAACTATTATTCTTCTAGGTACAAAAAAAAAAGTAAAAAATACAAACGGAAACTTTTAAAAATATTTCTAAAATGTAGAAAACCATATTAAAAAATAAAAATAAAGTAAATATTTTTTATTTAAAGATTTTCGGATGCGGTTTTCATTAAAACAAACGCAAATTAGCTATATTTTATTGTATGACTATTTTTTATAGGCATTGAAATTTTATCTTTTGAGTTTTAATGGTATTTCGAATACCTGAAGTGCAGTATGTTGCGATACGAAGCATGTGCGTATGTTACATATTAACGATAACTTATCACAAATATTACCATAATAAACATTTTACTCATCCTGTCTTGAACTCAAAAGTTTCTATGGAATGCCACTAATGTGTGTAAGCAGTTACAAAATCTTAACAGATTTCGCCAGTATTTATAAAGAAGATACCTTCAGACATAAATCTTATGGTTTGAACTAGAGCTTTGTTTGCTTCGAAGATGTACTGAATTTATTTTTAACGTATTTTATTTCCTTTGACCTATTATGAAAAGTGCAATAGGGAGACTGCCCGTTTCAAATAATGAAATCCACTTTTTTTTTTTTTTGTTCGGGGAAGGGATGGGAATTGCAGAAATAAAATATTTTATTACTTTTTATAGGAATTTTAGTAATACTTTCATGTACAGAAAATCGAATTGTTTTAAGATGTGTAGCTTTATGAAAGATTTGAAAGTATTTTAAGGTATTATAAGGTATCAATATTATTAATCACCTTTTGAATTGCTACGAACTTGCGGAAAATTTTAAGCTTAAAATATTAATTTACGTATTTTTTTTTTTTTTTTAAAGTGAATATTTTGAACTTAATCTATAAACCGATATTTTTCAAATATCCTTTACAGTATTTTTGCTCAAAGTTTAATTAAAACGAGTTTTTATCAAAGCTATCTTGTATTGTCTGGATGAAAATGGAGGGGAAAGGGAGAAATCATCGGAAGTTTTTGAAATTTCATAAATATAAAAAATTTTAGTTTAAAAATAGTCATTAAATATATATATATATATATATATATATATACATAAAATTGAGTAATTTTGTGTGTATTAAAGAATTTTTTAAGATTTTTATTATAATATAGTAGCGCAATTTAATATTCTTCCATTCTGACCTGCTCAGTTCTGTATTGCCATCTATTAACAATTATTTATATTAAAGGATTATATGCCCGTGATATGGTATATTTAGAAGCTTTTAATAATCATATTAAAAGTTAATCTTTAAAAAGTAATCTTATGATCTAAGTAAAAACTTGATTATGATGATCTATTAAATGTTAACTTATTTTATTTTACATGAAATGTCATATGGAGGTTGACTGCAAGTTTCAATTTTTGAAATTTCAAAATTTTTGGTGGGTTTTACAGAAATAGTGTTTGATTAACATTTTCAAGAAGTTGAACACATTTTTATGTGTAATTTTTAAGATTGAATTTTTTTTTTATAAAAATATACATTTAAAAATATTTAAAGATTATTTGGGGGGGTTTGAATATTGTTGATCGCCTTTTGAATTGCTAGCTGGCAAAAACTTAGTTCATTATCAGATCTACGTCTACACAAGTAATTTCAAATTGATTGAATTTTTTTAAACTGTATGCATTTAAAACCATAAACCAATGGATATTCTTCCGAAAATTATTTCTCCGCCATATATATATATATATATATATATATATATATATATATATATATATAAATCTAAACTTTAATTAAAGAAATTTTTCATTGAAGCAAATCTTGCACACTTTTAATAATTGGAGGAAATAAACATCGAAGTCTGAAATTTCACAAACATAAAAAAAATGGAATTTAAAAATTACTTAAGTTTCTATAAATTTATGTATATTCAAGGAATTTTTCAACAGAACAAAAATCGGCTAAATTCTTTTTCTATGAGAGTTAAGCGAGCGAAAAAGAATATTGTAATTTATCTTTAATTTTCAGATTTAAAGGTATTTTTAACCGAGGAAATAGATTACTGCTATGAAGTATCACAGCAAAAATTTCTCCTGAATTCTAAAGTTTTTAATCTAACATTATTAACATTGAAGAATTAAACATATATTAACAGACATATATAATCTAGCAGCTTTAATGTCAAAGGTACCTTTAAAAAGATGTCTTATCGTTAAGCTTAGAACTCTAAGACCGATTAAATTTTTTAAAACTTATTTCCTTTGAAATGTCATGGAGAGTGCGATAAAGCACATTCCACTCATATATTCTTTTATAAATGTATTCTTACATAAATGTATAGAATACATATTCTTGGGTAAATATTGTTAATCACGATTTATAGCTTTTTGAATTGCAATACGCTAGTGATAATTTAAGTTTAGTCCTATGTATATATATTAAAAATAAATAAATGCAAAAATTACTATTTTGAATTATCTTGACTAGAAACGATGCGTTCTTTTTATTTCATTTTTTAATTAGCACTTTACATATACAGCAAATGGTATTTTTATCAAAGCAAATCTTATTTGTAAATAAAGGAAATAAGAGAGGAATCTGTCGAAAATATTAAAAATACTAGTCTCTAATATACCAATGTGATTTTATGTATATTTAAGAATTTTTAATGCCGTTTTATCAAAATAATACATATCGGATAATTTTTTTTGTAAAGGAAAATAAAAGTAAATGTAATTTACACTTAATTTTTAAAGATCCTTGGAATATCTGAAATATTTTTGTGCGGAACATATGTTTTAATTTGTTTTTTTAAAATGAGATTCAAAATCTTAAATATTGTTATGAAATAACCTCAACATACATGTTATTTATTTAGAATAAGAATATAAACAACAAACCGTAGAGTGAACAAAGTTCCCAAAAGCTATTAGCAATCATTATTTGTGTTAAAAGGTTGAATTCGTATGAACAGATACGTAATCTAACAGCCTTTACTACTATTTACATTAGATGTTTTTAGAATAAAACTTTATGGTTTAAACTGAAATTTCCTTTGCTTTTGAAAATCTATTGCATTCCTCTTTATTTCTTTAGAACTATCATGGAGACTGAACTGCGAGTTCTAGATATTAAAATGAGCTTTGGTGAATTTTGCAGAAATGATTGATTGTATTCTGTAGAAAGATGAACATATCGTTCATAAATTGTTTTTAAATTATATTTACTTTCCGAACACTATAGTGAGGAAAGTATTGTAATCATGTCAAAAATCCGAATTTGAGATTTTGATGTTTCTATACGTTTCGACGTCCCCCGAGTCAGTTTTCACAACTTTTGCGATGATGTATGTGTGTATGTATGTGTGTGAGTGAACACGCTAGCGTCTGAACGCTTTGCTGGAATGAGCTGTAAGTTGGTACGCATGATGCAAGTCACCATAGTACGAATCCTATTGATTTTGGTGAATCTAGCACTTAGTTTTTTTACTGGGACACAAAGAAAAATTCTTTATCATTATGGCCTATGGGGTTAAATTTTTAAAAGTGTGATAGCGTCTAAACGTCTTATTAATCTGAGCAAAAAATTTGTGCACATGTTATAGGTCACAGTTGCACCAACTGTATAGATTTTGGTGAATTTATCACTTACAGTTTTTTTGACAGGGACACAAAGAAAAATTCTTTATTATTATGGCCTATGGGACCAAATTTTTAAAAGTGCGATAGCATCTAAACGCCTTATTCAATTGAGCTGAAAATTTATATGAATATTATAAATCACTGTTGCACTAACTACAAGCATTTTGGTGAATCTAGCATTTATAGGTTTTTACAGGGACACAACGAAAAATTCTTTATCATTATGATCTATGAGCTCAAAGTTCAGTAGCGTTAAATAAAACATCGTGCAATATATGGACAAAAATACTCACACTCTATTATAGTTTTCTCTCTTTTGTTTGTTTAACAACTCCTCTTTCTTTACTTTATTTACAAAACTGTTAATTACTCAATGTTTGGAAAGTCGAGTGGAGTCACTCTCGATTTTTTTTTATTAAAGAAGTACTGCAAATATGTTAGTGGGTATAAGTACTGTTAATCACCCTTTTGGGTTGAAATAGCGAAAATTTTGATACCTAAAAATTACTAGACTTGCATGTATATATATATATATATATACCGGGTGATTCAAAATAGATGTTACAGCGATTATCTCGTAAACTAAGAAAGATAGAAACATACTTCCAATTACAAAATTAATGCAAATTAAGAGTAGATTTCAGATATGGCATTTTTTTGTGCAAGGGCTGTATACATATTAAATATGAAATTTAATTTTTATACGGCCCCTCCTATCATAAGACTTATACTTAGAAAAATATTCTCCTCGCTCTAACAATAAAAAAAAAAAAAAAAAAAAAAAAATTATCTCTCTAAGTCAAAATCTCACTGAGTTATTGCAATTTCAAAATTCTAGCATTTTTCGCCAAATCTTAAGGGGTTGTATCAAAAGTGAGAAATTGTAATTACTATAGCTTTTGTAATAAGGCACACGTTGATCAGCGTTTGGGGGGAAAAAAAAGAAAAATCATTCAGGGAAAGACGGCTATTTTAACCTGTAATGTCTCTGTGAATACACAAGAGAATACTCACCGATAATTTAACAAATAAAATTTATGAATAATTTATGTGCTAAAAGGGAATTTTCAAATTCATTTTTCTTTCTTTTATTTTATACATTCTCTTACTCATATACACGGTGTAGAGAAAGAATTGTTTTTTAGTCAAATTTCTGAAAATTAGCTTTTGTTATATTTGCACGTTTTCAGATCCTCTGAATTCAAAAACCATGTTTTAACCGGTTGGTCTCTCTCTCTCTCTCTGTGTGTGTGTGTATGTGTGTGTGTTTCTGTGTTATTAGAATATCTCAAGAACAAATAGTAGCAGAAAATCCAAATTCGATATTCTAAATCCGTATCTTATTGCGGTGCTACACTAAAGTATTCGTTGCGATCAGACAATTGTTTGTTTACAGGGACATCCAAGAGATTTCAAATACATTACGTATGTGAGCGAAATTTCTCATATGTACAGTGCGACATGTATATACCGCACTAAACAAAATGAAAAGAACAGATTTTTTATACGCGTAAAAGCATATTTTATGTAGATTGTGGTATAGCAATCATTCATCATTCATTTACAGGGTTACCCAGAGTATTTTGATATATTGGAGCTATACTTGGGAATTTCTGGAAGTGTATTTCAATTTATGTTGCTTGTTTTACATATAACACTAAATTTACGAACACAAAATCATTTGTATATAGTTTATAGGCAATATACAGGGCTACCCAAAATTAATGTAATTTTTTTTTTTATTATTATTATTAAATGTAATTGGCGTAAGTGCTTTGCTGCATTTTTTTTTTTCGAAGAACACTGCTGACACAGAACGGAAAATTAATTTCTCATACCCATACTGTAAACAAAGTAGTTTTTGAAGAGCGATTTTTTTTCTGTATAATACCACATTTTGAGGCCTCCTAAATACAAAAGGTAAATTTTTATTGGTTGATCTGTATATATATGAATTATCAGCATAATTTAACAACAAATAATCTGGTGTGCCACTTACACGACTTTCTCATAACCTGAAATTTAATACCATAAATACAGGTTGGAGATTAAGAGGTAACATAAAGAGTACTGTAAACCTATGTTAAAATAATTCAAATTAGGCTTCGGAAGAGTTTTATATGATAGTTAGTTCTGTGTGAGGGGTGATCTCATGAAATTATTCGTTTCCTGAAATTACTCGACGCAGGCAATAATCAAACTTTTAAAAACTTGACTTTGGCAATAAAGCAGCCTCAAAACGTGTAAATGCACAAAAAAAAAAAAAAAAAAAAAAAAAAAAACAAGCGATGCATATTTAGCTTAAAAACATACATTATTTATCATATGTCTATGAGGAATTCATTTCCAGTCCTGAGCAGGTTAAACTGGACATGGTAAAATATTATAGTAAAGCACTTTCACTAACAATAAAAAAGAATATTATAGCTTAAATATTTGCAACCCTGTATATCTTCTGAAGAATATGTACAAACCACAAAGTGCACCTAAATATAAACCTATAGTAATAATATACGGCACAACCTAAAATGCACTTCCATCAATTTTCAGCTATTGTCGCATTATAATCTAGTTATTTTGTGTAGCCCTGTAAATGAACAGTGAATGATTTCCCTGCCATATTCTACATGAGACATGTTTTTATGCATATAAAAAATATATAATTTCATTTGGTTTAGTGCAGACTATAGGAGTTAAACTCTATTTATCTGCAATTTCCCCCCATAGACGTGATGTATTTGAATATTCTTGAGTGTCCCTGTACAAGAACTATTTGTTTCATCTCAATGAAAAGCTTAGTGTAGCATCCCTATATGATACATATTTAGAATACCAAGTTTGAATATCTGCTATTATTTGTTCTTAAGATATGCTGATAACAGACACACACACACAGACCAACCGCTAAAAACACGATTTTCATATTCAGGGTACCTCAAATCGTGTAAATATAACAAAAACTCACTTTCGAAAATTTGGCCCAAAAACAATTCTTTCTCTACCTTATGGGTATGAGAAAGTAATAACTACAGGAAATGTGAATTTGGTACTTCGGATTCCATATCTAGTTGCCACTTGAAAAGTTGATCAACATTTGCAAGCTTCAAGGAAATTGATAAGACTTGATTTTTTTTTTTTTTTTTATAAGTATAGGCACTATAATTAAACGCGGGTTGAGAATGGCGGTAACCCACCTGACATAGAATTATACATATCTATACGATATCATATTCTATACAAAACATTTAGAATATTAACAATAAATATGAATTTCCTTATGATTTTTACAGTATAAAGTTATTTAAATGTAATTTATAAGAATGTCTGTCCCAAAACGCGCAATACATTGGCATTTTATGTGCGTTCCTGCACATAAACCAATTGTAGAGAATTAATTAATGCCATTTTAAATAGGGAATATCATATAGTAGTCCTGAATAACATATATCATTTCTGAAAATTTCTGAAAATATTTACAGACACTGGGGGCGGGCAGACGGACAGATGGACAGTCAGACAAAAAAATATGCAAATTGAAATCCTATTCACAGTTAAAAATTGTTAAAAAATGTTTAATGTAAACGAAAATGCAATTCCAGCAAATGTCCAATAATAACCCTTAACGTAACTGAATATTTTTGTGTGCCCTGTAAATCTAATGCTAATCGTACTGTACACTATAGAAAGCATTCTTTTGTGCATATGAATAACATATTTCAATTTCATTAAGATTTATGCAAAGTAATTAAAATTTGGTTTATAGAAATATCTTCACATAGAACGCAATGCTTTGGAATAATTTCGGGTGTCCCTGTATACAAACCAGTAATGGTGTTTACTCCATTTTCTATAGAAAATATCCGATAGAAAACTTCAATAACGTATTTCAATTTTATTAATATATGCATAAATTAAAGGTATTAAAATATGGTTTATAAAAATACCTCTCATAGAATACAATGCTTTGGAATACTTTCGGGTGTCCCTGTGCACAAGCTAGCAGAGGTATTCACTCCATTTTTAATAAGGAACATCCGATAGTGAACTCAAATTACATATATCAGTTTCAGGAAATTCTATGAATATTCACGGGAGTTAGAGCGCGGACACACAGAAAGACGAATGGACAGACAGACAAATCGAAGTCATTAACACTTTTCAGCCTGGCTGGAATTATTAAAGAGCCGAAGTCATTAAATTTTTCAACCATGATGGAAAGTGTTAAAAATAAAGCGCGAAAATTCCACACGGTTTTGCTAGACTTTTAATTTTTTTCCTCTCTTAACGTGTTTTAATTTTCAGGTGACCCCCTCCTAAGAAATGTAACTATTAAATTTTTTAACAATACGAAATAATGTAAATTTGCATTAAGTTCTTAAAACTGTTGATTTCACGTGCTTGAATGATATTAGTTGCTATTTTAAAATAAAGGATCTTTTTTTAATTTTTCTCATCTCATAGAGAACCCCTAAAGTGAACCCGTTGGCGTCGAAAAATAGATGCCAAAATTGAAAAAAAAGTGGTGTAAGTCATCATTTTCAACTTGCAATAACTCAGCGAGATTTTGACTTAGAGAGATGATTTTTTTTTTCATTTTGCTTTTTAGAGCGAGGAGAATAATTTTCTAAATATAAGTCACATGATAGGAGGGGCCGTATAAAAATTAAATTTCGTATTTAATATGTATACAGCCCCTTGTACAAAAAAATGCCATATTTGAAATCTACTCTTAATTTGCTCTGATTTTGTAATTGGAAGTATGTTTCTACCTTTCTTAGTTTACGAGATAATCGCTGTAACATCTATTTTGAATCACCCGGTGTATATATATATATATATATATATATATATATATATATATATATATATATATATATATATATATATATATATATATATATATATATATATATATATAACTAAATGAATTTAAAAACCATAAATCGGTGCTTATTTTTTCAAAACTCTTTGTCAGATTTTATTGTATGATAATTTAATTTTAACAACTTAAGAGTATTTTTTTTTTCTTATATACGATTCGAAAACTTAAATATTGTTGTGAAGTAACCGCAACATAGGTTATTTAGGATAAATTAGCGCAAATGTTAGCATTAGCAGCTTTAGCATTCTATCTTGAAGTACCATAAGGTTTTTAGTTGTGCAAAGACACACAAATCTAGAAATTTTTACTAATATTTATATTAAACTTACTTTTATATTATATTAAATATTTATATTGAACTTACTTTTATATTATATTAAATAATTTTATATTGAACTTACTTTTATATTATATTAAATATTTATATTAAACTTACTTTTATATTATATTAAATATTTATATTAAACTTACTTTTATATTATATTAAATATTTATATTAAACGTAATTAATATTTTTATTAAACGTACCTTATACGATATCTTCTTTAGTCTAGTAAGAAAATGGATTTTAAAAATTCTGTGTAATTGAATAAGAATATTTTACTTTATATGAAATTGCATTTTAACGGTTTATTTGTGAGATATAAAATTGTTTTAACGGTTTATTTTTGCGATATGAAATATCTGAACGTTTACACTTATGGTTTCTGTATTTAACTTGAGTTTTCAAATGAGTCTTGAAAGATTTTAGTTTTTTTGCTACATGAACTTGTTACACAAGTTTTATACAAAAGTTTTTCAAATGCCACATAACTAGAATAGAATAACTATAATGTCCGATAAAAACGTATTTGGGAGAAAGTTATCAATTTGATAGTTTTATGTAATATTTTCTTAGCTGCAAATATTATACTCAAATATTATTAATAAACTATTTTTCTTGTAGAATAGCCCCCTGGTTCAACGGAAAAAGGAAATCCAACAGTGTCCTTCATTTACACAATCTAGAATCTAAAATATGCACACTATTCGATGTAAATAATATCCCACCCTCCTCAAATGTTTCATATATTGTTTATATAAGAGGATTTTTTAAATTTATGAAATGGCTCTAAGTATTTAATAAAATATACGTAATGTATTCTTCTTAAGTTTTTAATTTGTTATGAATCAATATTCATAGTTAAAACAATTCAAACATAAAGTAACTTGAAGGAAAAAAAAATGTGCGAGATGACTTTCACTACGAATTCCATAGCTCCCCCAAATCAACTCAAAAAATTGACTTATTACATCTCAACTCATCTGTGTCGGAATAAGTTATTTTTGAGTGAATAATTTTTAAGGAATATCGGATATTTTGCATCAAGTGAGATTTAAAATAACAATCTAACACATTAGAATAAAAATTATTCTACCGCAGTATTCGGTTAAATTTCTATTCAAATAAATTTTTAAAAGTTCGAATATATATGTTTCAAAAAATGTTCTCAAAGAAAGTAAAAATTCTCTAAATTTATTTTGGTTGTAAAAAGGAAATTTAGTAGCTCAGCGATTATATCAACGTCAACACGGGATGGGGAAGAACCTTTTGAAATTCCGACGCGAAGTGAGTCGCCCATTTAAAGAAGATTCCTGCATACTAAGTAGCTTAACTCGTCGATAGAAAACAAAAGCGAGATGTTGATTCTGAAACGTTGCCATAGGCTGAGCTTTATTAGGAAAAAACTTTTGTTTTCTTGTAAGAAAAGAGGCAAAACTTGAGAAGACAAACTTTATAAAATGCGTAATATCTAAATGTCTTCAAAGACAGTCTGATCAAACCAAAAATGAACCTATAGCTGAATTCACATTAGTGTCCTTTATCCATCATTATTCACATGGTTTTTACCCTTCTTTGAAAGAAAGCCTTAAAATGTATAAACTATTTCACCTAAAAATTCCTATTTGAGTAAAATATTATCTTTATAAATATTTTTCCATTTCACTTCCAGAAGTGAAATTTTCATGAGATATTTTCAAGAATATTTTTATATTTGAGATTTTTTTTTTTTTTTTTTAAATAGAAAGCATAACTACTGGCCCACAAGTCAAGAGCCGCTGAGCCATGATCCAATCGGCCTATGCATCAAGTCATAGAAGTCTAGCTTAAGTTTCGTCAAACTAAGATTTGAGGGAAAGTTCACTAATGAGGCTTTGCTTTTAAAACTTAAGTACCATAAGTTAAGGCTACATACAGTGGTGGACATAATTATAAGACACCTATCTAATTTAACAAATAGTGAAAGAAAAGATTCAGAGCTTAAAAATGTTTTATCAAATACGTCAAAAACATAAATTTATTCTGTTATCATATATAATTATTTTATAATATTTTCATAAAATTTAATGAAAAAACTTAAAAACATAATGGACAAAATTATAAGACATCAACCGTTTTTTCGAAATACCAGTGATGATGATGTGTCTATGAAAGTGCAATTAAATGGCTCCGAAGCTGTCGAAGACAGCTTTAGCAACCTCGACAGCCCTATCTGTATAAAGTAGGTCTACTGGGTCTTCAAAGCCGATATTAAGAAGTTTGGCCTGGATTGCTGGGCAGCTGAAGATGTGTTGGGGAGACAGTGGGATGTCGTCTGGGCAGTGAGGACAAAAGTTGGTGTAACTACGCTGCCCGTCCTCAGAAATCCTCATCCCCTTTAAATGGTTTGTCCTCAGTCTGGTTAAAATAGTTGATAAGGCTCTATCACAGTTCAATTCCGGAATGGAGTTTCGTTTAACTTGTTGACCGATTAGTCTTCGGCCAGCGACGGCATTGGCGTCAACGAGGGTTAGACATTTGGATGGCTGAGGAGAATTACGTGCAGCCTTTGCGAGCTCATCGGCCTTCTCATTACCGAAAATATTTACATGAGCCGGTATCCATTGCAAGATGCAGGATCTCTGGGCAGCAATGAATTTTGTTTGTGAGCTCGATGATCTGATGGCTGAGTTGACATTTGCCCTTCTGGATCGCTTGCAATGCTGATCTGCAATCTGAGAATATGATGATGCCTTTGGAACTCTGGTCCTCCTTAGACAGATAAATCTCCAGAGCACATTTGATGGCGACGAGCTCGGATGTATAGTTGGAGGCGATTTTCCCAACAGGAATACCGTGGCATTCCTGCGCTCCGTCTGGTTCGATGAAAAAGACACCTGCTCCTCCTCTATCGAGATTAGAGTCAGAAGAGCCATCTGTGTAGGCGATCGTCAGATCTTGATTTGAGGTCGTGAGTACTTCAATGGTATGGTCGCCTTTCTCTTTAATTATTGTGGTGGGATCTTGGTACAAGGTTGTAAGAGATTTAAATAGATTTTTGTTTGGGGGAGAGGGCACAGGATGTTGTAAGGCTCTTTGGAAATTTTGAAGGTCTCATATTTGAGGTTGATATCATTCCTGATATCTTGGTCATGTTGGAGGGTCGAGGATCTCTTCAGCCTGCAATTTCCACTCCACGCTCTAAAGGTTCTACTTGAGATATGGCGATCAGCAAGGGTTTGGATTTTGTTGGTAAATTTAATGGTTGTTAATTTTCTTCTGCTTTCCAAGGGGGCAAGGCCACATTCCTTTTCAATTTTGATGTTATCCGTTGATGAAACAGCTCCAGTGATAATTTTAGAGGCCCTGTATTGAATAGCGTCGATCTTTTCTTTAACAGTAGGCCTTGCCGATGCCCATATGGGTGCTGCATATTCGACCCAGTGGTCAACATAATTAGCAGACACTAATGGTCTAAAAGAAAATCCTTTAACATGGTTATTCAATATTTGGTGGAGCCGCCATTGTTTTTTATAACATGAAAGATGAGATTCGGCATCGAATCTATCAATTCTAACAAAATATCGCAAGACAGTTCTTCCCAAGCACATTTTATAGCATTCTTTAGGTCTTCGACACATATAAACTGCCTCCCATTTCGATAAAAAGCACGAGCTAAGATCCCCCACAAGTTTTAGATGGGATTTAAGTCTGGGGAGCGAGAAGGCCTCGGGAGAACATCGATACTTTGCTCTGAAAGCCACTTTTTTTTTTTCGTGTGATGCATGAATCGGCGCGTTATCCTGCTGGAAAGTGTAGTTTTCGCCACAAAGAAGTTCACCGTATATGGCTAGTTGATCTTTAAAAAGATTCTTATACTTTTCGGAATGCATTCTTGAATCCACAAAAACAATATCAGTTTTCCCTTGAGCCGAAAAACCAGCCCAAACCCTTACTGAGCCTCCACCCATTTGGCGGCTCATTAGTACATGAGACTTCCGTAAATCATGCCAATAATATTCGAACCCGTCAGGACCATCCAGGTTAATCTTTTTTCATCAGAAAATAATACAGAGTACCATTTGGAGGTCCAGGCCATAGTTTGTTTTGCGAAGTTTAGACGCTCCATTTTGTGCCGGCTTAGAAGCGGTGTTTTTTTCTTCAATTTTTTTTATTTCACATAGGAAGCATTATGCCACACCCTGCGAATGGTTTTCCTTGAACAATTCAGTTTCAAAGCATTTTTAATGCCTGTAGTGGTCATCTTCTGTGTAGCGAGCGAAAGCACATGGCATCTGTCTCTCGAGGACAAGGAAGGAGTACGTCCAGATCTTTTAATCACCGATCTATTAATTCCTCTTTTCAAAACATTTGTAATTCCACATCTAGAGCGTTTAATAACTTTTGAAATATTATTAAAAGAAGCACCAGTTCCATTTAACATCCAAATTTCGCGAATATCACTTTCTTTTAATTCTGTACTTTGTGGCACGTTTGTAAATGCGTGAAGTCGGTTATCGTCTGCTTTAGTTAACTGCTGACGTCATAACAGAGTGCAGAAAATTTGCATATTGCACATTATTTTCGAAAAAAAAAAGCAGGTGTTTTAATTAAAATGTTAGGGTGTTTTATAATTTTGTCCATAGTATTTTTAATTTTTTTTATTAAAATCTATAAAAATATCATTTCTGTAAAACAATTACGTGTGATACCAGAATAAATTTATGTTTTTGACGTATTTGATAAAACATTTTAAGCTCTGAATCTTTTCTTTCACTATTTGTCAAATTAGATAGGTGTCTTATAATTATGTCCACCACTGTAGTACGTATCAGTTCAGACTTATAGTTTCTTGCTTCTCCATGCGATGAATATCTATGGGATTTGTGTTACTTTAAAGATATCTCACTGAAAAATGTTTTTTGAATTTCAGTTTTTGAACATGTTGTCTTTATCTCAGTCATATTTAAAGGGGAAAAAATAATAATAATAATAATAAATCAAGTAAACTGAGCTTTAATTTTCCATCTCGCAAGAAAATATCTGTTTTTTAAATTGCTGTAATCAGCGATATGTTTAAAGAGTGTAATTCAGAAAAACAGAACTGAAGGGGGGGGGGGGAATCCATTTGTCAATGAGATTCGTAAAATACAAAACAACGGAAATACATAGGATTACACAGGGTGAGAGAAACGGAGATGCATCATTCAGGTACACCTTTTCCCTTTATAATCCTATGGGGGTTTTTGTTGCTTCGTATTATAATACTACATTCAATAATTTTCTCCAATTCTGTTTTTCTGAATTACTCTTTGAGCACGTTACCTTTTATCTCAGTAAGCAATTTTTCAAAAAAAAAAAAATTAAGAGCTTGGAAATTAGTCGTAAACTTACTTAATGAAATGAAACAGTTAAATTTATGTTTTTTTTTTTTTTTAATCACTACGCTAAAAGGTGACATGTTCAAAGAGGAATATTCAAAAAACAGAATTCGTGAACTTCATTTTTGAAGGAGATATCCTTTCAATACAAAGAAATAAAAACCCCTTGGAAAAAATATAGGAGAGAAAAAGGGGAATCTCATGTTCAGCCTCAAGGACACACTGGGCGTTCGAAACAAAATATTGTAATTTTTGAGCTATTGCTCTGAAACTTTCATAGAAATGTTATACTGTGTAAAATAAATAAATAAACTTTAAATAGTTTTCATGCGTGTTTAAAAATTATATAATTTGAGAAAAAATTCTAGATTTGAAGTAAAAGTTTCAAGTTCAGTAGTGTTAAAATGTGTTTAAAAATTTGGGAAAATTAATTTGTGATATTTCAACGCACAAGGAACAATTTGAAGTTATTAACATAAATTTTAATTTTCCTTTTTGATTTTTAGTTAAGTTACCATTTTTAACATGAAAATTTTGGAGCAGTAGCACAGAAAATATGAAATTTTGGAACACTAGTTTAGAACACAATTTTGGATAATTTGCTTTAATTTATATTCTTTAGGTATTTGATTCCATCATTATATTTGAATGCCTCATTTCGTTACTTGTAATTTTGATCGTTTTCAATTTTTGTTTTAGTAAAAGCAGTTTTTTAGAAATTTATTTATTAGTATAGATAGGGGAAAAAAATACACATTAATAATTTTTTACTTTCTTATACAAACAGTGGCTTCACGTATTCAAAATATCCCTCTTTTTTTTTTTTTTTTTAATATAATCTCATTGTTCCTAACTCGTTCAGTTTCTCTTTCTTAATCTTAAGTGTTGTCCCCCTCCCCTTTTCAAATGACCGCCACTTTTGGTTTTAATTATTGTGTGCACTACTACCTTTAGCGGCTCCCACAG
Source organism: Salticus scenicus (assembly GCA_963930645.1). Taxonomy (NCBI): domain Eukaryota; kingdom Metazoa; phylum Arthropoda; class Arachnida; order Araneae; family Salticidae; genus Salticus; species Salticus scenicus. The sequence continues at coordinate 1,650,071 of OZ005659.1, forward strand.
CGGCTTTTTTTTTTTTCCTCCCTCCCTGCTTAAATTCAAAATTGTTTTAATTTTTGTTGATCTCCGGTTTTTTTGGCTCTCTGCTAGTAAGTGCACTTATTCCAAATTCCATAACATCCAGGAGCGTGTCTGTGCGTTTCCACCGTGGCTATCTTGGAGGGTGTGGTGTAGAAATCGAGCTATGTGTCCAGAGCAGAAGTCGATAACCCTGCAATTCCCGAGTTTTGGCGTTCTAGTTACATTGCTGCCCAGCAGCTTCCATTCGGTGATCTGGCGATTTATTCGCTCCGGCGGACGGCATCCAATCCGTTAAGCTTGGCCGAGCCCCCAGGCAGGCAGGGGCCGTCCAAAGGTTTCTAAGGAAGTATAGATGGAACGGAACTGTTATTCTAAATTATGATTTTTATTTTCTTTTATATTCAGTAGAAGAGTGTTGGATTTGTAAAAAAATTCTACTTCCGATATTCGATGGATTTACGTTTTTAGAGATCCAGAACACGATTTGATCATTTTTAGAAAATGTCTGTATGACAAAAAAATTCGTGGCGACTATCTCAGAAACTACTGTAGAGAATTGCATATAAATTTATATGAAGATCTACTTTGACATTGTGAGTGTTTATCAACTTTCATTGTCAATCTCCCTACAGGTGGGGCTGCTATACAGATTTTCGCAGTTTCAGGAAAGGCTATATCTCAGAAACTACTGCACTGAATTGCATGTAAGTTTATATATACATGCATTTTGACATAAATTAGTTTGTCAACTTTTAGTACCAATCGCTCAACAGGTTGCGGTGCTATAGAGATTTCAGCAATTCAAAGGAAAGCTGTATCTTAGTTTCTATTGCGTATACTTGAACAAAACTTAATATGTCAGAAAGCATGAGACATGCTGATTAAATTGGGTGCATATCCGCCGATAGATAGCGCTGCGAAGCTGCAATTTTCCGTGAGAACGGGAAGGATGTCATCTGCACGGTGAAAATTCACTTCCATTGGACATTTAGTGTAATATCTCTGAGATGAAAGTAGTTTACATTCATAATGGATTTAAAAAAAGGAAATGTACTGCGTAAATTTCTATAGGAAAATATAGGACAGTTTTGTGAGGGCCACAACATACACTAAACGACAAAAAAAAAAAAAAAAAAAAGCCCCACTTGGATATTTTCTTTTTCACCTTCTACAACCGCCAACTTTATAGTTTAAAAAACAGATTTTCGAATAGATTTTATTATGTGCTCTTCCACATACACTTTAGCTTTGAGTCCAGTGTTAAAAACAAAATTAAATGTTAGGAAAATTGTAATTTTGGAAATTGTTTCAAAAATGGTTAGAATAAGGCAGTTAACGATGCCACAAAAAGTATTGATTTTTGAATGAAATTAAAAAAATATTTTAATACGTGAGATGACAAAATAATTAAATGTTAATGAAATATTGGTAAAATGGGTTTTTAGCAAGATATAAAATATTTTGGGCGTTTAAACTGAAAATTTGACTTTAGGCGGCCATCCAAGCGAGATGACGGTAAGTTAAAAAGCCATTGCGTATAAAATCGGTTTGTATTACATTTAGAACATAAAAAAGATTTAAGAAAAGTGTTTAGCAGCATAATTTCTTTAACTACAGTGCAGAAACTATTAAAAAAAGCAGGTTTAAATGACAGAAAATTTGAAAAAAATTCATTCTTAGTGAAGAAAATTAGGAAAGCAAAATCTCAGATGGCTAAAAAAATTAAAAAATGATTAGTTAATTATTGGGCTGAACTGGTTCTCTCTGATGAGTCAAGTTTAACTTATTTCAAGCTAAAAAAACAAGCAGATCTGACAACGAAAATATGACAGACTTAATGAAAATCGCACTTTTAAAATAGTGACAATTTCTCCGTACATTATGGTACGGAGGTGCATAACTTTTCAAACAGTCGGGCAAATTTTTATGCTCAAGGGATCAATTAACTCGAAATAAAACGCAGTCTTCCTAAAAGTGATGCCTAACCGACTATTTTGGAGGTATCTTGGACATTTCTGCAAACAGCATTCCAAAATGATAATGCACCTTACTTACACGGCGTCTGTGGTAAGTTTATTCATTTCAAATTGTCAAAATTTCCTCTCCATCCCCATGAGAACCTATAATTCTGTAAGTATTCATATCTTTTTTTCACTTTAAGTTAAATTCCACAAAAGATATAGAATTTCTTTTTTACCGGACTTGAAAATAATCCTAATTGCGATCCGCTCGAAAATGATTAGTCATAAAAAGGCGCGGGGTGAGAGAGGAGGATTTGAAATTTGCAGCCTACAACTTTGCAAGAACTAGAAAAACTATTTGCAATATTTAGCACAGTGAAAATTTTGAGATTTATATCAAAAAACGGTAGAATATTATGCTACTGTGCGTTAAAGCAGCAGTTCCATATAAACATGGAATTAACCCAATGCAGAATACACATTTTTATTAATTGCTTAGATCTAACAAATAGTTTTATTTCATATATTAAAATATAACTTGTTTATTTCATGTAATAAATCATCATAGAATACAAAGTGTATGGTTATTGCATTATGTTTAAAAAGAAAATTTTATGTAGATTTTTATAAAGTACTTCATAGAGTGTAATAAAGCGAATTATTAAATCGAAAATGTACATAGGTATCATTTCATCCCTTTGGCATTATGCAGACATGACATTTTTATTTGTTTGAACCATTAATTTTAAAGTTATTACAAATAAAAAAAGCTATGAGTCACTTTTTCTGGAATGCGGCTTTTTTTTTTTTTTTTTTTGTCGCTTAATGTACTAGTTTATTCTTAACTTTCCCAAATAGTAAACCATCCAGAATGATGACTTTCTCCCAGCGTCCTTTAACCTGTCGAATCGAAGGCAGTCATTGTAGAATAGGGTGTATGTTGTTTCTTCCAATTTGTGGTTTCCTAAAACTGAATAAATCAACATGAACTTATTTACGAATGTACATAAGAATAAATTGATATGAAGAAGAAAAAAAGCTTTTTATATATTTTTTAGTATTTAAAACTTTGATGCCCTATGCATATTTAGTACATACACAGCTTAGAATAGTCATTTGGAAGAAAATTATGTAACATATTTCTCCTAAATGACCGACTATTCTGATAACGAGTAATCGATTGCATAATTCATAGTTTTGATCGCTCATATACTTTTTCATATCAATGTTTTTTCAACTTAAATGCTGCACTCGTGCCAACTTCATGCACTTGATGAAGGATTATGCTATTAATTTGATCCGAAACAATTGTTGCATGTTTTGAAATATATTTCCCTACGAAATTTTAAATTTTCAATACCAGTCCTATGGTGTATTTTTAACTCTGAAAGAAAATTAAGTTCTTAATCATTGAAAACGTTAATTTTTAATTGAAGATGGGGAAAAAATGTAACTCATTTAAAATTTTGCTTTGTATATGTAAAAAATATCGAAATTCTACAATAGCTGAGACTTGTACACAGAATTCTATAATTCAAGGACAGTCTTTTTACTGCAATATCTAAATATTCAATTGTCATGGTTTTATCACTTGAATTCTAAATTCACGGAAGTGTTGTTATTTTGTGAAACGGAATTTCTTATTTCTAATGTTTGTTTTTCATTCTTCGATTTATCTAAGTTTGCATACAAGATAGGTAGACTATTTAAAGCATTACTTTCGATTATTATTTTATTTTCACTTTGTCTTCTCATAAGACTCGTGTCTGAAGAAAAATTATAAAGATTGGTTTTTCTGCAAAGCATTTAGATTATTTCGTTACCAGTTAAAGTACTGGTAAGGTTTCAGGTAAGGTTCTTTTTAAATGATTATTTAAGGTTATTTGATTTCCTTTTCCCCCCGAAGATGTTAAAATACCTCAATAGTTTCTATACTGAATTTTTAGTTCCATATACTATTAGTCTGAGAAATATTAGTATTTATGAAAATTTTTAACTTCGGTTTTTTTGTCTTCGTGCTCCAGGACAGGGGAAGAGGGTTAGAGGAATCTTAAAACCGTAATTGTTTGTCTGAGGGTGGGGGTTAGTCTATTTTCTTTTATAAAATAAGCTTTTATTAGTTGTATTTTTAACTTTACTTGTTTTTGCTAACAATGTTTTTATTTGAATTTACGTTTATTTTCGCTATTACCATTATACTGCTGTAAAATGAAAAAAAAAAAAAAAAAAAAAATTTTTTTTTGGAGTCGGGTTAAATTTACATTTATCTTTAAGGGAGTGGATATTGTGTTTTGGGGAGAACTGCACTGCTTAAACATTGATTAATCGTGTACTGTTCATTCGCAGATGCTAATCGCTAACAAACAGGGCTGATTCTAGTCCCGAAAAGGGTTATCGCTGAGGCTACAAGGGAGCGTATTTGATTTAAAAAAAAACTCTCAATCCTACATTTGATAAAATCGTAGCAGGTCAGATTCATAGATCAGAATCGGATGCAAATAGAGTATCAGTAATGATATTTTGGTACTTGGATATTTTTATTCAGGTGTTCGGTCTTTACCGTCAGATTAGACCGAAAATAGTTTCCCCTCAAAGTTACCCCCTTATTTTTAATTACTTTTTTTTATAATACTGAAAATCGATTTATTTATTTATTTATTTTATTTTTTTTTTGTTATGAGATTTTGGTTTTTAAAAATGTACATATTAACATATTTTCTCCCTCAAAGATGAAGTTTGTATTGCTAATGTGAAATTTAGAAGCATATGCAGGACTGAAATATCATCGTAAAGTGTCTAAACTGATTTGCAAAATACTTAACGTCAATTTAATTTAAAGGAATCCATTTAGCTTCCGTTATCGAAGATTTCAAGTTTGATTTCACGTATTATGCTACGCAAGCCTCTGGTTTGCAAAATTCTTGTATGGTTGACCAATGGTTATTTTCTTTCTTCTTTTTATAAAATTAGGCGGGAAATTATGTATTACAGATACAACTTTCGCATTTTTTTCTATTTGTGATACTTTCCCTTTTATGGTAAAACATATATTGTATTTTTGTCATATTTTGCCTTTCAAAAGTATAGATGTAAGCATTCTACTGTTATTTCTTCCAAGATGGAAATTTGGTATTGCTTCAAATGGGAAATAACTGTTGGATTCTACAGATTTTGGAGCCTGAACATCTCGCTTCTATCACTCATTACTAAAAGAAAACTCAGTACTTATTTCTTCTGTACAAGATAACTTTATTAATAAGATGATTATGTACGGGGAGGTTTACAGCAGTGTTGCCAGATTTGGGGACTTTTTTTTATTCAATATCCGCCAATAAATTTTAATTGTAGAGGTTGCCTAATCAGTTCGAAGATTAATTGTCCGTTGTGTATATCAAATATCACTTCTCAAGTTTATTGGTGATAGTTGAATAAAGTCCCCAAATCTGGCAACACTGGTTTACAACCTTCTCAGTGTGTCAATACCTCGTTAAATGTTTATCCAAAAAGTGTAACACTTAAAAATGTACATACAGTAATTATCTTACAAAATGCATAAAGTATGAGAATTCTTTTATATAGCCGTTTAAAATAACTATTGTATGTACAGTCGAGGAAAAAAATAAGCGCAACGCCCTCTGTTATTTCGTTATTAATTAACGCAGAAAACTCTAATAAATATCATTCAATAAGAAATTAAGTGTACTTTTTGAAAATGGCGTGAAATTTTGAATTAGGGGTCATCTGCATATTGAAATGAGCGCCAACTTTGATTTTTTCAATAGCAGCACCCAATTTTGACTTCATATTTGAATTTCTGAGAGTCTGTCTCTGCTGAAAAGTATACAGTACGTGTACTTTAGTATTCATAGAATTATACCAAAATATGTGTTAAGGTGTTTTTTGCAATTCTAGAAAAAATAAATTAAGATCGTACAAAAATCAGAACAAAATTTTGTTTCACACCGGAAATTTAAGGAAAAAGATGTTACAAATGATAATGCAAGTGGCATCTTTTGTACCACACTTTAACTACCTCTGATTTCAGTTTTTAGATATATACTTAAGTATTATATTTGACTAATATATAATGTAAATACATAAATGAATATAATGCGTTTTATATATTTTTAAATATATAGATAAGATTGGCAAGACAATGCTTTTTGGAAAAATTTACGATATTTTTCAATTAAAAAGTGTATTATGGCATAACTGATAACCAATAAAACTTAAATTTTCTTTCTCTTTAATAAAAATCCTTTATTTTATGTTGTAGAGGTAACATAACGAACTGCAATAAAACAGCTATATATACGTAAACATGCATAATGCTTACCAAAACTGATATTAATTGATGATGAATAAAATCTTTGTGAGCAAACAAAATAATCCAGTACAACAACAATGTGTAAACTATATGATACCTTCAGTAATTTATCTGAAAAGATGAAGTACACATTAATTATTTTTTATGGTACTTTCCAGTTTTGGGTTAGTTTAACTCTTTGAAACTGTAAGATTTGTTTTATAATTTCCTTTAATTATATAGTTTCTTAATTAAAATATATTTACCAAAGTAATTTTTTAAGACTAAAATATTCTTAAAATAATATCCACCCCACCTAAAATAAATATGAACTAAACGATTAACCCTTTAAGAAGCGATTTAACAAGTCTGCCTTGCATTCCAACGGTTGTCAATAGACAATTAGTTTTTTAATTGACAATTTTTACATCCTCCTAATGCCTGTTTTAAACAGTAAGCCCCGCCTATTAAGTTGATTTTACGTTCTAGTGTTTGTTTTAAAGGATTCAAACTTTATCACCAGTAATCGATGAGGTAAATGTCACTTACTATATATTTTTGCCAGTGTAAATTACGAGGTTCAACACGAATACTCAGTCACTTTTCCTTTTCTTTTTACTTTCTCTTACCCATAAGGTAGAGAAAGTATTGTTTTTGGGTCAAATTTTCGAACGCGAGATTGTTATATTTACACGTTTTGAGGTCTCCTGAATGCGAAAATCATGTTTTTGCAAATGGTCTGTGTGTGTGTCTGTCTGTTATCAGCATATCTCAAAAACGAATTATGTCAGAAAGTTCAAACTTGGTAGTCTAAATGTGTATCTCATACGGATGCTACAGTAAGCTTTTCGTTAAGATCAAGCAAATGGTTCGTGTACAGGAACAATCAAGAGAATTCTAATACATTACGTCTATGGGGGAAATTGCAGGAAAGTAGAGTTTAACGTCTATAGACTGCACTAAACCAAATGAAACGAATATATATTTTTTGTAAACTGGGAAATTTTTTTTGTGTATGTAGGAGCCCGCCTCCCCCCTGGGGGGGGGGAAGTCCCCCCTCGAGGGGAGTAAATTTTCATATTTTCATGATGGGTATCTTTCAAAAGAGCTCGCCAATACCTTTAAAACGAATGGTTGAACCATTGATCTGCGATAATTTAAAACAAAGTTATCGATTTTTTTTACTTTTAACGAAAAAAAAAAAAACTTAAAAAAAAATCGTACTTTTTTTTTTTTTCAAATATTGAGAATAAAATGGACTTTTTTTTATATTTGGTGTTATACTACTTCTCTAATATGGAAATCGTCTGCCTTATCATAAAAGATATATATTTTTTAAAAATAATTTTAATAAATTATTTTTTAAGAAGAGAATTACTTTTTAATAACAGAATTAAATTCTATATAAATGTAGGTGCATTAATGAAACGGGGGGTTGAGGGGGGCGGTAGCCCCCCCCTCAACAGAACTAATTATCTTATAAAACTCTTCAGAAGCGTAATATGAATTGTTTAACATAGGTTTACATAACAGTACTCGTTATCTTACCTATTAATCTGCAACCTGTATTTATAGTATTAAATTTCAGGGTAAGAGAAAGTCGTGTGAGTGACACACCAGATTATTTACTTTCTCTTACCCATATGGTAGAGAAAGTATTGTTTTTGGGTCAAATTTTCGAACGCGAGATTTTGTTATATTTACACGTTTTTGAGGTCCCCTGAATACGAAAATCATGTTTTTAGCAAATGGTCTGTGTGTATGTCTGTGTGTCTGTCTATTATCAGCATATCTCAAAAACAAATTATGGCAGAAAGTTCAAACTTGGTATTCTAAATGCAGAGCTGCCAAAATTTTTAACTTTTAAATCAGAATTGACACCAGTATTTTTAAATGGAATATGTTATATTTTTGACGATTAATACTAAAGAAATCAGCTATAAAAATTTTCCGGTTTGAAGTCTCCCTTGAAAAACGGGAGACTTAGCATCTATGTAAATGTGTATCATATAGGGATGCTACAGCAAGCTTTTCGTTAAGATCAAGCTAATGGTTTGTGTACAGGGACAATCAAGAGAATTCTAATACATTACGTCTATGAGGGAAATTGCAGTAAAGTAGAGTTTAACGTCTATAGACTGCACTAAACCAAATAAAACGTATATATATATATATATATATTTTCTAACAGAGGTAGTTAACTGGGAAAATTTTTTTGTGTATGTAGGAGCCTCGCCTCCCCCCTCGAGGGGAGTAAATGGGTATCTTTCAAAAGAGCTTGCCAATACCTTTAAAACGAATGGTTGAACCATCGATCTGCGATAATTTAAAACAAAGTTATCGATTTTTTTTTTTTACTTTTAACGAAAAAAAAAAAAAAAATTTAGAAAAAAAATCGTACTTTTTTTTTTTTTTTTTTTTTTTTTTTATCTTTGGTGTTATACTACTTCTCTAATATGGAAATCGTCTGCATTATCATGAAAGATAATTTAACAAAAATAATTTTAATAAATCATTTTTTAAAAACAGACTTATTTTTTAATAACCGAATTAAATTCTATATAAATGTAGGTGCATTAATGAAACGGGGGGTTGAGGGGGGCGGTAGCCCCCCCCCTCACACAGAACTAATTATCATATGAAACTCTTCAGAAGCCTAATATGAATTGTTTAACATAGGTTTACATAACAGTACTCGTTATCTTACCTATTAATCTGCAACCTGTATTTATTGTATTAAATTTCAGGGTAAGAGAAAGTCGTGTGAGTGACACACCAGATTATTCTATATTGTGCTATTTTAGAAGAACGCTGAAAGGCAGGACTTGTTTTCTGTAGAAAACAAGAATTCTTGTTTATCTGTCTTAAAATCATCCTTTTTTTTTTTTTTTTTTTTTTTTTGGACGTTGTTGTATATAGTTTGATCCGTTATTAAAATTTAAAAATATTTTGTTTAAATTTTTCTAATACTTTTTTTTAAGATTTTCTTCGTTATCTCATGCAAAGTTTTATAAGAGTTGGCCCCCTAAGCATCTTCAAAAGAAAGCATCTTGAAAACTAGTAACTGGAATGAGCTACAGATTTGTATACCCATATTTTTCAGCATTTAAATTCATTTTATGTAAAAATTAATATAGGTCATAAGTAATATTTTTTTTTGGATTATTAATTAATGTTTCTGAACCCAAAAGGAATCATGGATTATGTTTGTGTTTCTTGACTGTCTCGTTTAAAAAAAAAAAAAATTATATCTTAATATATATAAATCTCGTGTCACAATGTTTGTCCTCAATGGACTCCTAAACCACTTAACCGATTATAATAAAATTCGCACACCATGTGCAGTTCGATCCAACTTGAGAGATAGGATAGTTTAAATCTCAAATTATAGTCGCAATTTTAATTTATTGCTAATTATTTGTCTGTTATTATTTGACAGTCACAATTATCTGTTAACTCCAAATGATTCTAACAGATGTCGATACCTTTCGACTGGGTTGAAATGAAAGCTGAAATATATTTGGTGCTGCCATCTACACAAAGAATCTTCAACTTTTTAACCTATTAATAAATTTCGTATAATTCAATTATTTCCACTTTTTAAATTTTTGGTGTTAGCATAGCCGGCCACGTGTTACTTAGACTGAAGTGTAAATTGAATTCATATTATAATGAAGATAATACAGTGAAATTAATCCTGTTTTTTACATATTTGTGCTTCATTGATCAAAACTTTATAATTTAATCTGTATATATATATAAATTACGTGTCACGATGTTTGTCCGGGGTAAACTCCTAAACTAAGGAACTGATTTTGATGAAATTTTGCACACTGTGTGCAGTTTGATCCAACTTGAGAGATAGGATAGTTTTTATCTCAATTTATTGTCACAATATTGTTTTATTGCAATTATTTGTTAATTATAGACCTTTATTAAAGTTGCTCCAAAATATCTGTGAGTTCCATTAATTTAATTGTTGCCAAAAAAAAAAAAAAAAAAAAAAAGAAAAAAAAATAAGAGTTCATTTTCTTTCGACATAAAAATAAATACATTTAATCAAACGTGAACGTTAAAAAATTATAAAAAGTTAAATTATGCATCTCACGAAAATTGACGTCATAATCAATTTAAAGATTTTATACACATTGATAAAGTGCTAATGTAGTTCTATCATAGATATAGTAATATATATAGATCTCTCATCCCCATGTTATCGTAGAAAGATTTTTGATGCCGAAAAAAGATAAAAAATAAAAGCTTTGGAAACAGCCATTAAGTGGTATTGAAAAAAAAAAAAAGGAAAAGAAAGAAAGAAATATGAATTTGAAACTGTATCTGGAGTCTTCCATTCCCCTTTAGCAAATAAATTATTCATAAATTTTATTTGCTAAAATATTAGTATGTATTCCCGTGTGTATTCACTCGGGGAAAGACGGCCATATTTTGGTAAAAACGTCGTCTTTTCCCAAATGAAAAGGAATAACTTTTTTCTCCCCAATGATCACTCTATTCTATATATGCTATACTATATCTATGAGTTCTATACGCAAGCGAAGTGTGACTCACTGACCGTCTGTGCAGCCAAGAAAAAGATTTCCTATGTTAATTGCCCACTGGATTTTTTGTAAGAAATTATTAAAAATCGAGGAAATTTATTTCCCGATTTTAATCCTTATATTTGGGTATAGATATGTATTAGTTATCGCGGGTGTTAGATTGAATTATTTTGCTGTCAAATTGACAAAATTTTAATTTTAAATTTTTAAACTCTGTCGCCCTTGGCTTTTTTTATTATTATTATTATTATTTGGCGATCAAAAGCGTAACACGAAAATATACATGCCAGATGTATGCATTGTACGAAATGTAATATGTATTATTCATTGTACGTATGTATGACATGTAATATGTATTGTACGAAATATTGTTTCATATTATTCATTACTCTTTTAATATAAGTTGTTAAAATAACCATGATTTTTGAAAGGAATTAAATATTTTCGCCAGATAATTTGGCGATATTCTTTTTTTTTCGCCAAGGATGACAGAAATGAAATCTATTCCGCTGCAAAATATTAGTATCTTACATCAGATATTTTATTTAGACATTTGAAAACAAATTTGACTTCAAACTATGATAGAATATTTATCATTTTCCTTTTAATTTGTATATTATTAGTATATTAAAATTTAAAAGCATGGTATATAAAAAGTTTTTTTTTTTTTTTTTTTTTTTTTTTTTTAAATCTTATAATTATTCTTATCTTAATCCTCAATGTTTCCCATCTTTATTGACTTGAATTTACTATTAAAATTTTAACATACTCAAAAACTTCTCATCACTTCGTTAAAATACACTAAACTTTTCCAAAATCTTTTTGTATTTAAAATGATACATGTATTTACTTTAAATGTCCAATATTTCATAAGATTTCCAATTTTAAAGTTTTAAAATATTTATCAAATTTACTTATTTTTCTGGTTTAGCCTTATTGTTTTCCCTTTTATAACTACAGCTGTTGCCCTCTTTAAAATATTTAAAATGATGAGGTCATTTAATAGTAAAATTATCCATTATAGCATATATTATATTTCACTCCTCCATAAAAATTGATTTTAAAATCGTCTGTTTCTTTTATACTTTTATTTTAATAGAATTTTAATAGAATTTAATTTATATATTAGTCATTTTAGCAATTTTATCCAAAGTAGCATTAGAAATAATATATATCACTTCTCCATTAAAATTTATAGGACCCTACAATAAAATTAATTTGTGCTTAATATCAACACTACGAAAATTTTTATCAATCGCTTCCAAATTTTGACCTAAGTTTCAAATCTCAACCCTGTGGGTTTTTACATCGGCTACAACGTTTTCGTCTTTGTTCGTAAATAATAATTTAACTGTACTAAATAGTTTACAGCCGTATAATTCAACGTATAACTTAGTCACAGCAACGCGTGGCCGGGTCTGCTAGTATATATATATATATCAAGTTATTTTTTGTGAGGATATTAATAAAAGTTTGCGATATGAATTTAACATTAGCAACTTCAAAATTTGAACGCTTATAACTCTATTTAAAAAAAAAAAAAAAAAAAAAAAAAAAAAAAAAGTAAAATATAATTAATATCATTTTTCGCATTGCTGTGACCTCAGGAATTCAAATATAACATAAAAATAAGGTATTACCATTGAAAAAAAATCAAAGTTAGTGTGCGTTTTAATATGTTGATGACCCCTAATTTAAATGTTCACTTATTTTCTAAAAGTACTCACTATTTTCTGCCAAATGATACTTATTACATTTTTCTGCATCGATTAGCAACAAAGTTACGTCGAGTGTTGCGTTTTTCCCCTCGACTGTACGTTTTTTTTTTCTTTTTAAATTCTAAGCATCTGAATGTGGGACAATTTCATTATATTCAAAGCAGTATTAAATGCACTTAAGAGATTTATTTATTTGAAGAAAAGCACACTATAGAAACAATCTAATTACAGTGTTGCTTGAATTAAACTATAACACATTACATCAAACATAAAAAAAAAAAGAAAGAAAAAAAAGGGTTATGAATTTTCAAAACACTTTAAAAACAGTAAAAGACATGTTAAAAGTATCCAAATTCACAGAAAGCTCATTATAAATTTTGTGAAAGTTATATAATGAAAAATTACCAATATAATTATATTTTACAAATGGAGTGACAAATGATTATTTCTAAGAGACCTAGTTGGTACATTAATTTGAATACAGTTAAGAATATCATTGCAGTCAATCATATTATTTATAACTTTATAAAAAAAGTAAATAAATAAACAAAGGTCAAGACGAGATTTTAAACTAAGAAGATTAAAATTACTTCGCAGATACGAGGAAGAAATAACCTGAGTATAAACAGGATTACTTTTAAAATATAAATAACGTGCAAATTTAGCTTGAACTTGCTCTACAATTTTGATTTTATTATTATAAAAAGGATCCCAAATAAGACTGCAATACTTCAGATTGAAGCGAACCATACTGAAATATAGGACTGTTAACCAGGGCTTGATTATCCAAAAGGCTCAGGAAGCACAAGCTTCCCCTCTAAAATTTAAGAGGGGGCCCCATAAGGATTAAAAATATGGTCTTGAATTTTTTTTTCATATTTTCACACTGAGATTGAATTTTTTCTGAGAAAAGTTACCTAAAACAAGACAAAACACTCACTATTTCGGGAAAAATCTATTATTTAACCTCAAAAATCTGAATGTTCTTAATTAAAAAGTTGTATGATTTTAATGTTCTGTGTAGAAACCACCCAGATGTATGAAAAAATAATAACAAACGCACACTATTTTTTGGTCTATAGCATTTTTATATTACAATATGTAACAGGAAAACCAGACTTTCCGAAATGAAAGGGGGCCCCGAAATGATGCTGAGCTTCCCCTAGCTTCAGAGCTTAATCGGGCCCTGCTGTTAACGCAAGCTGATTGGAAAAAATCTTTAGTTTTATGCTTAAGAAACCCAACTCTTTTACATACTTTAGAAATAATGTTATTGATGTGGAGTGAAAAATCAAGTTTGACATCAAAGGTAACACGCAAATCAACTACAGAATCGGATCGAAATAAAGGAAGATTATTAATTTGATAAAAATACATTAAAGCTTGAGAAATTATAATTCAGGATACTACATTTTTTAATATTCAGGTATAATTTGTTATTAATGCACCACTGATACAGACGATCAAGATCACTTTGTAAAAGAATAGCATTAGTAATGGTACATATTTGCTTGATTAATTTCAAATCATTGACAAACAATAGATATTTAGAAAATTTCAAAATAGAACACAGATCATTGATAAACAAAATAAAAAGCAGGGGACCCAAGTTAGATCCTTGGGGCAAACCTGAAGTATTAGTGTAAATTTATCAGAAATAGCACTATTAAAAATATACATATAGCATTCTATTACTTAAGTAGGAAAAATCCAATCAGTAAGATTAATATGTAAACCCATACCAATCGATTTCCCAAGAAGAATCCCAATGTCAATTGTGTCAAAAGCCTTGGAAAAATCAGCGTAAATTATTTAAAGTTGATACCAGTTTTCAAATGAAGAAATAATTTTGATAGTTAAATAAAATAAATTGGTAAGCGTAGACATTTTAGGAATAAAACAATGTTGAGATAATGAAACTAAATTTTTTACCTGCTAAAAAACCTTATGCATTTATAATTTCAAATATTTTAGAAAAAGGACTCAAAATGGCAATGTGTCGATAATTTTTACAATTAGTTGAATCCCCTTTTCTAAACACGGGAATAATTTTAGTAAGCTTCCAAGCATCAAGAAAAGTATTAGTTTCTCAAGGAAAGATTAAATAAAATAGAGACTAAATCAACCCATCAGCACAATCTTTAACTATAAATGAAGGCACAATACTAGTTAAAATAGTTGGCAAAAACATTAGCAGTATCATTATCGTTATCATAGCACATATTATTATAGAAGATATTGTTAGGTAAAGCATTATTTTTATTAAAATAGGACCAAAACTTTTTAGGATTAGAAATCTGGTTTTTTTCAGTATTCTGCAAATAGGAGGCATAATCGTTAGCAATGCTGTTCTTTAACGTAGATCTGAAATATTAAAATTAATCAAATGTGGGGGTCCCCCTCTTTTAAAGCAAGCTTACGAATTTCACTTTTACATTTTATTAAAAGATGTAATTTAAGAGATGTAATGATGAGATTCTTTTGTCTCGGTCACCAATATGATACAGTAGTATACAGAATAAAAACGATAATTTTTTTCATAAAAATAAAATAAATATGAAACAATAAACACTTAAAAAGATGGAAAAACAATTTATTTTGTTGAAGCATATTGAATTGCATATTCACTGGATTTGCTATAGGTGTAAATTAAGAACTGTAGGTTTTTTAAATTTATAATAAAATTAAGCTTCCTTTTGTGGATTATTTCAACACAGCTTTCTGCATAGTTCACGATGTTTTGAACATACCGAGATCATAATATATATATATACTATGCCTCAAGAAAGATAGATTTCAATTCTGCTTTCGAGTTATGCTTAACCATTTGGCCATTTTTTTGGTGATATTGTGAACTCTAATAGTTCAAACGTTTCCATGGAATTTAGATCCAGTCTGTTAGCCAGCCAAGCAAGTAAGAGAATGTTATCTCCAAACCACATTTTTGTTTTTGCATGTGAATTGATGCATTATCTTGAAAGTATAATTAAAAAGCGCAGTCTTTTTTTTTTCATTTCAAATAAATTACTTTCTAAGAACTTAATATACTAGTCTAGTTTCATTCTTGTACAAAATAATTTATTTTTTATTCTAAATCATGACTTCCAATAACTCCTCCTTTGATGCTTAGAAAATACATCATTATTTCTCCCGATACATTTCATAAGAACCTTCCAAGTTAAACTTTTTATCACTGAAAATTTTAATTTGGTTTTAGACGTTTCTTTGCAAATTGAATACGGGGTGTTTTTTATTGATCAGGTGTTGAATACGGACATCGACGTGACTTTAGGATTAAATGCGTATTAATTGCTCTTCCTACGATTCATACTAATGCTAGTGTTTTCTTCTGGCTTTTTTTAGTGCTAGAGGCCTATTTCAGTCGGTACAGCGTTGTCGAATTTTTATACGTCACTCTTAATAGTGCTAAGGGCCTATTTCAGTCGGTTTATTGAATGGGGATTTATTGAATGAAGTCCCCCCCAGGCCCAACTTTGACATGAGTCCCCCCCCCCAGGCCCAACTTTGACATGAGTCCCCCCCCCAAGGCACACCTTTGACATGAGTTCCCCCCAAGGCACACCTCCCCCTCATTGGGAAAAAGAGAAAAAACGTTGTTTTGCGGCTATAAGACAGTTTGGACTTCCAACGTTATTTGTTACAGTATCTGCAGCTGAAACACATTGGTTTGATTTAATGAAAACTTTATCATGGAATTTAAATCGTCACGAATTAACTAAAGAAGAATTTGTCGATATTAACAAGGTTAGCAGTAGGCCTCTGGCACTAAATTAAAATCTGTCAATGTCAGATTTTTATGTTTTAAATAATGAAATGTCGTGTCTGTATAATTTTTTATATTATTTATTTCAGAAAATGCAAATTTTAAGTGTTTTACATTTTTTATTATTTCAAAAATAATAAAAGGAAACAAATAATTGTGTTCTTCTCACAATAATATATTTTTTTTTTTTTTTTTTTTTTTTTATCCTGTCGATCGTTTAGTTGGAACCGTCCGAACAATCAAAAATTGAGATAGTTTTGATATAACTCTCGGACTTCCTCACGCTTTTATAGTAACCGTATCCTTATGTTGTTTGATTTTGTAAAAAATAAAAAAGAACAGTTAATCTTCCAAAGGTTTTGCGAACTAAATGAATGTGATCACGAAATCCTTTAAATGCATAAATTCTAAGTTAAAAATCCATCTATCACGAGCTGTAGTATTGAAGTAATTATGACGTTCTTATTTTGTACTTGCGAAAATTTATCAAAATACTCCATATATATATATATATATATATATATATACACACACACACTAGGAATGTGCTGGAGCTCCGTGTCCGCGGATATCCGAGAGAAATAAAATATCCGGATCCGTTTTTTTTCTTCAACGGATCTAATACTGATCTTATGTAGAAATTTCCAGAAAATCAGGAAAAAACTGTTATAACTTATTATAAACTTTCTTTAATATATAAGTAAAAGAAATGCAGTATAGCCTCGCGTTTACGTTCTCGAATTTACTTTTTTCCGTGATTTACAATTTTTCTTTTAAATCCCTTCATTTTTCTTATTTATACAGGATGAAGTTTTGAATTTCCCGCCGTTTGCACTTAATATTTATAGCGTTTATGAAGGTAATACATGCTGTGATTTAATTAAAAAAGTAATATAAAATAAAAACATCTGAGAGACGGATTCAGTAAGGCAGATGATATTATTCTTTAACAAATAAATAATGCACCAAAATCGATATCGGGTAGCTGTTTATACTTAATGACAGTTTGAAAGCAGATGTTTAACTGTGAATTATTAGAAATGAAACATTCATTTCTAAAAGACTGATCATGTATTATCGCTGAGACTGTAAATTTTAAGAAAAAGAAATTAATTATAAAAAGTACTACATATATTTTACATAATATATAATTTTCTGTTAAAGTAATACTTAAAAAATAAATATATAAATATGGAAATGAATAAATAATGAATAGTTACATAAAATTCTAAATATCTAAATCCCATCTTTTTTTTCAGTAAAATTTACATACATTATGAGCTTTATTTAATAAAATGTTATTAGTTCATTGAACATTTATTTAAATGAAATTTTTTTGGAACAGTTTTTCCCAAATTCTTATGTACTTACTGTCATTCACTACGGTATGTTTGTGAATCTCAACCAAATAAAAAATGGCCTCTATTTTAAGGTAAATACAAGTTTTTTCATTGTCTCTCCGTTGCTCAGGTGGTTAGAGCGCCATGTTAGTAATCCGGTGGTCCCGCGTTCGATATCCTGAAGTTCCGGAGTGTTAATTTTTGCAGACAATTAGTAGAAAGGATGTCAATTGATAAAAGAAAATTTATCGTTGACTACACACTATCCTAAGAATTTTTGAAGAGTTTTTTAAGGAAGCCTTTTTCTTTCATCTCTTTTCAGAAGCAAAAAAGTTTTTTTTTTTTTGTAGACTACAAGCGCCCTCTATTGGGCGGAATAGTCACTAAAATTTCAATGGAACAATTAACAATACAAAATAAAAATGATTAGGAAAAACATATAAACATTAACCAAATCAGTAAAATGTTAAGTTATAATATAAAATAACTAAAAAAATAACTAATAATTAAAAGGTTCCTCAAACG
Organism: Salticus scenicus; assembly: GCA_963930645.1. Lineage (NCBI taxonomy): Eukaryota > Metazoa > Arthropoda > Arachnida > Araneae > Salticidae > Salticus > Salticus scenicus. Next base: position 1,668,282 of record OZ005659.1, read on the forward strand.
AATAATTAAATTGCAGATATTGGCCTTTAATTAGAAAATGAAATCACAAAACTTATAGGGAATCGTGTGGTGCTGCCATCTGTTGTGAATTTTAAGAAATAATTTCTCTTTTCTTAACACAGTTCAAATTTTCCCAATTTTGGTTAATAAACAAAAAAAGTTATTATTATTATTTTTTTTTTTTTTTTTGCAAATTAAATTTTATTCTAATTTTGAAAAGATTTATATGATACGCTATAATAAGAACTTGGGTTTTAAGTTTTTTTTTTAAAATAGATTTATTTCTTCTTACCCATATATATGGCAGAGAAAATATTGTTTTTGGATCAAATTTTCAAAATTGAGTGTTTGTTATATTTACACGTTTTGAGGTTTCATGAATCCGAAAATGTTTTTAGCAGTTGGTCTGTATGTGTCTGTTATTCGAATGTGTCATGACATTGAAAATAAAATATATTTATTACAGCTTTGTTTAAGATGCAGATTTCTTTTTTTTGGTTTTCCTTGTCCCATTTCCAGTTTATTTTTATTATTATTTTTCACCAAAAGTTGAAATATAAAGTTTTCAATATAAAGTTCCGTTCTTCTATCTTTAGATTTAGAAGATTAATCAATCCTTGTCGGAAGGTACACGCCCACCCCCCTACACACACATATATATATAGGGGAGACCCGTGTACCTAGGGCCATCATGTACTTAGGGTTACTGCACTTTATTTGAATAATATTTAAGTTTTAATACTCAATTGGGCGAGTAACAACACCAATTGCTAATTTTACAACTACCTTAGAACTTCCGAGGAGAAAGTTTTGACGAGTTACATGTAGAAAGCGAATTTACATGGTTTGAAGTAAAATTTTGCAGCTCATCTCTTTTGCTATTTTACAAAGGCAAGTCAAATATTTTTCATTCATTTTTAGTGTATAATTTTGCTTGTTATATTGAGTAATAAATGGGATATTTAATTAGCCCTATCTGCATGTGGATTTTTTAGTGGAAGGCATTTTGAATGAAGTTACCAAAACTTCTACCTAGGGCCAGTGTGTTTGGACCTTTTAACACTTTCGCGACCGCATGTTTGTCTTTTTGACAGTAAGGTCCGTCTGTGGGCGTTTTTCTCATAAGTTACAATTTTTCAAAACAAAATTTTCCGTATTCACATTTATATTACAAATGGATATGCATTATAATCACACTCTGTCTCATAAAAGTATTTGCATCCATAGTATACTGATTATACAAATATGAATACTGTGTATATTTTTTTTAGAAACAATTAACATACAAATTGCAAAAGAAACGCCCACTGGTGGAGTTTCATATTTTCGAATCTATGTCAGCGGTCGCGAAAGTGTTAAGAAACACAGTACAGCCTCTAGTAATTTGATGCTGGCAAACCCTGATAAACCAATCACTATATAAGACGTTACTGAAAATGTTGGCAAGTCCTATTCGTCGGCATTTACTCCTGTAAACATTCTATCAGGCTTTCGTGTATCCGGCATATGGCCAATGAATCAAAACACGTTCACTGAGGATGAATATTTAAGTTCAAATGTGATTAAAAGACAAAATCCCTCCATAAATTAAAAAAAAAAAAAAAAAAAAATCCAGGAAGAAAGTGAATGTCTTTGTTTCGTGTCCTGTTGAAAATTCGAAACCTTCAACATCTAACGTCTTTTCGTGTGCCATGCTTTAAGAGGTATGAACGTAAGCAAAACCTCCCGCATCAAAGAAAAGATGTGACCGAAATCCAGAGAGATCTAGAAATGCAAGAGACACTCAAAAAAAAAAAAAAAAAAAAAATTGAAGAAAAAAAACATTCTGTTAGAATATCCCAAAGAGAGGGGAAAAAAAAAAGTGAAAAATTTCGTGTTTCAAATTAAGGCAACAACATAATTATTATATGATAAATAAATATATTACTTGATATTGTTTCTTTTATAAAATACATGTTTATATGCTTATTTTCTATTCATTACAAAGTGAAATCTAAATTTGAGAGAATGGCCCTAGGTACAATGAGGTCTGGCCCCAGGTACAATGAGGGTGTTGTACATGGGGTCACAAGTGAAGTTTTTTTAAAAACTTTCTATTTGTCGGAATTTAAAAATTTAGGTATTTATATTAATCCCAATTGGAAGTAATTATTCCTAAAGACATGTACATATCAGTTTGATAATTTTAAACAGGTCAAGGGCTCTGTTTTTGGGCATCGAAAAAAAGCGGCCCTAGGTACACGGGTCTCCCCTATATATATATATATACGCACACACAATGAATAATTTCCAAAAAATACTTTTTTTGGACCTTAAAATATGTAAATCAGTGAAAAATCGATATCGAAACCGAATACCTTACTTCCATTATGTACGGTAAACGGGTAATGGAAGAAAAATTGTTACATATATGCTTAATTATTATAGATTTTTCAAAAAACCGTATCCGCGTCTCGGATATAGAAAAACTGATATCCGTATTCATATCTGTATCCACGGATCACAGTTTTTGATGAACCGGCACATCCCTAATATACACTAGCTGCTGTGCCCGTTCTTTGCCCGGGAATTTATTATTCACAGTATATTAAAAGAAAAATATTTATCTTTTTTGAAGCTTACTATCCTGATGAGGATGAGAATATATTTTTATAGTTGATAGATATATTACAGAGAATAGATTATTATATATTAGTAAGTACAGTTTTTGTAAATTTTAACTCGTATATCTTTTAATTTGCATAATTATTTGTGCATTGATTTGAACATAAATTTTTTCAATGCTCAAATAACATAATTTTTATTGCCATTTATGTTCCGAAAAGCGGTAAATAAAAAGTAGCCTAGATAGTTTTATACTCAATCTACAGTGTTAAAAAAATGCAGAAAAAATACAGAAATTCTCTGTAATTTCAGAAAAAAAGGCGTAAATTACGGAAAAATTACGTAGACAAAACGTATTTTACGACTTTTTTTCTGAAATTACAGAGAATTTCTGTATTTTTTCTGCATTTTTTTAACAGTGTATACTTCTTCAATATATAACTGCATCGAAAATATTAGTTATTTTCTGCATTAAATTTTCGTCGAATGGTGAATATATATAGCGATATTTCAACCCGGTATGGACAATAGGGTATCGCTGTATATGCGTTATAAAATAGAAAAAATAATTATAATTTATATTTTGGAACAGCTTTAGTAGCCCCAATTATAGTATTTTGAAATTTAGCACGGTCGTAGCATAGTCGTTTCTCTAATGTAACTGCGATAGCCATTTTAATTTATCGCCAAAATGGGACAAGAATTTAAATCTCAGCAAGAAATGTACTGTACTAAAACCATGCTCAAGTCACAAACACTTCTTTGTGATAAGTTAATATTACTTTACTTATTAATTACTTTAAAATTAGTAAAAGTACCGAAAGTCAATTTTCCCAAACATTTCTCAAAATTCTCCAAGATTTTTTTTTTTTTTTTTTTTTAAAAGATAATCAACTCAATTTATATTAATAATGTAATTTTTCTTTTTAAGTTACAAAATATAACTCGCAATTTTCGCCCAAATGTAGGTCTTTATTTAAAAAAAAATACAAAAATAATTTTCAACGCATTTTGAAAAATTTTAAATCTGTGTAACCCTTTTGAGTGTAGTTTTTTCACCTGTAATCATTTGTACTTACCTCATATGCATATAAAACAATTTTTATGGATTATAAAATGCAGGAGGAAAAAAAAAAAAAAAAAAAAAAAAGCGGTAGCCTGACAGGTTAAGAAGCTTTTATTTAACTTGATATTTCACGCCTGCAAATTGAATTCAAGCTAACATCAAGCATCCGTTTACGCTGGTTCAGCTTAATTTAAGTTTGATTATTCCAGTGTCAATCAATGCGTATTCAGCATTTACTATACTTGCTACAGAATACATGGACCAAATAATTCCTGAAATCAATAAACTCAAAAGGCAAACATCAATAAATATTTTATAATTAGAAAATTGAAAATGTTGCTTTTCTATTTCTGAAATAACATCCAGTATTAATGCACGATCGTCTGATAAATTTGACCTTTTTTTATTTTATTTTATTTTTATTTATTATTATTTGTGTGTGATATTTTAGTTAAAAGTAATCTTTTACTAATTTTAAAGAAAGCCTGAAATTTCCCTCCAAAAATTTTCATTTCCCAAAACTTTTCCCCACCAAATTTGTCCCCAAATATTTTCCCTGAAGCTTCAAAAAATGCCTAAGTCTGGCAACACTGGCTTGCGATAAAACAATTTTTATCTATACAAAACAATCTAACTTTTAAAGGGAAAAATAAATTTAAAAAAAGACCTTTCAAATATAAGGAAAGATATCATTTGCGTATGAAAACTGAGTTTACATTAAAAAAAAAAAAAAAAAAAAAAAAAAAAAGAGTATTTTGACTAATATAGTCATTTTAACGTATCTAAAAGCCTACATATAATTTTTAATTGGTTAAGAGTTTTATGCTCCTATTTGTAAATCTAATTAAAATTTTGAGATGTTCGATGCATATAATTTTAAGTTGAGTAAAGACGTAAACCTCAGCTAAGTGCAATTGAATTCCATTTAGTCATTTACACGTGATAATCGGTCGAATAAAAAACGTTTTATGTACCATCACCCTTCCCATGCACATAGAGAAAATATTCAAAAATCATTTTGGGGCCCATTGATGTCTAAAATGTAAAGATAATACTTTTTTTTTTTCTCATTGAAAGCGTTTTACTGGCCTATTAGGCCTTTCTTAAAAGCCTAATGGCGAACGCGCAAACTTTTTTTTACCCATATCTGTAAATCTAATCAAAATTTTGAAATTTTCGATACATATAATTAAGTTTGCATCGACCTAAATCTCTGCCGAGTGTCAAATTCCATTGATTCGTTCTCGCGTGATACCCAGACAAAGATAGCTTTACAGTACACTGCAAAAAAAAAAAAAAAAAAAAAAACCTGTTTAAAAGTACAGGAAAAATCTGGCACTGGGGTGCCAATATTTTTTCGTCAAATATACAGTTTAAAACCGTAAAATTGTATCACTGACATATTTTACACAGAAATCCTGTAAATCAAACGGGTTTTTTCTTAAAAGTACAGTTTTGTTCTGTATATTTGACGGAGAAATACTGGCACCACAGCTGCCAGAATTTTCCTGTACTTTTAAGTTTCTTTTTACAGTGTACACACACACAAAGAAAGTTTTCTGAAGTCATTTTTGGTTTTCGCGATGTGTGAAACGTGAAGACATCGCAGAATCTTTTGATTCCGAGGAATTTACAGACAAAAGTCTGATTTTATTAATGTAGATACATACACACACAGACATAGCTATGCAATTTTTGTGAACTATTGCTATGCTATAAACAGTAATATCATGAATTTAGTTTTATCAAAAACTTATGAATTTGAATATTATTTGATTTCTGCTGCTTGGTAATTAGTCCCGAAGTCTTTCTGCGTATGCCTTTAAGCTACATTGCAAAAATACTTAATACCGATTTAGTTCAAAAGAATCGTATTCATTTAGTTTCCATTATCGAAGATTTCAAGTTCGATTTCACACGCAAGCCCGAGGCTTGCAGCATTCTCGCATGCTTCACCGATTACTTTTTCTTTTTTTAAATAAAGCGAGAAGTTATGTATTACAGGTATTGCTTTCTCACATTTATTCTATTTGTGATCGACTTTCCATTTTGTGACATAATATACGGGACTCGTTTCTAGTCGGTTCCAGTGCCGCGGGATAGTTGTTCCGTGACCCAGTAACTTGGTCTCTTTACTTTTTTTTTTCTCCCCCATTAACTCTTATCATTCAGTTTCGTTAATAAAGTTGATCTTAAACTTCAAATTTCACTTTCTATTAGCTTTATTAGTGCTGAAGGCACTTTTTCTGTAAGGTATTTACCTGTGCTGACATGGCCATTTTTGACGAATCTCGTGTGGCGCATTCATTCTTTGAAACCTTGTATTAAAAAAAAAAATATTATAGTTTTAAAAAATTAAAGAACACGCTTATATAGAAATGTGAACTAAAAAGCACAAAATAGCTATCTTAGTATTAAAATGCAGGGTAAGAGAAAATCGTGTGAGTGACACACCACAATATTTACATACATTTAAATCTTTAATTAAAATAATTTAGAATTAAACAAAAACCATTTTTAAAAAATCTCCCCTGACCGGGATCGAACGCTAGACCTTTAGGTTCGTAGCGCGGAGCTATACCTCAACGCCACGGTGTTCATGTAGGGAAAGTCTTTCTTTTTTACTATATAGATTTTTTGTATGCTCCCAGAGCGGTTACAAACATGCAAACATACATACATACATACATACAGGTGAAGCTAATAAAAGCGTGTTAAAAAAAAAAAAAAAGTTTTAACATGCAGTAATTAGAGTTATTTGAATAATTTAAAAATTACTTAAGAATGTTTCAAAAAACAATTTTGAACTAGTTTCACTTGACTTGCATCTTTGTGCACCCATGAATTTCACGTTCAAATATTCTAACTACATTCCTAAAACATTTATGTTGATATTGAATTCAATAAATTATTTTAAATTATTCAGAGAATTTCCTCTTCGACTTGGTAAGAAACCCACAATGCAACCTGACGTTCAAGAAATTTTCAATTATAAACTTAATATATCTGAATTCTTTTGTGGGGCGCTATACAGGAATAGTGAATGAATTTTTTTGAGATGCAACAAATAGCTATTTGATCGAATACCGAATAGGGTCGCGGTAGCCAGTCGGTAGAGCGCCGGCCTCGTAATTGGAAGATTGCGGGTTCGGTACTCGAGCCGGCCAAAGACCGTCGTGTACACTAATGGTGGCCGGTGCACGTAAAATTTGTCGTGGCCGCAATGTCCTCCATGTTCCCATCAAAAATTATACCTCTGGGGGTCACCGAAGCGGGAGAGCCACCCCTTCCGTGGAGGATCAAAATTGTGATGGCATGTCTCCGGACCACCTCGAGGGGTGAGTCGCAGACCGTCGCCAATTGCCCATCTGCGCAGCACTAGTGCGACGTAAAAACTGAACCTACCGAATATTCGGCTAATATTACTGCCGAATGTTTAGCTATTTGCCTACCGAATAGTGAACTCATTTTTAATAAAAAAATATACATTGTACAGACAACTCTTGTATATTTCACAAATTATTTTCTAAAAAAAATATATGTAAATGCTTACCTTTTTAAAAGCTATTTTTTTTAAAATATATATTTTAAAGAAATATTGGACTGTATTCGGCCAAAAATTACAAGGAAAAATATTTTCTCAGAAAAACTGCCTCATGATCTTCTAGAAATTTATAAAATCATATTCTGTTTCAATAGGATAATCATTTCACCAAACTTCTGTCGTAAATTGGAATAGAAATAATTTAATGAATCTGATCTACAGCTAATTGAAATCGTTTTAACTTTGTTCTTTAAGGAAAATATGAATATTAACTTAACGAGTTTTTAAAATATTATCTAAAACATATTTATATATAGAAATATTTAAATTTTTTCTTATTTAATAAAGAATACTTTAAAGAAATATTATACTTAAATGCATTTTATTTTGATTCAGAGGTGTCAATTGTACAAAAGTAAAAATTTCTAGTATACCTCTATTAAGCTTATGTTTAATGTATTACTCTAGCGTATTAAAATATTTTTAGTAACAGAGCTTATACCATGACGGACAAACGCAACATTTACAATAAGACAATTTTACTCATAACATTAAAAGCTGCATATTGATTTTTTTTTTTTTTTTTAATCGTATATGTTCCGAAATCAAAGTATCTGTAATATTAAATTGTGAATTAAATTGTAATTATTTTTGCCAGAATAGATTTTGTTTTTTCCGAACTTAATGTCATGTTCTGCACACATCTTTATTTTGGCAAAAACCACTAGAAATTCGCAATTAATATTAAAGGTACTTTTTATGATTTTTGAATGTATTATAACGTTATAAAAAAAGAAAAGTTTTTATTTGTAGTTATTTTTTTAATGCGATTATAAATAAAATAGTTGCCTCTTTTTATTATTATTATAGAAAATATTCGTTCTGCTATGATGGGAGGAAAACTTATTGATACCGCACATGTGTGTTAACTTTATTCTTTTTTGCAGAAATGGTTTGATGTAAAGATTGAGGGCTGGTGGGAGTGCATTAAGTAATTTTATTTAATTTTCATTATACACGAATATCATTAAATCCCAAGGCTCTTTTTTAATGACAAAAATGCGGCAATTTGAGTATACGCGAAAAATATTTGAGTCAGTCATCCTTAATACTCATTTTATATACTATTCCCGCATATAGACAATGGTCCAAGACACCAGAAATTGTGACGTCAAAAATATCCAAACACCTCAAATTCATTGAGGTTAATTTAATTCCTCGATAAGAATTTTTATTAAAATTCTAATTGCGCATGCGCAAACTTCAACGCAATTTCATTTGCGTAATTAGCCAAATGTATTGAACTACTTATATGAAAACTTTAAGCAAACATGGCGAAAATTCAAAATGTTATCGTTGATAGATACTGTTCCTTAACAAGCGATATATGTACTCTGCTGATTGCATAATATAGTTTTCGTGACTTCTGTGGCATGAGTGTTGAATTTTTGATGCCTAAATCATTATACTATAGTTTAAAACAAATGTATTTAATATTAAAGAGAGATATGGACAGTTGTAGTAAATAATTTATTACTGGGCGGACTGGAGCGAAGAACATTGCCATAGTTTAATACACAACTGCATAGAGCACCTTGTAAAACAAAATCATGTTGATATCAAGTTCACCGATATTACAAAAATTCATAATGATATCGGTGATTAAATGAACTGTTTCAGCAGTTTTCTAAAAAGATCTTTACGATAAAGGGTCATTCAAAAACGAAAATTTGTATCAAAAAACTATGTTACACAATGAAACTTAATACAATATTTGCGATTCTTTTTTCTTTCTTTTTAATAGATATATACTACACACCTACTTAAAAAAAAAAGTTTGAAAAGAAGAATTAAATTTTTTTCTGATACAAATTTTTATTTGGGTATGACCCCTTATCGTAAAGGCCGTTTTAGAAAACATCTGAAAAACAGATCATTTAATTACCGAGATATCTATGAATTTTTGTGATATACAACTGGATTTTTTTTTTTTTTTTTTAAATAAGGTGTTCTCTACTGTTGAGTATTAAACTATGTCGAAGTTTTTTTGCTACAATCCGCGTATGCGTAGTAATAAATTATTTACTACAACTGTCTATATCTCTTTGAATATTAAATATATTTGTTTTAAACTAAAGTATGATGATTTAGGCATATGTTGTCATGTTTTCCGAAAGTTTCGTGAAATGCGGAGTAAAACCTTTGGAGTTATAATGTAAAAACTTGCGAAAAATTTTTGCATTTTTTAATAAAATATTAACTACTTTAAATATTCGAGATATCCTCACAAAAGTTTACGCACGTATAAAATATGACACTTATATCCATATCTAAAATTTACAGATCAATCGACGCTTTTCCATATACAGGTTAATCACAAATACTTTTTATTCCATTGGATTTGTTGTTTGTCCCCTAAGGGCCTTCGGGACAAAATCTTTGCTGAAAAATATGAGGAAAGACATGGTTTCCTTATTCCCAAAATTCAAGAATACGTTCATTTTTCAAGATATTCGACAAACCGTAAAAAAGCGAAAGTGTTTCCATTATTTTGTCCAGCACCTGTATATACTGGTCATACTTCGAATTGATTACTTGTTTCATTTTCGAATCCCCGCTCTCCCGTCTGTGGTTACTCAAAATAGTTTGATTAAAATGCTGAAACTGGGCATATACCTGTAGGAAGCAAGTATGAATCTGATATTTTTTTCAAATATTTAGGAGTAATTTACTTTACGTACTAATCTTACATAGCTATAAGACAGATCCGTAAATTACGCTTTTGGTTACAAGACTATTTGCGCTCAGTGGGTTCACGCATATTTGATAGTTAAATCTCTAAATTGTGTGCTGTTACTAAACAATTTCGCTTTGTTATACTAAAACGTGTAAAGGAAGTTAATGTTAACGAACTCGCTTGTTTTTATTAATTGCATGCGATGTCAAATCATAGAATTTAACTTTTTGACTAATATCTGCAACATTTTGTTATAGATTTATCCCTTCGAGTACTTATTAGCACAACATTCAAGCAGTCTATCCCAGCGATATTTTCATTAAAATGCCAAATGCCTTTCATTCACAAAACACATAGGCGCACAGTGGATCGAAGTATAGGCAGTGGCGAACATAGGAAGGTTATGGTATTATTATTATCTATGTATGATGTTTTTTGTCACATTTCGATTTAAATATGTATATATGTATGATAGTAAAAGCGATTCTATGTTTTTTTAACCCTTTATAAGGCCACAGGAATATTTTCCCCACCAAATTCATTATCATTTTATTCAACTGGGACCATTTTTTAAAAATAATGATTCCTGTGTATCATTTCTCTAGAAAAATACCAGTATAAATATTATTTTTATAATATTGGTGCAAAAAAAAAAAAAAAAAAAAGTCATTTGTGGCAATTCTGCTTATGCTAATATAATGGGTCGTGAGAAGTTTGCGATTAACTAAGAGAACAATGTGTCAAAATTAAAATTAATTATTTCTAATAAGCTAAATGCGTTTTTTTCTTTACATCAATTTTTATTCGTGAAATTAGTTTAATGTGCCATTTGAGGAAAAATTGGCATTATAAAGGGGTTTAAACGGTATCATATTTTTCTGCTGCAAACAGGTATTTAGAAACATACCTGATAAAGAAACAAATGTTGCAAAAAAAAGAAGAGAATAAAAGAAAATAAATAAAAATGTCGTGAAGAAAATCTATATTTATAACACAATTAATTTAGCACACAATGTTAAGTATATCATCACATTACTGCTTCTTTTTTCTTTCTTTTTTTATACAGTATTTTAATAGGAAACTCATGCAAGCATTTACTGACTAACTCTATGAAAAATTCACATTTGTCTTTATTTTTATTGCAACAGAAACTTTTACTTTAAATCATAATATGGATTATAATATTTAATTTTAACATTTAGTAATTTAATATTAAACATTTATTTAATTTTAACATTTTATGACATATCACAGCAATCATTTACATTTCCCTCCTTTTTTGGGTCCAACGGTACTTTTCAGTACCTTTAAAGTAAAATTAATTATTTTATTAAATATTTAAAAAAATAAGAAATTATTTTTGATTTATTAAATCTATTTTAATCATCTAATTTCTATAATATTTTCACTATAAAACGTTTAATACATTTTCTGTCATTAATGAATAGATTTATTCAGATAAATTTCTCGATTGATAATTTGGGGGTAAACAGAATAAAAATTTATTTTTCTCTAAAAGTGGCGATTTGTGGCGAAAATCCTTTTCACAGATTAAAATATATATTTTTGGGAGTAGTAAAATGTGTTTGAAATTTTGGACAATTTTGGACAAAAAAAGTTGCGCCACTTATAAGTTTAATTTTTTTGACAATTTTAATTTCACATTTCATGCGTGAATCCCAACATAAAAAACCCAAGAAAATGTTGGCAGAAGTACCTCAAACTTTTATTAGAACATTATTAAAAGTATTTTTATTTCGTATTTTTTCATAGTTATCTTAAGTACCACTTGATGGCTATTCAAATAAAGTCACTGAAATTCATCGAAAAATCTTATTTCTAAAAGTTTTCGTTTTGAACTTATTTATATGTAATAAAACTTAGTTTAATTGAAGAAATAACCATATATTTGTATTTTTTAGACATTCTTTTAAATTATTTCACTGCAAAATAACAGTTATTTAGAGATTGATTTTTGGGCCTATGTTCGTATTTTAACATTGTTCGATCCACTGTGAGGCGTTACAAAACTAGAGAAATGGAAGTATTTGCCTACATTAATGAACCTCTTTCTGCGCCGGTACATAATTTTATTTCTCCTTTTCCCTTAATGTTGCTGTGCGAAAAGCGGATGGCTAACCCACCTATACGATCACTTCCAATAAAACTGACTGGAGCCCCAGATCCATACTTGAATATTCACTTCAGCATATTAACTATTTAAGGGAAAAAAAAAAACACGCATTCACAATTATATAAATGCACCGAAAGTTAAATACCGAAAAGTTGACGAAATTTAAATGAAATATATTTGATAGTGGGGTGAGAAATGCAGGGTAGAATTAACCAGATGACATTTATAATGCAAACGCCCTTTCGTGAAAGATAGCTTTACTAAATTAGGAGAGTGAAAAGAGAAAGTGTCCTTCTGTGCAGACTAGTTTTTCTGAGTCCCCCCCCCCCCCCCCGCAAATAAAAAAATAAATAAAAACCTCTTTACATAAAATTTGAGGATCAACAGCGACGCCTTACCTTGTGTAGTCTCCCGCTGTTTGTATTTTACTGGTTTATTTATTTCTTCTGTCGTTTTTCTGCGATTTTATGTACACGAATCTTAAATACAATTTTTGAGAAATATTTCAGTGGAAACAAATATTTCTATTAACATTTTCTTTTAAAACATACTGATTTTAAAAGGAAGGGGAAAAAGAAAAACTTGACATAACTACTGTTAAACGAGGGGAAAAAAAAAAGAAAAAATGCATACCAGCATATTCATTAGTAACTACTGTCATGAAACTTTTTTTTTTTCCCTTTTGACTTTAAATTGCCTTGTCATTTTTAATATCACAAAAATATTTCACCACGATTATACTGACTACAGTTGTGGGAATTTTCGAAATTAAAACTGAATTTTATGTTGGAATTTTTCATTAAGTTTACATTGAAAACGCTTTTTTCAATTGTCAGAGAAGATATTAATTTTTGGAGTAAGATGAACGATCGCAATTTAAGTGGATATATACGTTTTTTAGTTTATCGTGGCTAACTAGTTTAAAAGCTATCTCATTGCTTGTGGGATAGAAGAAAAGAATTGTAGTTTGTCGCATAAAATTACTAAATTTTGTTAAACTAAAATCTTTCTCATTTAAAGATTTTAAGTATATTTCTGAGTTTTAATTTATTTTCACGACATTAACTGTTCATTTCAGAATTAGCAATTAGTTTGATTTTGTTATAAGGGCTTTGACCTTGGTTAATTTAACTTTTTTTTTTTTTTCCCTCCCAAACATATATATATATTTAAAAAAAAAAAAAAAAAAAACGCATTAACCCGTTAATATAATAAGAAATTAATCTGTTATCTCAAAGTTTTTCTATCTCGAAGTTTTCCCGATAGAACACTAAACGTTAATAAATGAGGATAGCTTTGAATTTAAAACTATCAGAAGAATTGTTTAAGTTAATATATTTTACTGTCAGTTGTCTATATTAATTTAGAAGTTAAATAATAAGCTAACAATATTTTGCAAAATTAATTCGGTCGTTAACGGGTTAAACGGTGGCATAAAACTGACGAAATTGCCTCTCACGGGAATAATTTAAGAGAGTGGTGTGACACGTAGATACACTTCATGCATATTTAAATTAAAAAATAAATAACCTTTTTACATAATTTTTAAATTTTTACATTAATTTCAGAATATTTTAGTTAAGATATGATCGCCGTATAATAATATTTACTTTCAGATGTTAAATGAATAATATTTTAAACTTATTTCTAACTGTGATATTACTAAAAGTTAATGGCGAGATACTTCTCTTCAACAATTTTAATTACAGAATTTTAAAATAAAAGGTTGTGTGATATATTCAAAGAACAAAAAATATCTCCAGGCGTGTAAATGAACCTTGGACCTTTCGGCTTAACGTGCCAGTGTTCTTAAATAACTGAACTATTTCCGACAATTCTAGACCGACACAATTCAACGAATGCTGCTAAGATTATCCCATAGCTGAATTTTGTTAACTTTCAGGTATGCTATAAGGCTCAATTGTATATCTCAATTCTGTGCAATACAAGATTTGCATTTCAAGTGCACAAGAAACCAATTTCATTACCGCAGGCCGCAAAATATATACAATATATGTATGAATATATTCCAAATAGTAAAGATTTTGAAATATAAAACACTTCCCTTACACGTATATATGAGCGATATTGTTTGATTATAATTTATTAATTTTCGCAGTTCACAATCAGAAACTGACTTTGGAACTCTATCGAGCTTCTGTTGACAACTACTATAATCGTCTATGTTCTTTACACTCAGAAGAGACTGAAGAGGTTTTTTAATTTTTGATACTTTAATCGAAAGATATCAAAATTTTAATGTTTTTTGAGGACTCCACAGTGGCCTTCCAAACTTTATTGGACGGTCGCATGCCACCTAAGGGCCGTTTGTTGGCCACTCCTGGTACGGGCTCAAGAGAGTCTGAGACAATTTGTGTTGGGTGCTCCCGTGAAATCCATATCTTAATTATAAGCTATGGCTCAACAAAATAAGAATACTGTCACATTAAAATGAAAAACAGAGTTCTTTTCGTAGTTTGACATATTTTTTTTTTTATTTTTTTTTTTTGTAACCTTCAATGTTTCATTTAGAAATTCTGTAGTATTCATTAACCCTTTGCAGCGCAAGGTAATTCGGATCATTTAAATTATACTGCCACCGGAATTCACGAGCAAAATTAAATTAAAAGAAATTTTAAGTTTAAAAAGAATGGCCTTTTATGCTACGTTATAAACGTAAATTTTTGCTAAAAAATTTCTGGGATGAGTTTTTGCAGCTGGGAGGTGGTTTCACACTTCTACCACCGTGCGTTAAAGGATTAATGTATTTGAGTTTGAGTGCAGCTTTGATTAATATCCGAAATATATAGTATAATTTTTTAAACTTCAATTGGTCTCTAAAAGTTACGAAGAAACGGCAGTTACTGCTCTTTGTAAGCCGTAAGGCATCTGACTTCAGTTTTGTATCTCGATATATGTTGTAAATCTTATCTATACCCAATAGTATGCTAACATTTCTTTAAGAAATATTGATAAATTTATGATTTCAGAAGTAATATATTTTCAAAAATTTAAATAGCTAATTCAAAAGCTTAATTTTAAAGGTTGCAGCAGTAATTTTCTTCTGTAATAAAATACTTAAAAAAAAATAATAATAATAATAATAATAAAGTGTCGATTACAAGACTTTCTTCTCTATTCTATATCAATTAGTCGAAAAACTAAACCAAAAAGATCTACATAACAACGGCACATATCAGCCAATAAGAATAAGCATAGTTTTTTCTGATGTGCAAGCTATCTCATTAAGTGTGGGGCACTTATACACCCGAGAAAATGAAATACAGTTTTCTCGTAAATGGAGAAATTTGCAGCATAACAACAGCACCTGTTGAGCAATATGTACCGAAAATTGCAGCACCAATCTGTGACAGGTTGTTACAAAATATACAATTTCATGAAATTCTGTACATTATATGACAACTTTAGATCAAGAACTAATTTTTGTGATAAGCATTCTTAAAATGCTTGATACGTTCAAAAAATCTCTTTAAAAATGTAAAAAACTGCCAAAATCCTGAACTCAAATTTTTACGAATTCCATATTTTCTTATGAATGCAGAAAATGTCACTTTAAAATGATTCTACACTACTGTCCATTAAAATTGCAACACCAAGAAGGAATGCGAATAGCAGAATATTTATTGGGCACATACATTATAGTAGGAAGAACAATGAATTAAATTTTCAATAAGTTTTGAGTAACATATCATGAGAAAACAGTACATAAAGCAGCGACCTCTAGGAGCAATAACTACACTTATCTGCATAGTCACTGAATTCAACAGCGATTGGATGACATATTAGGGTACAGCACTTAATGAATCTTCAACAAGATGCCACAGTTCATAAATCGTAGTTACTGGTGAGCGGTCGCGGGCCACTCGCTTTTCAACGATTAAACGATCATTATCATTGGTGCGAGATCAGGAGAACGCGCTGGCCAGAGCAACAGTCGAACACATTCGGCATCAATGAAGGTCCAGACAATATGGACAACTTGAGATCGTGCATTGTCCTGCTTAAATGTTGCGTTACGGATGCCTTGAATATAGGACAGAGGGGCGGGCCTTAACTCACCAGAAATTTAATGGCCGATATTCAGAGTGCCAGAAATGCGAACAAGAAGTAATTAGATGTGTATCCAATGGGACCAGTGATGGACAGTGTTACCATGTCGAATCCCAGCTGGCAATGAGTATTATTCACAATGTTATTAAATACGAATAAGGTAAACTTGATACTGTAAACAGGATTATGATTTGTCTGAAAGGCGACTTCACGCCATTCCTGCATCCAGGTTTGTCATTGATCACACATTAAAGGCGCCCATAAGCCATATAAGTGATGCAGTTTTGAGGATAATCAAAATTTTGGCAGCTGCATACTGGTCACCACCTGGAGTTATAGTATGCGGTACCATTGGATACGCGTCTCAATCACATCTTGTTTTCATTCCCGCCACTCTGAATACCAGCCATTACATTTCTGACGGCCCGTTGCTCTGCCCTCTATTCATGGCCTCTGAAGCGCAATATTTAAGCAGGACAATGCGCGACCGCAAGTTGTTCCCATTTTCTGGACCTTCCTTGATGCAGAATATGTTCGATTGTTGCTCTGACCAGCGCGTTCTTCTGATCTCGCCCCAATGAAAATGACTGTTTAATCGTTGAAAAGCGACTGGCCCCCAACTACTCACTAGTAATTATAATCGGTGAATTGTGGCATCCTGTTGAAGCTTTATGAAGTGCTCTACCCGTACATGTCACCCAGTCGCTGTTTGATTCAATGCCTAGGCAGATAAGTGCTGTATTTGCTCACAGAGGTCGTTGCTTTATGTACTGTTTTCTCAGTACATATTACTCCAAATTTCCTAAAATTTTAATCAATTGTTCTTCCTACTATAATGTATGTGCCCAATAAATATCATCCTGATATTCGCATTCCTTCTTGGTGTTGCAATTTTAATGGACTGTAGTGTATATTTGGCCTTATCTCAATGAGTGGGCACTGAACACATATAATTTAAGTCTTGAAATCTTCGGCTAAAGGGGCATTTTCGGATATTCAACAACTTCAACTGATACAAAGTATCACAATGCAAAATTGTAGTTTGTTTGCGAGTGATTTTTAAGACAGTAACAAATGAATATAGCAAAAGTTAATTGTTCGATAATTTCTTGAACAGAAAATAGTATTTTCACGCTTTTTGAAGACGGAACATGCCAAGAAAGAAACATTTTGTAGTTTATAATGTCCAAAAGCAGTTAAAAGATCGAAAAAGTGCTATTATTTGAATGCAAATTATACTACGCATGTAATTTTACTTATGTATCTTTTTAAAACGTTTTTAAGTACTTGTTTTTGAAAAATTTCTTTTCAATACATGCGCTTTTCTTACCTAAAAGTGCAATATCCAAATCACGTATAACGATAGGAACATTGATATTTGTTTCGGTAAATACATATTTAAAGATGATCTGATGTCCTAAAATGTTTAAAGACATATTGTAAAGTTTTATTTTAAATTGATGTTTTTGTATAAAGTAAAAATAGAAAATCATCCCCCCCCCCCCCCCCGAAAAAAAAAAATAAATAAAATAAAATAAAATAAAAAAAGTGTTTTGTAATTTGCAATGTCTAAAAATAACAATCGAAACAAATGTTATCAATATTTGAATGCAAAATATATTAAGTAATTTTAAACAGTTATATATATAAATATATATTTAAAATCATTTTTTAAGCATTTTAATATTTTTTCAATGTTTTCCTGTCAATAAACGTACTTTCTTTACGCGATGCCCGAAACACTTAACTATCGAAATGCCGTTAATTTTGGGGTTAATATATTTTTTAAGAACATGCCCTAAAACATATACAAAGACATTGCTACGTTTTCTCTTAAATAATTGTGTTTTGCATGAGGCGTATTTAATACATATAATTTCAATTAGAAGCTTGCTGTTCTATAAATGTGTGACACGCAGATTAAGTAATGTCCGAAATCTGTGAACTATAAGATCAATTTAATTTGCGTTTAATACTTTCCAGAATAGTTTGTATTCTGAATAATTGTATTTTCTGGTATATATTAATTTGTGTATTATACATTATACTGTGAGAGGGAAAAAGAAAAATCTTTTGAAAAATTTAAAAATCTGTCAATTAAGAACCGCATATTTTGAGAATTGCCTACTTATGTTGGATAATTTATAATCGATGCTAAGAATGGTTGTTTTTAAATTTTATAAGCAAAAGTAAAGGGAGGTGTTGATGGGAAAACCATGAATTAAAACTCTTTTTTTTTTTTTTTTTTTTTTTTTTTTTTTTTTTATAATATAGAAAAATTATAAATTAATATAGAAAGTGTTAACTTTACGGTATCTCATTTTACAAATTAATTAAAAAAAAAAAAAAAAAAAAAAAAAAACGATTTTAATGCATTTTAAAAACTATAAAATTTTTTCAGCCTTTAATCCGTTCATGAATGTGGTAGAGCGTGTACCAAATCTTATATCTGTACTTTTAATCTAGAGTAAGATAGCTCTTTAAACAATGTATTTTAATCAAAAATGGCATTTAGCACCACCCTCCCCTTTCTCCATAGGCAATATTTTGAGTGTATTTTTTCAATTGTTGATACATCAAATTTGGTGGAAGTCTGTTCGCGCACTTTAGATGAATGATGCTGTTTATAGCGGAATTCGTAAATATACTTTTAGTTATTTCAGCATATTCATTATTTCTGCGTGTAAGCGTAAACGACTTTTCCCCCTGGAAAGAAGTGGTTTAAAATTTTCTCTTTCGATGAGATTTAAATTTTTTTTCATCTAATGAATCGTGTTAATGTCACCTTGACTTGACCCTGTTTATACTACTGAGACATTTTTAATACTAGGAAAAAAAAAAAAAAAAAAAAATCAGATATATTTAAACTAGCAATTTTTAGAAAGTGGTATTTAAAACATGCAATGAAGTCTTTATTGCAAACGAAACTATTGTTTGCGTGCGTACTTTTCAGTAGGATTTCTAGAGCAAGGTTAAAATAGTTTATGTTCCTTGAACTTCGAATAATTTTAAGCTATATTCATAGGCATTCAAATACACTATTCCTATGCAAGAATGCTGTTTAACATCGTATTTTCGAAACGTGTCAAGCATGTAGAATTCTTTTAATCATGTTTATACTTAATTCTAAAAAGCTCAGCCTCTTGTCTTTTTTTCTTCTAAAGTGTGTTTAATTTTTCTTTTTTTCAAAAGCATCTCTTGAATTAGATTCTGTCTGCAATCTCATCGTCGTATTTTTTATGCCTTGAAATTTTTTATTAAAGTTTTTTTGTTTTTATTGAAAATTGGTATAAATAGTGGTATTAAATTTGTACCAGGTATTCTCAAAAGAATTTTGATGCATTACAATTTATGAGCGGTATTTTTTTACAGCCTATTTTCAAATACCTTTTTGCACAAAACATCACGTGAATAAACATTATTTAAATGCTTGAAAGGATATTTCCTATCTAATGATTTAGCTGTAATGATCAATTTTAATAAGCTGCAAAAATATTCCAAATTCCTTTTTGTGATGTAAGTAGAAATTGCTCCCAGTGCATTTTCAGTTGTGTTGTGAGGTTTTCCCTTCTATATTAAATTTTACTACACTCTGTGGTGCGTATGAAACTTTTGAATATCAGGCTATACAAAAGTAGTTGTAAAAATACATAAATAAAATGTTAAACGATTTAACTAGAAAGTATGGAACGTGTTTTATTTATAACTGCATGTATACTTTTTCTTTTCCCTTGAGTATAGTTATCTTTTAAGACTGTTTCTTTGAAACTTGTTTTAAGGAAATTTTTTTAACGATAATAAAATTATTGCTGTTTGACTTCAGTTTTTATTTATTTTTATTTTTTCCAAATTTATTAAATTATTTGTTATCTGTTCTTTTCTCGATATTCCTTGTTTTCGAAATATGTTAGGCATACTGATTTGTCACTAACATAATACTTGTCCCCACCCCCCTGAAAAAAAGTCAATATTTTAGTTGATCTATTAAAAAATATGGTAAAAAAATGTTAAGCAATGACTAAGAAGCTATTTCAATTATATTAAAAAGTTAATTGTTTTGAATATTTTACCCTTTAAATGTACTGTGTTTGAATCATAAAAGTGTTTGGTTTTAAATCTGCATTAAAAAAATTGATATGGATTGATAATTTGTAGGATCACATTACAAAACTTGGATACAAGGATAAAATCAGCAAAGACGATAGTAGAGGAATGCCCCATTCCCGTTTTTTTAAATTGAATTTTCAGCTAACTTTCCGATTTTTACTTTCTCTTACCCATAAGGTAGAGAAAGTATTGTTTTTGGGTCAAAATTTCGAACGCGAGATTTTGTTATATTTACACGTTTTGAGGTCCCCTGAATACGAAAATCATGGTTTTAGCAAATGGTCTGTGTGTCTCTCTGTGTGTCTGTCTGTATGGCTGTCTGTGTGTTATCAGCATATCTCAAAAACAAATTATGGCAGAAAGTTCAAACTTGGTATTCTAAATGTGTATCATATAGGGATGCTACAGTAAGCTTTTCGTTAAGATCAAGCAAATGGTTCGTGTACAGGGACAATCAAGAGAATTCTAATACATTACGTCTATGGGGGAAATTGCAGGAAAGTAGAGTTTAACGTCCATAGACTGAACTAAACCAAATGAAACGAATATATATTTTTTGTAATAGAGATAGTTAACTGGGAAATTTTTTTTGTGTATGTAGGAGCCTCGCCCCCCCTCGAGGGGAGTAAATTTTCATGATGGGTATCTTTCAAAAGAGCTCGCCAATACCTTTAAAACGAATGGTTGAACCATCGATCTGCGATAATTTAAAACAAAGTTATCGATTTTTTTTTTTTTTTTTCCCCTTCTTTTTAATGATGAGAATAAAATGGTTTTTTCACTTTTAACGGAAGAAAAAAAAAAAAAAAAAAAAAAACTTGGAAAAAAAAATCGTTATTTTTTTTTTTTTTTTTTTTTTTTTAATATTGAGAATAAAATGGACATTTTTTGGATATTTGGTGTTATACTACTTCTCTAATATGGAAATCGTCTGCATTATCATAAAAGATAATTTTTTAAAATAATTTTAATAAATTATTTTTTAAAAACAGAATTATTTTTTAATAACCGAATTAAATTTTATATAAATCTAGGTGCATTAATGAAACGGGGGGTTGAGGGGGGGCAGTAGCCCCCCTCACACAGAACTAATTATCATATAAAACTCTTCAAAAGCCTAATATGAATTGTTTAACACAGGTTTACATAACAGTACTCGTTATCTTACCTTTTAATCTGCAACCTGTATTTATAGTGTTAAATTTCAGGGTAAGAGAAAGTCGTGTGAGTGACACACCAGATTATTTTTACATAAAAATATATAAAAATTAAAGTACTATTAAATTGTGAGGGTAAATGTAGTTTCATCTATTACGAAACCCGAAGCATTTTGATGTACTCTTTAAAAAAAAAAAAAAAAAAATTAAAAATTTCAAAACAAAAATATTCATAACAATGCCACTAAACCTTTATTACTCTTGCAGAAACATGTAGGTCATGTTCCCCCCCCCCCATCTTTAAGGATTTTGTTAAACAAAAATAAATAAGTAAATAAACAAATAAAACTACGTTTGTTAGTGGAGGATACATGTATGTAACGAAGTGTAGTAAGCATTTGAAGATGCCTAATATCTGGAAAAGGATTTTTTTTTTTTTTTTTTTAAGATTTTAAAACTTAAATTAACCCCTTAACTGCCCCGAGCGTATATATGTCTTTCTGAAGAACATTCCTTTGTATTGTACTGCTACCAGCGAAACTACTGGCACGGTTTGACAATATAATAAAATAACCTTGAAAGTGATCTTCATAGTGTTTTTGAAAGATTTACTTATTTCAGAGTTGAAAGAGAACGATGGCACATTGAAGCGAATCACGTAAATTTTCGTCGGCAGGTAAGAGGCAGGCAAGCTAGGATTTAGATGTAAAAATAAATACTTAAATTTTGAAAACATAACCCTTTTTCATACACTCGCGTTCAAAATTTAAGGTACGACCTGCTTTCCAGTTTTCTTTTTTGCGCATAACTTGTAAACAGATGAACATATAAACATAAAATGTGGATGGCATGTATGCTATCATATCATTCATAGAATTTTATATAACTTTAGCATAAGTAATAATTTTTACTTTCTCTTAACGATGAGGTAGAGAAAGTATTGTTTTTGGGTCAAATTTTCGAACGCGATTTTGTTATATTTACACGTTTTGAGGTCCCCTGAATACGAAAATCATGTTTTTAGGAAATGGTCTGTGTGTATGTCTGTTATCAGCATATCTCAAAAACAAATTATGGCTGAAAGTTCAAACTTAATATTCTAAATGTGTATCATATAGGGATGCTACAGTAAGCTTTTCGTTAAGATCAAGCAAATGGTTCGTGTACAGGGACAATCAAGAGAATTCTAATACATTACGTCTATGGGGGAAATTGCAGGTAAGTAGAGTTTAACGTCTATAGACTGCACCAAACCAAATGAAACGAATTTTTTTTTTTTTGTAATAGAGATAGTTAACCAGGAAAAATTTTTTTGTGCATGTAGGAGCCTCCTTGGGGGGGGGGGAAGTCCCCCTCGACGGGAGTAAATTTTCATTATGATTATCTTTCAAAAGAGCTCGCCAATACCTTTAAAACGAATGGTTGAACCATCGATCTGCGATAATTTAAAACAAAGTTATCGATTTTTTTTTTACTTTTAACGAAAAAAAACTTAGAAAAAAAATCGTACTTTTTTTTTTTTTTTTTTTTTTTTTTTTTTTAATATTGAGAATAAAATGGACTTTTTTTTTGGATATTTGGTGTTATACTACTTCACTATGGAAATCGTCTGCCTTATCATATACACCTTAAATATCTTGATAATTTTTTAAAATAATTTTAATAAATTATTTTTTAAAATAGAATTATTTTTTAATAACCGAATTAAATTCTAGATAAATGTAGGTGCATTAATGAAACGGGGGGTTGAGGGGGGGGGGCAGTAGCCCCCCTCACACAGAACTAATTATCATATAAAACTCTTCAGAAGCCTAATATGAATTGTTTAACATAGGTTTACATAACAGTACTCGTTATCTTACCTATTAATCTGCAACTTGTATTTATAGTATTAAATTTCAGGGTAAGAGAAAGTCGTGTGAGTGACACACCAGATTACTAAACTAATAATTATTCAATTTTTCTCAAAAGTAAGGTTTGGGGGAAAAAAAAAAAATTTCAAGAATTTTAGAAAATAAAACTCTATGAAAAATGGTGTTAAGGACTCATTATAGATAGGTAAAGCCCAAGGAGGTTTAATGTATTGAACCTTCTTGGTAAAGCCCCACGTGTCTTCAAATGTTGAGCTAAATTCCGATTTTGCTTTTTGTATTCACTTTCCTTTTACTTTTATAGTGGACTTTTTGAAAAAATATAATTACTAATTTGTAAACTATGAGTATCACCAGGATAATGAAAATGCCGATAAATAATTTTATAAGGAACGCCTTATTCAATTTTCGTGTTTGTATTTATTTTACTTATTAAAGTTATTCACATGCCGAAAAAAAAAGAAAAAGCAACAAAGTAAATACAGGAAGAAAAATCCGGTTTTAATCCATGACACAAATGCATGTGAATCTTCACCTATCTGTAGTGCATCCGTATGATAATTTTCTTCCTAAAGTTTTCTTTTTTTTTTTCCCGAAGCATATTTGTGAGAAAAATTGAATAATTATTTCTAAAAATTGTTTATACTAAAGCTATATAGAATTAGATTAATGATATTATAACGAACATGCCATCCAAAATTTTGTTTGTTCATTTGTTTAAAAATTACGCGCAAAAAAAAGAAAACGGAGGAAACAGGTTATTGCTGTGATTTTGTAGACCAATGTAAATAAATATTACATGATCAAAATGAGAAACTTAATTGAAAGTGTAGTATACTTACATTAAGAACATTTTAAACTAGTATGTTGCTGCCATCACACAGTTTTCTTCTATATTATCCTATACAAATTCTTACAATTGAATATATAATTTTTTTTTTTTTTTTTTCGGGGGTGAGTTCAGTCTATCTGCACATCGGAAAAGTTTCTTTAAATATCGTAAGAAAGTAAATTTTGTGGATTCTTGGGAAATGCCTCAACTTCCCCTCCCCCTTTTTTCTTACTTTCTCTTACCCTTACGGTAGAGAAAGTATTGCTTTAAGGTCCAATTTTCGATAGTGAGTTTTTGTTATATTTACATGTTCTAAGGTCCCCTAAATACGAAAATCATGTTTTTAGCAAATGGTCTCTGTGTGTGTCTGTTATCAGCATATCTCAAGAACAAATTGTAGCAGAAATTCCAAACTCTGTATTCTAAATGTATATCGTACAGGGATGCTACATTAAGCTTTTCGTTGAGATGAAGCAAATGGTTCGTGTACAGGGACACTTAAAAGTATTCAAATACATTACGTCTATAGGGGAAATTGCAGGGTATGTAGAGTTTAACATCTATAGACTGCACTAAACTAAATGAAACGAACATATATTTTTTGCAATAGATAGTCAACTGGGAAAAAATATTGTGCATGTAGGAGCCTCACCTCCCCCCTGGGGCGAAGTCCCCCCTCGAGGGGAGTAAATTTTCATGATGGGTATCTTTTAAAAGAGCTCGCCAATACCTTTTAAAACGAATGGTTGAATAATCCATCTGCGATAATTTAAAATAAAGTTATCAATTTTTTTTTCATTTTTTACAAAAAAAAAAAAAAAAAAGAACAAATTCAACTTTTTTTTTGGATATTTAGTGTTATACTACTCTTAGAATAACTTAAAAACGAATAATTTTAGGAGATCCAACTGTTGTATTTTGAAGTTAATATAAGTTTGTTGCTGGAAAAGTTTGATCAAGATTGATAAGTTTCAATGAATGGTACGTGTGAAAATTGTCTGTATAATTTTAAGTGAACTTTTATTTTTAATAACAGAATTAAATTCTATATAAATGTAGGTACATTATTGAAACGGGGCCTTGAGGGGGGCGATAGCAACTCTCACACAGAACTAATTATCATATAAAACTCTTCCTAAGCCTAATTTGAATTGTTTAACATAGGTTTACATAACAGTACTCGTTATCTTACCTCTTAATCTCCAATCTGTATTTATAGTATTAAATTTCAGGGTTAGAGAAAAGTCGTGTGAGTAGCATACCAGATTATTAAATATGCAATAATTGGTTAAATGCTCTCACTGTGTACATTTATATAAAAAAAAAAAGTCCTTCCTACGCTGTTATATTAATTTCGAAGGGACACCCCCCCCCCCAAAAAAAAAAAAAAAAAAAAAATAAAGACGATAGCGTTATCAGTTGAGGAATATGCACTAAGCGCTAATTAGCAAAAGTGAGTCAAAGCCTAATTAAATATGAACTTAAATTCATTCCGTTGGTTTGTGAGATACAGCATCCAGGAAATTTTGGACAGTTCAAAACGTGCAAATCCACCAAGAACTGGAGCTTTAAATATTTCACGAATCCAATATTTCCTTATGAGTATACAAAAAAAAAAAAAAAAAAAAAAAAGAGAAGGAAACAAAAAAAAAAAAAAAAAAGAAAATACGTTATTTAACAACTGTCAATTTTATGAATGTTAAAACGGAATGTCAAATAATTACAAGATAAAAAGAAATTTTATATACCATGTTTTTAAATTTTCTGTTGAATCATATAAACGGTACCGAAGGCTGCGGGAACCCGGAGCAATTGGCTAAAAGTATTAAAAAAAAAATTGTTATCGTATTTTGAGCTCTTTATAAAAGTTTCAAGTGGCTAGCTAGCTAGCCAGGAAGTTAGTTAAAAATCGATTGCAAGCTTTGTACTGGTAACGCTTGGCTAAAAGTATTTAAAAAAAAATATATTTTCACCTTATTCTGAACTATTCTGAAAGTTTCAAATGTCTAGCTAGTCGGGAAGTTAAATAATTTTTTTGTCGAATCATATAAACGCTGCCGAAGGCAGTAGGGACCTGAAACAGTTGACTAAAAGTGTTAAAAAATGTATTGTCACCATGTTCTGAGCTATTCTGAAAGTTTCAAATGTCTAGCTAGTCGAGAAGTTAGTTTAAAATCGATTGCAAGATTTGCACTGGACAAACAAACAAGAATCGAAGTTATTAAAAACATCGTAAAATATGTATTAGTTTGAGTTATAATGGGCATTTTAGGCCCTTCACACTGACATATTAGCAACTTTCTGTATATTGGTTTAAACCTTTTAGCGCATTAACTTATTGATTTAGCACCGAAAATATCGATCTAAGATAAACTATGGAAACATGTTACGTACCATTCGAAGGTACGTAATTTATTATTAAATTTTATAAATATTTTTATTTCTATCCTTTATTACCAAAAAATTTCTCGGTAGGCGGTAAAATTTAAATCTTTATTTTGATATTTTTTCTTATCTGTAATTATAATTTTCCTAGCTTTACTTCTCCCCCCCCCCCAAAAAAAAAAAAAAAAAAAAAAAAATGTTTTAATACTACGAAATTTAAACACTCGGTTAAAAAATGTATTGTTTATAAAAGGTCGTTCTTGATTGTATTTTTTTTTTTTCATCCTAACGCTGACCTTAAATATTTTGACTTCCAATACAAACAAGGTCTGAAGAATTCGTTTGTTTTTGATGCAAACTGTCAGGTAAAAAATATTGAACAGACAGTCTACTTGAAAGTAGACTGGTCGTTCGAGTTTTTTAGTAGTTTTTCATAAGCGTAACTTTTTTTCGTCTATTTCTGCGTAATTATACTCCATGCAGGTTTCCTTTTCTTTGTTAGCAATGTATTATTTCATTTTGAAAGGTTATCTTAGATCATAATTTCTTACGAGTTCTGAAAGGTTGTTGATATCTGCTGAGCAATTGTCTTAAAAAAAAAAAAAAAAAAAAATCTCCTCTGACCCCTATTTAGCTTAGAATGAAGACTGGTTTTAAATACCAGTTTCATTTGAATTATTGAAACGCTTGACTTTTTTTTTTTTACCAGATAATATTAAAGTTAAGACGAGTCATATGTCTGATTTTATGGCTTAATGTTTTATTATTTTTAGCTTTTTACCGAAATCAGAACCGATAAACCCGGACAGCTCTTTGACAAAGGAATTTGGACTTTATACTACCAGTATAGACATAAAAACAAATGAATAATTGAGTATGTCGGACGCCTGGTTTCCAGATACCGCCCGGAACCTCAGTTTTATTTTTACTAAAATAAATATCGTTATTGTTGATTGCAAAGCAATATTATATTGAGCGAACTATAGAAAATCATCGAACATAATCCTACATTTATTGGATTGGCGGGAATGTTGTACTGTATTGAATCTAACAACTGACATCAGAAATTCATCCTGGACAACATTTATATAACTTTTAAGAAAGCATTTATACAAATGCTGTACCGGATAAATTTCCGGCATCAGTTGTTTAATTCAATATGACAGCATAGCCTCCTAAACTAGATGCTTGTCGCGTGGCTCGGAAACTTGGCAACAGTTGAAGCGGTAGACAGCGCCACCTGGTACAGATTGCGCGACTTTTTTATTCAACAGCCACCAAAAATTTTTAAAAGTGGGATATGATATACCTAAAAGGCGAATAGAAACGAAGAAACGTCGATTATACATATCATTATATCACTTCTTAAAACTATTGGTGACAGTTGAATAAAAAAGTCGCGCAGTCAGACCAGGTGGCGCTGTCTATCACTTAACATGTTGCTAAGTTTCCGAGCCACGCGATAGGCATCTAATTTAGGAGGCTATGATAAGACTCACTGCTCTGGGAAAAAAAAAAAAAAAATCGAACCCTGATACCATTCCTGCTGATTCTTAGGTAAAATTACCTACTGAATCCGAATATGACCCCCATTTTTGCCCAATTATCCACTGTTTTCTCGGGACGCCATCGCCGCCCCCAATTTTTCACTGTTCGACAATTTTATGGCCATAAATTTAATTTGGAGAATGGAAAACAATTATTCTAACATTAAAAAAAAAAAAAAAAAAAGTATAATAAATAATAATTGATTAATAAAATGTAATAAATGTAATTTATAATTTCAGTGGCAAACCCTCCTCTAAATTTTCCCCTTGCTGTAAATGTTCCCGTTTTAGAATTTTTCAATTCTGTAGTCCCTCAGAAGATATTTTTACAGTTAAAACAATTTCCTCCTCAAAAAAGCAAATTTATAGCCATAAAATTACAGAATAATGATTAAAAATAGGGGGCGTCCTCAAAAAACGGTGGGTGTTAGAGCAAAATGGGTGTCATATTCAGATTTAAGAGGTCATTTTACATAAGAGTTTGCAAAAATATTGTTGGAGCCAATTTTCATGCAGAGCAGTTTTGTTATTCTAAGGCAGAATAATACTTTTTTCAGGCAAACTAAGTAAAGTTAATTTCTTCCCGTGGGAATTCTAAAGTAGGAGTGAACGATGTCACTATTTCAATATCACGATGTATTGTCAAGGCAAAATCGTGATATCATGATATTGGTCTATGTGGTCTACTATTGGTCTATGTGGTTTCAGTGATCTTGTATCTGTTGCTTATCTTTTACTGCATTTAATAATTCAATGTTATTATATACGTATATATATCTTGTTTTACTCATTAGCAACTATGCCTCTGAATTTTTTTTTTATAATCCATGTGACTTATAATGTATCATTCTGAGAATATTGTTTGTTTATTATGGTTGTTTTCTGTTAGATTGTCTGTTATATTCTACTGAATCGATTATTCCACTTTTAAATTCCACTTCAATTATTTTCATGTACGATAGGGAGTCCGCTAGTGATTTGCCATTATAGCCACTAGTGAACGAAATCTTACATTGGTGCTGAAGGGTGAAAAAGCTCTCCCCTGACGAAGTTTTTTCGCCGTTCTGAACTTCTACTTAAAAAAATATTTATTCTTATTGCTCTATGTGGTTTAACTGATCTTATATCTGTTGCTTGGCGTTTACTACGTTTAATAATTCATTATATATATATATATATATATATATATATATATATATTACACACACATCGGTATGATACGGTTTATGGACGATATTCCTTTTAAATCACTTAAAGGAGGGTGGAAAAATGCATTTTATTGTAGAATTAGGGAAGGTGGGGATTGTATCTTATATCGAAATATATATCATTATTAATATGAGTAAATGTTGTAAATAGAACGTTAAAAATATGCACTAATAAGTAATATAAAAATAGCTAAAGCTACTGACCTATAAATCCACTAGTTTTTTCCACTAATTGCTCGATATTATTTTAGTGTTGAATGAATATAAATTCTCACTGCTGTATGTTCAGGTTTTTTTACTTCCATTTTTTTTTTTAAAGAAATTTCTAAAAGATCATGAGCAGTCTTGCTAGAGTGCAAAATTTTCCTAGAACTTCTTTGTTAACCCAAGCAATGGTACAGATAAGCCAGTATTTACATTATCGAAATCTTACCCTGCTTTTTACCGAGTAAATGTTTCATTTATTTATGGTACCGAGGGGTAATCCTTTAGCAAATAGAGTGAAGGCTTTGCTATCGTTGGAGATTAACTTAACAAGAAATTTGTGTTCTGACCCGGTGGTATCAGTGAAGGCATTTATTTGAACAGGGGATTTTTCTGTAAACGTTACTTTAAGAAATTATGATAACAAAACTGTATTTAAAGATCAAAATGAGCAGTTGTGTAGTGTTTCGTTCCTAAAAGTAGTGGTACATTTTTGAGGTATTTGATTATTTTTTCTCTACTTTTAATGATATATACTAATTGTAAATCATTGTAATAAGAGCATACAAAAGATGCATTAATAATGTAACTTCATCCAAGAAACTTTTTTATTGAATAAAACCATGATTAATAAGTGAAAGAGGAATTAAATACTCACGTTATAATGACAGATTAAAAAAAAAAAAAAAAAAATCACTCATACAACTGATGAATTAATGTATATCTAACGAGAAAAAAAAAAAAAAAAAAAAATACCATTAAATTTTAAGAAGAATCCAGCAAATTTAAAAAAGATATGGAGCATATTAATTTATAAATTGTGGGAGTTTAAAAGCTCAAAGCTTGAAGGATTTATAATCTGTGTTCTAAATATTACAATGATTTACAGTTATATACATTATATATTTGCATTCAAAATCAAACTGCGGCATTTGCGTATATAATTTGAATGTATTTTTGTTTCTATAACATCTTATTTTATTTAACAATAAACGTATACATGAGTAAATAACATCCTGTTCTCTTTAACCCTTTCAGGACCATAAGATTTCCAAGACTAAATATGCCATTACAACACAATATTTTAGCTATTGTGGGTGTAAAGTAAGAGAATATCACCAGAAAAAACATAGCAGGGTGTATAGGTTTCCTATAATTTCATGGGAAATATTTTCCCTATGGACCATAAAAGTAAATAAACGAAGAGTTAGGTTTATTATATCGGTATTTTATTTATTGCTTTGTAATATAAAAATGATCAGAAAAGTAAAATAAATAGCTAGTTATGGTATTCTACGAAACAATTTCGTTTACTTGTGAAGCACAAGTGGACATTGCACATAACACATTTATTATGTGTCCTATTTTCTATACGTTTTTTTTTTATTCGTTCAGAAACACATTTGCTGCCTTGGACATACGTTTTATTTTGACATTCAGTAAAAAAAATATCGATTCAATAATAATTGAACAATCGATAACGATTTTTGTAGAAGGGAAAAATATTTTCCTTGGGCGTGAAAGGGTTAACTTTGTAATTGCTGATAGTAACTCAACTTATGTGGATTCAATGCATTTAAACATGTTATCTGCTTTTTATAGCTTTCAAAAATTGTTTCTCTTTGGATAGTTTGTTGATTTTATTTATCTTTATTTCTTTTAACTTTAGTTTTGTCGCAAAATCAGGATGTACGATTGTAGATTTTTGAAGTCTCGCGATTCCCTGCTCTTTAAAAATGTGCTTTCCCTTTAGAGAAAATCATCCATTTTGGAGCATTTTCCCACTTGATATTAAATTTGTTAATGTTCATCTCATTTGTTAAATGTTTCAGTTTGGTGGAATGTTTTTTATTCTTGGTGTTAATGGTTGTATTTTATTTCATTATTGATGCGAGTAGATTTAATTTGTTTTTAAAGCGTAAGTATTGTTGTCTAATTCATCTTTAAGTATTTGTGGTTATATTCATATAAAACGTTTGGATGAATTTGGCATTGATAATGCTTCTCTTGTATTCTACATTTTATTAGTTGTACATACAAAGAACTAGCTTATATATATTTATTATTATATTTATTTTGAAATAATTATCTTCATTTAAACTTTTTTTTTCTTTTGTTATCAGATGATAGAGGATTTGGGGAAAGTTGGGCGACGACGAAACTACTGTTCCATCCCAAGAAAACCTAAGGAAAATAAATTTAAAGCTTATTTTATTTTAAATGGTAGAATATTATTAACCTTAGTACGTTCTATAATAACTATCTAAATATTTTTAATTGCATCGATTTTGATAATTTTCTTCATCGCTTCTCCTTTTAAGGTTTCACACAAATTTTTAATTGTGTATTGATTAATTCTAGTTTTTCCTTTGTTTGGTTATGGTAACGATAAATTAATTAATATGTATAAATTTGTTTTTGTTAGAGATTTAGTTTATTTTCGTTTGAGCATTTAAAATTTAAGATTTATACAGAAAGCTTAATTTTTTAATTTTTTTTCTTATAATTCGCAAAAATTGTTTGCAGTTCGCAGCTGCATGATGAATTATTTTAACACTTGCGAAAATATTTTAAAACCTTTTTTTTATGATTAATAAATGAAATTCCAATTTGGGTGAATTATTGTTTAATTATTAAGGTATATTTTATTGAGAATATCAATGTTTGTTATTACGCATTACGAAATGTCTGTATTCTGCTTAAATATTCATATTTTCGTTATATTTTATATTTTTAAGTTCATTTCATTTCAGATTATTTATGCATAAAATTGTATATCACTTTTTATTTTTGGCTGCTTTGGACGTACATTTTGAGCTATTTTATGATTCGTTGTAGTTATATCAACCAGGGTTGTTTGGTTTTTTCCATAGTGGAAAAAACTTGGTTAAAACCGTCCCGGACAAAATACCATTTTATCCACTTTCTTCCACTATTAATTACTTGCGAGTAGTAGTAAATTAAAAATTATCTTTATTCTTTCCATACATATAAAACAATTCTTTATTAATGTGTGTATATAATCAATTTAAATATTTCAAAATAGACATGCAAAATTAACAATACTTAATAAATAAATATATCGGTATTTTTCTACTTGTGCATTGGATGTAAAAGTGATATTTTATAGTTTTAATTTTAATCCCCCCCCCCCGCCCCTTTTCCACACTGCTTTCAACTATATTGTCATTTCCTCTCTCTGTCATAAATATCTTTTTAAAAATTTGTTATTAACCATGATAAAACTGAATGGTTTACATATCTTTCATGCAATTTTTTTACTTTCCGAAAATACGTATGTGAAGAAAGTATTGTAAGCATGACAAAAATTTGACTTTGGGATATTGGTGTATCTATATGCTTTGAGGTTCCATGGGATCATTTTTGCTATTTTTACGATGATGTTTGTATGTGAGTGAACATGATATAATCTAAATGCTTTGTTCGAATGAGCTAAAAGTTGGTATGTATGTTTTAGGTTACCATAGCACGAACTTGCAGAATGTATCGTTTATAGTTTTTTTACAGGGACATAAAGATAAATTCTTATAGCCTAATCATTACAGCCTATGGACTCAAATTATTTAAAGTGTGATAGCTTCTAAATGCCTCATTCGATTCAGCTGAAAATTTATATACACTTTATAGGTCACCGTCAAATGAACTGTATAGATTTATTTTGGTGAATCTAGCATTTATAGTTTTTTTTTTTTTACAAGGATAAAACGAAAAATTCTGTATTATGGCCTATAGTCTGAAAATATTTAAAGAGCAATAACGTTTAAATGCCTCATTTGATGGAGCTTTAAATTTTTATACATATTATAAGTCTATGTCGCATAAACTATATTATATAGATTTTGGTAAATCTAGCACTAATAGTTCTTTTACAGAGCTTCACAAAATAATTTGGGTATTACGTTCTGTTAAACAATATACTTTTTGGGAGAAAATAATCAAAAAACCATTTTTAAATAAATTTTAGTGTAAAGGTTGATATTTTTTTTATATACCAACTATGTGAAAAATACCGGAGCCGGGAATCGAACCCGGGCACCTCCGCTTAACGCACGAATGCTCTACCACTGAGCTACCCTGGTTGATAACCAGCTAGGCATTTCTCACATAATATTCGTTGGCAAAGTCACCAAGTGTGCAAACGCAGATATAACAGGTGAGACAATATTAATCGTAGCACAACTCCATAGATCACAAAATTTTAATTTACATATTTATTTTAATTTTATTTATTTATTTTTTTTAATGAATTCATCAACCATGAATATTCATTTTAAATAAATTGGAGTGTAAAGGTTGATATTTTTTGTATACCAACTATGTGAAAAATACCAGAGCCGAGAATCTAACCCGGGAACCTCCGCTTAACACACGGATGCTCAAAAAAAAAAAAAAAAAAAAAAAAAAAAAAAACTATTAAAATTTCCTCTTTTTGTTTATTTAATGACTTCTCTTATTTTATTTAAACAGTGAATTACTCAATGTTCAGAAATTTGGATAGAGTCATTTGAAATTTTTACTATTTCTCTTAAAGTTCTAAAAGTTTTTGCAAGTTCAACAATTTCATTATAAATATATACATACATATATATATATATACACTAAGCGACCTCAAAAAAAAAAAAAAAAAAAAAAAAAAAAAAAAAAAGCCTCGCTGCAGAAAAAGACATACCTTTTTTATTTGTATTAACTTTAAAAGTAATGGTTGAAACAAATAAAACTGTCATGCTTGCATAATACCAAAGGGTTGAAATGATACCTATGTGCATTTTCGATTTAATAATTCACTATATTGCACTCTATGAAGTACTTTATAAAAATCTACATAAAACTTTCTTTTTCAACATAATGCAATTAACCATACACTTTGTATTCTGTTACAATTTATTATATGAAATAAACAAGTTATATATTAATTTATGAAATAAAACTATTTATTTGTTAGATCTAAGCTTTTTTTTAAATAAAAATATGTATTCTGCATTTGGTTAATTCCACCTTTATATGGAATTACTGCTTTAATGCACAGTGGCATAGTATATCGTTTTTTAATATAAATGTCAAAAATTTCACTGTGCTAAATATTGTAAATAATTTTTCTAGTTCTTGCAAAGTTGTAGGCTGCAAATTTCGAATCCTCTTTTCTCTCTCCCTCACGCCTTTTTATGGTTAAACATTTTCGAGCGAATTGAGACTAGTACCTGTTTCCAAGAAGAAATTCTACGATATTCTTTCTGGATTTAACTTACAAGGAGAGGTCACGACATGGAAAATTCAAAT
Organism: Salticus scenicus; assembly: GCA_963930645.1. Classification (NCBI taxonomy): domain Eukaryota; kingdom Metazoa; phylum Arthropoda; class Arachnida; order Araneae; family Salticidae; genus Salticus; species Salticus scenicus. Next base: position 1,703,047 of record OZ005659.1, read on the forward strand.
CGGGACGAAATTGCGCAGGATTGTAGTATACTATGAGGGTAACAATATATTAAAGCAGTAGGACCCACTATCCACAAAATTTCGAGAAAAAAGCATTTAATGTTTCAGTAATCTTTAAATACAATTTATTTCGCAAGCGAGCAAGAGCCCCAGTGGTGTGATCCTAAAGCGCGAGTCTGCTAGCCAGACAACTTGGGTTCGAGGCTACCTCAAGACTCCTCTTTTTTTTTTTTCTTTTTCTTTAACTTTTTATGTAATCTAAACTTTTTATTTATTTTTACTTTATTTTACAATTCAATTCAAAATCTGAAAATTTTAATAAATTATTTAATTTTCTTGAGTATAAAATAACTTTTTCTATTTTTAATATTTATAACTTAAAAATACAATACATTTCTATAACTTAAAAATAAAGTTTAGTTTTACAAAACCCTAAATAAGAAACATAAAGAAAATCAGACAAATATTTAAATAATTAAAAAATAAGCAAGCTGTAAACAAAGTGTAAAATAGTTAGCAGGTGTTACTAAAATCTTGGTTTGAGCTTCCTGATTTTGTTTGAATGCGTATAAATTACGTAAACGCTTCCAGCTTGTTAATAATAAAGGGCAGGTAGAATTTTATTTTGTGCAAGGAAGGATTAAAAAAAAAAAAAAAAAGAAAAAAGGAAGTCGTTATCGAAAAAGAAATTATGTTCATTAACATTTAAAATCTACATTTAAAGATAACATTTCTTTACCTGTAATAATTTAACGGCATCGGAATCCTATACTATAATTTTTCAAGAAACTGTATTGATTGGAGAAGTAACTATTTAATTTGGATAGTAATTATATATGCAATTAAAATGATCATTTCTCTGTATTATTATTTTTTTTAATTTAAAAAACAAAATTTAATATTGTTTCAAGCATACCTAAAATAAAATAAAATATTTCGATAAATAATCAAAAACAGTTTCTTTAGTTTTACCTTATTTTACAGTTAAAATAAAACTAAAATTTATTTTTTAAGTTATAGAAATTTACTACATTTTTAAGTTATAAATATTAAAAATAGAAAAATTTATTTATTTTATCTTCAAAAAAATTAAATAATATTTTATTAAAATTTTCAAATTTTGAATTGAATTATAAAATAAAGTAAAAATAAATAAAAAGTTTAGATTGCATAAAAAGTTAAAGAAAAAAAAAAGTATTCTCGAGGTAGCCTCGAACCGAAGTCGTCTGGCTAGCAGACTCGCGCTTTAAGATCACACCACTGGGGCGCTTGCTCGCTTGCGTAATAACTTGTATTTAAAGATTACTGAAACTTTAACTGCTTTTTTCTCGAAATTTTGTGGATAGTGGGTCCTACTGCTTTAATATGTTGTTACCCTCATAGTATACTACATTCCTGCGGAATTTCGTCCCGATCTGAATTTTCCATGTCGTGACCTCTCCTTGTTAGAGTGAAAAATATATTATTATACTTTCAGAATTATAAGTACTCATGGGAATGGATAGGTAATTTTAACAATTTGATTCAAACTGACGTACCACAGACGCCGTACAACAAGTTGCATTATCATCTTGAAATGCTGTTTAGAAAAATCTGAAATACCTTTAAAATATTCGGTCAGGCGCCACTTTTATAATCATCGTGTTTTATTGAGTTAATTCATCCCTTGAGCATGAAAATTTGTCTTTTTTTTTTTGAAAAAGTATGCACCTTCGTACCATAATGTACGGAGAATGTATCACTGTTTTAAGCTAGAAGTTTTCATTAAGTCAGTCTCATTTTTTCCGTCCTAGTAGTTTTTTTTTCATCAGCTAGAAATTAAATAAACTTGACTTATCAGAGAAACTCAATTCAGCCCGATAATTAACTGCTAATTTTTTTATTTTTTGGTCAACTGATGTCTTTTTTTTTTAAACATTTGTCCTTAATAATGGCTTTTTTGCTGATCTTCTGGTTTTTAACCTGCCTTGTTTAATTGCTTTCGGACTATTTTTGAAGAAAGTATTTTGCTATGCACTTTTTTTCTTTCTTTTTCTTTTTTCCTTTTTTCTTTATATCTTTAAGTTCTGAACATGATACAAATCGATTTTGTAAACATTTGCTTTTTAACTTGCGGTTATCTTGCTTGGATGAGCGACGTGGCCTCCTAAAGCCAAATTTCCAGTTTAAACTGCCAAAAAATCTTATATTTTGTTTAAAAAAAAAAAAAAAAAAAAACATTTTACTAATACTTCGTTAACATTTTAATTATTTTGCCATCTCGCGTATTAAAACATTTTATGATTTTCATTCAAAAATTAATACTTTTTGCGGCATTGTTAACTGCCTTATTCTTACCATTTTTAAAATAATTTTTAAAATTAGTTTTTCTGACAGTTGCATTTTTGCTTCTAACACTGGACTCAATTCTAAAGTGTATGTGGAGGACAACTTAATAAAATCTGTTCGAAAATTTGCTTTTTAAATGATAAAATTGGCAGTTGTAGAAGTTGAAAAGGAAAATATCTAAGTGCGGCCCTTTTTGTTTCGTCGTTTAGTTTATATATACATACACACACACACTTATATACATATATGGGCACATTTACATTATTATAGACATCACTTTTGTGAAAAAATAAATTTTTCATTTGGAAGTAAAATTTAATTTTGTATTTTTTTTTTTTTTTTTTTCATCTGGAATTTCTATTTTACCAATTTCTATTTTTTTTTTTTTTTTTTTACAAAATTAAAATAAGAATATAAAATTATCAAATGATTAAACATATAAATTTGATTTTTAAAATTCTTGGATAAAAAAAAATGTTGGTATTGAATACAAGTAAAATGTTATATAGAAATGAAAGTCATGCTTTAAAAGGACTTATTGACATAAATTTGTAAAAACGTTCAACCTACATTTGAGATTTTTTAAAACCTATTATAAAAATATTAAATAAGATATTTTCATGTTAAGTACAAAATAACAAATAAACAACTTAAATTATTTTTAAGATTTTTCATTTATGTATTAATCATATTGATCGTGAAAAACTCTAATTTTAAAAGTTGTCTCTTTGAAGGGAGCAGGGGGCCCAGTAGCAGAATCAGTGCAGCACGGCAACGAGCACTGCAGATTGTTTAAAGCTCTGCAGATTAATTTAACATTTCAATAACGAATGCCAGGCTTAAAAAATGCAGATATAATTTATATTTGTGTCTATAGATTATTGCACTTGTTGTATATTTTCAATTTATTTTCTTTGTGGATGCAAATTTTACGTATTTTTTATGAATTACTAATACTACTTGTAATTGTTTTACTCTCAATATGTAATATGATAATGTAATAATAGCTCACAACAGATTTACTTTGTTACATTTGCAAACTATACATAACTAAAGTAATTAGCTTTTATTATTATTTTTTATTATTGATTATGATTAAAATGAAATTACACTTTTTAGTAATCAAATTATAAATTTTTAATGAAATATTTCTGTTGCTAAAATTGCTTATTTTAAGTTAAAAGTGCAATTTATTGCTATAATAACAGAATAATTCTATGTATCGAACATGTACAATTTAAATGTTTTTTTTTTTTTTTTTTTTTTTTGTGCAGTTTCATGTGGTTATTTTCCAGTTTTGTCCAGTGTCCCGGACTTTTCACAAAAAAGCGGACAAAATAACAACCCTGATATCAACTGTACATGTACAAATTCACACATCTGTGTTCTTAATGACACGTAGAAAATAATAAATAGAAGAAAAAAAAAAACATTTTCAACCCTTACACGTTCGCTACATATTTTCTTTAAAAAATCGCTGAATTAATTTCAACCCGAGTGAAATTTTCGCACTTTATTTCTTTTCTTATTTACTTTTAAAATTTGAAAACTCATAAATATTATATCAATTTCACAATCTAATTAAAATTTTAATTTACCAGAAGCCGAATTATTATTAGAACCAAATTAATATTGCGCAATAATGAAATCAAAATAATTCAAAGAAAGGTTTCAAAATTAAATTAATGGTTGACAACAAAGTTTTCATGCTTCCGCAAGCAGTACAGTTTTAGTATTAGGGCTCCCATGACTCCTTTTAAATTGTTGTCGCCATATTGGCGATAGCATTTTATTTGTTTTTGCATAATTTTTTGTAAAAAAAAAAAAAAAACTAATTCCTATTTTGATTATACTTTTTGTGAATACGTTTTTTATTCAATTTATGATAATAATTCCTATTCTGTATATATATCTTTAAAGTTTTGCTAGGTTTGAAATGACGCTTCCAAAGATTCTGAAAAGAAGCAACTTTTAAAAATACATTTTTCCATAAAATGGTCGCATAAGATAAATGTCATTTTTTCTTATTAGATCATTAAGCTGAAACCACGTGCATAAGTATTGCCGATTTATAAATATTTTTTTTAATCCTTGCGTATTTTATTAATTACATCTCTATCGTATCGTTTCGACAAGATGTAATCGCAATTGGCCCACGTTAGAGAAATATTATATAGATAGAAAAAAAAAAGGAAGGGGGGGGGATTAGGCCTAAATGTATCAACGCAGCAAGGTGCGCATGCGCCGTTTAAGAAATTGAATAAATTGTTTTCTGCTTTTTGCTTCTTCTGAAACATAAATTGTTAAATTTCAGAGTAGTGCTGCTATCAAACAAACAGGAACAAAAGTTTAAAAGTAGATTAAAACAAAGAAAGAATATTGAAAAAGTGTCGCATTAAAAGTTTCAATGTAAAATTAATGAACGTTGTATGATTAATCAAAATAATATATTTTTCTATTATTTGCGTTATTTTGACTCAGATAAATTTTTCTTGCTGATTTTTATTTTCCTCTTCCTTCCTTTCTTTCTTCTTTCTTTTTTTAATTTAATTTAATTTTTTTTTAAACAGATAAAATACTGACCTCGTTTCTTTGTACATTGTCATTGCAACTTTTAGGAACTGCTTATTATATCCGAAAACATTTTTCTTCCGTTCTAAACTATTCCACAATATTTTTCCTTTGCTATTTTGCAAGGCCGTCAAAACCCGTCCAGACGTTAACTGCATCACAATCGAGGTAACACTCAGCATCTATAAAAACACCCAGTGTGGCTTGTTGGGTTTCTTTTTATTAAATGTTCTTTCCGCTTGTTGACCTGTCGAAATAATCGGAAACTACCTGTTTGAAGGGATTTCGAATAAACAATGTAAGTATTACGTGTAAAGTAATTCAAATTACATTTTAATCAAATTTAGTTGTTTAGAGTTAAGTAAACGAATGAATTATTTTTGAATTTTAATGCTATTTGTATCTGAGAAAGTACAGCAATAATGTATTAAAATAAAGTCCTGTCACGTCCAGTTTAGTTGAAAAATGCACATTTTTAGTGAAATTTTGAGTGAAATCATGAAAAAAATTGGCATCCTATAATTCATTATACAAACTTGTTTAATAATTGTTTCTTATTTTAAAACAATGTTATGAAAATAAAAAGATAAAAGCCTAAAGATAAAAAATGAAAAATTGAAAATATGAGGGATGTGGGAGCAGTATCGAGGGGGGGGGGGGCAGTGGAAGTGTTTTTAAAGGATGGTTTTTTTTTTTTTTTTTTGTTTTTTTTTATTTCACAGGTAAAAATAGTGAACATATAATGTTAAATATATCATAAAAGGAAGTGTTTGCTTAATTATGAAAGTTTTTTTTTTTTTGTTTTGTTTGAAAACCTCTATTTTGCAAAGAAGAAAAAAAAAACTGTACGTGAAAAAATAGAAGCCGTTTTTGGATTCAGCATCCTCGAAAATATGAAATTTACCAAAAAAATTTTCATACACCTTAAAAAAAAAAAAAAAAAAAAAAAAATGCAGACCTGTGTTATCTAATAGTGTGGTTGAGGATATGATTATTTCAGGAGTAATTTTTGAAATTAATTTTGATGTTTCTGAATGATGATTAACAACTTTTTTCTTAATTGTTAAGATATGTTTTAAACTAGAATTGCAATCATAACTATTGATGATACGCTAAAAATTACGTACGTGATTTTCGTGTTGGTAAATTGTAGGTATTAGTCTAATTAATCTTGATGTGTGGAGGAGAAAAAAAGGCGGGGCGACCAAACCAAACCATCACTGGTAAATGTCATTTTAAGTTTTAATATGAATTTCATGGGGATACATAATATTTTTGTTTCAACTTTTTTGTATTTTGAAAATTGTATATGGCATTTTCTAAGTATCATAAGCGCAAAAATACTATGTTATTTACGATTTCTACCCCCCCCCCCCCCCCTTAAAGAAAAAAAAAAAAAAAAAAAAAAAACAGTTTAGAACCAAATATTTTTAATTCAGTATATCGCTGACGAGTGCAGGAGTGGTACAACCCAAAAAAATACGTTTTTTGGACTAAGTACAGGTCTCAATGTGAAAAAATACGTTTTCTCCAGCAGCAATACTAGCATATTTCGTAATTCAATATAAACACCGTAAGGCATATTTAAATTAAGACATGTTTTTTGTATTTCTGTAGTAATAAAAAATTTAAATCCGTTTATCTCAAAACGTAATTTTATGAGTTTTGCTGCTATTGCAGTCAATGAGAAAAATAATAAAATATTTTTAAAAAATGAATCAAACTTCAAAATCTTTTACGAGTTTAATAGATAATCTATATGCTAAACTTGTCCACAACACACACACACACACACATACATTTTAATCTTTTTATACTCCGATTGACATTTGAAAAATGATATTTAGTTATTTGTAAGCAGGAGCTTAAATCGCTGTTTTGCAAATATACCGCCTATAAACCTTTCATTATATTTTTTTAGCATGGATAAGTTTTAGTGCTGACTTGATAACTGAAGTCAGTTATATGCACGTTCTCACTCACACAATTGTAAATCACAATGCTCTGCCCATCAATAATTTCTGTAAGTCAGTCGTGACGTCAACAGTCACTGTTGGTTGTTTTAGTTATTAAAGCAGAGATCTAGAATATCTGAGCATACGCACATTTTAACATTTACACACACACACATTTAATTATACATATGATTTTATGCGTACGTATACAGGTATGTAATTTCACTATTTAGAACACAGGCACAAACTTCTAATCGTAAACATTATTGAATGTTTCAAAATACTGCGAAGATTTATTTTTTTCTTTTATAAAAACATCTTATATTTATCCAGCTGATTCTTTCTTTTCAGGACCTCTTGTAGAAAAATGCCTTCCGCTGACGTCGAAGATCTTCGAAAGCAACTAGCTGCATTTGGTCAAGATCACATCCTGAAGTTCTGGTCTCGTCTGACCGTCGATCAGAGGTCTCACCTAGTCGCGGACATCCAGTCTGTGGATTTCGAGGACCTCAACAACGCTTTTAGAGAAACTGTATCCAACAGGGAAAACAATAATCAAAAATTAGACCAACTCATAGAACCCATTCCTGAAGAATTACACGAAGGTGTATCGCGGTGCACACCAGAGCAGCTACAAACTTATCGCGAAGCTGGTAAGTTTTTTTTTTTTTTTTAAATATAGATACATGTTGGGTTGAGGTATTATCTAAAATCTACATTATATTTAAGTGTTTTGTTAAGAAGTGTGTTAATTTGTCTGAAAGTCTACCTACAGAGTGAGTACTAATAGACATTCGTAATGTCACTCGATCAAATTGTGGGTTTAATGTTTTTACATCCCGGTCATAGTTAAAATTTGGCTAAAAATAGCATCCTGCAGCTAAAACAGGCGAGAGAATAGTCTCCAAATTTGCACGTGGACAATTCGTGAGATGCACTTAAAAAATGTTTAAAATGTCCTAGGTGCCGCTTTGCGAAGAAAAATGAAAAATATAATTAAATGAATTGAGTCATAAGGAATGAATGAACAGTTCAAACATTTGATTAGTTATTAATCTTGTCATTACATTTTGTTAATTTTTTTCCTACAATGTTTCACATAATAGACATTTTTTGAATATAAATACATTTTAAGTTCTTAGAGCGCATCTCGTGAATCGTTCACATCACATACTAAACTTAATGGCAATCCGCTGGCCCTTTTAATGCTATTTACAGCGAAGTCTTAATTAGAATCAACCTGTACTTAAATAATGTATAGCTGTATATAATGAGTAGCGACTTTATTATGACTATTCTATCTCTTTGGGCAATTTTTTGCATTTAATTTTTTTTATTAATAAATTTTAGGATTTAAAATTTCTTAGTCACAAGCAGTAATTAATGTGTGTGTGTGTGTATATATATATATATATATATATATATATATAATATTGCAAAGTTGTAGAAAAAAAAGCTTTTGTGATTTTTTAAAGCGTAGAACATTAAAATTCAAGCAAAATTGAGGGGGAAAAATGGATATATATATTTGTTATTAACACGCTGAATGCCATGTCAGCCATCGGTGGCTGGCACTGAACTTTCCGTTTAGGCCGCTTCAGCCACCGGTGGCTGACAGTGTAAAATATGATATAAAGCTAAAAAAAAATTACATTGTTTTAAGAAATTACTGAAAATTTATTTAAAATTTGCTTAATTTTCATTTATTACAGGATTATATCATTAAGGCATTTTAATGGATTTTAATGAAACACTCGTGTCAAATTGCTTAATCGGAAAATTTAATTTATGCGCTAAAGTGAGAGGTGAATAACTTTTATTTCCAAATCTATTTATTCCATTTGTTGCCTTTATTGATTCACAATAGTCACAAATGATAATGTCATTTTTTTAGGCGTCCTTTTTTACCTCTTTTTTACTAGTATAGTAATCCCGACTTGCGAAATTGATTTTGTATTTCGTATAACTCAAAAATGAATAATTGTAGAATGCTGCAAATTTATTTGTATAACTGTTATAATGTCTAGCTGTACACTTGCAACTTTGGTTTTAATACGAGCTCCCGTTATAGAGATCAACTATTTTACACGAATTTTCGTTACGTCTGTATGTAAGTATGTATGTGTGTGTATATCTCGCGCTATTCAAAAACGGCTCGACGTATAAGTTGCAAATTGGTACATAGGTTTGTTATGACATCTAGTTGTGCACATCCCTTTTTGGACTTACTGTGATTTTCCGTTTTGGAGATATTGAGAAAAGTAGTTTCATAATGACCAAAAATACAAAGATTTTGGCCATATGTATCTCGCATAACTCAAACGGTTGGATGTAGAACGTCGCAATTTGGTACATAAGTTTGTTATAACATCCAGTTGTGCACCTCCCTTTTTGCACTTTCCGTTTTGGAGATACTTAGGAAAATTAGGTTCATAATGACCAAAAATACAAAGGTTTTGGCCATTATGTATGACCTACCGTCATAGAGAGAGAGAAAAAGCTAATGATAGAGCCAGTAATGATACTGTTATGAAAGTTGAAGACATTTTTTCGTGTAGAAAATTATGCTTAAAAACATAAGTAGATTCTTGTCAATGAATGCATTTTATTAAATGAATATTCATCTTGTAGATAGAGCCTGTAATGTATCTCGGATAACTCAAAAACGGTTGGACGTAGAACGTTGCAAATTGGTATATATGTTTGTTATAACATCTAGTTGTGCACCTCCCTTTTTGTACTTTATACCATTTTCTGTTTTGGAGATATTTAGGAAAATTAGGTTCATAATGACCAAAAATATAAAGGTTTTAGCCATTAAATATGACCTACCATCATAGAGATTATAAAAGAAGCTAATGATAGAGCTCCTAGTAATGATATTGTTATGAAAGTTGAAGACACCTTTGCGTGTAGAAAGTAATTTATAAAGACATAAGCATGTTCTTGTATGCATTTTATTTAATGAATATTCAGCCCGTAGATAGAGCCCGTAATTTTATTGTTGTAAAAGTTGTCGACATTTTAGCGTTTCGAAATTCTTTAAGACAGAAATAGGTTCTAGTCGACGAATATATTTCATTTAATGAATATTCAGCCCGTAGATAGAGCCTGTAATGACATATCGATTAAAAACGTTGTCGACATTTGAAGTGTATAGAAAGTATTTCTTCAAGAACTAAGCAATTTCTAATCAACAAATGTATTTCTTTTTAATTAATATTCAGTAAACAATTTAATATCTCTTTTTTGTGCTGCAAAAATTTGTTCTTGAAACAACCCAATGAAATAAGCATTGTTAAAATACACTGCAGAGCATAATTTCGCTAAATCAAGAACAACCGAATATTTTGTAGTCTGAATGGAATTTGAATTTATCGAAAGTATTGTCAGTGGTTTATGGAATTTTCAAGGTAGTTCTGCGCAAGAAACGAATTCCTCATTACAAAATTTCCAGAACTAGACGTCTATTGAAGTAAAGTTCCCAAATTTTGTAAATCCCTTACTACCACTTTTTGCCACACTTGAATGTCAAAGACCAACTTCGTGGAAATGAAAAATCTTTTATCTGTTTCCACTTTTACTGTAATACCGTGTAGAAAGTAAGACATAAATATATAGGCAACTTCTAGTCTACAATCGTCAACAATATCTCTCTCTATATATACATATATATATATATTAATAGTTTTGTGAAGTCATTCATAGAACTTTTGAAGAATTTAGTTCTTTGCAACAAACAAATGATTTTTTTTCCAGAATATTCTAGATATCTCTTATTATTGAAGTTGGAACTTCCAAACTTTGGCAACCATAAACTACATAATTAAAACACTATAATTAGAATACCGAAAAAGAAAAAAAAAAATTTAATAGAACCAATAACAAATTAGTGAAAGTGCAATTTTTTTTCACTTCGTGTTCTTAATTTTAAAGACGACGTGGTTAAAAAAAAAAAGTAATAAAAAGCGAAATATAACAAAAACCTCTTAAAAAAAAAAAAAAAAAAAAAAATCCACCTATATTTACCAAAAATCTTTTTCCTTGTGTTTAGGTAGGAAGATGACAATTATAGTTTATGATAATTCAACTGAAAAGAGGAAGATTCTATTGAAAATTTCACTTTGAAAATTTATTTTATGTTGGAGTATTAGAGGTCTGTACCGGCCGCTTTCGGGCCGAATTTCTGAAATTAGTCTCTGACTTAATGTTTTTTGTGTACCCGGGCTAGGCTGCACCTGGACTGGATTAAATTCTTTCCTGGTCATGTCGGCCCGAAATTTTCCCCTACATTTTATCGTAAATTAACAAAAAAGGTAAATGATTTAAATCTTTTTGTTATTTTTGCATAACTTGATAAACTAGCATATCACCAAAAATTTTGTTTTAATAGTAAGTGTTTATACCTGAGTGTCTGACTATTTATTTCCATTCTGATTCCCGCAAATATTCTTAGTATGTTTCGAAATTGATATGTGTTATTTAAGGTCACAATAGCAGGTTTCTTATTCAAAATGATATCCATGTCAGTACTAGTTTGCGCAGAAGTACAAATAAATGAAGTTAGATACGTTACTGTTTAAGAGGTTTGTGCTATGGTATCTGGAGCCAACGGATTATGAAGGTTACTATTTTTAAAGATTTTCCGCTACTTTCCACTAATTGCATCATCTTTCAGATCCTTAAAAGCATCGCTTTACTGAAAATGTTTGGAATTGCTTTAGTGTTTTGCTTACAGCATCATATAAAAGGATTCGGATAAATATTTTTACCGAAACTCATGAACTTATTTTTCACATGTAAGTATACGATATAAGTGGAAATGGATGAAAGCCGATTTTTAATACTTTTCAACATTGTTTAATGAATACTAATATTTTCGTTTTGACTTTGTCAGTCTCTCTTTTGTCTGTTAGTAATAATGAATTTCGGTTAATATGTAATTATCTTCTAAAAGATCAGTAGTTTTATTAATGTATAATCTATTACTTGACTATATAAAACCTTTGAAAAACAGATGTTAAAGAAAAAATTTTTTTTTTCGGGGCCAGGCCATACGTAAAATAAACAAATAAAACAAACAAATAAACAAAACAAATAATTTTGGGGCTGTGCCACAAAATTTCGTCCCGTGCAGACTTCTTGGGAAAATACGCAGAAGTAATTGTAGACGCTAATTTGAATTCATTTTTACAATGAAATTGCTAAAAGTATTTTCTTCGCATTAAATTTGAGAGAAAGGAAACTTATTTTGAAATTCAGTTTAAGTTAATTAAAAAATATTTTTAGATCATTATTAATCTTAACATTATACTCATTGTGTTATTTCAGAGGAATTATATTCCTTCCAATCTGAAAATTTGCTTATTTAAAACATTTGACACATGACTATGAAGCTTAATTTAAAACGCATGTATCTCAATTCCAAAAATTTTAATATCAGTCCCATTTCCCTTGTATATTGTAAAACATCAAAAATCCATTCGATTCAATATACATTTACCGATTCGTATTACTTCTACATTTAAAACACCTGTGTAGATGACCACCTGTTAATGTATTTAATAAGTGTCTGGCAATTGGATGTTTTCTTAACGGGCACACGAATTACTTATTTTATGTGTGAAATGAAAATTAAAACAATTTGCATACAAACGTTTGCTAAAATATTAATTTTAACTAAAGTGTTTTTGAAAGGAGATGAGATTAGACTCATGTACGTTATTTATAAATGGATGCTATTAAGTTTGTGGTAAGGCGCTGTCTTGCTTTTAAACACTCAATAACAATACTATAACTATGTTATTTATTTAGAATATCTGTAAAAAATGCAAAATTAAAATTTTTACCAGTTTAATACACTTTTTACTTTCCGATTATATACTATGGAAGGGGGAAAGGAAAGTATTGTAATTAGGAAAAAGCACCACAGAAATGGCGTTTAGAAATTGTAAGTACAAAGCTTTGCATAAACTCCATAAAATGCAAGAACACGCAACAATTGTATTGAGTCGAAAGAAATCAGGCGAACATAGTAGGCACGAGTGCTGCAAACAAAGCGCGTTGCCGCTTTGTATGCAACTTTTCTTCATTTTAAGGCATGTAATTTACAAAAGATCTTTATAATGTCCACCGTCATCTTAAGGGGATGGTGGGCTTTGATATTTTTCGTTGATTTTTACGATTTTCAAGTTTTCTTTGTTATATTTATTTTCTATAACTAATTCTGAACAATATGCAACAAAACGCATGCTTCTAAGTTGATATTTCAAAAATTACAAGGGTTTAAAAAAAAATAATGATCTGATTAAATGCCCTTTAAAATGTGAAACAAACAAACAAAAAAAAAAAAAAAAAACAAGCGGTATAGTCGGCGGAGATTGATCATATATATTTTTAACTTTTAAAATACTTTAATTTTGTTTAAACAATAGTAAAAAACATACAGTTTAAAATATATAGCCTTCTAAAATGTTTGACTGATAAATAATAACTGGTGAAATTCAATTTAAATGCTGTTTTCTCTTAATGTGTTTCTTAACGATTTTCTCTTCTTTCAAATGTCTCTCGTGTCACAATTTTGGCTTAAAATTAATAAAAATTGCTTTAAGATGTTTTATGTTACATTTCAGTGAAATCTAGGTATCCGTTTTAAGTTTGGCCTATATTTAGATTTTTAAAACTCTGTTCTATTATGTGCGAGATTGAAATTGTCATAAAAAAAAAAAAAAAAAAAAAAAAAAAGTTGCACTTCGGGAGTGCCGACAGAAGTGAAAACGTGAACAATTACGTGTGTATTTCTTGAATCGTCAGGAAATATTTTATTGTGTAGGAAATACTTTTAAATGAAGTGTTTTTTTATTCATTAATATAAACTACTACTACAAAAATTATATTACAATTTTATTTAATGCGTTAACTGCAATAGAGACAGTGTGCGGAGATGAGAGAAGTCGTGTAGAGCCGCACCAGATTGTAAAAACGTGAGAGAAATGGCGTCTTTGGCCTTTATCACGGTTCTGTGAAGTCTAACTGCAACGTTTCCGGCTGCAATCTTTAAGAGACTGTTGCCGGAAATGAGAGAAGTCGTGTAGAGCCGCACCAGATTGTAAAAACGTGAGAGAAATGGCGGCTTTGGCCTTTCTCACTGTTTTGTGAGGTCTAACTGCAAAAGAGACAGTGTCCGGAGATGAGAGAAATCGTGTAGAGCCGCACCAGATTGCAAAAACCTGAGAAAAAGTGCGGCTTTGGCCTTTCTCACGGTTTTGTGAGGTCTAACTGCAACGCTTCCGGCTGCAATCTTTAAGAGACAGTGTCCGGAGATGAGAGAAGTCGTGTAGAGCCGCATCAGATTGTAAAAACTTGAGAAAAATGGCAGCTTTGGGCTTTCTCACGGATTTGTGAGGTCTAACTGCAATAGAGACAGTGCTCGGAGATGAGAGAAGTCGTGTAGAGCCGCACCAGATTTTAAAACAATATACAGTATATAATTACTAATACTTCACATTAGCAAGTTAATCTTATGATACATTATTTGTATCATACAAGGATGGAAAGCGTTTCGATGACGCGAATTCAATGATTTTTGTTCACCCAAAAGTTTTCACTTCAAATGGAAAGCGTCAGCTGACGATGACGGGAATTCAAAGATTTTTCTTCACCCAAAAGTGCTCAACGCGCCTAAAGAAGTTTTCACTTCAAAAATCAGTATATTTCACAAAAATTGTTCTTAAAACTAAACTGCTGAACGAATAGAAAATCAGATACCCAAATTTATTTAAAATATATAAATGAATAATAATCAAGCAAAATAATAAAAAAATATGAAAAATATAAACGCGAGAGACATTTTAAATTAATTTTTTTTAATTTTTAAAATTAAAAAAAATTATTTTTATGTTATTAATATTGTAATACTTCAGTGCATATATATGCAAAAAATTAAAACTTTTGCTGTAAAATTAAAAATATTTATTTATAATGCCTTAAAAATTAAAAAGAACTTAGCACCGGTAAATATTGTGTAAAATATTTATTTGAAAACAAAACTACTTAGCATGTGTGGATTTTACTCAGTTCTCCGTCATATACTTGTTCTCATAGATTTTTAGTAGAGGACATACTAAAATAGTTTAAAGAAAAATGAAATTTACCTATAATTTAACAAGGACACAGAATATGCCCCACACTAGGTTACCCTAAATCCACTTCGATACATTTATGCAGTTCCAAGCAGTCAATGTGGTGCGTATGTAAATGCCTCTGACTCGCATATGGTTAGGGCCCGGGCTCGAATCCCTGAACAAGACGTTTCACTGTGTGTCATCGCTGTTAGCAGTAGCGATAGCCGTCTCCATTGAGTGTCCCTTCATAAATGACCATCATTTTGGCGCTTCCCCG
This sequence comes from Salticus scenicus, assembly GCA_963930645.1. Lineage (NCBI taxonomy): Eukaryota > Metazoa > Arthropoda > Arachnida > Araneae > Salticidae > Salticus > Salticus scenicus. Next base: position 1,718,301 of record OZ005659.1, read on the forward strand.
CCGAATGCTCAAGTAGCAGCTATTGTACGATAGAAACGAAAAACAAAATTGCCAACTTTTTCAATTTTTCAATTGTATTTATCACCACTAATTTTTAAAAGTAATCTCGTGTATTTATTTTCGACTGAGAAATAAATTGAAAACAATTGCATGAAATTTCTGGTTTGAAGCCTCCTTTTGAAAAGCCGTTGATTTAGCACCTATGCATTTACCTTATTCTAATTTGCTAACTGATTTTATTAAGGTTTGTTTCATATTTCACGTTACATGCAACTCCATAGTATTGCCAATCCACTAATCCCCATAATGTAAACTTATGCGAAATATTACATTACTCTGCCATGTTAAAAAAAATAAATAAATAAATAAAAAAAAATAAAAATACAAATTATGAATAACTTGGAATTTTGAAAATAGAATATCTACAGCTGATTTTGCCAATAATTATAAGTATTTTAAAATTTGTTCAACATTTTTACGATGGAAATAATCATCATAATACACGTTTATACGAAACTTTGCCCTTTACATCAATGTTTTTCTAATTACTTACGAAATTTTCAAATTAGAATATTGAAAATAGTGTTCTTGGCGATGTCAAAAGTGGCAATTTAAAACTAGCCCGACCTCTATGTGATCATTCGTTCTTGAGGTATGAAATTACATTCACAGACTAATAGACTGACAAACTGATACCCTACTGACGGATATCTCATAAATTTCAAATTCCTCCCACCTCAAAACATGGGAAAAAAAAAAAAAAAAAAACTTTATATAGAGGCTAATATAAAATTATTAGATGTTATATGATCATTTTTTTTTTTTTAAATTGAAAATAGCTGACAACTACTATTGCTTTTGTAATCTTCCTTATGTAACTATGCGCATCAGTTAGGAGATCTTAGCCATTAATCATTTTGATGTCCGATATTGTGTGCCGTTGGCTGGAATTCAACTGTTATTAAAATTTGTTGGAACCTCACGTTCCAGATATTATCTCCATGAAATATTCATCTCTATTATCAGAAATTTTTGACTCGGTGCTGCTAAACCATGACGGGCATTTAGGTTGATAGACACAAAAATAAAACAGAAATCGATTTTTTACATGTTCTACTGACGTTTTGTTTGACGTTGGACTGTGTCATCGGTGACGTCGTTGCTAGTGCTAACAAATCCTATACATATGATGGGAGAAAAATTAGTATGCTTTCTCATATAATAATGCAAGAAAGTGAGTAAAGATAATATACATATTATGTAGCATAAGGGTTAATTTTCTAAGTAGTTTATTTTTAATTCAAATTGTCTTATGTTGCATTAATTCAAAAATGCTGTAATTGTTTCCTTTAAATTGTTTATAAACCTCGTTGTCTTTAGAAATAAAGTATCTTTTTATTTGAGAACTCCAATAATTTTCTAGAACTTTATTTTAAGATTAAATTTATCTAAATACTAAATCCCCCAGTATAATTATCTATAAATATTTAAAAAGATTAATATGAAAGGAAAATTACAGTAACTGTTTTCTAGGTAATATCTGAATTAAATAAAATATGAAAAATGGCAGGTAAGGCTTTCTTGGAATGTTTAAAAGTGGAATTAAAAAAAAAAAAAAATCAGTATAGAAATTTTTTTGTTAGGAATTTTTTTTCCCCCCTTTTAAGAAATACTTAGAGAATATTTTTTTCTTTTTTTATAAATGATTAATGAAAACCTCCTCTTTAGTTTTAGAAGTTGAGCCTTTAGCGACAGTGCCCTTAGCGTAAACGTTATCCCCCCCCCCCCTTGGTGGCATGATTTTACGAAGTGCCTTTAGCGTAAATCTGTAATCAGTTAAAAAAAAAAAAAAAAAAAAAAAAAAAAACTTTTTTAATTTTCCGTCACACTATACCCAGACATAGGTTTGGTTATTTGGTTTCGGAAGTAAACTATCACAAAATAGAGGCGTTCAAAATTTGAAGGATTTTTTTTTTTTTTTTTTTTTTTTTTTGTCACATTTGTACAATAAAATAAATCTGGTGTACAACAAAATAATCTGGTGTGTTAATCACACAACTTTCTCTTACTGCATTTCAATACTTTAAAGATAGATTGCAGATTAAATCGTAAAGTCAATAAGGTAAGGTAATAAAGTTCTATCTACTTTAAAAATAATCTAAAATAGGTTTAGGAACAGTTTTATTTAACATATAACTTCATGTTGGGGGTACCGTCTTCTAAACCCACCCTTCAATTATAGTGCCTAGATTTATTTTAAAAAAAAATCAAGACTGTTATTAATTTGCATTCAAACTTGTCAATCTTGATCAAAATTTTCAACTGGCAACTTAACATCACGTACTTCAAAATATAAAATTTTAATTTCCTGCAGTTATTTGTTTTTAAGCTATGCTGATTGATAACAGATATATATATACATATCAACAGCTAAAAATTACTTTCATATTCAGGGAACCTCAAAACGTGATCTTATACAAAAAAATAAATAAATAAATAAAAATAAAAAATAATAATAATAAAACTTGTAATATATATATATATATATATATATATATATATACAGTATGGTGTATAAAATTTTAAATTTCCTTCCTAAGCACTGTTCGTCGACTTAAAAATGTAACTTAATGTTAGTAAAATGTAGCAAAGCACTTTCATCAATTGTATTCAATAGAAAAGAACGTTTAGCTTAATTTTGGATGACCCTGTATATTGTTTATGAGCTATATTTACATCGCATTGTATACTTAAATTTAGTTTTATATAAAAAAACACCTGACACAAAATGAATTACACTTCCAGCAATTTCAAAGTGTAGCCCCAATATATCCAAAAATTTTGGGTAACCTTGTAAACAAATGATGGATCAACACAAAACATGCTTTAATGTATATAAAATAATCTGGTGTCATATACGACTTTCTCTTACCTTGCATTTTAATACTATAAAGATAGATTGCATATACTGATAATTAGTGCGATGACTTTCCCAGATTTTCTCTATATTTTTAGAATGTATATGGGCATTGTCCAACCATTGCTCACTGAAATATTTGTAAAATTTGGATAATTATTACTTACGCTAAGGGCAAGGCTTCTATTCCTCCTTCCTTAATTACAACTTCTTACGCTAGGGACACGTTAAGCTAAGAACACGTCACCGTATCCAAATGCTGTCGGAGAGGTTTTTAATTATTATTATTTTTAGACTCCTTCCTTGCATTATATATTAAAATATACATGACTTAAAATAACTCATTTCACATAAAATTTGCTAGAGTCTGAAAATACCAAGAGTAATTTTGAAAATGTGTACAAGAGCTATATGTTAAAATTTTTGTAGTTCACGATGAATTTTGTTTCATACGTACAAAAATATAATTACAGTATAGGTATTTACTATCAGTTTACAGTAGGAAACATCCCGTAGTAAACTTGTATAACATATCAGTTTCAAGGAATTCCCCGAATACTTGTGGGAGCTACAGTGCGGATAGACAAACCAAAGTCGTCATGTACACTCTATAACGGAAAAAAAAAAAAAAAAAAAAAAAAGACGCACCAAAAAAGGGGTTATCTGAATGGGACAAAAATTGGTAGATATGATGTACATACGGAGAAAAACAATTGATTACAGTTTCAGAAAATTTGAATCATTTAATCAGGAGAAAGGGCCTCAAAAAGTAAACAAGTCAATAACACGTTGGTCCACTTCTGGCCCTGATGTACGCAGTTATTCGGCTTGGTATTAATTGATAGAGTTGTCAGATATGCTCTTGTGAAGTATCGTGCCAAATTCTGTCCAATTGGTGCGTCAGATTGGGAAAATTTCGAGCTGGTTGTAGGACTTTTTATGATGCTCCAAACGTCTTCAGTGGAAGAGAGATCCGGCGACTGAGCTCAACCCCATTTCATTGAGTCGCCTATTAAGGGTCTTTGAAGTCACTGAAGTACCAGTTGCACGTAAGATCGACGATAATGATGAATTGGAGCTTTGAGCACCGCTTTGCGATTGACTGGTTCTCATTTTCTGTCAACTCTTTAGGCCAACCGCTTCCTCCCAGACGGTGTGTTCGACTATGGTTCACCCATTCCTGTCAATATCATCTGATAGTGGTACCGCTCCTATCAAATTGTAAAAAAAAATCGCAGATTAGACCAACCGGCTTCTTTGAGCCCAACTTCACACCACACTCAAATGCTGACATATGCGCATGTTGTTTGTGCACCTGTATGCGAGGCATAGTTACTGTCTTTCTGAGTAGACAGAAAAAAATTCTCGAAGAATTTATGACCTGGAATCAAAATTTCTCATTTTTAATATTCTGTCAATTGCGCAGTTAAGATGCGCTGCAGCGTCGCATGCTCATTCGATGGCAGCCGAACTTTAAAATATTGCATTTTCCATCGAAACCTGTATGTATGTCAATTTGTGTCCAGTTTGCATTACACCTTCTTGGTGTGTGTGTGTGTGTGTTTTTTTTTTTTTTTTTTTTTTTTTTTTTTTTTTTGTGTTATAGAGTGTAGTTTTCAGCTTTGTTGGAAAGTGTTAAAAATATTTTGTTTCTCATAATGTATATTAAATCGTTGTGAAGCAGTACAGAGGTGCCAAGTTGCTACTAACGGAAAATCAATTTCATACCATTATAAAGAAATGATAGAAATTGTCCTATTTAATCGCAGATAATTATTATAAAAGAATACAATAACAATTTTCGGTATTAAGGGTTATGGACAATTCGTAATAACTTGGCACCTTTGAGAATACGATAGTAAAATATTTTTAATTACAAATCTTACATACCGTAATTAATGACGTCAGAGAACAGGAGATGTTCTTTTATATCACTTTCAATAGAGAAGATATGTTATAGTGAAATTGATCATCATATCAGTTCCAATGTATTTTATAAATGCAGTAAACTCTCGTTTATCCGCAATTTCGATTTTCCTTGGCTTTTTGCTACTATAAATTACGATGGATTTAAACAATAACAGTATATACAATTAGGAATAAAATTAAATTTTTAAATAAAATAAAAATTGTAGACTAAATATCAAGGAAAATATATAAATCAATGTCGCGGATAATATTTCAATGCCATGGGTAATCGAGAGTTTAATGTATTAACGGAAATTAAAGTACGGTGAGACGGTTAAACAGACAGATAAAGATTCAAAGAATTACTCAAATTGTTGGAAAATGTTAAAATCAGCAAAACTAAAGACATTTCCAGCAATTTCTAATTATGTCGCATAATCAACCTGAATATTCTCGTATGTCCCTGTAAAACGATGCTTATATACCATATTCTATATAAAATGTTCTTTTGTGTGTGTACGCATTTAAATGTTAATTTCATTATGTTTCGAGCCCCCAGGGGGGTACCTTCTTCAGGTATTCAGGGGGAGTCACGCACCCCGGGCCCGAGTGATCTTTCTTTCTGTCTTTTTTTTTTTTTTTTTTGTCCTTTCTACCTTCCTTTCTTTTATTTCCTTCAATTTTGTTTTTGTTATTTTTATTTATTTATTTATTTATTTATTTTTGCTTATATGTTTTTGGCATTTTTTCTTGCTTGTATTTTTAGTTTTACGGCCAATAAGGGTTTGGTACTTGTTTTTGTTTTTTGTTCATGAAAAAAAAAAAAAAAAAAAAAAAAAAAAAAAAAAAATTGGGGAAAAAAATAAAATAAAAATTTGAAAAAACTTGCAAAAAAATGAAACTACTTATATTGTTTTACTCACCTTTTTGGGTTCTACTTACCTTGTTTATTTTCACTCACCTTTATTTTTTGGTCTTGTTCTTGTTGTTTATACTAATCTTTATTAAATTCTAAAACATTAACCAAGCTGAAAACGGTGTAGATGTGGCGCTGGTTATTGGGTTGGCGATTTGGTGAGGGTCTCACGGTAGTCTAGCCTTGGGATCACACTGGGAGACTGGTGCCCTTGGTGAAGGTGAGACAACGGTGACTACTCGAACGAGAAACACCGGACTAACACGACTACCACATGTGATTCCTGATCTGGGTCACTAATCTGGTAGCTGGTGAGTGGTTATGGGTGTCCCAGGGAGCGATTCTGAAAACCCTTTGCTTTTCCGTCTGTTCAAGAAACGGGCTGACTTGTGGGACTAAGGAAACCCTCGACCCTTTTTTATTATCTCAATATGGCGACAAAGAAAGGAAATACGAATAATGCGTCTGGCTCGGGCCAAGCTATCAAAAATTCAAATGAGAAATCTTGGGCGGAAAGAATGGAAGAGTTTTCTTCCACTCTTAACGAAAATAATGTATTTCTTAATTGCGAGACAAGATTTTTTGTGGTAAAGAGAAATGAAGGAGATTTCTTTAAGACCTCTCCATTTCTGATTCAGAAATCATTGCAATCGATAATGGGTGATCCGAAGTCTGTTAAAAAACTTAGATCTGGTGAACTACTAATTGAGGTCGAAAATAACAAGCAAGCTAATAATTTAAAAAAATGTACCCACTTTGCCAATATACCAGTCACTGTAAGTATACACAGAACATTAAATATCTGCCGTGGTGTGATTTCTGAACCAGATCTACAATATATTCCAGAAAGTGAAATACTCGATAATTTGAAAGACCAAAAAGTTATTGCAGTTAAACGAATTTCAATCTTCCGTGATAATAAGTCTCTTCCCACCAAACACATTATTTTGACAATAGACTCACCTAAACTTCCCCAATCAATCAAAGCTGGTTACCTTGAATGCCCTATAAGGCCATATATCCCTAACCCTCTAAGATGTTTTAATTGCCAACGTTTTGGCCACTCAAAGACCTCTTGCCGTGGTAAGCTAACATGTGCCCGTTGCAGTGCAATTGGCCATGACGGTGAAAATTGTGAAGCCCCTGCCTGTTGTGTTAATTGCAAAAAGGATCACCCATCTTACTCAAAATCATGTGAAAAATGGAAAACTGAAAAGGAGATACAAACCATTAAAACAAAACAAAACATATCATATCCCGAAGCAAGGAAAATTGTAGAATCAAGAACACCCATTGTTGGAAAATCATACGCTGCTGCCATAGTTAACAAAAAAACATATCAGTCTATAGCAATCCAAACTGACACTGTTCCCAACACCAACTCTCCAGTTGTAACTGCATTAAACAAAACCCCAACCTTACAATCCAATCAAAATCAGGCTTGTAACTCTTCACAGCCATCTTCATCCAAATCAAGAAACTTAAAAAAAAACGCCACAAAATTCTAAAACCTTATTGTCTGGAAAAAATCTTATATCTACCTCTCTAAAGCATTCTAATTCACCCTCCCGTCTCAATATCATCAAGAAAAAGAAACTAGCAAAATTGCCCACTCCTACTACAAATAAAAATAATAAAGGAAATCTTCCAAAACAAGATGATACAATCAGCCCTCCATCCTTCTGATGGGGAGGACGGTATGTCCACTGCATCAGAGGACAATGACGTGGATGTTATAATCTAAAAAAAAAAAAAAAAAAGTATGACCAATTTCATTTCATGGAATTGCCGAGGTTTTATTAATAAACGAGATGAAATCAGAGATATTATCTCTGATCATCGACCTATCTGCTTTGCCTTCCAAGAAACATACTTAAGACAACACGACAATGTTAAAATCCGTGGCTACCAGTGTTTCAGAAAAGATTTTACACATTCTGACAGAGCTACAGGTGGTGTAGCTCTTTTAATTTCTAATAATGTTCCCCACTCTAATATCATTTTAAATACAGACATCCAGGCTATTGCTGTTCAGATCCATATACACATACTTATCACCATCTGCACTGTCTACTTACCGCCAAATATGATTGTTCGACAATGTGACCTCAATAGGCTTATTTTGCAGTTACCGACTCCCTTTTTAATTCTTGGTGATTTTAATGGACACAACCAACTTTGGGGTAGTCCTGATATTAATCCTCGAGGACAAATTATTGAAGACCTAATCACTGATAATAATTTATGTATTTTAAATAACGGTGACAATACATATTTTCATGAACCTTCTAGAACTTTTCATGCAATAGACCTGGCCATTTGCTCTTCTATTCTTTATCCATATTTTAATTTCTTTGTTAGTAACGACCTTCATAATAGTGACCATTTTCCTCTATTTTTATCTTTTTATAATTTTAATGATCATCATCCTACAAATCCACATTATATTTATGACAATGCAACTATCACATACGACATGACTGAGGGTGATATCAACAGAGCAATCACTGATATCACAAACAGTATTATAAATGCAGCTGATATTACTATTCCAAAATCCTCTGGACGTCTCAGTAAACATTCTAAGCCATGGTGGAATGATGAATGCAATAATGCAAAAAGACAGCAACAAAAAGCTTGGGGATTTTTTAGGAGGTATCCAACTACTGCTAATTATATCGCATTCAAAAAAGCAAGGGCAGCCGCAAGAAGAATCCGCAGAATCTCCCAAAAAAATTCCTGGATTAAATATGTGTCCAGCATTACCTCCAATGTAAGCAGTAAACAGCTTTGGCATCGTGTCAAGAAAGCAATGGGAATATATTCTAATCAAAGTATTTCGTTTTTAAAAGATAATGGACAAACTATAACTTCTACTAAAAATATTGCAAACACCATTGGTAAAACTTTATCTCACATCTCCAATTCTAATTCATATTCCGAACCTTTTTTGTCTCATAAACGTAATTCTGAACGTAATTCAATCAACTTTCACTCCCGCTCTTCACCAGACTACAATAGACCTTTTACAGAAAATGAATTAAAAAATAGTTTGAAACATTGCCATAACTCTGCTCCCGGACCAGATGGTGTTACCTACATTATGATTAAACATTTATCAAAAGTCTCTTAAAAATCTCCTTCATCTTTACAATAGGATCTGGACTGAAAATACTTTCCCTGTTGCTTGGCACGATGCTATTGTTATTCCTTTTCCTAAGCCAGGCAAAGATGCTACTGACCCCAATAATTACAGACCCATTGCTCTTACAAGCTGTCTATGTAAGCTGCTAGAAAAGATGGTAAATACTAGGCTTGTTTACATTTTAGAAAAAAGTAATTTGATTTCTCTATGGCAAAGTGGTTTCCGACGAGGCCGTTCAACGGTTGACAATATTTTATTATTAGAGACAAATATCCGCAAAGCTAATTTGAGACGTAACCATTTGGTTTCAATTTTTTTTGATATAGAAAAAGCTTATGACAAGACATGGCGCTATGGTATTTTAAAAGATCTTTTTAATTTGGACTTTCGAGGAAATCTCCCCATTTTCATTCAAAACTTTTTAAGAGTCAGACGCTTTCAAGTTCGTATAGGATCAGTTTATTCAGATTTTTATTTTCAAGGGGAAGGTGTGCCTCAAGGCAGTGTTTTGAGCGTCACGCTTTTTTCTTTAAAAATAAACAATATTCTTAAACAATTGCCTCCAACTGTCCATGGGAGTTTATATGTTGACGACCTGCAAATTTCTTGCCAGGGAAATGACATGCGTTTCATTGAACGTCAGTTACAACTTGCTATAAAAAACATAATTAAATGGACAAATAAAAATGGTTTTAATTTTTCTACTGACAAAACACAATGTGTTCATTTTTGTCGTAAACGAGGTCTTCATCCTGATCCAGAGATCTTAATAAACAACAGGCCAATTTCAGTTGTTGACACTGCTCGCTTTCTGGGTGTTATTTTTGACAGAAAACTGAACTTTTTGCCACATATTTTACACTTGAGAACTAAATGTGACAGAGCACTTAATATTTTAAAAGTGCTTTCTAATACTTCTTGGGGAGCAGACCGCCCATCTTTACTTAAAATTTATCGTGCTACTATTCGCTCCAAACTTGATTATGCATGTCAGGTTTATGGTTCAGCCCCTCACTCCTATATTAAAAAACTTGACACAACACATCACAGTGCACTCAGAATTTGCTCAGGTGCTTTCCGCACGACTCCAGTCCTTAGTTTATATGCTGACTGTGTGGAGCCTTCTCTCACTGACATCAGACAAAGACTTTCTTGTGAATTGTACTTTCGCATCCTTTCACATCCTAATCATCCACTTCATTCTCTTTTAAATTGTAACGATCATAATCTTTATGTGAATCGCCCATCTTGCATCCCACATTTTGCTCTTAGAATTAAAAACTTTCTTGCTGGCACCTCTCATATTCATACCAAAGTCCGTTCTCGTTCTCTCTTAAACATGACACCTTGGAACTTCCAGGTTATTTCTTGTCTTCATCCGTTTAAAGGATTTGACAAACCTAACACAGATGCTTCTATTTTTCAGGCCCTTTACTCATCTCACCGCTCTCATTACAAGAACTACGTCGAGATTTTTACAGACGGCTCTAAGACAAGCAATAAAGTCGGTTGTGGTGTTGTCATTGGTAACACCAGTTTTAGCTATCAACTGCCTAATTCATTTTCCATATTCTCTGCAGAGTTTTTTGCTGTTGAGGTTGCCCTTAACATTATTTCATCTCAGCACAGTAGAAAATTCATTATATATACAGACTCAAAGAGTGTTCTTGATTCTCTCTCTTCTAGCTCTTGTAACCTGACTTTCATCTCTATTTTAAAAAGTTACAACGACCTTTTGAAAAAGGGATTTGACATTTTGTTTTGTTGGGTTCCTGGCCACGTAGGCATTAAAGGCAATGAGGCAGCAGACAAATCCGCAAGGCAGGCTTCCATACTTTTAAACTGTCCCGTTCCTTATGAGGACATTAAGCACACACTTAAAAGCTATCTCAAAAATATGTGGCAAAGGGAGTGGAATAACCAAAATAATAATAAATTGCATGAAATAAAACCTCAAATTTCAGTCTGGCCTACAATCACCCCTAGAAAATACGATGTTATTATTACACGACTACGAAACGGGCATTCAAGATTTACCCATAAATACTTACTACTTGGACAACAGGAACCTGAGTGTCCAAAATGTCATAATAGTGCTTTAACCATTCGCCATGTCCTCACCGAGTGCCCTTGCCTTCGTCATCTTTATCGACAAAATTTTAATTCATCTTCACCCACTCTGACGAGCCTTTTAGGTGTAAATCCTCATTATCATCTGACAAACTTCTTGAAGGAGGCTGGTTTTTACTTCGACATCTGATTTTATTCTTTACATTGTTCATCCTGTTTTACATCTGTTTTATTATATACACTGTTTTTATTATTTTTGATTTTATCTTGTATGTTTTACTTAGATTTTTTACTGTGATGTTTTAATGACTTTCTGGATGGGTAAACCCATCCAGAAGCTACTTTCTCTTTTACCCTTTTGTTTGGCGCAGCATGTCCTACTTTGGACCTTGCGCCAAAAAAAGCTAACCAACCAACCAACCAACCATTATGTTTCGAGCAATATAAAAATAACATTTTTAAAGAAATACCTCTCGTAGAACGTAATGTAAATGTATTGGTATTCTTTTGGATGTGCCAGCACACAGACTAGCTGTGCTATTTATACCATTTCTTAAATTAGGGTTGGTTGGTTGAGTTTTACGTCGCACTAGTGCTGCGCGGGCAGTTGGCGACGATCTGGGACTCGCCCCTCCGGGTGGTCCAGAGACATGCCATCACAATTTTGATCCTCCACGGAGGGGATGTTTTTAAATATGGAAAACACTATAGTGACTTGAATAATCTGTTAAAAGGCATTCTTAAAAGTATTTATCAAAGTTAAAGCAGGAACAAATTGACGGAGCAAATACTTTTCAACTTTGTTAAAGGCGTTGCAAAGATCAAAATTTTTTTCTGTCTCTTTATATCGAACTCTAAATATTCTGTAGAATTAAACATATACTTTTTTGCCATTATAGAGTTAAAATAGGTGATAGAACTAAAATGCATGCAATATTTGAAAAAATTAAAAAAACAGCTGAAAATTTGTGGATATTGGCTTTTCTGTGGCTGTTTATTTTACGAAAAGAAAATTTGCGCGCGACTTTACCTGAACAAACATATTCAGAACAGCCCAACATTTTGAGCATTTTGATTTTTCCTTGGCTTTCTAAAATGATTTCGCATAGATTTTAAACTTTCCAACTATAATTAGCCATTACATCGTTTAACATTTTAATATATTTTAACTCGGAGATAGCACTTAAAATACATTTTGTTAATTAAGGTATGTGCCTACGTACAGTGAATTTTTAAAAAAAAGCATAAAATTTTAATGACACACACATATGTTTAATTAAGATGGGATACAAAACTATGAATTTAAAGGAAATTTTACAGAAATTTTCATTAACTTTTAAAGTACAGACAATATTTAGAAAAAATTTAGTGAAAAATTTCATTTACATCTCTTATAAACATATTCTAATGACTATATTACAATAATCTTTGCACAGTATAGAAATAACATACTTACCTGTGTTCTGTAGCAAAAGATTTGCTGTACTTATAAAATTTATTGAAATATTCCATACTTGGTACAAAAGCTCAAAAATAAAACTAAGAAAAATCCTCACTTCTCCAAAAAACTGTCAGTAAAATCAATAAATACAAAGAGGTTAGAATTTGCTACAGAACATGGCTAAAGATGAATAAAACATTTTGGCAAAATTTCAGTTCATTATGCTAAATACATTTTGTGAAATGAATGTAATCACAAACAAAAATAATGAAAAACAGTTTCTCAGAAAACGCATTTAAAGAATTTAATACAGCACAAAAAAATTTGTAGCCACTTTAGACTTTTAAAACTCGCCATATTTGTATGTCAAGCCCTATTTTACTTCTTTTTTAACTAATTTTGACTTTCTTTTAGCTTGTAGTTTTTTTTTTCTTTTTTTACTTTCTTCTATATTCAATAGAAGAAATTGGATTCGTAAAAATTTTCGACCTCGGATTTTTGATGGATTTACACGTTTTGAAAGCTATATAACACGATTTGACCGTTTTTAGAAAATGTCTGTCTGCCTGCCTGCCTCTGTGTGTGTGTGTGACAAAATTTTGTGGCAACTGTATCTCAAGTACTACAGCACAGAATTTCATACAAATTGGTATGTAGTTACACATTGACATAAATTAGTGCCTATGAACTTTTGGTAAAAATTGTCCAAAAGCTTGCGTTGCCATACCGCTTTTTCTAAATTTTTAACATGGTGGTGTAGGACAAAATTTTGTATAAATGCGCATAAAGAGAATTATTTTTTAATAATCATTATGGAATTTAAAAGAATTTTTTGTAATAGAGATGGCCAACTGGGGGAAAAAAAAATTGTGTATATCGGAGCCTCACCTTCCCCCCCCCCCCTCGAGAGGAGTAAATTTTCATGATGGGTATCTTTCAAAAGAGCTCGTTAATACCTTTAAAACGAATGGTTGAGCCGTTGATCTGCGATAATTTAAAGTTATCGATTTTTACTTCCTTATACAAAGTATAAGGAAGTATAGTAATCCCGATTTGCGAAATGGATTTTGTATTTCACATTGCTCGAAAACGAATGATCGCTGAATGTTGCTAATTTATACGTGTGACTTTCATGATGTCTAGTTGCACACCTGCAAGTGTCATCTTAACACGAGCTCTCGTTTTAGAGATATAAGGGATTTTACACGATTTTTCGTGACGTCTGTATGTATGTGTGTGTGTGTGTCTGTGTGTGGGTATGTCGCATAACTCAAAAACGGTTGGACGTAGAAAGTTGCGAATTGGTACATAGGTTTGTTATAACATCTAGTTGTGCACCTCCCTTTTTGGACTTTCTATGATTTTCCGTTTTGGAGATATTTAGAAAAATTAGGTTCATAATGACAAAAATTTGGCCATAATGTATCAAAAAACTGTAATAACTCAAAAACGGTTTAGACAAATCTTGCAATTTAACTGACTTTCCGATTAGCTAGACATTTGAAACTTTCAGAAAAGCTCAGAACACGTTGACAATGCATTTTTTTAATATTTTTAGCCAACTGTTTCCGATACCTGCTGCCTTCAGCAGCGTTTATGCGATTCAACAGAAAAATTATTTAACTAACTTCCCGACTAGCTAGACATTTGAAACTTTCAGATTAGATCAGAACACGGTGAAAATGCATTTTTTAAATACTTTTAGCCAACTGTATAGGGTCCCTGCTGCCTTCGGCAGCATTACCAGTTCAAATCTTGGAATCGATTTGTAACTAACTTCCCGACTAGCTAGACATTTAAAACTTCCGGAAAAGCTCAAAATACGGTGACAATGCATTTTTAAAATATTTTTGGCCAATTGTTTCGGGTCACTGCTGCCTTCGGCAGCGTTTACATGGTTCAACAGAAAATTTATTTAACTAACTTCCCGACTAGCTAGACATTTGAAACATTCAGAATAGTTCAGAAGACGGTGAATATGCATCTTTTTAATACTTTTAGCCAACTGTTTCAGGTCACTGCTGCCTTCGGCAGCGTTTATATGGTCCAACAAAAAAAATTATTTAACTAACTTCCCGACTAGGTAGACATTTGAAACTTTCAGAATAGTTCAGAACATGGTAAAATTCCTTTTTTTAATACTTTTAGCCAATTTTTTCGGGTCCCTGCTGCCTTCGTCAGCGTTACCAGTACAAATCTTTCAATCGGTTTTTAGCTAACTTTCAGAAAAGTTCAGAACACGGTGATAATTCATTTTTTAAAAATATTTTTAGCCAACTGTTTCGGGTCCAATGCCAATGTTTTTTAACATTATGTATATTTCTAAAAGTGTATAAGGAAGTCATGTGGTGTCCACATCAGATTTTTTTAATAAAAAAAAAAAAAAAAGTAATATGTATTGAGAAAAAAAATGACTTTTTTTGGATATTTAGTGTTATACTACTTCTCTAATATGAAAATCGTCTGCATTATCATGGAAGATATTTTTTTAAATAATAATTAAATTATTTTTACTGAGTGAATTTGTATAGGAAAATATAGAAGAAAGTCATGTAGCGGTCACAACATACTAGTATTTTTCTGGATAACTTTGTTGCTTGTAGAGAGTGGCGTTTCTATTTCTGAATTCGCTTTTTGTCTATTTCCATGTATGTTTTCAAACATATCTGTATTCCAGTTTATTATTTATACTATATCTTTGCTTGTAGTTATCGTAAAACCAAAAATAGAGTATTTTCGGAGTCCTAAATGTGTGGCCTATATAATGAACAAATAATAATAATAATAAAAAAAAAAATCGAAAAATTTCACCAAAAAAAAAAAAAAAAACGATTTTAGGGTAGGCGGATCTTCCTCAAGGAAGGCGGATCTTCCTAATGTCTTCCTCAAGGAGGAAGACATTTTTTTCAAATAGTGTATTTTACTTTTTTTTTAAACATAAATGATAACCTCTTCGCACATGTAGCTATAATAACATAAATAAAATTTGATGGCTTTTAGACACCTGTGGAGGCATTATAGGTTATAGAAAAGAGTATTTTTTTATTTTTAGGGGGCTAGTAAATGAGGCCCATTTGCATAAATCTTAATTCACTAAACTTAAAATTACTGAATTTCTAAATTAAGTATGGTAAGTTAAAAAATTTTATCACCTTGTAGTGATTGATAATCCATAAGGCTAACTTTTCTTTCTATAAAGCGTTTAAGGTTTTTCAGCAATTATGAAAATGACTTACATTTTTCGCCATACTGTTTTGAAGCCATTTTACGATTCTAGATGAAACAACAATTTACCTCCATAAGTAAACTTTGTTTTGTGATGCATATATTATTTTTTTAAAGCCACATAATTAATCTTTTCATTAGTCTAGTCAATATCTAAAAACATTAAATGTTTGATTTTATATAAGAAAGAAGAGGGGTTCATGTATGTGGACCTCAGGATTGAAGAGGATAAAACAGATTGCTTTTGTATAACTTTATATTGTCTAAAATTTGAATGGGCACCATCACAGTATATTAAAAAGGCATTTTCATCAGCCTCTTCGTACATTTTGTAGTGTATCTGAAAAATTTTGTGACCTATAAATTGTTTATAGGCTGTATTCTATAAGAAACTTGCTTTTGTGGGTATCTAAAAATAATTTCGCTGTGTGTTGTACAGTTAAATTTTATTAAATATACGTTAAAGAAATAGTCATTGCAGACAGTATATCCGAATTCCTTTATAAGTTTCTGTATACAAACCGATTTTGCTGTTAAGATTTATTACATGCATCAGTTTCAAAAAACATTTAAGGAAATGAGAGCGCGATTAGACTGACGGAGAGGGGAACAGAATGCATAAGGATTTTTCAGTTTCGCTAGAAAGTATTAAAAATAATCAATTGAAACACTGTTTGAACTTTAACAATATATATTAAAAATTGAGATCAACAGTTTTTTTTTTTTTTTTTTAAGGCGTATTTAAAAAAAACTTTAATGGGATTTTTTTTTTCTTTCCGTAAACTGACCATTTTAATAGTTTTTCGATAGTATTTTTCGGACTTTCATGTATGTGCTAGTTTCTGTGTGATCAATGATTCTTTCGAGGTTAAACTGATTGCTTCAAAGTTTTCTAAAAATATTGACTCTAAACTTCAGATCGGACATAGTTTGATTTAAATAGAGCGTGTACTGATTATTCTGTCATTACAATACAAATCCGCTTTTATTTGTAATTGCATTGTGATAGTATCTGAATTTTTTTTTTCCATGTGATGCCGATTTCGTAAACATTGAGTGCATTTCTAAAATTTGCACAAAAAATAACTTGGAAAATTGATATCAAAATTTGAAGAAACATCTAAGTCTGTTTTTTAAATTTACAAATTTTACCCCCCCCCCCCCAAAAAAAAAAAAAAAAAAAAAAAACTCAGCATTATGAAAACTTACTGATAAAAGCAAAGGTTTTTAAAAATAATTTTTATCAAAAGAATTTTAGTGAACAGGCCGCTTTTATCAATTTGAACGTGAAGGGGCCCTTCTTTTATGTTATTAGTATTTTGTGAAGGAGTCCTTTATATTATGTGGAAATATATAAAGGAACAGCCGAAGGATTTTTAATTTTCGCCTGGATGTGAACCCCTAGTTAGTTGATTTTCAATGTGTTCACTGCAGTGCAGTTGAAAACTGGTAATCAAAGATGAATGGCTCCTAATTTTTGCCTGGATGTGAGCCCCTAGTCAGTTGCACATGTGCCTAGTTTCCGTTAGTTCAAGAGACTTCATACCGGAAGTTTTTTATTAATTTTTTCAGTTTATTTAATTTTATTTATTCGTTGAAAATATATGCAACAGATACGTTTTTAAAAATATTGGTGATAAATCTGATTGAAAAATTAAAAATGTTAGCAGCTATGTAGTTGATTCGATGTATTCACTACAGTATGTCTGAATTTTTTTCCTTTTCCTTTATTCATTTTTGCTTATGTAAGGGGACTTGACACCCTTGAAATTTTTATATAAAAGCTTATATTTCGTTATTTTACTTTATTTTTTAAGTTAGCAAAACATTAATTATGGCTAAAAATAGTATTAATAGTAAGAATTTTCACTTCTGGAGAAGGGGAAGGTATAGATGTAGTTGTGGCAATTTAAATACTATATATATAAATGCGATCCCGTTCAAGCGAAAACTGGACACAGGACTATTCGGGCAACGCCTAGCAATTTTCCCATTGGTTTTTACCCCCTTTTACTTTTTTTTTTTAAGCCTAAAATTCTCCTACTATTTGACCAAAAATGCATATTTGAGTAAAAGTTTACCTTTGTAAAACTTTATTTTGCCGTCAGAAGTAAAATTTTTATGAAGTGCTATTCCGAAGTGCAATTTTGAATAACTTAATTAAATCTTTTTAAACTATTGATGAAATTTTTGGTCCCTCAAGTCAAGGGCCCCTGGGCCACGGCCCAGTCGGCCTGTGCATTAATCAGACCCTGATGAAACCTGTACTATCGTGTAGTCAAATGTCTGCTATTCTCGTAATTCTTTTTTCTTATACAGTGTGAGAAATTAACTTACAATGTAACAGGCGAAGGAGAATGAATAAAGAGGAATTTAAAAAATAAATGCAATTGAAGGTTTATATTATTATTAGATTTTCTTTTATTTTACTATATATATTTTTTAGAACTACCTCCCCCCCCCCCTGCATTAATTTTGGAAACTATTAAAAAAAAAAAAAAAAACTGCGAAGAAATTTTTAACGAGCTTAAAATTTACGTTTAATGTCAAAACTTTTTATTTTATTAACTAGCATCACTTAAAATTAATTACAAGTATGTACTTTCTAGAAATAATTAATTTGTAAAAATTCATATTTAAGCACTGCATGAGGTAGAATATTTTATTTTCTAACAAATCTTCTAGATATACGGATTTATTTTTAGAAAAAAAAAAAAAAAAAAAACTTGTTAGTTTATATTATTGTAATGTAATTTGATTGCATTTAAAAATTTCTTCATAAAATCTAATTTGAATATCTTTACATGCTATTGTTCAGTAATAAAATTTAAATATCCTTATTGAATAAATATTAAATAAATTCAACATTAAGTGACTTCAAAGAATTAGGCTCATAGTTTTGTGAACGCCATGTTTCACGAATTATTTAGTAACAAAGCATCTGTTTGTTTCAACAATGAATGACATTTAAAAACTTTGTAATGGTTGTTTTTAGAGCCACATTAAAATGTTTTATGCTTATTAGTTCCAGATGACGTTACTCGTTTAGTTGCCCTTCCTTTGTTACCTGTGGCATTTCCCCCTATTTTTATGCTATTCCAGATATTGAGTAACGTTGAAAAGAGCATTCTAAAATAATCAAATAGTCATAAAGAAGATTTGGGGGTGGGGGGTCTTCGTTGGTGAAACGGGATTTGTGAATGGATGGAAAAAATTGCAACAGAGCTAAATATTTTACCGCCTTTTCAATTATGAATGACATTTCAATGTAATTATTTTGTTAACCCTTTATCTACCGACGATACTTTAAAATACCTTTACTTTAAAAAGCTTATCGAGTGTAAGGAAGAAATGTCAGATATTTATAAGAATAGAAATTATATACCTCGCGTTAATCTTGCTACATAAGACTAGACGATACATGTAGCCGCTTTTGTACCAGTAAAGGTTTTAGAGTGCTCTCGCTCTTTCAACTTAGCACTTTTCACGGTCTTCACGTGTGTTCTAATTAATTCTTATATTACTTCGAATAACCTCTCACCAATCTTGGTAAAATTATAAGGAACGTAAGATATATATATATTTTCCAAATACTTTTTTTTACTTCTATATACGATAACCCCAAAGTACTATTTCACAAATTGCTCGTTAATTATTATGGTGAGGTGATATGAATAATTTTTGTTGCATAATCTTTAAATAATACTCTTAAGTAATTTAAAATATGTTTCAAATACAATTTTTGTCTGTTTCACAATGTGGTAGATAAACGGTTAATAGGATTTCATTCTCATTTTATTTTGGATGATGAACTTATTTAAATAATCTGGTGTGTCACTCACACGACTTTCTCTTACTACCCTGAAATTTAATACTATAAATACAGGTTGCAGATTAATAAGTAAGATAACGAGTACTGTTATGTAAACCTGTGTTAAACAATTCAAATTACGCTTCGGAAGAGTTTTATTTGATAATTAGTTCTGTGTGAGGGGGGCTACCGCCCCCCTCAACCCCCCGTTTCATTAATGCACCTACATTTATAAAGAATTTAATTCGGCTAGTAAAAAATTTGTTAAAATTATTTTAAAAAATTATATTTTATGATAATGCAGACGACTTCCATATTAGAGAAGTAGTATAACACTAAATATCCAAAAGAGTACATTTTATTCTCAATATTAGAAAAAAAAAAAAAAAAAAAAAAAAAATCTTAAGTGTTTTTTTTTTTTTTTTTTTTTTGTTAAAAGTAAAAAAAAAATCGACAACTTTGTTTTAAATTATCTCAGATCGATGGTTCAATCATTCGTTTTAAAGGAATTGGTGAGCGCTTTTGAAAGATACCCATCATGAAAATTTACTCCCCTCGAGGGGAGACTTCCCCCCCTAGGGGGGAGGCGAGGCTCCTACATACACAATTTTTTTTTCCCTGTTGACTATCTCTTTTTTCGTTTCATTTGGTTTAGTACAGTCTATAGACGTTAAACTCTACTTACCTGCAATTTCCCCCATAGACGTTAATGTATTAGAGTTCTCTTGATCGTCCCTGTGCACAATCCATTTGCTTGATCTTAACGATAAGTTTACTGTAGCATCCCTATATGATACACATTTAGAATACCAAGTTTGAACTTTCTGCCATAATTTGTTTTTGAAATATGCTGACAAGACAGACACACACAGAGACATACAGACACACAGACCATTTGCTAAAAACATGATTTTCGTATTCAGGGGACCTCAAAACGTGTAAATATAACAAAATCTCGCGTTCGAAAATTTGACCCAAAAACAATATTTTCTCTACCTTATGGGCAAGAGAAAGTAAAAATTGTGGGGGAAAAAATGAGTGTTTAAGTTAATTGGTTTTGCGTTGAAACCAAACATTTAACATTTTTTATGCAACAATTTTTCAACAACTTTTCCTTGTTTTTATTGGGTTTTTAAACTTTTGTTTGTTGGATATTACTCAGAAATTAAACAAATGTTTCAAATTAAGCCATATGCAGAAATCATTTTAAACTTCTTAGTAAGGATGAGTGTCTAGCTTTTTTACCTGATGAGGAGCCATGTTATTTTGACCTGAAACAATTGTTGCGAGTTTTGTCCAAATTTTATAGTGTGTACTTATAATGTTATTTATTAATTATTCGAATTTAATCAGGTGAACATATAGATGTTTCAAACCAAACATTTTTCAAAATAAAAAAATGCTGCTTTTTTTTTTTTTTTTTTTCATATTTATGTTCAGATATGTATCTAATAGCTATCTTTTGAAATTAGTTTAGCAGTTTTAAAGGAAAATATGTAATGATCAGTGATTTTTAAGGGAGATCTTGTCAGGCTATTGGATTATAGTAAAAAATTAAATGTTTATTTACTTATTTAAAACGTAAAGTATAAGGATTTCGTTTATTGCATAAATTGTAATTTTAAAATACATTTTACCCACCTGGTCAAAATTCCCGCTGAAGAATTAAATATAAAAAAAAATCCCAAGACACGGCTTGAGAGAAACCTTTCCCCTTTGTCTCACTGTCCTGGTTTTTAAAATCTACTTAACCGGAATCCCCGTTTTGAACTTGTAACTTGTTGTGAACTGGAAATTCCGTCACCTCTAACCTTATAGAATGAGTTTTGTTTATGGAGTGATCAGTTTCCCGTCTACAGTGCAATATTTCCATAAAACAACCTCAATTTGAAATAATATGTCTGTAACGTATTCGGTATTTTTTTTTTTTTTTAGCGGAAGCTCAGCCTGGGAAATTTTTTAACTTTTCCCTACTTTCTCCATACATTTTTTATCCGTATTTCCTTTCCGTCGAATTAAACCAGTTAGTCTAAATTCTAGACACACTTTTCCTTTTATTTTGAGAACCTGTTCTGGAGGGGGGAGCTATTACATTTTCTTTCTGAATCTCCAAAAAGAATGTAACCAATCTGGCTTTATTCAGGGAAGACAAGCATTAGTAGGTTATAAATCTGGGTCACCAGCCAAGTCTAACGGGTTCGAGTAGTAACGGGACATGCCCAGCATATGTTGTTATGCCGGCATGCTTTTTTGTTTTGAGGCGGTTTCGAATGCTGTGTTATGCTGATTTGTTTTTGTTTACACTTGTAGTAGAAGGTTAGTGATGTCATGACGAGTCCAGTTTCGGTTTCATTAAGCCGGTGTGGTTTAAAAGGGAAAACGTTAAAAATGTGTACGAGACAGACGAGGCTCTGGGAACTGGATGCTTTTTGTGACTGATTTGACACTTTCTTATCTTCTGACATTTAAACCATTCTTGGTCAATTCGTTACGAAATTATGTGCTTCTTTTATTTGTGTGGCTATTACATGAAAGACAAAATTTTAAATATTTTGCTACTTTATATATAAACAAAATTTTTAATGTGGAACATAAAATTATCCATTTCCTGGTTACATATTCTTTCTGATTTGGAAAAAAAAAATATATATTGCCACTTCAAATATTATTATATTTGATTTTTGATTTCGCCCTTTGCCACTTTTTTTTCTTTGTCTTGTGTGTGTGTGTGTGTGTGTGTTAATTTCTTTGCATTTTAACGTTAAAACATAATTCACAAGTGTTGGGGGTCAAATAGGCTGGAAAGAAACGTTACGTTGAACATGAATTATTGAAGTTTTTTTCATATAAAATGGCGTTTAATATTTGAAACCTTTATCCTGAGACAATGTGGGTTCTTTGACTTAGCACCATGAAGATTTCATATGAAAGCTCTTATTTTCATTTAATATTTATAAATTGAGCTATATTAAATTTGTTTAATAAAATATATATTCAGACAGCAATTCTTATGGATTTTGATATGTTTTACAGATTTGAAATTTTGAAATTTGCGTTTTCAACTTGGAATTTTCCATGAATTTATGATCTTCAAAATACTTAAGCTTCTACATAAGAAAATGCATATATTTTATGTTTAACAGAACCATACTTAAAAGAATTAGTGATGGATTTTGCAATATCTGTAAAAGAAAAAATATAAAAATAATAAAAATTAGTTTTACATTTTTTTTTTTTTTTTTTTTTTTTTTTTAAACATGCACTTTTTTTTTTCTTTAACTAATAAATTTCAAAATTCATCCCTAAATCTTTGAAGTAGGTTCTATTAAACATCCTTTTCTTGAACATCTGCGGGAGTCTTATAGTCCAGTCGAAATAGGAGAAATAGAAGAAAAAAATCGTGTAGTTTTGAAATTTTGCATACTCATAGCCAAGAGGGTCCTGAACAACATACTAAAAGTCCCCGCCCGTAGTGGGTGAGCGGGGGGCAGAGAGGCATTTAAGGGGGCCACTTTTCAGTTTTTATTAAATATCTTGAAAACTATCGCATTTAGAGACAAAATGTCAATTACAAAATTAATCTACGTACAATTTCCTAGAAAAATGTATATTGCATTTTGTTTGTATGATCAATAGTTTAGAAGATATAGGGAATGAAATAACACATTTTCTTGAAAAATTCATTTTTTGTAATAGTAAAATCAACTAAAGTGTGCAATTAAAAGGGTTCTTGTCATATATTTTCTAATGTACAAAACAAATATATACA
Source organism: Salticus scenicus (assembly GCA_963930645.1). Taxonomy (NCBI): domain Eukaryota; kingdom Metazoa; phylum Arthropoda; class Arachnida; order Araneae; family Salticidae; genus Salticus; species Salticus scenicus. The sequence goes on from OZ005659.1 coordinate 1,741,503, forward strand.
TAGGGAATATGCAAGGATAATACAGCATGTTTTCTAAGTTTTAAGTAATTTTAAGGCTACTAGGCGCAAGTGGCGGTTTGAATAAAAATCCAGATAACGAAGACCGAAAACCTATCAACATTTAAAAAAAATCGTGTAGTTTTGAAATTTTGCATACTCATAGCCAAGAGGGTCCTAAACAACATACTAAAAGTACCAGCCCGTAGTGTCTGAGTGGGGGGGCATTTAAGGAGGGCACTTTTCAGTTTTTATTAAATATCTTAAAAGCTATCGCATTTAGAGAAAAAAATGTCAATTACAAAATTAATCTACGTACATTTTCCTACAAAAATGTATATTACATTTTGTTTGTATGATAAATAATTTAGAAGATATAGTGGAACGAATTACACATTTTCTTGAAAAAATCTTTTTTGCAACAGTAAAATCAACTAAAGTGTGCAATTAAAAGGGTTCTTGTCAAATATTTTCTAATGTACAAACAAATATATACACAGGGAATATGCAAGGATAATACGGCACGTTTTGTAAGTTTTAAGTAATTTTAAGGCTACTAGGCGCAAGTGGTGGTTTAGGTAAAAATCCAGATAACGAAGACCCAAAACCGATCAACATAAAAAAAAAAAAAAAAAAATCGTATAGCTTTGAAACTGAGCACAGTTATAAGGTTAAGTCCTGTCCTGTCCTGAACAACATACTAAAAGTTTCCAACAGTGGGGAGAGAGCGGAGGAGGGCAAAGAGCATTTAAAGGAAGCACATTTCAGTTTTTATTAATATCTTGAAAACTATCGCATTTAGATAAAAAATGTCAATTACAAAATTAAACTACGTAAAATTCTATTACATTTGTTAGTATGATCAATAGTTAAGAAAATATAAAGGTTGTTTTGTATCTTACGGATATCTTACAGAAAAGTGGAGTTTTTCGATTTGTATGTTTTGACTTCCACTCTTTAAACTTGGCGCATTGCGCGCGCACATGCAGATATAGATATTTATTTGTATGAGTAGAAAATATTTAATCCGAATCCTTTTAATTACAAACTATAGTATATGTTACTATTGTAAATAACATAAAAAAAAAAAAAAAAAAACACACACACACACACACAATAGATTTGCCTATAAAACGAATAGTTATGATTTCAAAGACTGATTTTATGTGACAATTTTTCATTTTTATATATTGACATAGTTTTAGAATATTTCTTTTGCAGTGTTTTAAATTTCTGAAAAATATATATTTTTAATAATAAAAAAGTTTTTTTTATGAATCAAAAACATTTCTCTTGCACTGCCTGCAATGACTCCTCAGGGGGAAAAAAAAAATGTTAAAATGAAATGACTAGAAGTATAAAGACAAAGGCTTCAAATTTATAACACCCCTCTTTTAAGTCAGGGATTAAAAAGCAATATTACCTAAACCACAACTTGTGCCTTCTAACCTAAAATTATTTAAAATGTACAAAACATGCTGTATTTTCCTTACATATACCCTATGCATATATTTGTCTTGTGCATTAGAAAATATTTAACCAGAACCCTTTTAATTACACATTTTAGTTGATTTTACTATTGCTAAAAAGAATTTTTTAAGAAAATGTGTTATTTCGTTCCCCTATATCTTCTAAACTATTGATCATACAAACAAAATGTGATGTGTATTTTTGTAGGAAATTCCACGTAGATTAATTTTGTAATTAACATTTTTTCTCTAAATGCGATATTTTCAAGATATTTAATAAAAACTGAAAAGTGCCCCCCTTAAATGCCCCCCTACCCCCCGCTGACCCACCACGGGCGGGGACTTTTAGTATGTTGTTCAGGACCCTCTTGGCTATGAGTATACAAAATTTCAAAACTACACGATTTTTTTTTAAATGTTGATCGGTTTTGGGTCTTCGTTATCTGGATTTTTACTCAAACCACCACTTGCGCCTACTAGCCTTAAAATTACTTAAAACTTACAAAACGTGCCGTATTATCCTTGCATATTCCCTGTGTATATATTTGTTTGTACATTAGAAAATATTTGACAAGAACCCTTTTAATTGCACACTTTAGTTGATTTTACTATTGCAAAAATGTTTTTTTCAAGAAAATGTGTTATTTCATCCCCCTATATCTTCTAAACTATTGATCATACAAACAAAATGTAATATACATTTTTGTAGGAAATTTTACGTAGATTAATTTTGTCTCTAAATGTGATAGTTTTTAAGGTATTGAATAAAAACTGAAAAGTGCCCCTTTAAATGCCCCCCCTGCCCCCCGCTCACTCACCACGGGCGGGGACTTTTAGTATATTGTTCAGGACCCTCTCGGCTATGAATATGCAAAATTTCAAAACTACACGATTTTTTTTTTTTCTATTCGTCAAATTTTGGCCTTCGTTGCCTGGACTATTAGCACTTTGAAGGTCATGAAATGAAAACTGAGAAAACACAATTTAAAGATCTCAGATTTGTAAAAAATTTATCAAAAACCATAAGAAATGTTGCCTGAATATATACTTTGTAGAACAAACCTAATGTAGTTCAGTTTATAAACATTAAATGGAAATATAAACTGTCATATGAAATCTTCACTGGTGACAAGAATAATTGTGGGGCATTAATTTTGTTACTACATTTCCAAACTACATGTTTCCTGTCGCAGAAAATTCTTAACGTGTGTGTGTTATTTCAAAGAATATGTTAAATGGTAAACCTTAACTAAGGGAAAACTTATTTCATTTGAAATGTATACAAATTTGTTTATTGATATTCCAGGAATTACTGTGTAAATAAATAACACTTGTGGTTATTTAAAAGCCTTTAAACTTAAAAAAAATTTAAAATTTTCGCAATTTAACCAAATTTGTTTAGGAACTAGTTTGTGTTTTATAACAGTTTCCTTTCTTATATCTAGAATCTGCAGTATATTTTTATAAAATTTTTCCTTGGTTAAAGCAATTTCCACTACTTTACAGCTTTTCATAAAGTGATTGACGATAATTTACTAATCTAACATGGAAACATTTTTAAGTCCACATAAAGAATGTATTTGCAAAATTATCAATTTATTTTTTAAACAAAAATAACTTTCTTATCGAAATCTGTAAATTTCATCTTAAACGTAAATGAAATACACGATTTGTTTAAAAGTAAACTATAGTTAGTATGTAGATAAATGACTAATTTTATCAATTTCAACAAAACAAATGAAGCAGTGAATTCCGAATTTTTTTGTATAGGAAACAGAATTTCTTTTGAGTTTGTTGAAATTTTGCTTTTTTTTTTTAAACTTTTCTTCATATCTTTGCGTTTTGTTATGTATTTTTGTAATTTTTTTCTCTCGTCAAAATTGGGTGTCCACCAAAGAGATAAATTTTGTGTAAGAACATAGCTTCTTTAGCGTTTTGTATAAGAACATAGCATCTTTAGTGCTTTATATAAGAACATAGCTTTTTTTTGCAATTGTAAGAACATAGCTCTTTTTGCAATTATAAGAACATAGCTCTTTTTGCAATTATAAGAACATAGCTTATTTTAAAGCAATTAGTTTTGTAGTAAATGGTTTAAAACACTGTTATTGAACTGTGATGAATGAAAACGTTTGTTAAAAATAAATTGCAAAAATATGGAACAGTTTTTTTTGGGGATCGAAATTGCATACCTTAAATAAATTCGACTATATTGCAGAGAATTTATGTGCCTTACCACTACTAGAAGTTCTAAAACATGGTTTCTGAGACACCCTATATTGTAGAGAAATCCCGTGAAGTACTGGTGTTGATTGGTAAGGAATGAAAACTTTATAAACAAAAACACCATTAATGGCAAAATCATGTAACGTATAGTACATTGACAAGTAAATTGACGCAAGTAAAAAGTGACAATTTTGAATTTTTCATTAAAAACTGTCTATAAAGTGCTTCAATTACACAAAAAGCATTACATCTCTATCTCGCAAATTGTCAATGATTGACAGTTATCTTTTAGTTGATTTTTCTCAAATACTGCATTTTATAGTTATCATTTTTCTCACGGGTGTTCGATATGCTTCGAAATGTAAACACAATTTTCCACTGCACCCCCCCCCCCCAACACCGAAAATAAAGTAAGCACAAGTGTAACATGAAAGCATCAATGAAAAGTGTAATACAGTTTACTAATATCAAATGTAAACATTTTTTAAGTACATATAAATAACGTATTTGGAATAATTTGATTTAATATTTAAACGAAATATCTTTGTTCTCTTCTATAGGACTTCGTGAAATAGCAGAGGGCCATGTAGCAGCGCTTTTACTGGCTGGTGGTCAAGGAACACGATTAGGTGTAAATTATCCTAAAGGTATGTACGATGTTGGCCTTCCTTCAAGAAAAACATTGTACCAGCTACAGGGCGAAAGGCTTCTCAAACTCGAAGAGCTTGCAGAGCAACTCACGGGAAAGAAAGGAACCATCCCATGGTATGTATGCCTTTGAAATGACATAAATTTAACTCAACTTCTCCAATTATTGTAACTGCGAAATTTTGGTTAGCAATAATGTACTTTAATTTTTCTCCCGTGAATTTACAAGGTCTTTAATTTATGATTACGTATGCTCAATTTTATGCTGAAAGGAGATGTTTGCTTTTAAATTTACGTTTCGATATTTTTTCTTGGAAAATATAGAATGTTTAGATTTTCAAAACCATTTTGTTCCTCGAGGAAAGGAGAGACGAGTTAGACTCGTCCGAGGCATTTATCGATGAAATAATTTTCTCGTGGTGCCTTCTGCCGCGATTTGTTGTGGTACACTCAAGTTTGCCGTGTCTTTATGCGACACTGGTTAAAGATTAGCTAGTAAGAATAAGCTGGTACCAAATTTCTTTTAGTAACTTTGCAATACTACAGAGATAACCACACACGCAAACTGACAAGGGAACATTTTCAAGTGCTCATAACATTAGCAGCTTTATACGAGCAATGAAAGTGTACGTTACGTACTGTACTCCCGGAAAAGAAGTGTACGTTTCGGAAAGTGTTCAAATGTCAATCCCGTAAAGCTCATTTATATAGCGTCACTCTAATGTGTGTTGTGGCTCATGTGGTCAGGTACCCGGTGGCTGCTCTTCCCGGGTGATCCAACTACAGGTGTCTGCATCAAGTAAGGCTTTTTGTGCAAGCCTCAAAGTCAATTGCTGGCGAATTATTTTTCTCCCTCGATCCCAATGGGGACATGATTTAGATTTTTACCCTCACAAGTAAGTTTAAAACTCATCCATTGTCAAGCGGACAGTCAGTGTTACTTCTCTTCTACCTCAGTTTGCGAGGAATGAGCTGTGCTGTGCATATGTAATAAGGAGTTTTCTGTACTCCCCAGTGAGATATAGCGAACAATCTCTCTGAAATTTTCCCGCTGCGAAGTCTCCAAATGTATGCATGTTTGCATTAGAGGTTTCTGTACATACCATGGAGTAACAGGTTCTGAAACTGATTTTCGTGCTATTAATTTCTCCGCCGAACCGTTCTCTCTTAAGACTGGAGCTACTAATCAAATCTGTTTGGTAGAATAAAGATTTGTGGTGCCTCTGGATCAGACACATGGATCCAATTTTCTTCAATTTGTTTCTGTTATCCTGGGTTTTGCAGCTGGGGTTCTCTGCGTGATTTTGCCTCGAGCTGTGCGGTGAAATGTTTATACGCGCTGTTATCGAACACATCAGAGGTACTATTTCGGACTGAATTATTTAAGAAGAGCCTGGTCAGTTCACAGAGTATATGTTAACACTCCTATTAAAATATATTCCTTAATCGAGCAAAAATTTCTTTTTCATAAGATTTTACAATAAATTACTCTTAATATCTACTAATGCAACAACAACAACAAAAGAATTAAAGAATTGTTGTCGCTGAATTAATTCTCCTGATTAATACAATTTAGGTTGTTTTGCTGGTATAGAGAATACCTAAAAAATTTTCAAATTATTTCCTTACAAATCCTTGTAATTTGCGTATAGTTTAAAAATATTATATTTAATGTGCTTTGAAACTTATTCTTCTATGTCGTGTAATAGTAATAAATTCTTGTCAACGTATCTATGGGTATTGGTTTTATTGGGCTGAATTCTTCATCTTTTGCTGTCATGGCAATCTGCAAATAATATGAATATTTCATTGCATGTTGCATTAACTTAATTTTACATAATACAATAACTAACAAAAGAACTAAAAATTTAGAAAATAATTTTAGCAAATTTTAATAAGAAATTTATAATAGTAGTACCTATATAGTCTTTCTTCTTTCTAGGTATATTATGACCAGTGAACATACGATGGAACCTACGTTAGAGTTCTTTGAGCATCATAACTACTTTGGTCTCAAAAAGCAAAATTTAAAAGTATTTGAGCAGTACATGTTGCCTTGTTTGACAGAAGAGGGCAAAATCATAATGGAAACACCATGGAAGATTGCAAAAGCTCCAGGTAATTAGATGCAATAAAAACTAGAAAAAATTTACTAATTAGTAAAATCAATGTCCCAAATTTTGAAATATTTTGATGAATAGTTTTGTTGGAGATCTTTTAAGTTTCATAATTACATCACTGAACTTTGAAAAACAATTGTCTGTAATATTGATGGCTGCGTAATTTATGCTTTGAAGGGAGAAATGTATAAAGTTGAACAATATTTTAAGTTGTTTTATGCATGACTTTAGTACGGATACTTTGAAAAAATATCTGTATTTTCAAAGACCTAGAGTCTTCTCTTCGTCGCCTACTAAGGCGGGAGAGATCAAATCAAAATCGAGCGTTAGCATAGCCGTTTACCATGGTTTTCTTTGAAACTCGTGTGAATATGGGTTTAAACCTTTTAAGAGACCCCCTACGAATAACATATAACCCACGTTTAGGTCTCTACGGCAAACAAATTAGCCTTAACCTACACAATCTTAGTTTCCAGTGGCTTTATTTTTCCCTTACTGTAATTAAATTACTTTTAAAGATGCCAGGAAGGAAACATCGCCAAAATAAAAACTTTGTGGCTTTTGATTGTTCTATTCTATCATTGAAGTTCTCTTTTAGTCTATAACAGCGGTTCTCAAACCTTTTGCAGTCGAGGCTTATTTAAAAGACTACGTATGTGCCGATTTGATTTGTGTAATATAAAGTTATTAAAATATGGTTTATAGAAATAACTCTGACAATTTGCTTTGGAATTCTTTCGGGTATCCCCGTAGAAAAACTATATAGCTATACCTTTTTTCAACAGGAAGTATACCTTAGTGAACTTGCATAACATATCAGTTAAAAGGAATTCTATGAATATTTATGGAAGTTAAATCGACAGACAGTCGGACAGACATATCAAACCAAAATCAGTTTTCAATTTTGTTGGAAAATCTTAACTTAAAGAATGCACTTGACACTTATTTTTCTGCACAAGAAAATAAGCAAGTCAAATGGACAAAAATTAGCCCCTTTTAACAATCATAAAGTTTATTTTCTCGTGCGTAACAGGACACAAAAGAAAGTTTCAGCTTATAAATTTCAATGTTGCTAAGCAATTTTTATTCACTATTCAACAAAATACATGAAACATACAAAATAACGTTTAACGCTTTTTTTTTTTTTTTTAATGTATAAATTCTCCAGTTAATATAATTTAGACAATATTTAAATTCCATTAAATTAAAGTAAAATTTGTTGCTATGGTTAATGAGAATAACACAGGAATTAGGATTTATTTTATTTTTTTATTTATCTTTTTATTTTATGTTTATTTTTTTTTTTTTTTGTGTGTGTGTATTGAGGCTGGCTATGAGTGAGTATCAAGGTCGTCCAATCCCCATGTCAACCTTTGAAGAAAATAATCCCTATTATTATTCATTAAATAATGCATATTTTTAAATTTTGTTTTCCTATTCAGAAAATTCATGATTGTTAAACTGTCTCATTTTTAAAACTTTCGATATTTTGAAGCTTGTAAAACGCGAAATTTTGTATTTTACAACTTCAACATAAGTTTGAATAACTTTTATTTTGTAAATACCAGCTTGTTGTCATAAGGCTACAAGCTCTCCAATTTTTCCGAGTAACAACAGTTAAAATTAGCTAATACAGAGCATTCGTCAATGTGAGCAGCAGTCCTATCTTGTCCACTCGAACACATAATACACAGACAGGAGAGTCAGGAATGTTAAAACGAAGTAGGCAATAGTGTCCAGTCAACAGTCTAAAATTGGCCACCGCGGTTGCATGGAATTTGTGCTGAGGATACTCCAGGATTTAGCATAGGAAGAGTTTGCTGCCGCTATGTGAAAGGTCCGTCTGTAAATTCTACTTTAATCTCTAGTTTTGAAGAATGAAAGTGTACATTTCTATGTGATTTCTGAATTAGGCTGCAACCTTTTTTTGCAAGAGGATCGGCTCCCTCGTTTCCCTCAATACCACAGTGGGAGGATACCCATCGGAAATGCACTTTCCATTGGATAGGTGGAGATGTACTGTTGGACGCAAGGGCTTTTATTCTACCGATTAGATTACAAAGCGAAGAGCAGATGTCTAATCAGAGAGGATCAGCTTTTCCAAATGAATTCTGGCGAATAGAAAGTTGAAATTTCCAGAGTAATGGCACGGAGTGGTTCAAGGCAATGGTCATTTTTATATTCTGATTTAGATCCAGTTTTACATTATGGTCTATATAATCCAAGGGGTTAACATAAGAAAACATTCATCAAATATATGTAAAAAATTGCGTTTAAACCAACGTTTTAATAATACAAATTCCGCATTCAAATCTGCCTTATGGCATTGGGCGTTACGATACCACAGACTCACACATTCACATAAAAGCTTCAAGCTTATAACATCCCCCTCTTTTTGTCGGGAGGATGAACATACCTTTTTAAATATATAAATTTAAACATGTCTTGTAACGGGTTGATTTCGTTACAAGATATATGTCCCATGAAAAGAAAAAAAAAAAAAAAAAAAAAACTTATGCTTTACTCCAAATGTCTCTTAATCAAAGTTTTCCTTTCTCATAATCGTAGTCTCTAAGCAATATGTGTATGATTAGGTATTTTATTTTCTTGAAACTGCCATTAAAACTTTTGGATGTAATGTATTTTTTCCTCTCTCTCAGATGGAAATGGTGGCTTATTCCGTGCTCTTCGCCAACGGGGTATTCTAGAAGACATCACAAAAAGGGGTATCAAATACGTACACGTCTACTGTGTGGACAACATTCTGGTCAAAATGGCCGATCCTATCTTCATAGGGTACTGCATTAGCAAAGATGCCAACTGTGCAGCCAAGGTAATTAAGAATTTTTAATATAAAATGTGTGCAACACATTAAGATATTGAATAACTATGCAAATTAAAGCTTAGTAACACAACAGTTGTTTTTGATAAAATTTCTTCAGATTTTCTAGATCTGACAGATATTTATTTTAGGATTACAAACGCATTTTTTCCTCTAATATATTGCTGTTACTGGCGCCTTAAAAAGTAAGATGTTTTTGAAAGCTTCTACATATAAAGTTTCAGCTAGAACCATGCTTGTGATGCTTCCAAAGGCTCTCAATAACTTTTCTTATTTTTTGGGGCACCAATCAAATTATTCTACCGATTATGTTTCTACTTATATTTATATTTTTTGGCTTTTATTAATAATACATGCAAAATTTTCGAAAAATTTTGTACACTTAAAAAAAAAAAAAAAAAAAAAAAAAAAAATTCTTGACATTTTACACGAAAAATCAGTAATTTTTCTGGTTATATATAAAAGATATGGTGCTCAAGTTTATTAGATTTTAATTTGATCACCCTCTGAAAATGTAGCAAAAATTGTGCACAATCTTTTAAAAGCTAGCAAATTAAGATTTTCGTGCCAAAAAAAAAAAAAAAAAAAAAACTTTTTTTTTTTTAACTGTGGTATTGTAAATGAAAACATTTAATATATATGTATGTGAAACAGGATTTGCCTTTTTAGTTTATTTACAATAAATACAACTTAAAATAAAAAAAATATATATATATCAAGCAATGTGTTAAGTCGAGGTTCAACATACGATTTCCTGTTTATAAAAAAGGGTCTTTTAATCAACTGGAGTTACAATGCTAACCTTGATTATAATACAAATTAATGTAATGCATTAAGTAATGTATTACATTAATTCATTATTTTACGATGACACCATGACAAATAATTCAGTTTCAGGCAGTCTTAAAAATAAACTCATATTTAGATACTTATATTTTCTCATAAAATTTTCACCAATTCATATTAATATAAAATAAAAATCAAAATGTGTAGTCAAATGTTTACATTGCACTGGGAGAGAGAAAAATATCTGCATTAAGTGAGTTTTAAAAGCATTCTTCTACAGTTTTCTCACGTGTGTACAAAAATAGATTTCTCCCTAAGTAAACAAAAGTGTCTAAATCGTATCTTTAAATATCTCTCGCCAGTGTCACTGTCTTGGCAATATCTAGAGTTCTTGACTCATAGGTGGCATTGGTATTATTGAAGATCAGTAACTAAAGATTTTGGCATGGAGTTAAGATTGTTTTTTAAATATAAATAGTTTCCTGCAGCTGATAAGACATCTTAGATTAAATATTTCATATAGCTTATTACTTAAACAACTTTCTTATTTATACGTTATGAATTTACTTTCTGTTGAATGCATTGATAAGATATTTAGAAATAAACAGGCGCTTTCTTTAAAACTTTTGAATAGATATAATTGTTTATTTTTTTCAAAATGTCTTAACTTTATTATTGCTCATTGAATATTATTTCGAGTTATGTACTAGTTTTATTTCAAAAGGTTTTCTAATAACAGAATGGAAAGAAAGGGTAACTTTCAAAAGGTTTTCTAATAACAGAATGGAAAGAAAGGGTAACTTTAAATTACTGTTACATTATTGAATATTGAAAAGAAAAGATTAAATATATAAATATCGTTAAAGAAAAGTAAAGGGAAAAATAAAAGGCTCGTTTGTAAGAATACAGTGTACATTTTATAAGGTTTCATAAATTAGCATATTTATCTATGTACTTTTAACCATCTGGTAGCTGAATGCTTAGCTAGGCAGAGTCGAATCTAGCCCTACAGGAGCTAAATTAGAATTTTAGCTATGGATGTCAACAGTAGTTCGGAATGCACTTAGTACAGCAGGTTTTGGTCTAATTAGTCCCAATGTGCAGAAAACGATCGTAGAACGACAAACCAAATTATGTGCACTTTATGAAAATTGTCTAATCGCCCGAAAATGTGGTGTGTTTAAGTACTGATTAAAGATCGAATGGTGTTGAGTAATTTATATATATATTTTTTTTTTTTTAATATCTTGTGCTATTTTACTTTAAGAAACAAAGAAAAAAAAATCAGGAATTATACAAAATTATAAATGATACTGAAGTATGTTACACATTGGGGAGTGTGATATTTAACCCAGGTTTAAAAAAAAAAAAAAAAAAAAAAAAAAAATAACTGCAGGTATTTTGGACTTCATATATAAATAAATTTTGCAAGTATTTTAAAGGTTTTCACAGTTAATGTTTTTATTTTGAATAAAAATAAATACAGTAGGTTTCATTCAGGAGATATTCGGGCTTTTTAAAGATTCCATATACAGGTTTACCCGAAATACCTGTATGGAAAATATAAAAAGTCCGAAATACCTGCAAGTTTTCTGAAGAAACCTTTAAAAATCTTTTGTAATTTTTTTTTTTTTTTTTTTTTTTTAAACATGGGAAGTATTAAGGAACACACATACGTTTAAGTTCCGATTGAAAAATACACAGTGCCTGCATTATTTGATACTTTTACATACTTGAGTTTATAACGAAGTACTACGTACCAAGTACAGAAAAATAATTATCAGGATTATACCATAGTTGGTCCATAATTATAGCGACATTTGGAATTCTATACATCAATATGATTTGAAATTACCTTTTTTTAAAGTTAATAGAAGTCTATGTTTATTCTCTTTTTAAAATCTTTAGTGTATTTTGTAGGTGGTGGAGAAGGTCGTCCCCACGGAAGCAGTTGGCGTCGTGTGCAGAGTTGGAGGCAAATTCCAGGTCGTCGAGTACAGCGAAATCTCCGACGAGACTGCCAGAATGAGGAATCCCGACGGCAGGCTCACTTTTAATGCCGGCAATATTTGTAACCACTTCTTTACGGTCGATTTCCTCCACCAAATTGGCAGGTATGACTTTTTTTTTTTTAAGACTTTCTGTTTGGCAAAAGCTTAAATATAGTGTTTCAGTATAGTGTGTTGTAGGCGATATTTAAAATCATGGTGCATCGTTATTTTTTAAATTTTACATTAAGAAATTCTGATCTAATACTTGTCTTTATGCAAATATTGATAGCTTGCTTGTTTTGTTACAATAGGATATGGAAACATCCTCTATAAGAACGATAAACACTGTAGACCCGTTTCACGGGCCCACCAGTGGCCGATGTAGATGGGAAGTGCCGGGATCGATCTCAGGTTGCGCTCATCGACCTAGCCGTTCGGAGTTTTCCCGTGTTTTTCTCCTAAGTTCCTAAATACGGGCTGGGACCCCTTAGAAAGACCCCCACGGAGAGCATTCCATCTATGGGCCTAAGTCTCTAGCGTAGTCAATCGGCCTTAACAGCCCGCTTCACTTACCGTCGCCGGAAACCCAAGCCAATGTTATTCTATGGGAAACTTTCTTTACTTATATTAACTAATGCATATTTTTTAATTCTGTTTTCACATTCAGAAAATTCAAAACTGTTAAATTGAGACCCTTTTTTAAAACGGATTTTTTTTTTTTTTTTACTTTAAATATTTTATTTTGAATGTGTAAAATATGAATTTTCAATGTGAAATTTTACATTTACAGTTTCAAAATAAAATATTAACATATATATATATCCGTTTTTAAAAAAGGTCCATCAGTTTAAAAATTGTGAATTTTCTGAATGTGAAAACGGAATTTAAATACAGTAACCGCCGCTTAATAAATTCATTGGTTAATAAAATCAGCCGTTTAATCTGATCAAATTTCCAGGACCGGAATCAAATCAATGCAAACTAATTTTAAAACCGCCGGTTAATAAACTCAAAAAAAAAATCTCTTCAGCGGAAAAAATGTGATTTATGCACTCTTAACAAATTTTTATTTACACTGATATTTTATTTTTAAAATAAAATAGAAAAGAAAATACAACAATCCCTCCATTATCTCTCTTGGTCGAAAATTTTACATTTAGAGCAATTAAACACGCCTTATCACTTGTCTTAGTAATAATTTCAAGGAATAAGTTACAAATTTGATTTGATTCGCAAGTGATTTTTAAAAATGTTTAATTAAAAGACAATTTTTAATTCTTATTCTGAAATAACTTAAACACAAAAAGCTTAAACGGAAAGATTTTAAATTTAAAAGAAAGGCGTGAACTTATAACAAAGTATTGATGATTTTCCTCAAAGGAGAGCGCATCGAAACTTGGGATGTGTTTTAATTTACTTATTTTCAAGAAACAATCAAATAATTATCTGTTAAAAATTAATATTGTTTATCAGTGCCATTATTTGGTACCTTTTGAAATTTCTTTCCAAATTCAGGTAAATAGTACCTTTTTTTTGAGTGCAGGAACGTTCGCCTGATATAAAAATCAGCCGAATAATAAAATCACTTTTGCTCAGAACGAATGTTATTTTAATAAGCGGTGGGTACTGTATACGAAATTAGTTAATGAGTTATAAGTAACCAAAATTTCCCATAAAATAATATTAACTTCAGCTTCCAGCGACCGACGGTAAGTGAAGTGGGCCGTACCCACAGCCAACTAACCCGTTTCAAGAGTAAATAAGCTGTAGTGAACCCCAGTATTCAATATAAATTTTTTAGGCGATCAAAATGTAGAATAGGGTGCAGATGACCATATAAAAAGACAGATTGAATACACTGCAATTATTTGATAAAATTCTTTAGAAAACCTTTTTTATACATTACTAAAAATGTAATAAATACTTTTGATAAATTACAACATATAACTATTGTTTTGTACCAAAAATAACTCATATTTTAATACTGGCAACAGTTTTAATGTAAAATGTTTTTAATAATTTAACAGAATATTTATTTTTATGTATAAAAAAGAACAAAATTAAAAGCAGACGATCAGCATTTCCTACCTGCGGCTTTGGCGTAAAATATTAACAAAATATAGACCTTCTCACCCTTCCCTCCTCAAAAAAAAAAAAAAAACCTTTTTCGATACTGATTATTATTAATTTTCTTTTCTTAACTTTTTTCTCCCCCCCCCCCCCCCCCCCAAAAAAAAAAAAAAAAAAAAAAAAAAAAATCTGGGAAAAGCTAAATTTAGTTTAGTTCGGAAGACTATTAGTTTTTTTTTTTTCCAAATTATAACATCGCTTTCAAATTATTCAATTATATTTCTGATAGATTTTCGATTTCGATAAATGCTCAACTATTGTAAAACTGGTATCGTAAAAATTCGTAGATTGAGACTGACAGTCCTCCGTACTAATGAACCTTTCAATTTTCAGCATTATAGACCTTTCGTTGGAGGCCCAACATCCTCAACAACTACAACGAGGAATGCCACAGTGGAAATGCTCGTGTTTGTGTTTCGCGGTCCTTTCATAAGTAGATAGCGCCACGTTTGGTCCATATTTGCCATAAGCTTGTTGCCGTTACAAGAATTAGGATTTCAATTATTTGTTCGTTGTTCACTATTTGCCATAGAAAATGGAGTAATCACCACCTATGGTTTGTGTACAGGGACACCCGAAAGTATTCCAAAGATTTGTTCTATGAGAGGTATTTCTATAAACCAAATTTTAATAACTTTACTTTGAACAAATCTTAATGAAATTGAAATATGTTATTGATGTGCAAAAAAGAATGCCTTCTACAGAATGTAGTATGATTAGCATTAGATTTACATGGCCACGCAAAAATAGGCAGTTACATTGCGGGCTTTTATTGGAAATTTGCTGGAATTACACTTTCGTTTATATTAAGCAATTTAACACCTTTTAACATTCTTTAAGTGTGAATATGATTTAAATTTGTGTATCTGTCTGACTATCCATCTGTCTGGCCGCCCCCAGTGTCCATAAATATTTTCAGAATTTTTAATCAATTATGTTATTCAAATTTACTATAGGATGTTCCCTATGTTAAATGGCATTAAGAGGTCTTGTGCAACTGGTTTCTGTATAAGGACACCACCAAACATGCCAATGCATTGCATTTTAGGACAGACAATTTTATAAATTACGTTTAAAGAACTTTCTATTGTAAAAATCATAAAGAAATTAACGTTTATTGTTAATATGCTAACTTAATATTTTGTATGGAATATGATTTTGTTAACCTTCAGATTTACACTAAAATATTCAGATACGTTAAGGGTTGCAATTAGAATATAAGGGCTGCGTTTTTTTTTTTTTTTTTTTTGAGCATTTTTAGCACTTTCTAACAATGTTTAAGAATAATTAGGGATTGAATTAGTGTATCTGTATGCCTTTCAGAACTACTATTTGTTCGTTGTGTGATTACGTTGGCAAAGAGTATTGGAAGTTATACGATGCAAAAATTACATACATTTGGAAAGTGTTAATAATCATTGCGTACCGCATGATTTTTCGTGCTTCTTTAAATATTTTTGAAATCTTGATATTTTAATTATGAAAAGTTTTATAGTTTTTTTTATATAAATATAAGGAGCTAAGGTGGGGAGGGGGGAGAGTTATCAATTTCTATAAATTGATAATAGTAGCAAAAATGATTTATTCGTTATTTTGAATATGAAACATTTTTAAATGCTTATTTTAAATGATTTACAAATAAAGAGGGTGTCTTAAGAACGAGGTTCAAGCATAAAATTGTTTGAAATGTCTGAATAACGGTTTACTTTGAATGTCACATTCATACTTGTCATTTATAAATTGCTGTTTACGAAATAAACACGTGGCTGTACCAACGATTACCATCCCTTCTCCATTCTGAAACCTTTAAATATATCTTTAAACTTTTTTTTTCCTTTTATTTATTTACAGTACAATTGGTTTTTTTTTTATTCATTTTTATAAATTTGTGCTTTTGTGTTAGCTAGTATATTTTGATTAAATTACACATAAATTATACACTGTCAGGAAATATTTTATGCACTTGTCATGTTTTAAAGATTAAAAAGTAATTTTAGGGAAAAAAGAAGCCTAGTAGAGAAAAATACAAAACAATGCTTAATTTCGAAACACATGCTGCATGTGTTGAATTACCTTAAACTCTACTTATTTTACTACGAATTTTGTGCTTATAACATAACATATCTGTATTATATATATTTAATTACATCATTATTTAAATAACTTATGGACTTTTATCATTCGACTGAATTTAAGAGTTCATAATGAGGGTAATTTGTTGTGTAAAAAAGAAAAAATAATAATGCATAATTCTATGGGGAAAAAAAATTCATTCGCACAAAATTATTTTTATAAGAATAAAGGATGTGAAAAGAGCATTATGAGTAATTGGCTTTTTACGAAATTTAAAATTTTTTAAATATAAAAAGAAACTATATCTCTGTGAAAACTACGAAATAGGATTTAAGGAACACTATAATATTGTCTTTAACGGCCCTCTGCACTTACCGTCGCCGGTAGCCCGAGCCAATGTTATTCTATGGGGAAATTTTCTTTACAAATAACTTATTAACTAATACATATTTTTAAATTCTGTTTTCACATTATGAAAATTCCCAACTGTTAAATTGACGGATCTTTTTTGAAAAAGTATTTTTTTAATATTTTATTTTGAAATTGCAAAATGAAAAAAAAAATCACATTGAAAATTCGTATTTTGCAGCTTCGAAGTAAAATATAAAAAATTAAAAAAGTAATTTTTTAAAAAAGGTCCATCAATTTAACATCTGGGAATTTTCATAATGTGAAAGCAGAATTTAAAAATATGTATTACTTAATAAGTTATTTGTAAAGAAAAATTTCCCATTGAATAACATTAGCTTCGGCTTCCAGCGGCGGTGAGTGAAGAGGGCCCTTAATTGCTTTTTCTCAGCTTTTATGATAACAGCAGTTGCATATTTTTTAATTGCCTAACTTTTGATCATTTTCGTTATCCTTTTTCCCTTTACAGATTTTTCTTTTTCAAAGCTTTAGTTAAATTATGTACTTTCTGTTCCAGCGGCGATAAAAGGTTAAAACACCACATGGCAGCCAAAAAGATTCCTTATGCTGGGGAGGATGGTAAAACAGTGAAACCTTTGAAGCCTAATGGAATAAAGCTCGAAAAATTTGTATTTGATGTCTTCGTCTTTTCTGAGTAAGTTAACATTGATAGTAATGAACATTTTTTAGTTAGACGTAAGGAATATTTCTCTTGAATTACTTCTAATATAATAACGGTCGATATATCTGTACTGATAAGTATAAAGGGTTTAAGTCCAAAAATGTCGATTTTGAGTTAAGTACATAGTCAGACTCAGAAAAATATTCTCAATCGATTGGTATAAAGGATTTAAGTCTATGTCATTTAGTCTTTGAGAAAATAGATTGGTAAAAAGACGTTCAAATCAGAAATTTACCATTCATGTATGGTATAAAATATTTAATTCAGTTTTTTCCTGTTTTTAAATGAAGGTTGACAATCACTGAATGGTATAAAGGGTCTAAATCAACATAATCCCTTTTCCCTAATCGATTCATCCGATTTGTTTTTAGACAGTTTAATTTTATTTTTCGTTTCCTGAAAAATCAAGAATATGGACTTAAATCCTTTATACTTATCAGTACAGATATAATAACTTGGTGATCGATTAGTAATTAAATTTAACATATTACATATTTATACTGGAGCTTACGTGCTAGAAAATAAATGATACGATGAATGACTATGATTTTCTGGCTAATCAAAGATTACAAATTTGCCAATTTTTGCTGAATGATCTTTTTGAAACAAATACCATAGATGCCAACATTTTAATTTATTCCGGAGTATTTTTAGTCCCGTCTTTATTTCGCACCACTTTATTTATAGAAAAATTTTCTTTAATATATAGCTTTGAAAAAAAAAAAGAAAGAAAAGATTAAAATAAGTGGTATGGAATAAAGGCGGGGCTAAAAATACTCGGGAATATATTAAAATGTTGTTATCTATGCTAATACGCTCTTTTACTAGAAAGAGAGCAACATAGCGACTGTTTATTGCGCATTAATACATTTTGTTTTGTTTCACAGTAAATGTAATAGATAGCGCCACTGGTATATAGCATAATTCTGCTTGTCAAGAATTAGTGCAGTGTGTAAGTTGTGAAAAGCTAAATGTATCCATAATTGCTGATACTTATTTTATATTTGAATTAGTTTTAATGTATTTAGTTTATTATTCGTGGAATTAACCCGATAATATAATTTTAGGAAAAAATTGAATCTAATGAGAAAACACATCTAACTCGTTAAATCATCTTAATGCTTTTTCATGCAGCGTATATGTTTTGTGAAGTTCAGAGATCCATGCGACAAATGCGGTGCTATTGAGCGTCAGATTGTGTGTGGGGAGGGGGAGGTTCGGACGTCCGACACAAGAGAGAAAAATTAGATTACTTTTAGATTATTCTGAAAAAGTGGCGCAAAATGATCTCTTAGCTGTAACAAAACACTCGACTATCCTTGGAACTTTATTATGAAATAGCCAAGAAAAATATTGTCTTGCAATATTTTTTTTAAAAATTTATAATGCAGAGATCTTACACTAATAACGCTCCGATCTCAGGAGCCAACTGTTGGCACACTAGTGTGTACTTTTCCAGTGTTTTTCACAAATTTGTAACAATAGATCTACTTTTCGTAGGCATCGATATTATGTAACCTAATTCATGTTCCTTTTAAGCTAAATAGTTGGATTATATATATATATATATATATATATATATATATATATAATGTGTGTGTGTTTGTTATTTTTTTTCCCCTTCTAAAATAAGATACTGAATTCTGCAATGCTGTGTTGATTCTAATAGAGTTGATTCTAATAATTTTCAAATAATATTCTTTTATTAGCTTGACCAGTACTTATGAATGAAATGGTATCTTGAAATTAATTTTTAACCTCTTCACACCCGATTGATTTAAATTTTGCAGCATGTACCTCTTGAAGAACCTGATAATTGGCAGAAAGCAGATCTCGTCATATTTCAATAAAAGCGCTAAGTATTTGAAGTATAGTTTTATTACTTACTTACACACGCGCGCGCAAGCACGAACTTTTTTTTTTTTTTTTTTTTTTTTTAAAAGGGGAAAATTTACAAAGCCCCTAAATTTTTTTTATGAAGGAATTGATTTCGATTACGAGTTAATTCTTTTGTATAATTTTTATTTGTTTTAATTTGGTTCATACGTAATATATAATTTATATATTATGATAACGAATGTAATGATGTTAAATTAAATCGCAAAACTTTACTTTTAGTAAATTTGCTGCCTGGGAAGTTCCAAGGGACGCTGAATTTTCTCCTTTAAAGAATTCAGACGATAGTCCTAAAGACACCCCGACGACAGCGAGACTTGCCTTGTATGCCTTGCACAGACAATACATTAGAGAAGCTGGGGGGCAGTTCGCTGATGAGAAGCCAGAATCCTTTGTTTCTGTGTAAGTAGATATAAAAATAACTAACCAATTTTAAGCTTATACTAATCATAGTTCTAATAAGACACTTCTTCCTCTATATGAAATATATCGATGCATTTCAGTTGGTTTTTTGGTCCTTTTACTGGGTTCATAAGTTTCTCTTAATTTCTTTGTAGGATGTTGCGACAGATTGTTTTCTTGACATTGTCAGTCTTTTAAAGAAAAGTAAAGAGATATCAATGTAAAAAATGCCCTGAATAAAATCTTGGTTTTATTTTTCTTTTATTCTTCCCAGACAGACTGAGATTTGTTTGAATAGACATTCAGTTCAACTACGTAATTAGTTTTAGAAACAAGAAATCAAAGTATATGCTGTTGATAACAATTACTGGCAGAAAAGAATATTCAACTAAAATAATCTGCAGAACTAAATCTATAGATGAAACTATCTATATTCACAAAAATCATTAATTTTAATTTACCCTCTGTCAGATTTTTGAAAATCTTATATAAAATCCACATTCTTTTAAATTTCACCTAACGTTTTCATAGAATAGTTTTTCTCAATTTCATATTGGTTAATCTCTCTAAATCCCTACAGTTCCCTTGGCTGGTTGGTGTCCGTATGAAGAATTTTTCTTTGACATATTAAGGAGCACTAATCTGTTCTTGCTATACTGCACTGATGGTTATGCATAAAACAACGGAAACTGCAATATGCATTTTTATTTATTATTTGCAGTTTTACTGTATCTTTGCACTTGTAAAAGAAAAATTTTAAAAGAAAAGCCAATTAATTTGACCCGTTGGCAAGAGATTTGTTTATGCCGAATTCTGATGAAAACCAAGTTTAATTCAAATCTATTGAAAAGTAAAAATTTGCAGAAAAACTTCCAAAGGAAGTACCTCTTTTGAAGAATTTAATTTCGAAAGATCATGATCTTTTACTTTAATTAGGGACCAAGAGTAGACTTTTCTGAGCTTCAAGTTACTACTGGAAACTACTGCAAAGATACTGTAATGTTAAGACTTCGATCCTTGCCAACGGTTGCTTGCCTTGTTATTCTATGGAGAAATTTGTTTACAGAATTACTCATTACCTAATGTATTTCTTTGAATTGCGTTTTAACACCCAGAAAACTCCTAACCGTTAAATTTGTACTAGTTTCCCAAAAACTGATTTTTAAAATTTTATTTTAGAGTTGAAGAATGCGAAAAAATTACCTTAGTGCATATTTTAGATGTAAAATGAAACGGTAAAAAAAAAAAAAAAAATCTTTAAATAAAATTTTGGTAAACGAGGGTGAATTTAAAGAAAAGGAATTTTCTAAATGCGAAAACGAATTGAAACAAATACATTGAGAAGTGAGTCGTTCTGATTTAATAAAAACAAATTTCCTAGTTGTCGGCAACGATAAATTTCGTTAATTCCGTGCTTAATGAGTTCCTAGGTTATGAAAGAAACTTACTGCCCAAAAGTCATGTTTTTAGCTTCAGCAGTTTGTATTCGGCGTTGATATATATATATATATATGGTGTTTTTTAACTTTGATGTCATTTTAATTTTCTTTCTGTATTTTTTTTTTTTTTTTTTGTCCCCGATTGATATTACCTTTAAATGCAACTTCAAACTTGCAGAGCTCCAAAACGTTATTCTTATTTTGCATCAAAACAGTCTTTCATCGATAATATAAAAAATAAACCAAAATAGTCTAAACATTACAGTAAAATGCATTTCAAATATTAGTATAAAATTTAAGCAAACACTTTCCTTTCCTGAAATACATAACAATTCAATAGTCTTGCAGCTACTATTTTCGAGAAATAACTAAGCAAATTTTTGCAATGCATGGTGTTTGCTTAAAAAAAATTATCTTAATATTTTGTCTTGTAATAAAAAATGCAGTTGGTTTTTAACTGCTTGACTTGAAGAAAACAAACCTGTTTTTGAGGATGATCGAGAAAAATACTTACTAACAAGAAGGGAGGGGGGGGAAAAAAGGGGGTAGTTTTTTCTTTTTTTTGGCTGATAAAAGTTTGCTAATTTTTTACCCTTAAAGTAAATTTTTAATTAGTATACATTTTATGTCATTATTTTATTTATTTTTTTAAGTAAGCTGAAGCTAGTAACTGACATCGTGACATGTAACCTAGATTTATAGCATAATATGAAAAATTCGTTAACTTTTATAATAGTTAACGATTCAAAATAACTCTTCAAAATTTTAGATTTAAGGAATAGATTCAGTAGCGGTAATGGCGCCATCTAGGAAATAATTATGCAAGAGAACGCACGCCATATCAATACCAAAAAACTCTTTTTAGATATTTCTGTAATAATATTTAAAAATATTCGGTAATTTTTATCACTTTATCGGTTTAGTATTAAATTACTTATTTATTTTTTTAATGTATTACAGAGACTTGAAAAATGGAGTTAATGGAGATGAGAAGAAAGAGTAAGTGGCAAATTATATTTTTTTAATGTCCCCCCCCCCTTCCCCCCACCTTAAAAAAAAAAAAAAAAAAAAAAAAAAAAAAAAACACTTTGATATTTTGTGTCGTGTGTGTGTATATATATATATATATATATATATATATATATATATATACACATATAGAATACTTTAACCTCTAAATTTTAGTTTTCACAAATTAGGTTTCTGTATAAATTCAAATTGGGACTTGTCCTAGAGAATTACTTTCATTCGACACTTTACTTCTTTCTTAAAATGCTACGTTAGAACACGAGTAAAAATGTATCGTCGGTTATGATTAGTTGCTTTTATCTGCTACAAAGTCACATCGAGTGAGAGAGAGGACCGCTTAACGAGCTCTCTGAAAACATATTTTGTGTATATCGTATATTTAAACATCTTTCGTTTGGTTCGCACGTTTGATGCAAATCATTATCCTTCAACTCCACAAAAAATCGAAAAAATAACCTGTGGAAAGATGTATAATTTTAAATAATATTGCAATCAGTAGTGGAACCAGAAATTCCCCGACGGGGGGACACCACCTCCCCGACAGGGGAACACTACATAAAGAGAGTTTATTATATAAGTATTTATCAAAAACTGCAATATTGTTAATAATATTAGTGTTAATATTTGTACCATTACATTTGTTAGTACTCCTCGTGGTTTTAGAGACCATCGTGCCACAGACACACATTTTCTAAAAATATCGTGCTCAAAACGTGTTCTGGATCCCTCAAAGCGTGTATATTCATGGAAAACTGTAAGCTGAAAAATTTTTACGAATCTAATACTTTCTTCTATTGAATATAGAATGGACAAACTCGAATGCTCCAAATTTTACAAGGAAAGAAAAATGCTGTCAAAAGTAGAAAAACTGAAAATTTTGTATCCCCCCCCCCCGAGAGATTTTAGGAGTATGCCCCGATGGGGCGTCACAGACTCCCCGACGGGGGGGTCTGTGCCTCCCCGGCCCCCTAGCTGGCGCCACCCCTGATTGCAATTGATTTAACTTTTCAAGTAAATACCTTGAAGTGGGAAAATAAATATATTCTACATGGATTATATAAGGTATCTCAAAATGATAGTGCCACTCAAATATTCGGCAAAAGGAGGAGGCTATATATGAGGAACTACAGACATAGAATTAGTATTCGATAGGTTTACATTATTGTACACAAAAAAATTCCCATAAGTCGTCACATAAAATAATTTTGTTTTCTTTTTGATATTTGTAGTTTAAAAAAGGTCTCAAAATGAGAGCCACGTCCAAAATGTTACTGGATAATGTTACTGTTACTGGATACGCACATTTCATCTCGCTTATTTTGTTAAGCTGCGCTAAAACAAAGATGAAAATAACAATTTTATCCGATTTTACCATCTGACGAGTTTGCATTTCACAAATTTAGCGCTGATGTGATTATGGGACGGGCAAACTCATTAAGTTAAAAATACGTAAAATTGAGGAATTACATAGGAATATAAACTGTCTGTTAGAGCAGTTGAAACAGTAATTAAATTTTCTCGTCATAGGGTAGGTAATTATTTGAATTACCTTAGGACACACAGGAACAAAAAGTCAAAGCTAATTTTACAAAAGTTAATTTTAAGACGGAACATTTTTCATCTGATAAGTAGCTCCAACACAAGTACCAAACCAGTAGCTTCTGTTATAAGCGTTTCAAAAGATGCAATGCATCGTTTATTAAAGTGTAAACATTTTTGTTTTCGGAAAAATGTAAGAACCATCTAAATTGATATTACTCCACGAGACTAAGAGCTAATTGATCAAAGTATCAGATGTCGTGGACTCAAAACTGGCATAAAATTATGTGGAGTGATTGAAAGAAATTAATATTGATTGGCCAGATGGTTAGAAATATCTTCTGTATAACCTTAGAAAATTCTCTAAGCGACAATAAGGAGGTGGAGGAATAACAGTCTGGGGAGATTTAAAGCAAGTGCCAAAATGCCACTAGACATCAAAATGCTCAAAAGTATCAGGAACTGTTAAAGGATTACCTATTACCGTTATTTAAATTACAAAATAATCAAACTGCACTATTTCAACAAGATCGCAACAACAGACAACTCCCCCCCCCCCTCAAACCTCCCATAATGCAAAGTCAACCTGGAAAGGGCTTGCTTTTAGTCGGTGGAATTACTGGGACTGACTGTTTTAATGTTCTCCAGACCTCAATCCGATAGAAAACATGTGGACAGAATTGCATGCAATGTCTATGAACGTGGTCGGCAGTACCATTCAGTATCCGAGCTTAAAACTTCAATCTTTAAAACTTCGATAGATATACAACTATGCCAAAACCTATCAGATTCAATGCCTAGCCGAGTATTTAACATTTCCAAAAATGGTGGGTTTATTGGTTGTTAAAAGCACATTTTGAGTTTATTTATGGATGTGGCACTATCATTTTGGCACTTGATTGTCAGTTTTTCCTTTTGCAATCTTCTTCGAGCACAAATATGTTTGAAGTCTGAAACTTTGGAGGGGAAAAAAATCATTATCAAACTTAATTAAGAACTATCCCTATTAAATAAGCGTTCTGACAGAATGGAGAGAGGGGAACCCGTATTAAAATCTGTTCATTCTCCCCCCCCCCCCCACCCCCCTAAAAAAACAAAAACAAATTTTAAATTTAATATCCCTCTTTTTCTATCAGGGGTTACAAAGAATTGTTTTAAAGGGAAATTACTAAACATTTAGATTTTATAAATTTATAGCCTTATCGCTATTAACCCCTTATCTGCCGACGAAAAATTAAGATTCGCTTCCCAGTGCCACCATTTTTCGCACAGGCTCGTGTAGTTTACACATTCATTGTTCCAGAAACATTCTTTTTCCGATCCCTCCCACTCCCAGTCTTCTCTGAAAATAAATAAATTCTTCAAAAACACTGTCACGGTTATTTTATTGCATTTCAAAGCCGTGGAACTAGTTTCCCTAGACGCAGTGTAAAACAAAGGATCACACTTCGGAAAAGCGTATATATACGGCCGGGGCAGTTAATGCATCGGCTTAGCAAGCCGGACATATACGCCTGGGGCAGTTCAAGGGTTAATATTGACCCCACCTTAAGTATGATATAAAATATTTGATTTTATAAATAAAATATACATATAGTGCAGCCCCTCTTATAAAGTTCTGAAATATTATACATGAATTACATTTATTTTGCATATTGGTGTTATATTTCAATTTATGAGCCTAAATAAATAATAAACTGAAGTTTTTTTTTTTTTTTTTTTTTTTTTTTTTTTTTTTAAGTGTAAACTTCTTCACATGCATTTTCTTCCTTCAGAGGGAATTCATCTAATCTTTTTCTAAAAAAGTTTTTAGTGTCATATTTATTTATGCAACAAAACCTGTGATAGGACGTTTTTCTTTGACGTTATGTCTACGATATTTATTTACACGTGAATAATTATAAAAAAAAATTAAAATAAAACTTTTATATAAAAAAATCTTAAAATTTGGGCCTCTTAAAATACATGTGTTAAAAATTTATGCTACATATAAGAAAAATTCTGATTGTAACTTTTATAAGATTTTATTTAATTAGAAAAGTAGACAGTGCCAGCTATAGTAATAACACTATTTTAACAATTTCTGTAACAGCGTAAAGTAGTTGGAGCAATTACCAAAATAAAAACTTGAGGCTTGCACTATCCAAAAATCTAACGTCACACTGTATTCATCTAATCCTCTGCTAAAATAATTTTGCGTGTTTCTAGTCATGCTTATTTACGCCAAAAAACCCGTTTTTTTTTTTTTTTTTTTTTTTTTTGGCAAGTAAATCTCTAAATTTAAGTTCAAAAAATTCTCAAATTTAGTTTTTCTTTTTTTTTTTTTTCCCCCGAGGGAATGGGGATTATTTCTCATTCTACATTGTATTGAAAATGGTTTATATACAATTACAATAATCTGTTCGTACACGCACGCTCGGGGAAAAAAAAAAAAAAAAAGGCTGGATTTGACAAAGACCATGCAAAGCCAAGATTGTCTGGAATATCAAAGATGGTGTCTAGAAAACAGGCTCGGGATCGGAATCCAATTTCTTCCTTTCTTCATACCAATCTAAAAACCGAATCTTAAAAAGCATTTAACTCGAGGCTTAATTTGCATGCGAATGCATGGGAACTCAGTTTCCATACTTCTCTTATTTTAGTGAATTTGTACAAGTTAGGTGGAACGCATTAATATTGCGTACTGGAAACTAGAACACATAAGTGCATCAGTTCTGAAAAATCGGAAGTCCCTGAATTGTTATTATTTCTCAGCTACAAACGTTACTATTCTTTGCTCTTAAAAAAAAAAAAAAAAAAAAAAAAATAATAATAGACATATGTAATCTAACTTGACAATCTTTTTCTTTTTTATCTATTTTTCTCATATCGATATATCTAGTGGTTTTTCTCCCTCACTGTTCACGCAGGGACCAGTAATTGTTAGAATTAACCGAAAATAAAAGTTTATCTTTTACTGTGCAGTAAAATGAACAATAATTTCAAGTTACGTGTGTAAAAATAAAAATTCAAAAGCAGAGAAGTAAACAATAGTTCGTTTTTAATGAGGAAAACAATGAGTTAACAATAAATTTAAAAAATCAACAAGAATAAATAAAATATGAGACTGCCTTGCTGAATTTTGTGTGATTTGATTTACAACTTCAGAAATAGCTTGTCAAAATTCGTCAACACTCACAAAAGGAGACACAACATATGAACATAAGTTCTGAGAAACACCACTTTTATTTCGTTAGAAATTAAGTTTTGAATATTTGTATCAATAAAGACAAAACTCCAGGTTTTGATTTGTCATGTCAGTGAAAGTCATCCTTCTCAATTTATCCGTAAGATAAATATGGGATCACATTCGAAAAGTTGAAGGTTAAATACATTTGAGATCATTAATCACTTCTATAATTTTCATGTACCGCAGATTACATGTGTACAAATTTTTTTTAATTTATTAAAGATGAATTTTCTTTATTCATTTATGAAGTAAATTTTAAATGTATGGAATTTGCCCACATAACTGTTTAAATAACAAAGCATGCAGTACAGTTATTTTTTCCTTATCAGAAAAACTTTATTCTATTCCTACATCTTGAATTATAATTCTTTTGATTAAATTACACTCCTGCTCAAACTATCAGTTTTTTTTCAATTTTAAAAACCTCTCTCGATAAAATGTTATCAAACATTTGGGTATTTAAAGAACTGAGTTTTCTTCATGTTTTTCAGTGAAGATTGGTTTACGACAACAATTAAGGGGGCGGTAACAAATTGAGCAAAATTAATAATGTTTGTGATCAACCTGTATCGTTAATTGAACGAAATAAACTCTAACTTTAGGAAATGTTCATATAGATCCAGTTCAATTTGTGGATGAATTTGTGTGAAGATAGCATATTAAATAACGGAGATATAAGCATTTATTTTAAAATTCCAAAAAAAATCATGTTTTTTATTTATAATATACAGAGTTTTTAATGAAAATTATTCCCACTTTCAGATAAGTTGGAAAAACACTTTTAAAACAATATACTGCAATCGGAATACAAATATCTTAAATATCTCATGAAATATGAGCATTTTTATGAAAAACGTTTTCACTGCTCAAGGTATAAAAGTTTTTATTGCATAGGGTGAAAGCTAGATATATTGGGCAACTTTTGTCAAAAGTATATTTGAATGGAGTAAAAATTAAACAAATTATCCGAAAAAGAACGAGCTAGATTTTAGATTTTTTCCAAGAATTGAAATTTCTTAAAGTGTTTTTCACATGTCGCGTAATTAATTTGAAGATCCAATTATTTTAACCACGCTCCAAATGTATTTTTTTGGGAAAAACTCCTTATAAGCTTGTAACTCTAATATATTTTTGTTTATTTACTAAGATTTGTGAGATTAAGGTTTTTCACAAGAAAGAACTTTTTGCTAAGTGATTAAAATAATTGGATCGTTAAATTAATTACGTGGCATGTGAAAAGCCCCTTAAGTTATTTCAACTGTT
The DNA here is from genome assembly GCA_963930645.1 of Salticus scenicus. Classification (NCBI taxonomy): domain Eukaryota; kingdom Metazoa; phylum Arthropoda; class Arachnida; order Araneae; family Salticidae; genus Salticus; species Salticus scenicus. Next base: position 1,769,672 of record OZ005659.1, read on the forward strand.
GGAAAATATGTAAACTCTAGCTCGTTCTTTTTCGTATAATTAGCTTAATTTTTACTCTATTCAAATACACTTTTGACAAAAGTTGTCCAATATATCTAGCTTTCAACCTATGCAATAATTTTTTTTTATCTTTCACACATGCGCAGTGATAACGTTTTTCATTAAAATGTTCATATTTCATGATATATTTCATGAGATATTTGTATTTTGATTGCAGTATATTGTTTTAAAAGTATTTTTCCAACTTATCTGAAAGTGGGAATAATTTTCGTTTAAAACTCTGTACGTTTATAAGTGAAAAACATGCTGATTTTTTTCTTTTTTAATTTTAAAATAAATGCTTATATCTCCGTTATTTATTAAGCTATCGTCACACAAATTCATCCACAAATTAAACTGGATTTGTATTAATATATCCTAAATTTACAGTTCATTTCGTTCTTTTAACGATACAAGCTGATTAAAATTATTGATTTTGCTCAATTCGTTACCGACCACATAAATGTTGTCTTAAACCAATCTTCACTGAAAAACATGAAGACCCAGTTCTTTAAATACCCAATGTTCGAAAACATTTCATCGAGAAATAAATTCTTAAATGGGGGGGGGGGGGGGGGAAACTGATCGTTTGCAAATCTTGCTAAACTTTTGAGCAGGAGTGTATTTAAATAAAAATATTTATCACTACTGCAGATTCCATGCATATTTCAAAGTAGTATTTCTGTCACTGAAAAGTAAAGAAATTTAATAACTGAAACATTTTTACAAATATATTTTTTAATTTAACGATATCCTTATGTTTAAATTATAGTGGTGAAGAGAAGGTCAGTGTTGGAATCTGCGAAATATCTCCACTAGTGAGCTATGACGGTGAGGTTAGTATTTTGTTTTACTTTAACTATAAATGAAATAATCAAATCTCTAATATTTTAAAACTGTTTATTTCAGTAAATATTAGAGGAGAGGAGGAGGGAGAGCTTCATCGAAAATGTTGTGAAGACTACATAATGTGTTTGAATACAGAGGCTGTTCGCACATTTTTTAGACGATTTTATTTCGCAGTAAGAAAAAATCGTTTGCATGGAGAATTTTATTTTCACAACAGTTATATTTTTCGAAGTTTTATTTGTCTTCTGATATTTAGAATTTTTGTTTAGATGCAAAAATGCGCTTTTAAAATGGCAGTGGATGGAAGGATAGGTTTCCGCTCTTTCCAAAGATAGTTTTTAGTGAAATCTTTATGAAAAGCATTTATCAGGAGAAAAATGGAAAAATGTCGCAACAACAGATGAATCTTGGGTCTATTTAAGTGGTTGCAATAAAAAAAAGGTCAATTTATTATCACAAAAGTAGAGAAAAAAAATTTTGCTACATGGCTCAAAGCATCAAAAGAAAGTTTTTCTAAAGGATTTATGATTGCCACTGGTTTTTCATACAAGCGCAAGATAAAAGCAAAAAAATGTGACAAAAATGTCAAAATCAACTCTAAATGCTCTCAAGAACATATTTTAATTCCAATTTTTAAAAATGAAAATCCAGATCTTTATCCACAATGCTATCAATCCGTTGAACTGTATCAAGACAAAACAAGCAGCCACACATCCACAATCCGTAATTGCTTTTCTAGAAAAAAAATGGAACAAAAAACGGGAATTAAAACCATACCCTTCACTGACATTCCTGCTAAATCTTCTGATGTATCACTGTTGGATTTTTATGTTTTTCGACTCTTAAAATCAACATTATCCAAACACCGACATACAACGCTTTGTGGACTCTGGAAAGCCGTTCAAGAGGAGTAGAAAAATATACCTCTTCCGACATTATAAAAAGCATTATTATCATAGAAATTACGATGTAGAATGATAGTTAAGAACAAGGGCTTCAGTACACTCCATCAAAATCGTCTAAAAAATGTGCGAACAGCCTCTGTAGAATACAGCGTATTATGTATATGCCTTATTTTCGACTTTATTCCCATGACTAGTTTCAGCGTTAATACTTTTAATTAATTATTGAAATGAAGGGGGCTGGGGCAAGAATTTTAGGTGAATCCAACTCTGTAATATGTTTCTTATTATAAATAAGATATTTTTTATGAGATAATATAATTCTTATACAAAATTAATCTGCGTGAAATTTCCTATAAAACTGTCTGTTATATTTTCGTTATATGATCAATAGTTCAGAAAATATAGGGGATGAAATATCACATATTCTTGAAAAATGCATTTTTGCAATAGTAAAATCAAATAAAATGTGTAATTAGAAGGGCTCGGGTAAAATATTTTCTACTTATGTAAATATTATGTACGAAAGGGTTATGTAAAGGTAATATAGCAAGATTTTTTAAAAATGTTTTTAATAACTTTGAAGTAAGTGGGCGCAAAAGGCGTTTCGAGTACCAATTCGGATAACGAAGACCAAAATATTGAGAGACAAATATCTTCTTTTGAAAATGGGTGCAGTCTAACGGGGTTAAGAGTGTTCTGAAACACATACTAAAAGTCCCCGCCCGCGGTAGAGGAACGGGGGGCAGGGGGCATTTAAAGGGGGCGCTTTTTAGTTTTTATTAAATATCTCGGATTTAAAGAAAATACTCAATTACAAAATAATCTACATGAAATTTCCTATAAAAATGACCGTTACTTTACTTTGTATGGCCAAAAGTTTTGAAAATATAGGGGATAAAATATCGCATTTCCTTAAAAAATGCATTTTTATAATAGTGAAATCAACTAAAATGTGTAACTAGAAGGTTTCAGGTTAAATGTATTTTACTTGCGTAAAAATTATCTACGGAGGTGCTACGTAAGAGTAATATAGTAAGTTTTATTTATGTTTTTAGCACCTTTTGAGGCAAATAGGGGAAAAACCATTTTGAGTATCAATTTAAATAATGAAAATTAAAAATTGACAAACAGAAAAAAAAAGTGTAATTTTGAAAATTAAAACAGTCACAGCTGAGAGTGTCCTGTGGGGAAAAAAAAAAAAAAAAAAAAAAGTCCTCATCTGGGGTATGCAGGGGTGTTTGTGAACCCGGAATTTGCTACCAGAATCTTTTTACCAGTGATATTATTGATAGTTTTCTAGTAAAGTTTAGCAATTGAATATAACTAAAATTATAATTTGTAATTTCTGGTGGAAAATAAAATAAAAAACCCGCAACGCAAACACCCCTGGGTATGGAGGGGGGGGGGGATGAACGGTAAGCAGGGGAGCAATTGAAGAGGGCATTTTTGAGTTTTTCTGAAATATCTAAATCTGTGGGAATTAGACGGAGAAATTTTCAATTTTCATCTGTTTGTAGCATTTATAATAATACCTGAGCCAAGCGGGGTACCTTTTAGAAGATGAGTTTGAAATTGAGCATATAATCACAAAAGAATACCAAGAACAAAATTAAAAATGTGTGTTCAGTGGGCATTATGTATATTACAGATACACTTTGACAAATATTGTTGTACGTACTTTGTATATACTGTCATTTACATAGGATAAAAAAAAATAAAAAAAACTTCCTTATTGCCTGCCTTTTTAAACAATATATTTATCATTTCAAGATAAAGTAATCATATTTTTACTTAAGAAACACAAAATAAAAATAAAGAGTTTAATTTTGTGATTATGTATTTTTACTTCCATTACCCTACTACCGTAGGTAAAAAAATTCGATCCAAAAATTCGATATAGAGTTTTCACCTGATTTACGCATTTTAAGGCCTCCTGAGTCCAAAAAAGTAGTTTTTGGCAATTGGTCAGTGTGTGTGTGTGTGTGTGTGTGTGTGTGTAGTCTTCTGGCTATCATATCTCCGAAACTACACTCATGTCCATAAATTAAGGATAGTTCAGATTCACAATGAAATCGAACTTTAATGCAAAAATTTCACCTGTAGAAATATCACACACATCTTTAAGAATAATATGCAAATTATAGGAAGCCATCAGATGACGCCGATATGATGTTACAATGACGAAAGTGTAAGAAGAGGGTAGATAAGGAATGGGAGCAAAGAAGGAAAATTGTTAACAAGCGTTCTGTGTGCCGCTCAGTGCCACAACCGAATAGTTATGACGCAGAGGACGCATGCAGATAATTTTTTACGTGGTAGAATTATCGGCCGACTAGAATGTGGGCGTATTCAGATAAAAGTATGGGGGAACTTAAAATTGCCTAAAGTGCCATCTCTAGGCTTTGGCAACGATTCCAAAATGATTGAAATGCCAGTCGACGTTACAGTACTGGTCGGCTACGAGTTACAAATCCGAATGACTACCGGTATTTGGTAGTAACTGCCAAAATAAGCAGATAAAGCACAGCATCAGACCTGTCTTGTCAGATGTCTGCAGCCACGAGTGCCACAGTTTCAAGATAAACCGTGGATAGATGTTTGGGAGATATCGGTCTATATGCTCGCAGGCCTGTTAAATGTTTTCCACTCATGGCAATGCACTGTGCCAGCGGTTAACTTGGAGTAGAGAACATGCAATGTGGACAGTGGCACAGTGAGCTTGTGTGATGTTTTCCGACGAGTCCAGGTTTAACTTGCAGTGTGATTCATGCCAGACTTCCATATGTAGAACGTCAGGTACCCATTACCACCAAAACAAAGTCATTGAACGACACCATGTGGGGCCGGAGTGCTCGTTTGGGGGGGGGGGGGGTCATATTGGGCACCAGAACAGATCTGCATGTTCAAATCGGAAGAATGGTAGGCCAAATTTATCGGGGCATTATTCGGGAACAACATGTACGTTTGTTTAGGGGTGCCATGAGTCCAGAATTTATATTTATGGATGACAATGCGCGTTCTCACCGTGAAAACGTTGTACACGGATGCCTACAATCTGAAGCTATCACTCGCATGGAATGGCCAGCATTCTCACTTGACTAGAATCCGATATAGCATGTGTAGGACATGCTTTTCCAAGAAGTTGTAGTCCGTCAACCACCTCCTACATGTGTACCGGAACTTCGGAGAGCATTGCTTACTGAGTAGAGTAACCTTCCTCAAGATCAGATCAATAATTTAATACTCAGCATTCCTAGGCATTGTAAGGACTCTATTTCATCATCTGAGAGACATACAATGTATTACCAACCATGTAATGTTAAGATTTTGTAAGGAAGATATTTTTTGCAATTGCTTCAGGGAGCAAAAATCGTAGTTTTCATAAACGGTATCCTACATAAACCACCTTTTTTTGTTCTTGATCTTTCGTTTAATAAATGGACTTTATGAATAAGTCATGTTTGTTTTGCTTCTGAACCTTTATTTGCCAAAGCTAGCATTATCCTTAATTTATGGACATAAGTGTAATAAAGATTGAACTACGAAACTTCACAGCTGATACAGGTCTGGTGTACAGATGGATTTTTCAAATTTAGGTGAAAATTGAAAAACCGAAAGTGGGTCATCGGAAACCGGAAATGGAACCGTAAGTCCGTATCTCAAAAACGGCTCTAACTATTTTCTTAAAAGTTGCTATGTAAACACTTTATTAGATTCCATTTTGAATGACATAGTTGGTTTGTTCAGGAAAATTGATAGGCATCCTGTAAAAATAGCTCAATTTCAGGTTTCGCAAGTGCGTTTCTTTAAAAACAGCTGTACGGATTTTTTTCAAGCTCCCCATATTAACTCTTTTAAATATCCTTCTGTATGTAATCATTTTTTCCTGTCACTAATTGAGAATACCAAGTTTTGGTGAAAGTCGGTATCTCAAAAATGGCTCTAACGATTTTCTTGAAAATTGTTTCGTTAATCCATTTTAGATACCCTTCCTCATAACTCGCTATGTAAACACTGTTTTATGTCTTTATACGTGTATCAAGTTCCTCTTACTGGAAAATTCCAAAAAATGCATACATCTCCGAAAAATGCGTATAATACGTGTAATAGTGGGTAATGGAAATCGCGTGGTTGTTTCACATAAGATTTTTTTTAATTACTGATCATTGAAAGAAAATATAAAGGCTATTTTTGTAGCAAGTATGAAGTAGGTTAATTTTACTTTTATCTGCTAAATTTCATAGTTTTCAGGATATTTAAGAAAAATAACGTCTCTTTTTAAATGACCTCCGTGAGCGGAAAATTTTAGTATATTGTTTAGAACATATTAGTACGTCGTTAAGGATACCCGTCCCTATGATTATACCAATTTTTAAAACTATATGATAATTTATTTTCTATTCAATTTTTTGTGTTCGTCGTCTGGATTGATACTCAAAATATCGCTAGCACCTACTAGCCTTAAAAATATTTAAAACACACAACCTTTGCTGTATCATCCTTACATAGCCACTTTTCCCATGCATATATATATCTGTATAAATATATATTTCATGGTAGGTAGAAAATATTCGACCCAAATCATTTTAGTAGTTGGCTTTACAGTGCCGGCCAAAAAAAAAAAAAAAAAAAAAAAAAAAAAAAAATCTTTACACTTGAACGGAAAAAAAAAAAAAGAAAGAAAACTTTACTTGCCAATTTCCGTTCCTACCGTAAGAATGTGTGGAACCCCAGTGATGACACGTGGCGTTAGTCGGTCACATACAACCTTTCTCTATGCTATTAACACTCAGATCGCCTCGTGGACTTTTTTTTAGTAAAGCTGTATGCTCTTTGTGCCCGCTGGCCAACATTTCGTTTATTTGTCAAAAGTTTGATAACCTACATCGGTATTCCCACTCCACTATTCCACACAATCTCTGAAGGGAATCTCTGTGATTGATGTAGTTAGAGATCTGGCAGATCATTCCAGATGTAGCCAGATGTAGAAAATCTTTACAAGGTCATTAAAATGTAAACATTTAAGACAAAATCTTAACATTCTAGTCATTTATCGTAACTATCGCATTGACGTCGGTATTTTGTCATCTCACCTTTTACATTTTATTAACAACAGCAGTCGTTTTGGCACGGATCTCTGGCACCATTTGCCAGATGGCTACATGTGGAATGATCTGTCAGATCTGTAACTAAATCAATTACAGAGATTCCCTTCTCTAGCAGAGTCAAGACACATGTGATTTCTCTTCCATTTTAAGCTTAATCCGAACCATTGTGCGGAGTGGGAGTACCGATATAGGTTCTCAAACTTTTAACAAATTAATGAAATACTGGCTGGCTGGATCAAAGAGCAATACACCCTACTCTAAAAGTCCACGAGGCGAACTGAGAGTTGATAGGATAGGGTAAGTTCGTCTGTGATCGATTAACAGCACGTGTCATCACTGGGGTTCGACACATTTTTATGGCGAGAACGGCAACTAACATGTTTTTTTTTTTTTTTTTTTAACTGAAAAGTACCCTCCCTTTAAAAGCCCCCTGCCCTCGCCACGGGCGGGGACTTTTAGTATGTCCTGTTCAGGATACTCTCGGTATGACTGTGTCAAATTTCAAAACTACGAGATTTTTTTTTTTTTCTATTTTTCCTATTTTGACTGGACTATCTACTAAATCGATTTCTTATAATATCAGTATTGTTTTGCCCTATTTTCCTAAATCAAATCATACCATAGCTAAAGTTCTCAAACAATAAAATAATAATAATAATAATAAAAAAAAACACCTTCCGATAAACTCGCCCTTTCTCAGTTGAAAGATCCTATAGATAGGGATAACTCTTGGTGTATTTATAGTATTTCCTGCCAATGCGGTTTATCATACCTTGGTCAAGCGTAGTCTTAAATTCCGTCTAAAAGAACATATTAGTTACGTCCGTAAAAACAGACCAACAAATCAGCCATTTCTGAGCATTGCTGGAACATAAAAATCATAATTTAAAATTTGATACAGCTAAAATAATTTACCGGCCTAAATCTACTCGCGAGCTCTATTTCACTGAAACATTTTACATCTACAAGAATCTTAAAAATATTTTTAATTGTGATTTCGCTGTACTCCATTTATTTGATTGTTGGAAATTTTATATTTAGCCCACATTTTAATTTCTACATTTTTTCACAACTAGTTTCCTGTTGGCTAATAACCCACATTCCGTGTAATTCTGTTGGTTGGTCAGAGTCCTACTCCTTTCCTGTATATGGGAACACTTTTTGAATTTTTTTTTTTTTTTTTTTTTTTTTTTAATGCACTGAAGATTATGCTACCCAAACTGCAACCAAGCTGTCTGCTCTTTAGTTTCGTTGGCTTTAAAGACGTTGAAGATTTTACCAGGGTTTAGTTTAGTAATACCTCCGAATGTTTTTGAATTGACAATAATTGTTAGCTATCCTTATTAGGCAGAATATATACTCGTATTTTAATAGTATAATATTAATTGAAATTTTCTAATGTTATTTATCTATAATCTCGTGTGTGATTTATTTATTTATTCTTTATTTTGCAGGGTCTTGAAGAACTTGTTGCTGGGAAGACATTTACTGGACCAGTCATTATCAGTTCTCCTCGCGAAAAGCTACCCGTTTCCGATAAAAATGGTAATAGAGGTGACGACTGAAAGATTACATTATTATTGGTGTTATTTTGCCCCAGGCTATTCCTAATAACATTCAAGGTGGCCAGCCTGCGATAAATTATTTCGATAAAGGAACTTCAACATTCCATCTATGAACAACGTATGAAATTTCCACCGTACCGAACAAGGATATTACTAATGTACTGGTGCTTCTTACATAAAATAAATCTGAGCACAAATTTTGAAAGTAAAGAGGGTGAACTTAAAATTTATATAAACTTTAATTTATCTCAAGTGCAACTTCTAACGGAGCATCTATTTTGTCTTTGATAAAGTTTCCTTGAAAAAATCGCCTAAAAGTAAAAGAGCCACTCTTACAAAACTATTAATTATCAACTTATCTCAATTAAGACCTATTCTCCAACATAGTGATTCCTATGATACGAACTGTATTTTAAGATCTAACTCAAAATTGAAGTTTCTTTTCCAAAGCTTCTGTTTCATGCATTTAAAGTGGTTAATCTCGTCTTTATAATCTGAACAAAAAACAATTATAAATATTGTTCTGTTTCTTCAAATTTTATGGAATTTCAAGAGTGATTTCTGTTGATAAATTTAAGCTTTTATGGTTTTGAAATAAATGAACTAAGTCACAACTTAGTGAGATATATATTATAAGTAAACTTGCTTAAATGATAATATATATAATTTTATTTATTTTTACACTAAATAAAAATAAAGTCAATTAGTTTTATACACCATAAACTGTGTCGTCTTCAGGGTAAAACTAAGGTGTCTTTTCACCAAAAAGTATTTATAAAACTCCAAAAGATATTGCAGTTTAACCCTAAAGATAACACAGTTAATGCAATGCTACCAGCTTGAGGGAATTTTATATTAAATATCCACCACTAAATTTTAATTGTAATGATAACATAATCATTTCGAAGACATTTTATAGAGAAGTCTTTGAAGTAATTACACAATCGTTACAAATAAAATTTAGTGGTCGATATTTAATATAAAATTATCCCAATCTGGCAGCCCAGAGTTAATGGTGTATGAAACTAAATTGGTTTTAGTTTTATTTAGCGTAAAATGAAATAAAATGTTATATATTAGCACTCAAGCAAGATTACTTTTTATATATTTGTTTTTGTTTTTAAATTTTCTTTATTTCAAAAGGAAAATTTATTTCCTTTTTTAATGAATTTTTTTAAAGAAAGTGATATGTACTTAATGTTTAAATTTTTAGCAATTTTGTTTTTTTTTAAATCAAAATATTAGATGTTAAATTTTAGATTTGATTTGAATTTTAAAAAAAGGAAAAATATTTATTAGAATTACTTGTACAGTATAAAGACTTGTAAATGACTATTGTATGCTGCATTTTTGTGGAAAAAAAAATATTGCAAAGAGATTATTTTTATACAGAAAAAATATTTTTAATACTGCATGTGATTGTGATTTTAGAGGAAAAAAAAAAAAAAGTCGATGTTTTTAAATTTCATGTAAAAAAGTTGACCGTGAATAAATATTTTATGAAAAGTACTTGTTTTTATATATATATTTTATGTTCTGTTTCATAAAAACATTTTACATTCAATAATATTTAAAGATACTCTGAAAACAAAAGAATCTGTAGTAGAAATTGTGGTACACTTATTAACGGGATAGTAGACGCTGTAAAGCTTTTTACTTTCTGAACAGTATAGTGAGGAAAGTATTGTAATCATGTCAAAAATCCGAATTTGAGATTTTGATGTTTCTATACGTTTCGATGTCCCCTGAGTCCGTTTCCACTATTTTTACGATTATGTATATGCGTGTGTGTATGTCTGAGTGAACACGCTAGCGTCTAAACACTTTGTTCGAATAATCTGAAAGTCGGTACGTATATTGTAAATCACCATAGTACGAACCCTATTGAATTTGGAGATTCTAGCACTAATAGTTTTTTTTACAGGGACACCAGGAAAAATTCTTTGTCATTATGGCCTATGGGGCCAAATTTTTAAAAGTGTGATAGCATCTAAACGCCTTATTAATCTGAGCAAAAAATTTGTACACGTGTTATAGGTCACAGTTGCACCAACTGTATAGATTTTGGTGAATTTAGCACTTAGTTTTTTACAGGGACACAAAGAAAAATTCTTTATCATTATGGCCTATGCGACCAAGTTTTTAAAAGGGCGATAGCATCTAAACGCCTTATTCAATTGAACTGAAAATTTATATGAATATTATAAATCTTTGTTGCACTAACTATAAGCATTTTGATGAATTTAGCATTAATAGGTGTTCACAAGGACACAACGAAAAATTCTTTATCATTATGATATACGGGCTCAAAGTTCAGTAACGTTGAATAAAACATCGTGTAATATATGGAGAAAAATACTCAAATACTCTATTATGTTTTTCTCTCTTTTGTTTGTTTAACAACTCCTCTTTCTTTACTTTATCTACAAAACTGTTAATTATTCAATGTTTGGAAAGTCGAGTGAAGTCACTCCAGATTTTTTTTTTTTTTTTTTTTTTAAATTAGTCTTAAAATTATGAAAACTTCTTTCATACATACAATATGAAATACATAAAGTATATTTTCTTTCTAAAAAAAATAATAATAATAAAAAAAAAATAATAAAAAATAAATAAAAAAATAAAAAATAAATAAGTAAAAATTCATGTTTTAAATTTTTAAATTCTTCATGCTGGTTTTTAAAATTTCTCCTCGATTTCACATTATTGTAGTTTATGAGCGTATTTATTAAAATAATTGTTCATTATTTTATGGATTCCTTCATAAATTAATTTAAATATTTATGTTGAAATTTCATGCCAAATTCAGATTTTTTTTTTTTTTTTTTTTTTTCAAAACTTATTTAAAATCTAAATTAAAGCAATAGCTAGAATGGATACAGTTTTAATTGAACTAGAACCGAGGTACCGACCAGTAGTCGAAATTCGACCATTTTTATTTATTTTTTTTTTTTTAAATAAGCATTTAAATAAGAAATATCGAAATTCCCAATTTCTGTAGAAACAATCTTTTTAGTAATTATTCTATCCTTCGATTAAAAATAAAATCGTTATCAGTATTTTTTTTTATAGCAGGACAATTGTCCTTGATAAGTACAAAATTTTGAATAAACACCATAAAGTGCAAAAACTCTCAATTTATTTGGGTAGAAAGAAAGCACTATCCTTTTTCAGGTGAACAAAGCTGCTTTTTTTGCAGCATTCGTGTCTGCTTTGCTCGCCTGATGAAGGCTCGTGTTTTCTTTCTACCCAAAGCAATTTTTGAAAATTTTTGTAATTTATGGTGTTTATTCAAAGTTTTGTACTTATTACTTTAAAACGCAAGTTCTGTGGTGTATTTTTATAATAATGCATATTCCTGTTGACTTTTATTTACGTCTCAAGAGTCAAAACATTTGTAACTCAAACGCTGCAACGAATTATCTTCACTCTAAGACAATAGATGGTTGCAACCAGATATCTTGCCCTGTTAACCCCTTGCTGCATAACGCTGTATATATGTATGGGAACCAAGTCGAAAAAAAAAAAAAAAAAAACTGTGTATTCAGAGGCTTGAAAGTGTATTTTCCTTACGTACACGTTGGATGAGTTTGTGCTAGGAATATTCTGCAATCTCCAGGCCATTTGGACAAAAAGGGAGCAGTTAATAGATAGCAAATGGAGAACGTGTATGTTAGAAACAAAAGTGAGTTTTCTTTATTTTCTTTATTTTCTTTCTTTATAGTTTTTTTTTTTTTTTTTTTTTTTAAAGAAGTACTTTGAATTTTAAAATAAAAATGTCATGAAAGTTGATTATTTCTGGAATAGAAATAAAATTACTTTTTATAATAATGGTTTACTTTTCTGTATGAACAAAAACCATATGCTGCTGCATACTATGCATGTGTACTACAACAAAGGTGACCAATGTTTCACATTCATCTTTTTATGCAACTGGAGTTTTATTTGCAACTTTACACTTTCCACTTTCCACGTATACAAAGAAAGAATTTATTAATGAATTGCTTTGCAAACATCATAGGTGAAAAGCTTTACTATCATTTGTCAGTTCTTACAAATTTAGATCTGTATTAGTATAAAATACAGGGTGGCTACTAAATACTGTTACAAATATTGAGTCATTTTATTTCACAGATATAAAATAAAAAATGAAAATTCCACTAGTATGATACAAAAACATAAATGACAGTTTACCTAGAAATGATTTTACTTAAATCGGCCATCATCTTTATCGATTACTAAAGATAATCTGTTGGGCTATTGTCCGATTGTGGCACGATTCACTTTTAGAGATAATTTGTCCCATTCTCGCAGTATGAAAGCTTTAAGTGAGTCCAAACTTCTATGTTGTTTAGCATTCACTTTGGCCTCTAAAATACCTCCAGATGCAATAATCTAATGGATTAAGATCTGGTGAGGAAGGTGGCCAATCTTTCTACTTGATAAATTTGGGACAGTTGACATGAAGTGTATCCTGTGTTGATTTTGCTCAGTTTGAAAGTGCAGTTTTTTTTGAAATATCCACTTTTTTTTTTTTTTTTTTTTTTTTTCAGGATATAATCTGTCATCATATGGCGGCAATAAATGTGTTGCCAATATGTCCTGTTTGTAAAACTCTTCATTGATTTTGACCCCTTTATCAATGAATTTCAGAAGCAATTTTCCATTGTTTGAGACTGCTCCCCAAATCATAACAGAACTCTTGTTTAGAAAGTATTTGACTGTTTGAAGGTTTTCAGGTATATCCTCAAAAGTTGGTGAATATACGACATCATTTTTGGCATTATAACATTGTTCAGTGGAAAATAGTTTATCAGAAAATATTCTGTCAACGCTTTTTTTTTACCGTGCCATCTAAGCAGTTTCTTACATCTTTGTGACCTTTTTAATTCTTTGCGATTTAGTCAATTTCTTTTGTGATAAGGACGAAATCCCAGGTGGTCATTTGGGATAATTTGCATAGTTCTACGACTCATTATCTTCTGCAGCCATTTTATTTGCCGAGCGTTGAGGATTTCTTCATATATTTTCACGAATTCTTTTCATGCGCTCCTTTGAGCGAGCCGCGCGTGGACGACCAGGCCGAGATCTATCTTTACAGCTATTAGTCTCCAATAGTTGATTTATTGTCCTATATATAAATACCCTATTAAATCCAAGACATTTTAATTACTTAAAGATTTCACCGAAAGCAGAAAATCCACGATCGAAGATCTGTTTAGCCATTATCCTTTTAGCTTCCATCTTTAAAAAATTCCATAAGCTTTTTCCTTAAAAAAAAATCGTCTGTGGTAAAAGAAGATTGCCAATCGTAGAGAAAATAGGATAAATTGTTTCAACAAATGATTAAAATTAAATCCGAATTTTTGGAGTGTTACAGTATTTAATAGCCTTTCGTAAGAGGCTTGAGGTGAAATGAAGTTGAAGACACGAATAAACATCTTTGACTAAATTTATATCTTGTTACATGAACCTTTGTACTGTGCAGTCGATCTCCTGGTTTTTATGTTAAGCAGTGAAGAATTCCATTATTTTGTTATACGTAACTACAAACTACCGTATATGGCATTACATGAATAATTTTTAGGAAAGAAAAATCCTAACTTTCAAATGTAATAATAATTAAAAAAAAAAAATAATTCTTTTTTTGCGCGCATATATCCTCTATTATCTTATTATATATATTCACGAACGTGACTGGAGTAAAAAAATAAAGTGATCCCCTCCATCCACCCACCTTCAAGTCGGAAAAAAAAAAAAAAGACAATTTAATTTAGTACAGCACCCTTTAAAAAAAAAAAAAGTAGTAATAGAGGGCGTTCAGTAAAATTCTTAAACACATATTCAAATAATATATTGATTTTTAATTACAAATAAAGTAATAAAATGTTAATGCATTGATTGTACAGTATCTTCCCCTAATTGCTTAATAATACTCATTTACTAAATCTTTTAATTAGTAAAATAATCGTCATAAAAATTTCATATTTATTATTAATAATTAACAGTTTGAATTTCTACAGAACATACATAAAAAAAAAAAAAAAAAAAAAAAATCTGTGGCCACTACATGACTTCCTTCTTTATACAACCATAGAAATATACATATTTTTAGGAAAACATTGACAGTTTTGTGTGAGGTAACTGATCCATAAATAAATAGGCAGGTTCCAGCCCTACAGGGCTGCCACTGGCGACTAAAATGGCAACTAAAGAGACTATTTTGAAGGAAAGGCAACTATGGTGACTATTTTAGCCAAAATATAGGCAAAAGCAACTATTTTGGTATCAGTTAAAAAATTTAAGCAACTATTTTAAACATTTAGCAACTAAAAAGAACAACTTCTGAGGTTCTATTTAAAAACAAATCCTGGTCCAAAATTAACCCTTCTCAAAATTTTATCTTAAGTAAACATTTTTTGTAAAAAATTTCTTTTAAGTAATCATATGCAAATCATGACATATTTCCTCAATTGGGCGCTATAAAAGAATTCCTTTTTTTCTAGCGCATAAAAAAAAAAAATATTTGGGGCTAAATAATTTTTGGGAATGAACTATGAAAACGAATGCAAACTAGTATGCTGTGGCTACCACAAGACTTTCTTATATTTTTCTGTACAAAATCACCCTGTAAAAATAATGTATTAAAAAAAGTAATAAGTAAGCAATGTTTAAGCACATGGACTCAGTTCAGTGATCTAATTAAACAAATGACGACATTTGTCTGATGACATTTTATAGAAAAATCTTTTTAAAGTTGCATCTCTACAATCTTTGCAAGCATCATTTTAAACCTAACAATACTTTAAATATATGAACAATAATTATAAGAAAAAAAAAAACTTTTTATATACCATGTTTTTAAACTTTCAGTTGAATCGTAGCTATAGAACTACATGAGCACCTTATCAGTGTGTATAAGATTTTTAAAGTGATAATGACATCAGTTTTTGTGAGATGCATAATTTAACTTTTTACAATTTTTTAACATTCACATTTAATTCACATTTAATTCAACTTTCATAACAGTATTATTACTGGCTCTATCATTAGCATTTTTTTTTTGTGTGAAATCTGTATGATGGTAGGTCATATATAATGGCCAAAACCTTTAGTATTTTTGGTCATTATGAACCTAATTTTCTTAAATATCTCCAAAACGGAAAGTAATGAAGTCCATAAAGGGAGGTGCGCAACTAAATGTTAAAACAAACCTATATACCAATTTGCAGTGTTCTACGTCCAACCGTTTTTGAGTTATGCGAGATACATTACAGGCTCTATCTACGGGATGAATAATTACAAGATAAAAAGAACTTTTTATATACCATGTTTTTAAAATTTTTATATACATATATACATACACTTCGCATATAAATCTTTTTATATACCAAGTTAAAAATCGATTGCAAGATTTTTACTGGTAACGCTGCCAAAGGCAGCAGGAACCCGAAACAGTTAGCTAAAAGTATTACAAAAATGCATTTTCACCGTGTTCTAAACTATTCTGAATGTTTCAAATGTCTAGCTAGTCGGGAAGTTTGTTAAATAAATCTTCTGTTGAATCATATAAACGCTGCCGAAGGCAGCAGGGACCCTAAACAGTTGGTTAAAAATATTTAACAAATGCATGTCACCGTCTTCTGAGCTTTTCTGAAAGATGTCTAGCTAGTCGGGAAAATAGTTAAAAATCTATTGCAAGATTTATACTGCTAACGCTGCCGAAGGCAATAGGGACCCTAAACAGTTGACTAAAAGTATTAAAAAAATGTATTTTCACCGTGTTCTGAACCGTTCTGAAAGTTTCAAATGTCTAGCTAGTCGAGAATTTAAATTTTCTTCTGAATCATATAAACGCTGCCGAAAGCAACAGGGACCCGAAACAGTTGACTAAAAATATTTAAGAAATTCATTGTCACCGTCTTCTGAGTTTTTCTGAAAGTTTCAAATGTCTAGCTAGTCAGGAAGTTAGTTAAAAATCGATTACAAGATTTGTCCAAGCCGTTTTTAATTTATTATCGTTTTTTGATACATTATGGCCAAAATCTTTGTATTTTTGGTCTTTATGAACCTGATTTTCCTCAATATCTCCAAAACGGAAAATCACAGTAAGTCCAAAAAGGGTAGGTGTACAAATAAAAGTTATAACAAACCTATGTATCAATTTGCAACTTACGTCCAACCGTTTTTGAGTTATGCGAGATGCATACACTCGCACACATACAGACGTCACGAAAAATCGTGTAAAGTTGCTGATATCTCTAAAATGAGAGCTCGTTTTAACCCTTTGCGGCGCAAGACAATTTGAAACATTTAAATTATACTGCCACCGGAATTCATGAACTAAAATAAACTAAAAGAAATTTTTAATTTTAAGGTTTAAAATCGGCCTTTTCTGGTATGTTATAAACGTGAATTTTTGCTGAAAATTTTCCGGGATGAATTTTTGCAGCTGGATCTTAAATTTTGCGTCCTCGCAGCGAGGACAGCGCGCGTTAAGGAGTTAAGACGAAACTTGCAGGTGTACAACTAGACATCATTACAGTCACACGTATAAATTTACATCATTCTGCGATCATTTATTTTCGAGAAATAGGAAATACAAAATTCCTTTCGTAAATCGGGATTACTATAGTTCCTTATACGACGCAAAATGCCAGATTGAAAGAAATAGTCCTTTTGTACTAAAAATATCTGAAAACGCTAGTCTAAATTATCAAGGAATGAGTCAAGTCTCGTTGGTTCTGTGGTCAAAGCACACTAGTACGAACCCGAAGGTTGTGAGTTCGATCCTCACCGATGGAAAGTGAAAAAAACATATGTATGAAATTTTTTATGGATTTCACAAAATATTTTAAGATATAGTAAAAAATTGAATGGTAAAATTTGATATTGGCAGGCATTTTCGAAGTGGAACACTATAAATTGGTAACGACGCAAAATGCCAGATTAAAAGACATACTTCTGTCGTACTAAAAAAAATCAGTAATGCACTTGCTGATTTCAGAGATTTCTAGTCCTCAAACTTATCCACAAAAGTCACAATGATTAGTGAGGATTCATAAAAGAAGGGATATTGAACTCAGTATCCAGTTACTTCAACGCTTTCCGTAGCGTCCGACGAATTCTTGTACTTTCTCTTATGACTGCAAAACAACAGCTACAAGGCACTGTGAGGCAAGATCCCAATGCAAGAAGCCTGCCATTCAGTGTTCCAACTTTTGTACAGCCAGCTTAAAAAGACATCCATTAATTCAGCTCCTCCGACGAATTTTTTTTTTTTTTTTTTTTTTTTTTTTTTTTTTTTTTAATATAGAAGTATTGCTATAATATTGTATTACACATTTTCTTTGAACTTTTCTACCAGATAAGTTCAAACATTTGTTCTAGTCTTTATTTCCTTTACAGTCATTTTACAAACGTATTTGTGTATAAAATCTGAATATCTTAGCCATTTTTTAATAGATTGCTAAAAAATGATTTTCAGTAGAAAACGTGTTATAGTGTTTATTTTAAAAAAAAAAAAAAAAAAGCGTTAGTAAAGTCTTTTTATATAATTTTCAGTCCCCTTTTCTTATAAGATATCCGAATACTGTAAACGAGCGCGACCCTGTAAACTAATCATTTATGCTAATTCAATAAAAAACACGCATTTGCGCATCTGAAAAATATATGCTAATTTCATTAGATTTAGTACCCACTTAAAAAAAAAAAAATTGCTTAAATATATCCTTCATAGATATGGGTCGGGTCATCAGTGGATGATTAACAATTCATTTCCTTGGTTCCTCTTTAAAGTAGTGTTTTATTGAATAAAAAAAGACCGGTCAAGAGGCTGAAGAGCTTGTGTCGTATGACTGGACAAAATTATAATAATATTCTTGTCTGCAAATTCTAGCAAGTCATAACAGTTTAAGTGCGATGCGTGACCGTCCAAAATTAATAATGTCTTTCCTTGGGATCTTCTTGGAACAAAAAAAACCTTAAGCCATCTGAAAAAATATCTGTACTGATGTTCAATGATTTTTCGTTCATGAACACCACAGATCCAGGTGGAAGACCATCAGAAAGTTCTTTTTTTTTCGAATGCCTTTATAAATAACTGAAGGGGGAGATATTGTATTTCTGCATTGCAACAGGCAATGACTGTAACATCTTCTCCTCTCTCTGTAGACTTCAAAACATGAACACCTTTTGCCCCTTTGGTAGCCACGACTTTTCCTGGAACGTTATTTAACTGACAGCCGGTTTCGTCCATATTGTAAATACTTCCTGGTCTGGTAAAGAATTCATTTTCTTCAAACACTCTTGAGAGAAGTTTAAAAAAATGACACTTTCTCTGTTCATGCTTTCTCCCCTTGCTAAAGAGAGCCCCTGGGCTTGTCTAATAGTTCTGGGTTTCTCCTAAGAAATGATGACAGCCAGGCGTATCCGGACATTCTTTCTTCTAAATTAAATCGATGCTTGAGGCCTAGTTTTTCAGCAAACTGAAATGCAAGTGTCCTAATTATCTCTCTGTCAGGTGCAAATACACATTTTTCTAAACGTTGGATGTGCTTGAGGAGATTTTTTTCGTTTTCAACTCCAAACACTCCTTGTGGCCCCAAAGAGCTTGTTTTGGTATTTTAACTGTTTTTCTTCGACGATGAAGTGTCCGTGAAGGCAGTGCCTGATTTAAGGCAGGGCATTCGGGGCATGTGCCCTGGGCCCTCACACTGAGGGGGCCTCGAAGAAATTCCATCATGCATCTAAAAAAATAGTTAAAATGAAAAAATTCCAAATTTGTTGTAATGATCCTTGTGTTTTGTTTTTTCGTCAATGGATGGTGGTATTACTGCACTGTTTTATAAATTGGTAGTATAATCTTTCAAGGAAACTATTAACCATCGAAAAAATTGCAATATTTTCATTAAACTCAAATACAACTGCATACTGCCGTTACTGCAATCCAAACTCATACTTAAGGCTAGGCACGCACTGCAGGGCAGATACACCAGCACAATGTACATTGATCCGATACACAAGCATCGGATCTAGTGAAGCCTCACTCTTACAAGTAAAATGAAAAGTGAAGTGAAGAGAAGAGAATTTTAGACGCACGAATCAAAAATATCAGCGCCACCTAGGTTATTTGTACAATATCTAGGATGTGATGAAAATATGCGGTTTGTTTTATTTGTTGTAATATTAAAGTACGAGGAAAAGGGGCCTATTGAACATGAGTGCCCTGGGCCTCCAAGTAAGTAAATCGGTCCCTGCGTGAAGGAATTCCGTAGTACCTAGCAGCTTCATTGACACCAATTTCCCCAGCTTCTAGTCTCCTAAGAGCCTCTTTTAAATGGTCTTCTGTCCAGGTCCCAAGAGCTGCTCCAGTATTTTTTCTTTTGTACACTGTAGACATCTTTCCTGAAACAAACAAGAAGCATTGAACAACTGCATGAACAAATACAATAATATACACTTACCGGCACAATTAACCGCCCACCTACAGTTTCGTTCGCTGACTTCGTTTTTAGACTGACTAAAAACAGGATTCGACAAGGATTTATTTAACAAAACTGTATTAAGTGTACTTTTTTTGCATAGGAATTTTTGTACAGTTTTGTTAAATAAATCCTGGTCGAATCCTGTTTTTAGTTAGTCTAAAAACAGGACTCAACAAGGATTTATTTAACAAAACTGTATTAAGTGTACTTTTTTCACATAGGAATCCTTGCTAATGTTCGGAGACTTTTGTTACCGACTGTACATGTACAAATTATGTGAGAAAGGTATTGAAATGCAATATTTTAAATCAACCATGAAAAATTTATTCATTTATATCGTTCTTAAAACAATAAAAACACTTCCATTTTTTTTAGTTCCCCACCATATTATAGGTATGGGGAACTTAGGTGATCGTGAACATTTTCGACCTCGGTTTCTTGACTTTTTTGCACGTTTTCAGGTGTGAGGAAACCGAAAATGACAAAATTCGTATGGTGTCCGTCTGTAGGGTGTTATAGTCAGTATTAGTTTGTTATAGTCAGTAAGTCCGTTAGTAAGTTTGTTAGTCTGTGTACACGATATCTCAAATATAATAGTCGCAGAGAAGTCGGATCAGCTTTAAAATATTACATTCGACACTGGCAAGAACCCTATTCATTTGTAACATTCGAATTAAAAAACTTCGTAAATTTATAATAACTTACGATTTTCTTAACATGGGAGAATAGGGCAAAATTTCACTCCCGCTACTGGGCAAGTTGTGACAAATTTCGAGGTTACGAAGAATTCATTTTATGGTATGAAAAACGTTAGTAATATTAATAGTTGTTTTATAAATATCTTACTCAAGGTTTATTCTATGGTATGATGTACAAAATGTTTCACTTTAGTTCAAATCTTCCAGCTAATATCAAAAATGACAAAAACGTCACTATTAGCCCCGGTCTCCCCTACTAAAGGTAATGTGTACTAATAGAAATTTAGCCCAAAGGCTGTTCATGAACCATTTTGCTCGATTTCAACCAAGAGTTTAGTATAGTACCTTTGTGATACAGTTTTAGAATACGAACTTCCTGCTAATACTTGTTTTTGAGCTATGCTAATAAGACACACAGACACTCACAAATCAATCGCTGAAAATCTGATTTTTAAATTCAAGAGACTTCAATATATGTAAATATAGCAAAAACCCAATTTCTAAAAACTGACCCACAAACAATACTTTCTCTACCTTTATAAGGGTTACAGATTTTTATACAGATAGGACACTTCCTTATACTCAGTGATAACCAAAAAGCGACTACAGTGACTTATGAGCAACGGCTATTAAGAGGTTTTTGAACTCTTCAACTTATGCAGTCGCTCGTCTTATTTTTACTACAGTGTCTGTTTTCTTTTGGCAACTTTGGTTCTAGCTTATTTTCATGACTGTATGAACATTTACGTTAGGGAAAATTTTTCAAGATTTATTACAAACTGTTTTGGACATCATGTGCATTAGCGCTAAAAAATTTACTTTGAGAAAGTCATTTAAAACAAGACATTTTTTCCTAAATGGATTATATTTGCATTTTTCTGATATCTCGCAGGAAATTCGTTTTTCTGAGTACTTAAAGCTGTGTCATCCTAAAAAATAAAATAAATAAATAAAAATTAATAAATATAAAATAATTTCAAGACAGTATATTATGGAGCTAGGGTAATTTTATGTCACAAAGAACACTATACCATTGAAGATTAGTGATAAAATCTCGCAGTATTCCCTCAAAATTATCTCTGATTTGAAATAATAAATCGTTAATGTTGTAACTGGGCGATACTTACTAATATCTCCCAGTGGTAGAAACTCAATCTATTTTTACTTTCTTCTATATTCAATAGAAGAAAGTATTGGATTCGTAAAAATTTTCGACCTCGGGTTTTCGACGGATTTACACGTTTTGAGAGCTGTAGAACACGATTTGACCATTTTTAGAAAATGTGTCTGTCTGTGTGTGTGTGACAAAATTTTGTGGCAACTGTATTTCAGGAACTACTGCACAGAATTTCATACAAATTGGTATGTAGTTGCACCTTGACATAAATTAGTGCCTATCAACCTTTGGTAAAAATCGCCTTACAGGTTGCGTTGCCATCCCGCTTTTTCTAAATTTTTAACATGGTGATATAGGGCAAAATTTTGTATAAATGTGCATAAAGATAATTATTTTTTAGTAATCATTATGAAATTTACAAGAATTATTTATAATAGAGATAGTCAACTGGGAAAAAAAATTTGCATGTGTAGGAGCCTCGTGAACCCCCCTGGGGGGGAAGTCCCCCCTCGACGGAAGTAAATTTTCAAGATGGGTATCTTTCGAAAGGTCTCCTCAATACCTTTAAAACGAATGGTTGAACCATCGATCTCTGATAATTTAAAACAAAGTTATCGATTTTTTTTTACTTTTTACGAAAAAAACCTTAGAAAAAAAATCTTTATTTTATTTATTTTATTTTTTTTTTAAACGAAATTTAACCAAACTTGGTATTTAGTTGGATCCTGACATAAACTGGTGCTGATTAAATTTGGGGATCAATCGCACAACAGGAGGCGCTGTGATCGTATTTCTTCTAAATTTTTAACATGGTATTATAGGACAAAATTTCGTATAAATGTACATAATGAGTTATTCTTAACCTGTGATTGTAAAATTAATATGAATTATTGCTAATAGTAGTAGTAATTTAGGAAAAAATTTTTGTGCATGTGGGGGGAAGTACCCCCGGGGTGGGGTAAATTTTCAAGATGGGTATCTTTCGAAAGATCTCGTCAATACCTTTAAAACGAATGGTTGAACTATAAATATGTGATAATTTAAAACAAAGTTATCGATTTTTTTTACTTTTAACGAAAAAAAACTTGGTTTTTTTTTTTTTTTTTTAATATTGTTACTGAGTGAATTTGTATAGGAAAATATAGAAGAAAGTCTTGTGGTGGCCACAATATACTAGTTTAAATAAGCATTTAAATAATAAACATAGAAATTTAAAATTTCCGTGTAATTAATATTATTAGATTACCTCAAAAAAAAAAAAAAAAAATATATGTAATATTATAAAAAAAAATTATAATGTTCTGTGTTGACGGGATGGTGTTCGATCATCTTATGTTGTAAAGTAGGCATCTTATAAGAGAAAGTAGGGAGTTCATTTGAGTTCGAAATATCCTTTATTAAGTTCTAAATGCAGTCACAATAGATGATGCAGTCATGGGCCGGGTATGAAGACATCCTGAGCAGGATATTATCCCGGAAAAAGGTGCCGATAGCCGGCAGTTTCGGCGAACCCCGTAGGGCGCCGCGAATCTACTTCGTGAACTACTACATGATGGTATATCAGTTAACGTGAGTTTATTAGGCAGGTGATTATCTTAAAAAGCCACGATTTTTCGCGTGCTCCCGCTTAAATACTGCATATTTCGGCGGGAACCGAAACTATTCTTTTGAATGCTTATTGGATAATTAGCTAAGCCAAAACACGCCTATCTTCTACGATTGGTTGGCCCTGACATCTAGGATTAAGTATTTCGCAATGCTTTACTGCTTATTTCAACTATTGCATAATTTTGATTACGAAACTTATTCTGAAATCAGATTCCCGCACTATGAAGCTCTGTTGGGAAAACAACTTTACCTGGGCACTCAAATAGAATGCTCATAAAATTGTTCTTAAAATTAAGATTTATTCTGAGATATTAATATTAAGTTATCACTTAATATTAATTTAAATACTAATTTAGAATCTTGCTTATTTTATCCTTTCATATCCCCCCCCCCTCCAAGCCGACGCACTCCCAGATTTGCCTGCAAATTTGTGGGAAATCCCTCAGAAGTAGAAGATACTCCAGGACAAAGTTTAACTTAAAATGGAAAATTTGACAAATTATAAAATTTAACTTTTTTGGAAAATTTATTTAAAAATGGAAAATTTATTTAAAACTGGAAAATTTATTTTTTAAAAAAATTTTGTCTGAAAAATTTTATTATGGAATCCTTGTTATTATTGGTATTGTCACGATAAAAATTCTAAAAAAAATAAAAAATAAATAAATAAATAAAAAAAATTTAGCTTATAAAATCTTAAATTTGGCTGCATTAAATTCCAACCAACTCAGGATGTCTGTGGCCTGTACATGATAAATACAAAATATTATACAGTTTCTGAAGAATACAAACATATGTTATGAAAAACGACTAGATAGAAGATACACATAACGACTTTTTAAGATTAACATTGAAAAATTTTGTACTGTTGTACTCTATCACAACCTGAAAAATTTATATAAATGTGGTATACAAACAATATAACATGATGACACCTAAATATTTCTTCTGGTATAATAGTGACATTATTAACATAGAAATACAATAAAGAGACTAAATATGGTTGGTGAATAAAACGAATAATAGTATATGAAAGTACAAAAACACTAGACAGTTTTTTTTTTTTTTTTAAACTTAGTATATGTAAAAATGTACAATTAAAACACAACTTGAAACCTGAAAAAATATTAAGGTAAAGACACCAGTGCCCGTCACCCCTAAAATCTGCACCAGTAGTCGTCATCCTCTTAAGAGAAGTGTTAAAATAACCGTTTTATAACCTGTATGAATTTGAATCTAACCGCACAAGATTCTCCAAAGCCTTCTGCTTCTTATAACACAAAAAGTTCGATTTCAACTATTGGAGAAGAGTAGGGAGAAGCAAAATAAGAGAAGTATACGCTAAATTACAATTGGATTGAGTCAACGTAAAGCAAATGATTAAGGGAATCTATATGCATTTCTTGATATATTTTGTTGTTTGCTGCATTTGACATTGCTCATAAAGCATTGTATGTAATGTTTATGAAATACAGAATACGATTTATGTGCAACTTTTTAAAATTTGACATAATATAAAGGTTTTTAAGGTATGACGACTACTGGTGCATATTTTGCACTTTTTACCAGTGTTCGTCACCCCTGAGGGGGTTGGTTCTAGCTTATTTTCATGACTGTATGAACATTTACGTTAGGGAAAATTTTTCAAGATTTATTACAAACTGTTTTGGACATCATGTGCATTAGCGCTAAAAAATTTACTTTGAGAAAGTCATTTAAAACAAGACATTTTTTCCTAAATGGATTATATTTGCATTTTTCTGATATCTCGCAGGAAATTCGTTTTTCTGAGTACTTAAAGCTGTGTCATCCTAAAAAATAAAATAAATAAATAAAAATTAATAAATATAAAATAATTTCAAGACAGTATATTATGGAGCTAGGGTAATTTTATGTCACAAAGAACACTATACCATTGAAGATTAGTGATAAAATCTCGCAGTATTCCCTCAAAATTATCTCTGATTTGAAATAATAAATCGTTAATGTTGTAACTGGGCGATACTTACTAATATCTCCCAGTGGTAGAAACTCAATCTATTTTTACTTTCTTCTATATTCAATAGAAGAAAGTATTGGATTCGTAAAAATTTTCGACCTCGGGTTTTCGACGGATTTACACGTTTTGAGAGCTGTAGAACACGATTTGACCATTTTTAGAAAATGTGTCTGTCTGTGTGTGTGTGACAAAATTTTGTGGCAACTGTATTTCAGGAACTACTGCACAGAATTTCATACAAATTGGTATGTAGTTGCACCTTGACATAAATTAGTGCCTATCAACCTTTGGTAAAAATCGCCTTACAGGTTGCGTTGCCATCCCGCTTTTTCTAAATTTTTAACATGGTGATATAGGGCAAAATTTTGTATAAATGTGCATAAAGATAATTATTTTTTAGTAATCATTATGAAATTTACAAGAATATATTTATAATATAGATAGTCAACTGGGAAAAAAAATTTGCATGTGTAGGAGCCTCGTGAACCCCCCTGGGGGGGAAGTCCCCCCTCGACGGAAGTAAATTTTCAAGATGGGTATCTTTCGAAAGGTCTCCTCAATACCTTTAAAACGAATGGTTGAACCATCGATCTCTGATAATTTAAAACAAAGTTATCGATTTTTTTTTACTTTTTACGAAAAAAACCTTAGAAAAAAAATCTTTATTTTATTTATTTTATTTTTTTTTTAAACGAAATTTAACCAAACTTGGTATTTAGTTGGATCCTGACATAAACTGGTGCTGATTAAATTTGGGGATCAATCGCACAACAGGAGGCGCTGTGATCGTATTTCTTCTAAATTTTTAACATGGTATTATAGGACAAAATTTCGTATAAATGTACATAATGAGTTATTCTTAACCTGTGATTGTAAAATTAATATGAATTATTGCTAATAGTAGTAGTAATTTAGGAAAAAATTTTTGTGCATGTGGGGGGAAGTACCCCCGGGGTGGGGTAAATTTTCAAGATGGGTATCTTTCGAAAGATCTCGTCAATACCTTTAAAACGAATGGTTGAACTATAAATATGTGATAATTTAAAACAAAGTTATCGATTTTTTTTACTTTTAACGAAAAAAAACTTGGTTTTTTTTTTTTTTTTTTTTTTATTGTTACTGAGTGAATTTGTATAGGAAAATATAGAAGAAAGTCTTGTGGTGGCCACAATATACTAGTTTAAATAAGCATTTAAATAATAAACATAGAAATTTAAAATTTCCGTGTAATTAATATTATTAGATTACCTCAAAAAAAAAAAAATATATATGTAATATTATAAAAAAAAATTATAATGTTCTGTGTTGACGGGATGGTGTTCGATCATCTTATGTTGTAAAGTAGGCATCTTATAAGAGAAAGTAGGGAGTTCATTTGAGTTCGAAATATCCTTTATTAAGTTCTAAATGCAGTCACAATAGATGATGCAGTCATGGGCCGGGTATGAAGACATCCTGAGCAGGATATTATCCCGGAAAAAGGTGCCGATAGCCGGCAGTTTCGGCGAACCCCGTAGGGCGCCGCGAATCTACTTCGTGAACTACTACATGATGGTATATCAGTTAACGTGAGTTTATTAGGCAGGTGATTATCTTAAAAAGCCACGATTTTTCGCGTGCTCCCGCTTAAATACTGCATATTTCGGCGGGAACCGAAACTATTCTTTTGAATGCTTATTGGATAATTAGCTAAGCCAAAACACGCCTATCTTCTACGATTGGTTGGCCCTGACATCTAGGATTAAGTATTTCGCAATGCTTTACTGCTTATTTCAACTATTGCATAATTTTGATTACGAAACTTATTCTGAAATCAGATTCCCGCACTATGAAGCTCTGTTGGGAAAACAACTTTACCTGGGCACTCAAATAGAATGCTCATAAAATTGTTCTTAAAATTAAGATTTATTCTGAGATATTAATATTAAGTTATCACTTAATATTAATTTAAATACTAATTTAGAATCTTGCTTATTTTATCCTTTCATATCCCCCCCCCCCCTCCAAGCCGACGCACTCCCAGATTTGCCTGCAAATTTGTGGGAAATCCCTCAGAAGTAGAAGATACTCCAGGACAAAGTTTAACTTAAAATGGAAAATTTGACAAATTATAAAATTTAACTTTTTTGGAAAATTTATTTAAAAATGGAAAATTTATTTAAAACTGGAAAATTTATTTTTTAAAAAAATTTTGTCTGAAAAATTTTATTATGGAATCCTTGTTATTATTGGTATTGTCACGATAAAAATTCTAAAAAAAATAAAAAATAAATAAATAAATAAAAAAAATTTAGCTTATAAAATCTTAAATTTGGCTGCATTAAATTCCAACCAACTCAGGATGTCTGTGGCCTGTACATGATAAATACAAAATATTATACAGTTTCTGAAGAATACAAACATATGTTATGAAAAACGACTAGATAGAAGATACACATAACGACTTTTTAAGATTAACATTGAAAAATTTTGTACTGTTGTACTCTATCACAACCTGAAAAATTTATATAAATGTGGTATACAAACAATATAACATGATGACACCTAAATATTTCTTCTGGTATAATAGTGACATTATTAACATAGAAATACAATAAAGAGACTAAATATGGTTGGTGAATAAAACGAATAATAGTATATGAAAGTACAAAAACACTAGACAGTTTTTTTTTTTTTTTTTTTTTTTTTTTAAACTTAGTATATGTAAAAATGTACAATTAAAACACAACTTGAAACCTGAAAAAATATTAAGGTAAAGACACCAGTGCCCGTCACCCCTAAAATCTGCACCAGTAGTCGTCATCCTCTTAAGAGAAGTGTTAAAATAACCGTTTTATAACCTGTATGAATTTGAATCTAACCGCACAAGATTCTCCAAAGCCTTCTGCTTCTTATAACACAAAAAGTTCGATTTCAACTATTGGAGAAGAGTAGGGAGAAGCAAAATAAGAGAAGTATACGCTAAATTACAATTGGATTGAGTCAACGTAAAGCAAATGATTAAGGGAATCTATATGCATTTCTTGATATATTTTGTTGTTTGCTGCATTTGACATTGCTCATAAAGCATTGTATGTAATGTTTATGAAATACAGAATACGATTTATGTGCAACTTTTTAAAATTTGACATAATATAAAGGTTTTTAAGGTATGACGACTACTGGTGCATATTTTGCACTTTTTACCAGTGTTCGTCACCCCTGAGGGGGTTGGTTCTAGCTTATTTTCATGACTGTATGAACATTTACGTTAGGGAAAATTTTTCAAGATTTATTACAAACTGTTTTGGACATCATGTGCATTAGCGCTAAAAAATTTACTTTGAGAAAGTCATTTAAAACAAGACATTTTTTCCTAAATGGATTATATTTGCATTTTTCTGATATCTCGCAGGAAATTCGTTTTTCTGAGTACTTAAAGCTGTGTCATCCTAAAAAATAAAATAAATAAATAAAAATTAATAAATATAAAATAATTTCAAGACAGTATATTATGGAGCTAGGGTAATTTTATGTCACAAAGAACACTATACCATTGAAGATTAGTGATAAAATCTCGCTGTATTCCCTCAAAATTATCTCTGATTTGAAATAATAAATCGTTAATGTTGTAACTGGGCGATACTTACTAATATCTCCCAGTGGTAGAAACTCAATCTATTTTTACTTTCTTCTATATTCAATAGAAGAAAGTATTGGATTCGTAAAAATTTTCGACCTCGGGTTTTCGACGGATTTACACGTTTTGAGAGCTGTAGAACACGATTTGACCATTTTTAGAAAATGTCTGTCTGTCTGTCTGTCTGTCTGTCTGTCTGTCTGTGTGTGTGTGTGTGACAAAATTTTGTGGCAACTGTATTTCAGGAACTACTGCACAGAATTTCATACAAATTGGTATGTAGTTGCACCTTGACATAAATTAGTGCCTATCAACCTTTGGTAAAAATCGCCTTACAGGTTGCGTTGCCATCCCGCTTTTTCTAAATTTTTAACATGGTGATATAGGGCAAAATTTTGTATAAATGTGCATAAAGATAATTATTTTTTAGTAATCATTATGAAATTTACAAGAATTATTTATAATAGAGATAGTCAACTGGGAAAAAAAATTTGCATGTGTAGGAGCCTCGTGAACCCCCCTGGGGGGGAAGTCCCCCCTCGACGGAAGTAAATTTTCAAGATGGGTATCTTTCGAAAGGTCTCCTCAATACCTTTAAAACGAATGGTTGAACCATCGATCTCTGATAATTTAAAACAAAGTTATCGATTTTTTTTTACTTTTTACGAAAAAAACCTTAGAAAAAAAATCTTTATTTTATTTATTTTATTTTTTTTTTAAACGAAATTTAACCAAACTTGGTATTTAGTTGGATCCTGACATAAACTGGTGCTGATTAAATTTGGGGATCAACCGCACAACAGGAGGCGCTGTGATCGTATTTCTTCTAAATTTTTAACATGGTATTATAGGACAAAATTTCGTATAAATGTACATAATGAGTTATTCTTAACCTGTGATTGTAAAATTAATATGAATTATTGCTAATAGTAGTAGTTAATTAGGAAAAAAATTTTGTGCATGTGGGGGGAAGTACCCCCGGGGTGGGGTAAATTTTCAAGATGGGTATCTTTCGAAAGGTCTCGTCAATACCTTTAAAACGAATGGTTGAACTATAAATATGTGATAATTTAAAACAAAGTTATCGATTTTTTTTACTTTTAACGAAAAAAGACTTGGATTTTTTTTTTTTTTTTTTAATATTGTTACTGAGTGAATTTGTATAGGAAAATATAGAAGAAAGTCTTGTGGTGGCCACAATATACTAGTTTAAATAAGCATTTAAATAATAAACATAGAAATTTAAAATTTCTTCTTTAATTCTTCTATTATTAGATTACCTCAAAAAAAAAAAAAAAAAAAAAAAAAATATATATATATATATATATATATATATGTAATATTATAATGTTCTGTGTTGACGGGATGGTGTAAGATCATCTTATGTTGTAAAGTAGGCATCTTATAAGAGAAAGTAGGGAGTTCATTTGAGTTCGAAATATCCTTTATTAAGTTCTAAATGCAGTCACAATAGATGATGCAGTCATGGGCCGGGTATGAAGACATCCCGAGCAGGATATTATCCCGGAAAAAGGTGCCGATAGCCGGCAATTTCGGCGAACCCCGAAGGGCGCCGGGAGCTACTTCGTGAACTACTACATGATGGTATATCAGTTAACGTGAGTTTATTAGGCAGGTGATTATCTTAAAAAGCCACGATTTTTCGCGTGCTCCCGCTTAAATACTGCATATTTCGGCGGGAACCGAAACTATTCTTTTGAATGCTTATTGGATAATTAGCTAAGCCAAAACACGCCTATCTTCTACGATTGGTTGGCCCTGACATCTAGGATTAAGTATTTCGCAATGCTTTACCGCTTATTTCGACTATTGCATTAATTAACTTTAATTAACTTTAATTCACTATGACTGACTTTAAACCACCTATAATTTTCCATATTATTTTGCTGGAAAAATTAAACAATGGCAGATAAACATATCTAGTTATAAAGAGCTTTTTCTAGTTTTCTGTTATATATTTTAGATAAGCAGACATGATTACTCCATACATCTGTCTAATGTATTTTAAATTTTTATGATGTCATGCTTTTGCGAAGATGTATTTAAGTGATGTTTTAAAGTTGCTTCATACTAATTAGTTACCAAACTATAAGTACCATTTAAGCACTTTTTTATGCATTTTATATAAGTTTTTTATTGACCATGATAATTTAATTTTAATTCATATGCATTTCGAAAATAATAAAATGCAAAGGCTTAATTTCATAGTTAGCATGACTGTGAGTCTGTTCAAAATTATGTTAAGGCTTTTTTGTTATGTTAGATGCAGGTGAATAAAAATTTATATAGAAAATATTAAACCTTAAAAACATTTTTTAAGCAAGTTTTCTGTTTATACATTATATTAATTATTTAAGATAAACAAATAGTTAAAATGTTGATCAAAATTACCCTGTTGACTGTTGTTCTTAAATAGTTAAAATTGTAAGATACAGATCCATAATATTTTATAACATTAGCTTGGTGTGTAGAATAATACTAGCAAGCTTTTGCCACCTTCGCTGGTCCCTATATTTAAATAAAATAGGAAAATATCCATATCATTATACATATATATATATATATATATATATAAAAGGCACTTTGAAATCAGTCGAAACCGCAGTTAATGTTCTCACTGGCTTCTGTGATAGCTTTCCGTCCCGCAATATGATGGTTGGCTTCTACTGCCTTCGGCATAAACTTAACCGCTTTTTATCCCCCCCCCCTCTCCCACGGGTAAATTTAGAATTTTAACGAAATATTATCAAATTACATATTGCGTACTTTTAATCAATACCCACACATCAAAACTCGCCTTTCTGAGTTAATTTAGAGTAGAGCTAAGGTTAAAAACGTGTTTTTTGTCCGCCCGCCCGAGGGAAGAGGCGAGGGGTAATTTTGCAAAATCGCCTTATAATGCGTGTTGGGTACACACAACCAACCAACGCATAAAAAAAATCCCCTCCCGAAAATAATTTGCAGCAGAGTTAAGCTTTGAACATATATATATACTAGCTGACCCGACAAACGTTGTTTTGTCATATAAATTATTTCTAGAGAATATTTTGCTAGAAAAAAATAACTAACTTATTGTAAGTGTGTAAGGATGTGGTATATAAGTGGAAGATGTATGGAGCGCTGTGAACGGTGAAAGAATATAAAAATAACAAAACACCAATCATTTATTTTTTTAATTTATTAAAATTGATTCTTTAAAATTATATACATATCGCTACTTATAACAATATTACTAAAAAACAATATCAATCCCTTAATGCAACAGAGTGTACAATATTTTTTGTTATCCCATCTTTCGCCAATACAAACAAACTGGATGGTTTGCCCACTCGAGAGCCACGTATAATTGTGTGTGTGAAAAACATGATGTGCTCAAATCTAAGCCACAGACAGACATCGTTTGGCCCTGAGACTTATTGATAGTCATTGCAAATGCCAATCTAATTGGAAATTGAGGGCGTTTGAATTGAATTGGCACATCTGTGGGTATAATAGGGATTCGCAGTAGTAATATATTTTCACCTCGGAATTTGTCATTTAAAATCTCATTTAACATTTTTCATTAATTTTTTTTATGACTAATCGCGTGCCGTTGCACAACCGTTGTGGGTTCAAATTACGAAGCAAAATAACCGGAGATCCAACCTTCAGTTGTAAAATATGCGGTGGCATGCCTGGTAAATCCAATGAGTTTAAAAACTTTGTTGGATAATTTACAGCTTCGGTGGCATCGCAAACTGTATCATTAGATTTGTATGACACCAAGTCTCCTGGTAACAAATGTTGTATCTTGAGATTCAATTCGTTGACGTCCACATTTTTTGCTGCTAAAATTGCTCTTTCTGCCAGCCACTCATGATTTGTGTATCGTCTGTGTACATCGGGAAATATCTGGTCAATAAGAGCATCTTGAGAATCAATGATTGTGCAGAAATCGGTCGGTAATTTTATGCATCCAGTTTCATCTGTAGTAACTTTTCTATCGCCGATATCTAACAATTGTTTTGAGAATGTTTCAGCGGATGGATCTTGAAGCTTTTGAACGCGCATATTTACTTTCAGTTGTACTTTTTCAACATTACGCCACAATGACCATGATTTTAAGCACGTGTTGATCTCATCAGCGTATGTTGAATGCGGAATAACGGGAAGTGCTTGTCTGAAATCACCTGAAAAGAGTAACAGATCCGCCAAATAGTTTGTCGTTGTTTTTTATATCTTTCCATGTCCTGTTCGACGCCTCAATCGCATGTTTGTGTGCCATAGTGCATTCATCCCAGATAAGAATTTTACACTATTTCAGCACTGTGGCCATGGACGATTGTTTTTTTATGTTGCACACTGCGTCTGGGTTATTCTGAATATTTAGTGGCAGTTTAAATAATGAATGAGCTGTTTTGCCTCCATCCAATAAAGTTGCCGCAATGCCAGATGATGCAACAGCCAATGCGATGCAATTATTTGATCGTATTTCGGCGAGAATAAGCGACATAAGGAATGTTTTGCCAGTTCCACCTGGTGCACAAAAAAAAAAAAAAAAAAAAGAATCCGCCTTGTCCTGCCAAAACTGCGAGCATGATGCGGTCGTAAATGGTTCTTTGTTCTTCATTCATTAGTGGGACATTGCGAGCAACAATCGCTGCCATTTCTACAGTATTGTATTGTAGTTCACGATTCAATTCAGTGCTTATTAAATCAGATGCATTTCGATTTGTTGAATGCATACCGAAATGACTGAGTGGTAAGTTGGCAATGATAATGCAAAGATCTTCAATAGCAATCAATGCTTCATTGTACATAGCGTCACTGAATACTATCGTTAGATCGTTGCACCGTGAACGATGTTGATGCAATATATCATCAGTCATTGAATCTTTGTGATTATCCCATAATGTCTCTGCTCGGGCCGGGAAACATGTAGTCAACACTATAGCGAATAGTAGACGAATTTGTTTTGCTGTACTGTTCAGTCCTTCTTCAGCAAGCATACACTCCCACTGGTTGTCGTCTTCCAGCAAGCCGAGTGCAAGGCATGCATCTTTATACGTTGGATACTGTTGTCCATTCACTTTACGTAAATCTTGAAATGACAAAGGGCCGATGACATTAACCAATAACAGTCGAAGATAAAAGCACTCAGTCTGCCTTGGATTGACTGTAAATACTCGTCCCAAGGTGTTTGGTTTGAATAAACCGGGACATGCATCAATCGGCGTGCCTTGCTTGCGGGCATCCATTTTTTTGTTGGAGCCCATGTGAAATAGCGTGGTACTTCTGAATAGAGTAATGTCCGTGCAAAAGCACCAAAAGCATCCGCACGATTTCACAATTCAAAAAATTCGGTGAGTGTAGTTTTTGGTGGATTTATAGCACGATCAATCGCTGTCTCGCTCGTGAAATATACGCGTTGGCCATTTTCAAGATGTACGGCTAAATGAAGAACTGCTGGATCCTGTTCATGAATTGGGAAACCAAAGATACGCCAAACAGCTTCATTGGAGCTGACGTACCGGCCAATTTGGTAAAGTGTTATTTCATCGTTGTTATTCACCGGAGGAGCATTCACATTGGTATTTTCAACTCGAAATACAGCCATATCACTGCCTTTATTCACATACTTGCAAATGTATTTGATGCTCTTCACTGAACTGCAGAACTGAAAATTAATATGAGCACCAAAAATAAATTAAAAAAACTGGCGTACAGACAATAGCAAGAAATTCAAACTTCTTCACACACCATAAATTTTAAATCAGCACAACCGGTTTCAAAAGGACGTAGCCTTTCTTCATCAGGTGCAAACACGTGCAACTGCCTTGGAGGCAAAAGCAAGACTGAAAGCAGGACAAAATCCAGAGGGGGAGGAGCAACACAAACAACCATTAGGAAGCAACATGCAGGACAGGACCAATAAGAGAGGAACACACGTACACACACACCACAAAATGAGGAGAGAGGAAAGGAGTAAACAATTATTATTATTTTTTTTTTCAATAATATTAAACTAATAAGTAAATTTAATAAAATTTACCCATTAATTATTATTATTTTTATTTAAATTAGAATTATTTTATTATAACTAATATGATGTTATAAACATAATGAAGGAAATTATTTAATTGAATTAAACAAATTTTTCCAGGCTGTAGACAGCAAAGTGGAATCAGATTTTTCATTGACAATTTTATCACGATTAAGGTAAATAGCTAAATTTTCTAAAAAATCCAGTTTGGAAACGCGTTTGGCATGAAAGATAATTTTGGCACTCTTAAAATGAAAACTATGATCAAATTCCCAACTGTGCCAAAAATGGGGTATCTAAAATGTCCCTTGTAATAACTGTGATTTATCTTATATTGGTCAAACTAAAAGAAATCTTGAATGTCGTTTACGTGAACATTCTCGGTATGTTGTTAATCAAGAAATTTCTAAATCTTCTATTGCGAAGACAGTTGGGAATTTGATCATAGTTTTAATTTTAAGAGTGCCAAAATTATCTTTCATGCCAAACACGTTTCCGAACTGGATTTTTTAGAAAATTTAGCTATTTACCTTAATCGTGATAAAATTGTCAATGAAAAATCTGATTCCACTTTGCTGTCTACAGCCTGGAAAAATTTGTTTAATTCAATTAAATAATTTCCTTCATTATGTTTATAACATCATATTAGTTATAATAAAATAATTCTAATTTAAATAAACATAATAATAATTAATGGATAAATTTTATTAAATTTACTTGTTAGTTTAATATTATTGAAAAAAAAAGAATAATAATTATTTACTCCTTTCCTCCCTCCTCATTTTGTGGTGTGTGTGTACGTGTGTTCCTCTCTGATTGGTCCTGTCCTGCATGTTGCTTCCTATTGGTTGTTTGTGTTGCTCCTCCCCCACTGGATTTTGTCCTGCTTTCAGTCTTGCTTTTGCCTCCAAGGCAGTTGCACGTGTTTGCACCTGATGAAGAAAGGCTACGTCCTTTCGAAACCGGTTGTGCTGATTTAAAATTTATGGTGTGTGAAGAAGTTTGAATTTCTTGCTATTAATATGAGCATTGAATGTTTTGCTCAGCAGAGGCGAATATGGGACCACCCAACGGTTATCAATGTTAATATCTATGTTGTTGACATAGATGACCGCCATAGATGATAAGATTGTCCGCCATTATCGGGATTTCTTCGACGATATATTGGATATCCGTCAACATTTGTGATCGTGAAATTTTTCGGAAAGCTTTTAGTACATTTTCCATCTGCACAAAAAATAATGGCCTAAAATTTCATTTTTCATTTTAACATAAAATAACTCCGTCGGATATTGACGAATTTTTTAAAAGAATATACCATTTTAACTAATTTTAACATTTTAACAATATTAACGTTGAAAAAATATTTTAAACACTTACGGTTAAAAATTCATTTTTCATTTCAACATTAAATAAATTCTGGCATCGTGTACGATTCTAAAATATTAACTTTGAAAAAATATTTTAAACACTTCGTAAGATACGGTAGGAATACGGTTAAAAATTCATTTTTCATTTCAACATTAAATAAATTCTGACATCGTGTTTACGACAACTCACGCCATCTAGGTGGAGAAGTTGTTGAAAGAGTTGGTTAAAAATTAATTAAGAAAGAACTAATTAAGTTACAACTTTCATTTTTAAATCTAAACCATTCTCGAATCCACCTGAAGACACACAAAAAATTTCATTGAACTCAGTCCAGCCGTTTAGGAGGAGTTCAGTGACATACACACGCACAAAAGAAATATATATATAAAGATATTTATTTTTGCCACCCTCACATAGACGAAAGATCTCCGCAAAATCTCTTTATACTAGGTGTTGGATGCATATGACCAACTCACACATCAGAAATCGCCTTTGTAAGATTATTTAGAGCAGAGTTATGCGTAGAAATATGTTTTTGCCCCCTTTCTCAAAATTTGGTCGGAAAGAATTACGCAAAATCCTTTTACATTATTTTTGGGTACGCATAACCAATCAATGCATCAAAAAATTGCTTTCCTGATATAATTTGGAGAATAATTACTCTTGAAAACGTGTTTTTGCATCCACCCCACACTTAATGAGGAAGGAGAAGCGAAGGATTTCTTAATATTCCTTTATAGTGTGTGTTTGGTACGCATAATCAACCCATACGTTTAAAAAAAATAATTGCAATATAAAAAGAATTTTTCATATACCGTGTTTTAAAATTTTCTGTTGAATCATATAAATGCTATTGAAGGCAGCGAGAACCCGAAATAATTAGCTAAAAGTAATTTAAAAATGCATCGTCACTGTGTTCTGAGCTATTCTGAAAATTTCAAAAGTCAAAGTAGTCCGAAAGATTGATGATCGGGATGAGTATATGATTGCTGAATCATATAAACGCTACCGAAGGCAGTGAGTACCATAAACAATTAGCTAAAAGTATTAAAAAAATGCATTGTTATCGTGTTTTGAGCTATTCTAAAAGTTTCAAATGTCTAGCTAGTCGAGAAGTTAGTTAAATAAATTTTCTGTTGAATCATATGAACACTATCGAAGGCAGCGGGGACCCGAAACAGTTTGCTAAAAGTATTTAAAAAATGCATTGCCACCGTGTTTTGAGCTATTCTGAAAGTTTGAAATGTCTAGCTAGTCGGGAAAAAAGTTAAATAAATTTTCTGTTGAATCATATAAACGCTGCCGAAGACAGCAGTGACCCAAAACATTTGGCTAAAAATATTTAAAAAATCCATTGTTACCGTCTTCTGAGCTTTTCTGAAAGTTTCAAATGTCTAGCTAGTTGGTAAGTTAGTGAAAAATCGATTGCAAGATTTGTACTGATAACGCTGCCGAAAGCTGCAGGGACCCGGAGCAGTTGCCTAAAAGTACTAAAAAAATGCATTTCCATTCAGTTCTGAAAGTATCAAATGTCTAGGTAGTCGGGAAGTTAGTTAAAAATCAATTGTAAGATTTATTTTGAGCTATTCTGAAAGTTTCAAATGTAGCTAGTCGAGAAAAAAGTTAAATAAATTTTCTGTTGAACCATATAAACGCTGCCGAAGGCAGCAGTGATCCGAAACAATTGGCTAAAAATATTTAAAAAATCCTCTGTTACCGTCTTCTGAGCTTTTCTGAAAGTTTCAAATGTCTAGCTAGTCGGGAAGTTAGTTAACAATCGATTGCAAGATTTGTACAGATTACGCTGCCGAAGGCTGCAGGAACCCGGAGCAGTTGGCTAAAAGTATTAAAAAAATGCATTTTCATCGTGTTCTGAACTATTCTGAAAGTTTCATATGTCTAGGTAGTCGGGAAGTTAGTTAAAAATCAATTGTAAGATTTGTACTGGACAAACAAGAATACGAGTTAATAAAAAGCATGGTAAAATCAATCTTACTGCGACAATTTGGAAGAAAGTCACTCTTAAAAACGAGATTATTACCCCCCCCCCCCTGCTACTTAACCTCTGCTTTAAGTAAAGATATTTTTGTGAACGAATAAAATTTTGGGAACTTTTCTTAAAAGCAAAGAATTTTCAAATTATTTCACATATAAATTTGTTTTATTCGCAATATTTTGAATTTTACCATCTAATGTTTTGTGTTTTAAACCCTAAGAATGGATTTGGGTTCTAAATATGTTCTAAAGATATTCTGTTTCATTTAATTTTGTAGAAGCGCAATTAAAATCAAACTATTGAGCAAATTGTTGCGTTTTATTTACATGACGACCAGTGGTGCAAACACCTGACGACTACTGGTGAAACGCAGTTTTCAAGTGACGAGCACTGGTGCATTTTTATAGGTTTATTTTTTATTTTATTTTTTAAATTGGCTTAATGTATTGAAAAATTGAAAGCGTCTAACAACAACTAGAAGAATCAGTGTATATAGACCAAAGGATAATATTGATACATGAATACCACACGAATACCACGCGAAAAAAACAAATATTTTAAAAATAAGGCCTTAAGAATGACGAGCACTGGTGTCTTTACCTTACATTAGAAAATATCAACATATAAAAAAGGAAAGAAGAAACGTAAAAAAAAAAAAAAAAAAATTATATCATAGGTCTGCAGGTGAGTATCCTATTTCAGATAGCGTCTTCAGATTTTCAAATTCTGCAGTGGCTTCAACGATTGGATACCACCCGTGACCAGGGATCTTGGTAAGTACAGTATGCTTTAAATCCAAAATGTTCTAGCAAACTTTTAAGCCGTATGCAACTAAGTGGCTTTACACTTTATATTTGGAAAAGATAAAAGCCCAACATTAATTTAGTGACTGAGCATCGAAAGTCTTGCTCAGTGACTTTTAAAGTCCCTAACTTAACCTTTTAAAGTTTAGAATTCCCTCTGATATCTTATAATAAATAAACAAAACATAAAAAAATTACTATTAATTACTACTTCTATACACAAGGGGAAGGAGAAAAAAATAATAATATTTACATTAATATACAAGTCAACAGTTTGGTCATATAGTCATATTGGTAATGTTGTAGTGAAGCTTTAAAATAGTTCTTAAGTAATATATTGTAAACACACCTTTTAAAGAACACATGTAATGGAGAGTAATGTAATCATTTTTAGTATCTCTATTTTTCAATGTATCTTCTGCTTCTCTACCCCCTTCAAAAAAAAAAAAAAAAAAAAAACACCAAGTAAAAGAAGAAGAAGAAAAAAAAAAAATAATATTGCTTATGCAGTAAAATACTATCAGAAAATTAAATCAGTTACGTTATGTTTGAAACGATTTAATATCGTTAGAGTACATTTCAAAGATATTAGTATCACTCAGATGTGTATTATCTATCAGCGTATAATCAAAATCATTGACATCGATATAGTAGCGGTTTATTGGTTTTAGTTACTTCGTTATTTTCTAGATGACGCCACTGACGCGATATTTTTTAAACATAAAAATTAATAAAATTAAATAAGATTAAAGTATTTGTTTTAAATTCGTGTATTGTTTAAAAATTTCAAAATAATTAATTCATCAAAGAAGCCGTGCATTTTGACAAAAATACAATATAATTGGCAATATAACTTG
The DNA here is from genome assembly GCA_963930645.1 of Salticus scenicus. NCBI lineage: Eukaryota > Metazoa > Arthropoda > Arachnida > Araneae > Salticidae > Salticus > Salticus scenicus. The sequence continues at coordinate 1,809,735 of OZ005659.1, forward strand.
AACTCGAATATAACTGGCTGATTTATGTCGAATAATTTTATTAAAAAATGTATTTTGTAAAATATGAACACTGCATTTTTTTCAGAATTAAAATTTATAGTCTTATTATAACTACCATTTTAAGTACAGTTTTACTACTGTACCATTTTACTTACAATTTGAAAGTATATTGAATTTTAGTTATTAAAGTTCAAAACTGATTTAAAGAACATGAAAACGTGTTTATGGTTTGTTTTCTTTTTAATTTTCCATGAAAAGTAAGATTAAACAGTGAATTAAATGACAAAAATCTAGTTATTAATAATATATCTTTCTCGTGAGTGATATAACTGTAGTATATTAAGTTATAAAGAAGATTGCGTTCGATATTTTCTTTCAATTTTTAACCAAAAGATGACGCCACTACATATTTTTTATTTATTTATTTTATTTTTTTGAGAAATAAGAATTGTTTCTATAGAAATTGGGATATTCTTATAAAAACAAGTAATATAAAAGAAAATTTTTTAAAGTCAATTCCTACTTACAAACACTATCGAAAAAGTTTTTTTTTTTTTTTTTATTATTATTTTGAATTAGGAAGTAAAAAGCGTGCGCAAAATGAAATTATAAAAATAATAATAAAAAAAAAAAAACATTTTATATACCATGTCTTAAATTTTCTGATGAATCATGGAGCTCTTATCAATGTGCATAAAATTTTTAAAGTGATAATAGCGTCAATTTTTGTGAGATGCATAATTTAACTTTTTTATAATTTTTCAATGTTCACGTTTAATTAAATGTATTTATTTTTCTGTCGAAGAAAAATAAACTCATGATTTTTTTTTTTTTTTTTTTTTTTTTTGCAACAATTAAGTTATAGCTAATATTTTAATGACTATTTTAACGCTTTTTGGGATGTTATTATTTTCATATTTTAATTATAAGGAAACTAATAAAAAAAAATTCGAAAATCGGACTTCAAAGTATTGTGTTGTCACCGTGTTCTGAACAATCCTGAAAGTTTCAAATTTCTAATTAGTCGGGAAGTTAGTTAAAAATCGATTGCAAGATTTGTACAAGATATATATATAGGGAGAGTGTGAACTAACAGTAGGAATTGAAATTAAGAAAACATAATAGTAAACAAATTTTAAACATTCAAGAATAAATCAATCAAATGGTGTCCAGGATGTTAGGATATTATGCCACACATGTATGAAAAAAAAAAAAAAAAAAAAAAAAAAATCACATTTTTTTCGTTTTTATACTCAGTGAACCAAAAAAAAGTTGGACAGCAGGCTTAAACAATGTCATCGTTTAATTATTTTGCAGTACATTACACTTTTAAAACAAAACAAAATTCGGAAGAAAGACAATTTCAAAAATAAATTAAAGATCTTAATTTGATTTCAATAATAATATATAAAAATAAATTATAAATTTAAAAACAATATAATGATATACTTTCGATAGAAAAAAAAAAAAAAAAAAAAAAAAAAAAACTTGGACACTTACAGGGTCACAAAAAATAACTTTTAAATTTAAGACAAAATCATTCAGTACTTTGTGTGATGTCGTTTGGCTTACAAACACAGCTTCTAATCTCTTATTCACTGAAAAGACCAATTTTTCAGTGAGGTCTATTGTTACACTGTCCCGTATATTCTGAAGAGCACTTTTTAGTTCATTTTTATCTTTAATTTCCTTCTCTCGTAATTTTTTCTCCATAAATACCCAGAAATGTTCTATAAGATTCAAATCAGGACTTTGTGGAGGAAGGAGCAGTACTTTTTGTACATTATATAGTAACCACTCTCTTAGAATCGGAGCGTTATGCTTAGAATCACTGTCTTGAACAAAAGAATAGTTCTATTTAAATTTAATTTTGCAGCTGTGCCTGCTAAATTCTGTTTTAGAATATTTAAACATACAACTTTGTTCATTGCACCTTCGATAAACATAACATATTTATTGAAATTTTATTTTTTCGACTGAGTGAAAATAATGCCTGGACCGTGAGTCGAACCCCGGATCCAGGCATTATTTTCACTCAGTCGGAAAAATAAAATTTCAATAAATATGATTTTCTTCCAATCAGTTGATTGTGTGATTTCAATAAAAATTTTATTTCATCTTTAACAGTTTCTTTTATATTTGCGGATTTTAGTGCTGTTCTTTTTCTTCTCCATATAAAGGGGTGTTGATCGGATCAAAACAAATTAAATTTTGACTCGTCCGTAAAAATAAGATTTACAGAAATATTGGGATTTTCCAATATAGTTTTCAGCATATTCAAGACGTTTTCTCACATTTCTGACAGATAAGTATGGTTTCCTTTCAGGTACATATGCTCTATTGAATTTTTTAGATTGAGATGAATATTACAGTATATGCTCTCTAATTGACACTTTATGAGATGTATTGAGTGTGCCTCATATTAACTACTGTGCTTTACCAAACTAACTAAAAAAAAAATATATATATATTTTTAAAAGCTTTCTCCGAAACTCATGTAAATATGAGTTAGAGTATTTTATAAACAATCATTTGGATAAATAAACACAACAATAATAAACAACACCAAATGAAATAATAAACATGCAGACAGCTGTTTCGTGCTTTACCAAACTAACTAAAAAAATATATATATATATATATATATATTTTTAAAAGCTTTCTCCGAAACTCATGTAAATATGGGTTAGAGTATTTTATAAACAATCCTTTGGATAAATAAACACAACAATAATAAACACCAAGTGAAATAATAAACATGCAGACAGCTGTTTCGGCAGCATTTAATTTACCGTCACCAATGATGCAGTCATGCGCTGATGCTACCGAAGCAGCTGTCTGCTAGTTATATATTACATATGTTGTTGTTGTCTTGTCCAAGAAGTTGGTGCAGAGGAGTCAAATAGGACCGAAGGTATCCAGGACAGCCGTAGCCGAATAGAGGAGTTGATGCGAGGGAGCTAGATGGATACTGAAGAGCTTGGCCAATACAGCAGGTCAGTCGAAAAGGTGGTCAGGAGAAAGTTGAATGTCAGTACAGTGAGGACAGTAGACAAATAACTTCGTTGACCATCAGGGGAAATTTTCATTCCCCTGAAGTGCTTTGTCCTCAGTCTGGCAAAAGTAGATGAAATTGCACGGTTACAATTTAGGACAGGAATAGAATTCCTCTTGGTTGGCTAAGAGGAAAGTCTACGGTTAGCTATTGCGTCAGCATCGGAGAGAGTTAAGCTGTTGGAAACTTCAGAACTATTTCTTGCTTCCTTGGCGAGGCTGTCAGCCTGCTCATTTCCGTAAATATAGACATATGCTGGTATCCACTGCAGTATGCATGTCTCCTGGGCTGCAATAGTTTTGTTCATGAGCACAATAATATCCTGGGTAAGTTGAGAGTTGCCCTGTAGCCTGATGGTCTGGAGCGCAGATTTAGAGTCAGAGTATAATAAGAGGCCACTAGATTTCTGGATTGCCTTGGAGTGGTAAATTTCTAGAGCTTTTTTGATGGCTGCAAGCTCGCAGGTGTAATTTGAGGCAATTTTACCAATAGGTAATTTGGGATGTTCAGAATCTCTATTTGCATGAGTGAAAAAGATGCCAGCGCCACCTTTGTCGAGATCAGAGTCGGAGGAACCATCTGTAAATGCAATAGCCAGATTTTGGGCCGAGTTCGAGAGTTCATTGATGATGTGGATGCCCTTCTCCTTGATTATTGTGACTGACTATTTTTTATTGCAAGGTTGCAATAGGTTTAGATTTACGACTACTTGTGGGGAGGGGCTGAGAGAAAGGAGAAGTTCATTAACCTTATCAATATCTTCGTGACGTAAGTCAATTTCCCTCCTAATTTCATTGTCGAATTGTAGGGTGGAAGACCGTTTCAGTTTGTTTTTTCCATTCCACGTCTTGAAGATTTTGCTAGAAATATGAAGATCTGTTATGCTTCTGATTTTGTTCGTGAACTTGGTGGTGGCCGATTTTCTTGTATTTTCTAAGGGGGTTAGACCACACTCAATTTCTGCTTTATTGTTATTAGTTGATGAGACAGCGCCAATAATGAGTTTGGATGCTCTGTACTGGACAGTGTCGATCTTATCCTTTGCAGAAGATGAGGCAGGTTCCCAGATGGGGGCGGCAAGGTCAAGGATGGACCTGGAAGAGTTGTCGGTCTTGAACCCCAAGATGCACCACATAGTCTTTTAAGGATATTTAGCCTTTTTAAGGCTTTATTAGAGATTTGTTCAAGGTGTTGAGAAAATCTCAACTCATTGTCAAGAGTTGGGACGTGTAGTTCGATTGATTTCAGAGCCACAAAAATTTAAAGTAAGTTGGAAAGATTTTCTGTTTTTCCGGTCAGTTGAAAAAATACAATAATTTGTTTTGTCAGGATTTAAAGTGAGCTGAAGCTCTTTTGACCATATTTCAATGCCCTGCATGCACCGATTTAGATTCCTTTGTGACCTATGAATGTCAGAGTGAGTATGCCATATTGCAAAATCGTCCGCATAACATGCCACCTTTGCCTCCTTGCTGATGTGGGAGTCTAAGTTTTTAAACAGAGAAGGAAGAGAAGAGGACTTAACACAGAGCCATGGGGGACTCCGGCCACAGTGCGATGGATTTTTGGAAAAGTACCATTTACTTGGACTCTGAATTTTCTTCCTCTTAAAAAGTCGTTGATCCAGATGAGAGAGTTGCCCATGTTATCTGTTCTATGGATGATATCAATTAATTTCTGCTTCCAGACTCTGTCGAAAACCGCTCATAGGTCTAGGAATACCGCGGTGGTTTTTCTGTGAGGCATGTCTTGGAAGCCACCAATAATAGATTGACATAGGTAAAAGAGCTGGTCAACTGTGCTATGCTTGGCCCTGTAAGCAGTTTGGTAAAAATGCAGGATCTTATTTTCAGTGAGCCACTTCATCAGTCTGGTTTGAATAATTTTTCCCATCGTCTCGCAGAGGATGCTGGTCAGCGAAATGGGCCTAAAACTTTTACAATTGGTAGCATCTTTCCCAGGCTTGAGAATAGGTATAATAGTTGAGTTCTTCCAAATTTTGGGTAGCTTGTCTGCGCGCAGAGGTGTATTGAAAATGTGAAGCAATGATCTTTTTGCATTTCTGCCAAGATGTTTTAACATTTGACCGTAGATAAGGTAGGGCCCTAGAGATTTTCTAGGATCAAGACACCTTATGGCAGTTTCCAGTTCATCAAGTGTGAGATCGGATGTGAAAATGCAGTCATTTGATATTTGTTTGTTTAGTTTAATGATAGATTTGTAGGTCTTGTAGTATTTTCTATCTTCTTAAGTATACAGCAATCTACTTGCATTTTCATAGTGTTTGGCAAGCATATCTGCAGTAGCTCTATTTGTTTTGGCAATGACATCACCAGAGGATAAAACATTCAACAGGGGACTCTCTTGGAGAGAATTTTTGGAGTTATTTAGAGCCTTTATCAAGTTCCAATATTGGGAAGTTCTGTTCCTTGGGTCAAGTCTGCCACATAGTTCCATCCATTTCTATTGTTTGCAGATGGAAATTTCTTCCTCAACCCTGCCGCTGGCTTTAATAAGCTTACGCCTCAACTGCTCATTGTTATTTTTCATGAGCTCCTGGCAGATAGAATCTCTTTCATGTATCAGCTCCTCGATTCCGGGATCTCTCCAAAACAGTATCCAGTTATCTTTCCGCTTTCCCCTAGGAAAGATGTATTACATATAATTGTAGCTTATATATTAATTTCAACATGCTTTGGCATTACAAATATACTAAAATATGCTTTATAGAAATATCCATTATGTAGTATAATGCTTTGATTTTTTTTTTTTTTTTTTTTTTTTTTTTTGGCTGTCCCTATGCGCAAATTAGTGATGCTATTTTACCAATTTTTATGGGGAATATGTAATAGTGAACTTGAATAATATACATCGTTTATAAGACATTCTAAAAATATTTACAGAAATTAAGAGCAGACAAAACGATAGACAAAGAGACGAATCGCAGTCCTAATCACTTTTAATCTTTGCGTGAAAGTGTTAAAACCCACAATACAATTGAAAATACATTTCCAATAATTTCCGTAATGTTTAGGTTTGATCCTGTATACCAATTATTAATACTAAAAACATTAGTATATTTTATATAAAACATGATTTTGTGCAAACGAATAATACATAACAATTTTATTATATTTTGTGCAATGTAATAAAGGTACTAAAATATATATTTTAAAAATATTCATGAAATATAATACTTTGGAATTCTTTTGGATGTCCATATCACATACCAGTTGATTAACATTTTTTAACAAGGAACATGCTATAGCGAACCTGAAATACATTTAATATCGGTTTTAAGGCATTTTAATTATGTTTATGGTTATGGAAATTAGAGCGCATCAGACAGACAAACTGAAGTCATAAACATTTTTGAGCTTTATTAATAAGTGTTAAAATGAAATGATATTTATAAATAATAGCACAATCTTATTTGTTTCCAAATCATTTAAAGAAATATATGTGAACTATTCGTTGAACGTTTATAATCACTTATAAAAGTAATTAAAACATATTAAAAACACTTTAAACACGTATTAAAATTTATTAAAATCGTTTACAAAGCTTTTCGTCACAACGTTATGGCATCATCAGGTAATTTACATAAAAACAGATGAAACATCATTTTATATACAACTGGAATTTTTATACGGTTACAGTATAAGGATAACTTGAATAAAATATGATGAATCCATTTGTTACTTGAACACGTAATGATTGGATGCTCTTGTCTCGAGGGATGGCAGCTGATAGCCTAACAATCAGCGCCACATGATGGACAGGTGCTGGCTGAAATTTTGGAAGATCCTGAATTGCCGAACAACTTCCAATCATCTGTTCATGAGTTCGATTGCCTCCCAGAAAACGAGAATGAAACTATAGTGATGGAAAAGAAATACTGTTGATGATGAAAGCTGTTCAGAGACTGTGCTGTTAGCAGAAGAATCTGACAATATCTTTAACAGACTTTTTAAGCATTCTCATAATTATTTTTAAATTAATCATATTTTTCGTTATATTTCCAGGTTTCTATTTAACTGTCGCAACAAGGAAAGAAAATTAGGCCCTCTGAGTTAAGACGAGATTAAAGAAACTGGAAATAAAATAATCCAACATGCTCAAAGTGAGCTATTTGAAAAAAAAAAAAAAAAAAAAAAAAAAAGTCTAACAAGTAAAATTTATAATTTAAATCCCTATGTAGATGAAAAAGGAATAGTGCGGGTAGTGGGGAGAATATAAAATGCTTCTGTGCTTCTCATTCAGAAACGCCCACCTATTTTGCCGAAGGGCTCAAAATTGAGTAAAATTTATTTTGAAACAATTCACAGAAGATTATTTCACGTTGGGCCTCTAGGCCTGTTGAACGCAGTGCGTTTAAAATTTTGGTCTTTAAGTGGCCGCGACATAGCATCTAAAACAGTGCACCAACGTGTAACATGTTTCAAAAATAGGAAATAAAGGGTAAATGTTTCAGCCATTTACAATTACTGGTCTTGATCTAAGCGGTCCTTATTCAGTAAGATATAAAAATCAAAGAAAAGGCACTTTAAATAAAGTTTATATTTGTATTTGTATATGTTTTTCTACTAAGGCCATCCATATTGAACTATTATCACATCTGACTTCCTATGCTTTAATCGCCACATTAAAACGTTTTACCAGTAAACGTGGCAAATGTTCCAAAATTTATACTGATAATGCTACTAATTTTGTAGAGCCAAATTCAAATTCAAAATTGAAAAGATTTTATAAATTAATTAACTTTCTCGATGAAAATTTGGCTAATTATTTTACATCCCAGAATATTGATTGGAATTTCATACCTCCTAAATCCCCTCATTTTGGAGGACTTTGGGAGGCTGGCGTGAAATCAGTAAAACATCATCTCAAAAGAGTTATAGGAAATCTTCATTTTATATATGAAGAATTTGAGACTATTATGATTCAAGTGGAGGGAATATTAAATTTGCGCCCTCTTACTCCATTAAGTAATGATTTAGATAAATTTGATGTTTTGACCCCTGGTCACTTCTTAATTTGGAAGACCCTTGATAGCTATATCAAAGTCACTTATAACTCATATAAATGAAAACCGATTAAGTCATTGGCAAATGGTAACTAAAGTTATTCAACTTATATGGAAAAAATGGAAGTCTGATAATTTAAATACATTACTGGTTAGATCAAGATGGATGGTTTAGAAGAATGATTTAATGGTTGGTCAAATGTGCTTCATTAAAGACTACTTTTTGCCCATGAATTCATGGCTGTTAGGCCGTATCATATCAGTATAACACGGATCTGACGGAAAAGTCAGAGTCGTTAAGGTCAAAACAAAATCAGGAGAATTTAAAAGTACTATCAATAAAATAGCAGTTCTGCCCATATAGAATTAAAAAATAATAATTAATTGAAATTGAAATAGTTTTCTGATATTACCTAAATATTTGAATGTTTTATTGTATTTTATAATTGTTTGCAAGTTCTTGCACGAGTACAGTGCAAAGCTGGGCGGGATGTTGGGGCATGTGCACCACTTATGCATTTCCGCTCCGAAAAAATGTTTTGGCAGAAGGCCATGAGAGGCCAAGTAAAACGGACGTGGGTAAAAAGAACTTTGAAATTTGATGAAGCCCACAATTAATAAATTTATTTATAATAATTTTTTACTTTATGAATGTAACATTGCTTCGTTGTAAATATGTATATATTAAATGTGCGTAATAGTACAAATTAAAAAGTTAAAAGGCAACGAAGCTGGTCCGTCATCTATTCACATAGTGAATATACAATGCTGTCTCATCTGTTTTTATGTAAATTACCTGATGATGCCATAACGTTGTGGCGAAAAGCTTTGTAAACGATTTTAATAAATTTTAATAAATTTTAATGCGTGAATAAATTGTTTTTTAATATATTTTAATTACAATGTTAACACGTGTGCTTAGTACAAATTCTACACTTTCGGAAGATTTAGATTTTACTTATAAAAGTACTGAATTCCATTTAATTTCTTTTCCATCTTTCAGTTGTGAGCGTTGAACATGAATGTATCTTATTTGAAAATTTTGTTCACGTGCATACTGCAAATAACAGATTTTAAAATAACTTGAAGGTACATATTTATTTATTTTCAATGGAACGGCATTTGCGACTAAGCATTTTGGGCGGAGGGTCGCCGGATTGATGATCATTTGTGAGGGTGAGGGGGCACTTAATGGGCGGTCATCGCTCCCCTAACAGGGACAACACATTCATACCTCGTCCGGGATTCGAAACCAGGTCCAGCTGTATAGGAGTCAGGGACACCCACTACACCGTGTGGGTGGCTATTTATTTTTGTTTATTTACTTATTTAATTGTTATTATTATTTCAAATTTGTTAGATTTGAATTATTTGGCATAAAAAGTAGTTTATATGGACATTTTTCAGCTAAAGCTACAATCAATAACGCTTTTCTATAAAAGTTTTATTTGTATTACAAAAAACTGAACATTTAATTTTTATTTAATCTACATTCTCTGCTCTCTGCTCCTCTTTATGTATGTATAAGCTTAATCCTTTGAATAACGAAACATACTATATCAGTAGACTGCCGATTTCTCTATTCCCTCATTCAATATTTGTTTGCTTTACCCAATTTGAGTGTAACGTTACCGTAAAATAAACATCCAGTAGTATATGGCACAATTCTTTTGTGTAGCCATCTTAAATAATTATTAACGTTAGGTACATCATTTTCTATGGAAGTCATTCTTTTAAGCATTTTAATAATGTATATTGATTTCATTCTGTTAAATGCACTTAGAAGAAAGTTTGTTTACTGGCCGTAATGCAACGAAATTCTTTTGGGTGTTCCTTTACACAGTCCAAAAATATTTGTACACTAAAATCTAAAAATTTATTTTTATCCAGCTCATGAATAATCATACGAGATTGCAAGTCAAATGGTTGATTTTTGTGATTGTTGTCGTGTGTACATACATTACATGCATATTAACATGTCTACAGACAATAACAACTTTGATCTACACTGATGTTTCATCCATAATAATACAAGTGCATTAAAAACAAAAAAAAAAAAAAAAAAAAAAAAAAAAAAGCCCTAAAAATATCTAAGAAAACAAACAAATATAATCGTGAAAGCTTTAAATTTCCTTTTCATTTCTTTGCATACTGCATATCATGCTTAAATTATTAAAACAAACATGAATAATTCTCCCATTTACTATTTTATCTACTAATGAGAAATATGTCGACGGCATCTGCTTTCCAACTGCTCTTCTCCAGGTCAAAGCATTAAGGAAAATTAAACGGATGTAAACAAATAAATAATTAAGTAGGTCGGGAAACAAAGCAAAATAAAACCCAAGCTTAAATGAAGCCGGCAGTGAAACCTAAGATGCTTAATCTGACAAAGACTGCTAATGTGAGAGCATGACAGTTAAAATTATAAATCCGTGAGTAAGCCTCTGAACAATAACTGATCTGATACATTTCACATCGTTTCTACCTTTTTATTGAAATTCGAATGAAGGAGAGGTCGATTGGGTGTATAAATGTACAGGTTCCATCAAAAGTGCCACCCTACTGCCTGTATCTTGGGGATGCGATGGAATTTGTGAAAACTTTAAAAAACAGACCAATCAATTTGAGGATTTCGTTCAATTTGAAATCCTGGGGCTGGGGGACAGGGAGTAGGAACTAGGGGGAAGCAAATTTTGAAATTTTAAGTGGGAAAAGAATTTTTTGTGAGATAAATGGGAAGATATTTTGAAAACAAATAATTTTTCAAAATGTTTTGTCTTGCTATGCTTTATTTATTTTTTTTTTTTTAGAAAGTTATTACTCATTGAAGTTTTATATAGAAGTCCCACACTCTTCATATATCTTGGCAATATATCAAAATTTCTGAAAACTGTAAAAAATGAACTCTATTAACTCGTAGGAATGTTTGTTTAAAAAATAAGGGCTGGGGACTTACGGGGATAGATGATACAAAAAATGATCTTCAGTTTCTTTAACCAAACAAGCCCTCCCGCCCCTTTTAATTGTTGAACATTTTTTACTATTTTCATATTTTTCAACTTGTACTCGAGATATATCGAGAGAATAGGATTTTTAGCAAAAACTTTAATCAGCCCTAATTCCCTAAAAAGCTAAGAAGGGATATCTGGTTCAAACTCAGATTGCGCTCGTCGCTTAAGTATTCGGAGTTCTCCGTGTTGTTTTCCGAAACTCGTGTGAATACGGGCTAGGATTTTTTGAAAGACCCTACGTCCCAAGACTAAGTCTTTAGCTTCTAACGCAAACAGCTGGTCTTAATATAAGGGGTGTACTGTTTTATTTTTCTTCTTCTCTTTTCGGGGTGGGTGGTGAAAGTCTTTATATGCAGTTATTTGGGGTTTGAAGGACTAGAAACAAATTTAGTGTATTTTACATATTATCTACCCAGCTGTAATTAAACATATTATTTTTAGAATAATAAATTAATCATTATCTTTTATGAAATTAAATTTACAAATACTTATTTAAATACTTATTTGTTAAATGTTATTGAACAATTATTATAAAAAAAGGCAGAAAATTTATCAGAGTTTTTGTACTGAAAAGACTTTTGATAAAAAGAAAAAAAAAGAATAAATGCAAAAAACTAAATAAACTATATATACATACATACATACATACATACGTATATATATATATATATATATATACACTGATGGAAAAAAAAATCCCAACACCAAGAAAAAATTGTTGTACAGTAATGAAATTTCAGCAATACATTTGTCTAGGTAACATATTTAATTGATTAAAGTTTCAAGATCACAGGTAGAGCCATTGGCGAGAAGAGCCATTTCAAATGTGAAATGTTGGTACATTAGTAACCGGTGTAACCGCCAGAATTTTGAATGCAAGCATGCAAACGTGCATGCATTGTGTCGTACAGATGTCGGATATCAGTTTGTGGGATGGAGTTCCACGCCTGTTGCACTTGGGCGGTCAATGCAGGGACGGTTAATGCTGGTTGTGGATGACGCTGGAGTTGTCGTTCAATGATGTCCCATACGTGCTCGATTGGAGAAAGATCTGGTGATCTAGCAGGCCAAGGCAACATGTCGACACTCTGTAGAGCATGTTGGGTTACAACAGCAGTATGAGGGCGAGCGTTATCCTGTTGGAAAACACCCCCTTGAATGCTGTTCATGAATGGCAGCACAACAGGTTGTATCACTAGACTCACGTACAAATTTGCAGTCAGGGTGCGTGGGATAACCACGAGAGTGCTCCTGCTGTCATACGAAATTGCTCCCCAAACCATAACTCCAGGAGTAGGCCCTGTGTGTCTAGGCCGCAGACAGGTCGCTAGCAGGCGTTCACCTGGCCTCCTTCTAACCAACACACGGCTATCACTGCGACCAAGTCAGAACCGGCTTTCATCAGAAAACACAACAGATCTCCACTCCGTCCTCCAATGAGCTCTAGCTTGACACCACTCACGTCGCAAACGGCAGTGGTTTGGAGTCAGTGGAATGCACGCTACAGGGCGTCTGGCTCGGAGCTGTCCTTGAAGTAACAGTTCGTTGTGTCACTGTGGTGCCAACTGAAGCTCGAATTTCAGCTGCAGACGCAGTACGATTAGCCACAGCCATACGCCGAACACGGCGGTCTTCCCTCACAGTAGTGCCACGTGGCCGCCCGGAACCCGGTCTTCTTGAGGCAGTACCTTCCTTTGACCACTGCTGCCAACACTCTTGCACAGTGGATACATTCCTGCCAAGTCTTTCTGCAATATCGCGGAAAGAAAACCCACCTTCTCGTAGCCCTACTACACGACCTCGTTCAAACTCAGTGAGCTGTTGATAATGGCTTCTTCGTCTTCTTAGAGGCATCCTTGACTAACATTAACCCACTACGTCAAATATCAACTGTAAATAACGATCACGAACCTTACAGCGCTTATTTAAAGCAAACCTCATTTGCATGTTCATAGTGTCGCTACTAGCGCCACACTTATGCGCGTAGCTCGAAATCTGAATCGACGTCATCTTTCAGATGTATAAACACGCCTACCAAATTTCGTTTATCTAGCACAGCTCTTTCCTGGTGTTGGGATTTTTTTTTTTTAATAAAATTATTTAAATAATTTGAGTAGTAATATTTTAATTCAGATATGAAAACAAGAACAATACTCAATTTAAAATAATTCCGATGAGGATACAAATCATATAGAAATATAACAAGGAGGAGCTTTTAAATATTGTAAACAAGTGTTTCTAATCGAACAAATAATGACAAAATGAACCGGAAGAAAGATGAGGAGAAAAACTTGTAGAAATAAACGAATAAATAAAAAATAAAATGCCCAGAACGTAGAAATAAATCTTCAGGTATCACCATCTCTACATTGAGCTAAAAAATGCAAGGTTTAATTTTGTGGTAAACTATATTATGCAATATACCACAAAGTGATCTTAACTTGCAATGAAAATATTACTTTTTAATGGAAAAAGAAAATAAGACACGAACAAATTAAAACATGCAAGAAAAAAAAATGGAGCTTTACCAAAAAGAAAATCATCAGTGACATTTCGATAACAGGACTTCATGTAGGTTATAGGAAATATTTAAGCAAATTACGAGGTTGAGTTGAATCTTTCAAACTAACCTAGGAACTAACATAATTAATTTATTTTAAAAACTTAGAATAAACAAAATTACAATTATTTCGCAAAACATGAATTAGCTTAAGGAATATTTATTAAATAGTATATACCATTTATTTAAAATCTTTTTTATATAAAAAATACAAATTCTATATTAGTAGATGCAATCCTTAACATGGGGATTCTTAAAGAGATTTTAATACCTCCATCTATTCAGAACAGTTGAAATTAAATCAAAATCAAATTCGCCAAACATTCCATTCTTTTTATTGAGCACAATTAAACCAATTATTCAATACATTTTTAAATATTACAACAATTATAGATAATTTATTCGTCGTAACTTATCTTAATTAAATAATATGGTGTGTCACTCACACGACTTTCTCTTACCCTGAAATTTAATACTATAAATACAGGTTGAAAATTAAGAGGTAAAATAACAAGTACTGTTATGTAAATCTATGCTAAAACAATTCAAATTAGGCTTCAGAAGAGTTTTATATGATAATTAGTTCTGTGTGAGGGGGGGGGGGCTACCGGCCCCTCAAACTGTACCTATATTTATATAGAATTTAAATCTGTTATTAAAATTGAAAGTTCACTTAATTTAACAGAATAGCTCATCGAATTTAAATCTGTTATTGAAATTAAAAGAGTTAGATTAAGGAATAAGATAACGAGTACTGTTATGTAAATTTATAATATAACAATTCAAATTAGGCTCCCGAACAGCTTTACATGAAAAATAATTTTGCGTGAGGGGGGAGGGGGGTTCCGCCCCCCTCAACCCCCCGTTTCATTATTGTACCTACATTTATATAGAATCCAAACCTGTTATTAACTTCAAAAGTTCCTTTGAAATTATACAGAGAACTTTCACACTCAACATTCCTTGAAACTTATGAATCTTGATCAAACTTTTCCAGCAACAAGCTTATATTAATTTGAAAATACAACTTTTGGATCTCCTGAAATTATTCATTTTTAAGTTACTCTAAGAGACACAGACAAAGATCAAACTTTAAAAAACTTGACTTTGGTGATTAGGAAGTCTCAAAACGTGTAAATACACAAAAAACAAGCTATGAATATTTAGCTTAAAAACATACATTATTTATCATATGCCTATAAGGAATTCATTTCCATTCCTGAACAGCTTTCCTGGACATGGTAAAATATTATAGAAAAGCACTTCCAATAACAATAGAAAAGAATGTTATCGCTTAAATATTTGAAACCCTGTGTATCTTTTGAAGAATCTATACAAACCACGTAGTGCATCTAAATGTAATCCTATAGTAATAATATGCGGCACAACATGAAAAGCACTTCTATCAATTTTCAGCTAATGTCGCACTGTAATCTAGTTCTTTTGTGTAGCCCTGCAAATGAACAATGAATGATTTCCCTGCCATATTCTACACGAGGCATGTTTTTATGCCTATAAAAAATGTATATTCATTGCATTTGGTTTAGTGCAGTCTATAGATGTTAAACTCTACTTAACTGCAATTTCTCCCATAGACGTAATGTATTTGAATACTCTTGAGTGTCCCTGTACACGAACGATTTGCTTCATCTTAATGAAAAGCCTAATGGAGCATCTCTATATGATACACATTTAGAATACCAAGTTTGGAATCTCTGCTGCTATTTGTTCTTGAGATATGCTGATAACAGACAGAAATAACTGCAATTTTCCCTTAGACGTAATGTATTTGAATAATCTTGAGTGCCCCTGTACACGAACGATTTGCTTCATCTCAACGAAAAGCTTAGTGTAGCATCTCTATCTGATACATATTTACAATACCAAGTTTGGAATCTCTGCTGCTCTTGAGATATTCTGATAACAGACAGACACACACATACACACACACACATACACAGACCAACCGCTAAAAACGTGATTTTCGTATTCAGGGGACCTGAAAACGTGTAAATATAACAAAAACTCACGTTCGAAAATTTGACCCTAAAACAATACTTTCTGTACCTTATGGGTAAGAGAAAGTAAAAATGACTAGAAACATTGAAGATAAATTTTACAAAAAATAAAAAAATAAATAAATAAATAAAAATATTAATATTAATATTAATTAAACAAACAAATAAATAAAAAGAGCAGGAAAAAACTATATTAATACGCTTTGATAAAAATCTTTACTAATCGCATGATGGAATTAAGATTTTATTAATATTACTTTCTCTTTACCCATAGGGTCGAGAAAGTACTGTTTTAGGATCAAACTTTCGAACGTGAGTTTTTGTTATATTTACATGTTCTGAGGTCCCCTGAATACGAAAATCATGTTTTATCAAATGGTCTGTGTGTCTCTGTGGATGGATGCCTGTGTGTCTGTTATCAGCATACCTCAAGAACAAATGGTAGCAGAAATTCCAAACTCGGTATTCTAAATGTGTATCATATAGGGATGCTACAGTAAGCTTTTCTTTGAGATGAAGCAAATGGTTCGTGTAGAGGGACACTCAAAAGTATTGACATACATTACGTCTATGGGGAAAATTGCAGGTAAGTAGAGTTTAACATCTATAGACTGCACTAAACGAAATGAAACGAATATATATTTTTTGTAATAGAGATAGTCAACTGGGATAATTTTTTTGTGTATGTAGGAGCCTCGAGGGGGGAACTCCCCCCTCGAGGGGAGTAAATTTTCATTATGGGTATCTTTCAAAAGAGCTCGCCAATACCTTTAAAACGAATGGTTGAACCATCGATCTGCGATAATTTAAAATAAAGTTATGGATTTTTTTCATTTAAAAAAAAAAAAAAAAAAAAAAAAAAAAAATTAAATGTAATATTGAGAATAAATTTAACTTTAAAAAAAAAATATATGTTTAGTGTTATACTACTTCTCTAATATGGAAATCTTCTGCATCATCATAAAAGATATACAGGGTGTTTATAAAGTTCCGGACCCCTTTTGATGTTTAATAACTCATAAAATAATAATGATAGATTAAAATTAATAACATAAATGTTTAGATAGACTCAAAAAGTTTCATGACCCTTGTCAATGAACTTCCACGTGTGCCCCCTGGGTTGCACGGAGAATATCAAGTCGATAGTCAATTTCACGCCAGGTAGCGGCAAGCATGTCGACATCCACAGAGGCTATTGCGGTTGAAATTCTGACTTTTAGGTCATCAATGTTCGACACTCTCCTCCTGTAAACATTGTCCTTTACAAATCCCCAAAGGAAAAAGTCCAGCGGCGTTATATCTGGGTGGCCAAGGAATTGGACCTCCTCGCCCAATCCATCTTCCTGGAAAATGGTCATTCAAAGAACTACGAACGATGGTACCCCAATGAGGTGGTGCACCATCTTGTTGCAAAAAGACATGTGGCTGAAGCTCTTCTAGTTGTGGAAATACGAAGTTTTCCAACATGTCTAAGTATACGACTGATGAGACCGTCTTTTCTGTAAAAAAGAAAGGCCCAATGACTCGGTCGTGCATTAGTCCACACCGAGCCTTTACACATTAACCTTTGGGAAATTCCTTTGTGCCTCACGGTATTCATGGGGGTTTTCAGATCCCCATATGCGATTAATAAGCAGACGATATTTAGAAAAGTACAGATATTTAGACTGGAAAATGAAATTATCTGAAATTAACCACACGCGCAGACGATATTTACAAAAGTAAAGATTTTCAAACCTGAAAAGAAAATATATGAGTTATTCCATCAATAAATGCCATAAGTTTGTTTATATCTTCATTATTTTATGAGTTATTAAACATCAAAAATGGGTCCAGGACTTTATAAACACCCTGTATATATTTTTAATAATGATTATAATAAATTATTTTTTAAAAACATAATTTTTTTTTAAGAATCGAATATATATAAATGTTATTGTTAATATATAACATTTATATAACATAATATAACATTTAAATTCAATTTATTCAATTTTAAGACCTAGAATGTTAATTGATTTATTTTTATGTGTAGTTTGAATTAAAGGTAAATTAGAATGATCCTCTAATGTAATTGAATCAAGTGATTTATTTTTAGTGAAGAAAATAATTATATCCTCATTATAACGGCACAATATAATATTGTCATAACAAAATTTGCACTCAAAATAATATAGATATAGATCAGACAACATATACTAGAGCTGCATCTCCCTTGTGGCATTTCTACTTTTCGTAAATAGCTAAGATTATTATGTAATATATAATTATTATTTTATAAATAAAGCAAAGAATTTATCGGGAACACTTTCGGGTGGACACTCCTATTTTTGATTGGTCTAGATTTAACTACTTTGGTGATGAAAGTTGGACATTTTTTTTAGTAAAAACTGATGATTTTTTTAAAAAGATACTGCATAGATGTTATACTTTTTTAAAGAGCTCTAAAAATTTTTCATTTTTTTGTGTGGACACTATATACATCAAGTTATTAAAGATATTACATTGCAAAGTTTTCTTTTAATCAATTAAATTATGAAAATAAATATTAGTTATAATTTAATAGTTGAAAAAAAAAAAAAAAAAAAAATACGAGTTCATTTTTTTTTTTTTTTTTTTTTTTTAACATAAAAATAAATACATTTAGTAAATAAACGTGAACATTAAAAAATTGTAAAAAAATAAATTATGCATCTCACAAAAATTGACGTCATTATGACTTTAAAATTTTCTACACATTGATAAAGTGCTAATGTAGTTCTATAGCTATAAGATTCAAGAAAAAATTCAAAAACATGGTATATAGACATATATTTTTAATCTTATAATTATTTATAATTTTGTTGCCGTTTCGGCGATGAGTTGATATGGGTATTGCAAATGCATAAGTAAACATTTTGGCGTGAAACGTCCGAGCTACTTCAGTGCCAAATTTCAAATTCTGCCAAGATGTCCAGGCTGTTTCAACGTGTTTGCATAATTTTTCTCAATTTTATTTTAAATATTTATGTTATGCAAATGCACAAAAAAAGGAAAAACATTTTTTTTTTTAAATTGGTCTAATTATACAAAATATCTCCATGTAAAACTAGTTGGCATAGGTGGACTCTGCTCAGTTCCCCATCATATTTGTGTTCTTATAAATTTCTAGTGCGAGACATATTATAATCATGTTAAAAGAAATGAATTTTACCAAAGCTTGATACAGTGACAGAATGAAATACCCGCCTAATAGGCTATCCACCGTTCACTTCGATATATTTATCTTATTCTAATCTATTAATTTATTTTATTAGGGTCAATTCCGTTGTTTAGTTTTCATGCTACTATTTCCAATGCAATAATCCTCAAAATTCATATTTATATGAAAAATTTACAATTTCGCTATGTCGATAAAATAGTAAATTACGAATAATTTAAGAAATTTTTCTATTAGAGTATTTGTATTCAATCATGTTCAAACAAATATCATGAATGTAACTTTGAAGTTGTCTAATGTATTTATGATTCTCAAAATGGAAGTTTATGCTCAATTTTGCCTTATTCTGACATGTTAAGTAAATCGTAAATTCCAAATAACTTACGAATTTTTTATATTGGAAAAATCATAATTTATGATATTCATGCCAGTATCCTAAATAATATTTCGAAAGTGGTTTGACATCTTTACGATGAAAATATCCCTCAAGATTGACGTTTATGTGAAATTTTTCTCTATTCTGCCATGTTAAGAAATTCGTAAGTTTCCAATAACTTACGAAATTTTTATATTGGAAAATTCATATTCATTAATATTCATGCCAGTGTCCTAAATAATATTTCAAAAGTAGTCTGACATCTTTACGATGAAAATATCTCTCAAAATTGATATTTATGTGAAATTTTGCCCTATACTGCCATGTTAAGAAATTCGTAAATTTCCAATAACTTGCGAAATTTTCAAAGTAGCATATTTATAGTTACTGATGTTTATTCCGGCATCAAAACTGATATTTTAAAACTGGTCTGACATTTTTACAGTAAAAAGTTTCCATTTAATGCACGTTTAAGTGAATTTTTGTCCTATTCTCCCCTGTTAAGAAAATCGTAAATTTCTAATAACTTACGAAGTTTTTAAAATCGAACGTTGCAAATGAATAGGGTTCTTGCCAGTGTCGAAAGTAATATTTTAAAACTGATCTGAGCTCTCTGCGACAATTTGTTCTTGAGATATCGTGTACACAGACTAACGGACTAACGGACTACACACTAACAGACACCCTACAGACAGACACCATAGAAATTTTGTCATTTTCGGATTCCACACACCTGAAAACGTGTAGAAAAGTCAAAAAACCGAGGTCGAAAATTTTCACGATTACCTAAGTTCCCCATACCTATAGTATGATGGGGAACTAATATTATGCGTTTTCCATTCTGTTTATTATTAAAAAGAAAATGACTAAAGCAGTTTTTCCTGTATTATTGACATTTCTATAAATTAAATTAAATTAAATTATCCAGTACCAAGTCGTTGGGGTGAAGAAATCTCTGTCGAAGTCAGGGAGGGTCAAAAGCGAAGTTTTTAAGCAATTTCAATGCATTTTCTTTTTAGTTTTAATTTGTAGAACGGTATAAAAATATTGATTCTTTTTTTTTTTTTTTTTAATTCATTTAAATATAGTGACCAGCGAAGCGGGCATAGCCTGCTAGTGTATAATAAAATTAAGAAGAGTTTTAAAGTACTCAGTATTAAAATTATTAGGTTATTTAATTTGATTTTTGTATTTATTAAAAAGATAATATACAATAGAGAATTTGCATGTTTTCCAATTTTATCATTAAATGATAGAACATGAGAAAATAGAAAGGGTAGTACATGTGTTTTTTCATTTTGAATCTTGGTCATCGATTTACGATAACTTAAATAACGCACTATTTACTCTATCCTGAAAACGCAGCAAAATACATATGACGTCACACTTTAGGAAGATGAAACGAAATCCTCTCCTCTCTCGTAGCCTCAGCGTGAAAACCAGTGTATCGCTGATTTCGTGCGATGTGTTTAACTTTTAAAATATTCTTTTTATTATGACAGCGATTACACAATCTTATTAGAAATACTGTAGCGTGCGAATTTCCCAAATATAGCATCAATTTTATAAGGGGGGGGGGGGATGTCTTTAGCTATGGAGAAAGATGATAAAACTACATCCACAAATATTTAAAAAAAAAATAAATAAATAAATAAATAAAACTCTTTGGTGTTGTGAAAACAATTTTTTGGTAAAACAACATTCTTTTTCTGTATAAATATTGATACTTGAAAACATTTAATAACTTCATGTACAGTTATTTAAAAATAAATAGATAAATAAATTAAAAATGCCTTAAAGGGCTTATTTACGCATTTTTAAAATACTGAAATTAAAGTATCTTCATATTTATATGATGTTGTACGGCCATATGATATCTACAAAGGTTTATAAACAATAAAATTATTTTTCTGCTTGTTATTAAATAGATAAAATGTAAAATCATCCAACGAATGATGCAATGCGCAATGCCACTGCTTTGAATTTAAAATTTATAAAGCTTTATTGAGTAGTCTGTGTAAGTGATTGAAATTATATATATATATATATAGTAGCAAAAAGAAGTATAATAGAAAATTATAAAATGATTAAATCGCCACAAACAACCCACAAAAGTCTAAAAGTTCATTGTTACCTAAAATAATTTGACCAGTAATATTTTAAATTAAATAGGAAAAGAAGAAGAATATTAACTTTAAAATAATTCTGATGAGAATACAAACCACATATTCATTATTTAAAAGATTATAAACAAGAGTTTTCAATTTGAGATGACATTAACACACACACACACATACGTGTGTGTCGTATGTGTGCGTTATTGTTAGCATGATGCGCTTAGTTTTGTTTCCATATTTTAATGGTAGCGCACGTTCTATAAATATTGTAATAGAACATTTTGCTTGCCATCACTCAAACATGGATAATTTAAAATTATATATATATATATGTTTTTTTTTTTTTTTTTTTTTTTTTTTTAACGTAGTAAAAACCATGCAACAGAAGATTTAAGGCCCCTGAAACCACATAGATCAATACGAATAAAATTTCATCAAATTAAATTAAACTAAATTTATCTGTGAAGACTTTATTATTAAAACAAATAATCTTACTTTTTAACTTTTGAAACAATAAATTTTACTTATTGATTTTTTTATTTCATTTAATTTAACATCAAACTTACTTCAATATTATTCCTAGATAGTTGCTATTTAAATAATGTTGCCTGTACGTTAAAACGACATGAAACCAAAACAAAAGTTATCAAACAAACAATGAGAGAATAAACAAAACTCTTTCTTTGACAAATTATTTTTCAATTAAGAATAGATATTTTCTCTATTTATGATGAAAGTATTATTTTTGGGTTGAATTTTTGAAACTGGGTTTTTGCTATAATTACACGTTTTGAATTCGCCTGAATTCGAAAAGTAGGTTCTTAGCGATGGGTTTCTGAGCCTATAATCAGTTAAACCCCAAAACAGGTATTATAGCAGGAAGTTTAAATTGATTTTTCTAAGTTTATATCACATGATGATAGTCATTCTTGAAAGTTTTCAGTGAGATCTGACAAATAATCTATGGTACAGGAACATGCCGAGAAATTCAAATATGTACGTATGTATTCATGAAAGGGCGGAATTTATCCTTGATATATTTTACCAATTAAACTACATTAATGCACACTATAATTATCTGTACTAAAGATGATGTAATATATACATATATATATTAAAATACATTTTCTATATAGAATATTTTATGAAATGAATTCATCTTTCGTTTAAAAGAACAAACAAAGGAATTTGGATACATTAATCCTTATGGTTTGAAATAGCAATATATATATGTATATATATATATATATATATATATACATATATATATATATATATTTTTTTTTTTTTACTGTGCAAATTTTAAATACACTGCATGATGTGTGTATAGTTTATAAACAATATGCAGTGCCAACAAAAATTAGTTGAATACATTCTGTTAATAAAAATGTCTTCTAAAATGCGGAGTAAAAGAAGGTAGTGGGAGTGCCAAATTAAATTATTGTTAATAACATAACATATATGTATATATATACTTTTTTTTTCTTTAAGAAATACAAGAATATATATATATATATATATAATAAAGATGATCTATTAAGCATAGTAGAAGCCAAGCAACAGATACAAGATCACTGAAACACCAATGACCAATAAGATAAAAAAAAAAAAAAAAAAAAAAAAAATCATCAGTGGATGAAATAATTAACAGCCTGCAAAACAAACGAATCAATAAAGTAAAACAACAAATCTTAACTTAAAACCATAAACTTATCAAAATTAATGAAAAAACAACCCAAGAAACACAAGATAGGAAGAAGGAGGCAGGCGGCAAGACTTGTGACTTGCCTGTGGGGTTACACTAGTTTTATGCCGGCAACACTCCCCCAGCCTGGTTATATATATATATTTTTTTCTTAATGAGATATTTTACTATGATAGAATGGATCTATTTAAAATACTCGTGTTAAATTATTATTTTCACAATTTTAAAGCTTATAGCGCCAGCATGGCTTGCACTTAGTTTTGTTTTAATGTATTTTAATGGTAGCGTACTACTATCTATAAATAGTGTAATAAAACATTTTACTTACCATCACTCAAACATGAATAATTTAAAATAATTTCCCTTTCTCCACTTCAGGACTGATTTAAATAAATGACCTTGATTAAAATCTAAATAATTCCAGTATCCAGAATATGGTTAAAAAAAAAAAAGTTTTTTTATGTTAATTAAATTTCTGTTTAAGAGGTAATCAGCAGATTAATACTTAGAAAATTTTGAAAAAATAAATAAATAAATAAGTAAAAATAAATCAGTGCTTTTAATGGAATATTTTAAGAAGAATTACAGGAAATTAATGTAAAATTGGAGAAAAAGTAACTTAGTTTTATTAGAAAAACAACTTTCTATAACTGTTTTGTCATTCACCTTTAGTAAACATTTTTATTACTTTTCGAAAAACATAGTAACATTTTAGTAATCGAAGAAGATTAGGTATTAAAAAGCTGAACTATTAATTCTTTTCAAAAGATAAACAAAGTCACAGAATACAGAATTATCATAAAGATCGAAGTTAAAGAAAATACTTTTTTTTTTTTCTTTTTTTTTTAGTAGACAAATCGTCGCTGCTAAACAAAATAGCACTAACATATCATGTACAGTACAATAGATCTCCGGTTGCAATTCTAGATTCTTTCGCTTCAGGAGAGTGGAGAGTCATAAAGGGTGACGTCACGTCGAAACACACCCCTTTTTGGAGTCGGGCGGTTTACGCTGATTTTTAAAATTAATTTACAAACGATTGATGCAATTTTTTGGATTTTTAAAAACATTTTTGGAAACTGTGGGTCTAGATCTATCAGAAAAAAGTAAATTTGATTAATTTCCCCATGTGTGCAAATTCCCCATTTGATAGAGGTCTTGCAATCTTAATGTTATTAAATGGATCTTGAAAGTCTTAACTAAAAATATTATTAACATTTTTGAGATTTTTAATGTGATTAATGAGTTGGTAGCTATTTTTAAGGCATTGAATATTATTATCTTTACTTATATTAACAAAAGTAGTGCAAATTTTATATAAATGTATCCTAATTTTCTAAATTGTATTCTAAGAACATATTACGGAGTTAGTGATTGACACAGACTATATTTTAAAAACAGAAACACATTAGTATGATAGTAGACAAAATTTTATGAGCAGTTTATCATATTTGAGTCAAAACTAGCTGATATACTCAAGACCGATGTAAGTGTTAACCTGTTAACTTATTTATTAATTTTGATTTGTTTAGATTTTTGGCACACATATAGGCAGGGCACTACCAAATATTTTGGCATATGTACTTTTATTATTTACTCATTTATTTATTATTATATTTTTGAAACTAAAAGTTTTAGCAGATAGTTTTATAAAACTTAAGAATATGCCAATTCCGAAATCTAGACTTGCTTAAGGCTGAAATATGTAAACCAATGAGTTCCATTTCAATATTTTCAGAAGCTTTCTAAACAGAAAATGGGACACCAAATAATTTTAAAGTCTCTTTATGAGGCTCTGTCTCTGAATCGCTTTTCATATAAGCTAATAAGTATCTTTAAATGTACTGAATAATCTAATTTTTTATAATTCTTAATACAATTTTTAAGGTATCTCGGCGGGCCACAAGATGAGCCAGTCAACTTATATCTATTACGCTGCAATACACCCCCCTCCCCTTTAAAAGACAATCTAAGATAAACATGTTGAAAGAATGACCCTAAAATTCATCGAGCTAATAAAAAATCTCTTTCCATATGAAATTTCAAAGTTTGCTCTTCTAGGGGCTCCACCATGCCCTATAACCACTTTTTTTTTTTTTTTTTTAAATCAAACAAGGTCTCCTCTAATTGGACACATTTTCTTTGCATTTTTTTTTTTTTTTTTTTTTTTTTTTAGAAATTTTGATGTTTTCCTGAGATGTCGGGAAAGGGATGGCACTTTTGGAGGACGCTGTATATACCAAGTGATCGATAAATTCGTAAATAATTTAAAAAGGTCATAAAAATGTAATGTATTGGTATATTTTAATCCTTCATAAAAATCAGGCGATTTCAAAAAGTTTCTTTAAAAAGAAAATCGATTCCAAAAATAATTTTTTGTCAGTAAACAGATGTAAATTTACGAAAAAGTGGTGACTAAATTTAAATCACCTGCCGTCCACTGGCGGCTAACTCAAATTTTCAGTTTTTAAGTCTAATGGTGCTTATGCATTTTTTAGGCAATGTACAAGGCTGCACTATCTGTTTCATATATAGTCTATGAAATTGCCCTCTTTTTTCTTTTTTTTTTAATGGATATTGATTGTATTTATTTTTCCTACTTTTAAAATAATCGAGGATATAATTTTTTACATTATAGTAATTAATGACACTGTGCCGCTGCGAATTTGGAGCATTATAGAAGAGGTTTGAACTATTATACCCGTCCACTCCATTAATAAATAAATAAATAAAGAGGTCGCATGCTGTCTCTAGACAGGTCTGTGATATGTCCTCATTCTATTTTTCTGCGAACGCCCGTGGTCACTGTTACACCGAAATGAGAATAAATATTTAAATATTTTCGTGAAGAATGTGATATCACTGCATTGATATTTTTCGAAAGTTTTTATTTACGCGACATTGCTGTATAAATAAGCTATAGCATAAATGTATTATTATTTTTACCATGTTTTTATTAACTCGCTTTTTTGTTTGTTTGTTTGTCCAGTACAAATATTGCAATCGATTTTTAACTAACTTCCGGACTGAATAGACATTTGAAACTTTTAGAATAGTTCAGAAATCGATGACAACGCAATACCTCGAAGACCAATTTTCGAATTTTTGATTAATTATCTTTTAATTAATTATAATTTTAAAATAATAACCTCCTAATAGCTTTAAAATTAGCCATAATTTAATTGTTGTCCCCCCCCCCCCCCCAAAAAAAAAAAAAAAAAAAAAAAAAAAAAGAGTTTCTTTTTTTTTTTTTCGACATAGAAACAAATACATTTAATTAAACGTAAACGTTAAAAAATTATAAAAAGTTAAATTATGCATCGCACAGAAATTGACGTCATTATCATTTAAAAATTTTTATATACTTTGATAAAGTATTAATATAGTTCTATAGCTATGATTCAACAGAAAATTTAAAAACATGGTGTATAAAAAGTTTTTTTTTTTAAATCTTATATTTATTTGTTATTATTTTCTTTATACATACATATATAATTACAAAAGAAGTAGAATGCAAAAACTAAATAGATGATAAACTGCCATCATAATCCACAAAAGCTAAAATAAATTAATAAATAACTATAATTACACTAACTATTAATAATTTAAAAGGAATACTAGCAGACTTTACCCGCTTCGCTGGGCGCTATATTTAAATGATTTCTTTTTAATTGAATAACTGAAACGTTTAAATAAATATATTTCGATTGGCGACTATTTTCGTCACAGCTTTAGTATGGGACCTCCTTGGCAATATCAAACATTTTTTGTACTTCTGGAATCTGTACAACAAAACTATTATTGAAACGAATATTCTCGAAAACAGTCCAATAGTAGTGTTAACTCTTTGAATACTCTGTAAACAGTTAAAGCTGTTACTGGTACAGCAAAAGTCATTATTCGATGAATGTTCTGGGACAGTCCAAAAAATAGTCACTTGTTCCACAGGAGTAAAGCAAATAACTTCAAATACTCCAGAGCAGAAATTTTCGCTAGCTCACGAAAAATATCCTGTCACTTAGAGCTCACGGAGTGAGCAGGGGGCAGAGCACCCTAGTATTGATTAAAAGAATGTAGAATTCTTTACTATTCTGCTTTTTTTTTTTTTTTTTTGTCAATACTTGAAATTTAACTAATTCTATCAACGATAACTTCTACGATACATATTTGAGATTTTACTTTAGAGTAATTCAAAAAGTTTGTCTACTAAATTATGCAAAAGAAATTTTGCTAACACTTTTGTATACGCAATAAAAAACCATTAAGTAAAATACTATTTCATCATATATTTAATATTTTTATATTCTGATTGATATACGTTATGTTTAACATAGTACGTTAAATTTTCTAAAAACGAAATTGCATTGGCTTGAAAATCTTGCATGTTGTAAGCAAAAATCATACATTTTTTTTCTGTTTTATTAAAAAGAAAAAACCTTTATATCTCTATAAATAAGCGTGCTATTGACGTTCCACCACTGGCTGAAAGATTCTGCTCTCGAAGCTAGTAGACGTGAAGTGCCGGATTGGATTCCAAAACTTCGATTGAGCTTGTCGTCCTAGTCTTTCGGAGTTTTATGTGTTTTCCTCCGAATTTTGCTTAAATGTGGGCTAGTACCCTTTAGAAAGACCCTTACGAAGAGCTTTTTTTTTCAGGTCTAGGACACTAGCGCTGTCACTTGGTCTCAACTCTAACACTACACCATACTATTGACATACACATGAATACAGATAATTAAGCGTAGTTACATATAATCATATAATTACATGTGACAATTACAACGCATTTAAAATATTAATTTTTACAGAATGTTCGGAAACGTTCGCATATGGTTGCATTTTTACAGAATGTTCTTATTATTTCTTTAATTTGTTACTGATTTTTGTATCATTTTCAGGACTAAACCTTTGTTGAAATATGTGTAGTATAACACGCTCTTTACACCCATGAAGCTCGACAAGAATCCAACAAGTATTTCTCTAGATAATGGACGAGACGTTTAAATTCGATTGTCAAATTTAAATTTTAATAAACAAATAAATAAATAAAAAATCTTGTGCTAGTCTTCAGTGCCCAGGTGTAGGGTTCGAACTCTTTTTTAAGGTCAGACATTCATAATGTTTCGTAATCCATTTTAAATCGTAGGTCCCGATAAAATCAACTATAAATTGTGTTGTCAAATGTCATCTAAAAACGCACTTTGAAAGATATGCAAAATATGACCGTAGAGTAGAACTCTTACTTCTTTCCCATGTGTATATTCTTTTATATTTTTATTTATGCAATTCCATAAGCTCAAAAATTAAATTAGCTTTGAACACAGTACATAAAACATACATATATTAATGTATAAACAGAACCCTTCCCTTAAATTATGGTATTCGAGTATAAATTCCTTTTAATTAAGAGTGGGAATCGATCAACAGTTTTAACTGGGTTAATCGTAGTCCATCAATTGATTAATAGGCTGATTAATCGGATTTTTAATCGGTTTTCACTTTTTTTTGTATAATTTTATTTAAACGATGAATAAAACTCTCCTATATGTTTTTTTTTTCTCTAGATAGTACACGTCAGACCATAAAAATGATATAGATGTTGATTTAACTAGTTCCTTAAGCAATAAATAATGAAAAGAGAAAATTTCTTACTTTTTTTCAATAAATGAAAAACTATTTTAAATTCAAAGATATTACAACACTTTGAAAATCAACTGTAAATATTCGTACGTGACTGAGCATTTATAGACCATATTTATTTTATGAAATACATTTCCTATTAAACTTAGATTTAATTGTGAAAATATTTAATTAAGATATTTAGTGCTGTTACTTCTTAATTATTGATATATAATAATAATAATAATAATAATAATAATAATATAAGTTTAAAATACCTTATAAATATTAAAATTGCACTTACTCATATATAATGGATCAGAATGTGAAACACACACACACCTACATGTTTATTTTGAAATATTACACAACAGGTCGTAATAAAGATACTGTTTTAAGAAATCCATTAAACACACAAGGACCTTGACATTTTCGGGATCTAAGCTTGATCTTATGTGAAATGTATATATATAAAGCGAATATGAGAAAAAATATTTTATAGGAGTGTGTGTGTTTGGAATTAAGACCAATTGACTTCACTAGGATCCTAGACCTATAGGTGAAGTGCCCTTCGTGGGGGCCATTCTGAGGGGTTCTAGCACGTATTCGCGCGAGGTTCGGAGAAAACACAGAAAACTCCGAACGGCTAGGTTGACGAGCGCGACCTGGGATCGAACTCGACATTTCCCGTCTACCAGTTTTTGAGCACCGAACCGTTCAGCCACTAATGGTGCAATATTTTGTAGGAAGAACAGCATTTTAAATTTTTACTTTAATTCGTAGTTTGAAATTTTTTATCGGATTTTGAAAAATTTTAATTGAGTTAATCGAACCTATTAACGCGATCAAAAAAATTGATCGGGACTAAACATTGATCGATTAACCGAACCGATTAATCGATTAATCGGCACAGCCTTAATTTTAATACGTAGAATAGAATTCGCTGTGATATTATTGTCACACTAAACGAATTATTATCTGATGAAGAGTTAATCCGCTTGAAGGTAATCGATTTACCTCAATAGGTTTTTATGTAATTTCTTTCAAAGAAAGTATCGAATATATTTTACGCTATTCATGTGCTCATTGCCATTAATATCTTTCTTCCAAAGATGAAAATTGCAAATTATACTCTAGGATAATTACACAGAATATTTTTTCGTCGAAAGACATTTATAATGATTAAGGGAATTGAATGTAAAGCAACGACATCCCTATTAACTGGCGATTCGTTAGGGCAAAAAGAATTGCTTCTCCGACATTTTATTCCTAATAATAGTGGTTAGGAATTTATATGATCAGTTGATATATTATGGCAAAAATTTTACCTGAGAAGTGAATCGTGCGAAAAATTGAATACATATATATTTGTATAGATGCAGTATATTTTAAAATCTTTGGCCTTGGTTTAATTTTTCATATGTTGGATATCAGCCATATGCAACAAATTATAAACACGCGTACGTAAAAGTATAGAACTTTATAATATTGATCTTAAATTTTGAGAGATTTAATTTAAATTATTACAAAATTAAAAAATTTTCAGGGCCCCATACAACAAAATGTCATTGACAACGAAAATGAGAAAAATTTCACACATACAGTAACACAGTGAAACACAACATTTATTACTTACAAACTTTGAATAAACACCATAAAATGCAATAAACTCGCAACAATTGTTTCGGGTCGAAAAAACACACGACCCTTCATCAGGCGAATAAAGTAAGCACGAGTGCTGCAGTCAAAGCGGCAGAGTAATAATTTTTACAACACCAGTTTTGTGGTGCTTTTTTATTAAACACAACATTTCGTCATTGTATCGCAAAAGTCCTTGCTTTACGTTAAAACAGAGTTATTGAATGATTAGTAACAAATTAAAAGCTAAAAATATTTATTTATTTAAGCCATTTCTAAGGATAAAAATATTTATTTTCATCGATAATTATCACATGCCCTCCAATTCCCAATCTCCCTCTCAGCATGTTTTTTTTTTTTTTTTTCACTCGGAGAGCTTATGTTAAAATACTGGTAAATATATATATATATATTTTTTTTTTTTTAATCGTCTTAAAATTGAAATTTTATTTTTTGAACATATATCTGTAGGGAAAGTATTGTAATCATGACTAAAATTCGACTTCGAGGTTTTAGCGTAGCTATACCTTATGAAGTCCCTTGAGTTCATTTTCGGTGTTTTTACAGTAGTGTATGTATGAAATGAAATGTATCCAGCTAAAGGCCATAAAAACTGTTGTAGACGTGCGTAAGCAAATACACCGGAAGTATGCAACTAATCAGCGTAACACAATGTGATTGGTAATGCCTATATAAAAGAATAAGTGTCTCTAAAAGTTGTTAGACCAATTCTTTCTGTTACAGATTATAAAGATTTAAGCGACTTTGAACGTGGTGTTATAGTCGACATACGAGAGATGATACATAACTTCTCCGAGTTATTTATAAAATTTGGATTTTCGAGTACGACTATTTCCCGAGGGTACCGTGAATCTTGGGTATCCGGTACAAAATCAAATCTCCGATCTAGGCGTGGCTGAAAAAAGCTATGAAAGAAGAGGGGTGTCGACAACTGACGAAAATCTTTAAACACGATAGATGTGTAATACATATTCAAACTGCCCCGGATTTCAATACTGGGACATCAACAAGTGTTAGTATGCTAACTATTCAACTGACCATCATTGATATTGTCCATCAGAATAAAAATCCCGCTCATGTACCATAGTTTATTGCACTGCTCAAAGCTTTACACCTCACCTGATCCCGCCAACACCTCCATTGGATTGTTGATGACTTGAAATATACTACCTAGTCTGACGAATCTCTTTTCTGTATCCAAGGAATGGATGTGCACAGGTATGGAGATAACCTCATTAATATATAAACCCAGTATGTCAATAGAGGATTATTCTAACTAGTAAAGCCCCTGTGATGGCATGGCTCGTGTGCAGTTGGCCTGATACGGAATCCCTGATAACTCTAGAGATGATTCAGGTGACTGGTCCGTAAGCATTATTTTTGACTACTAAAACTCAATTATATCCATTGTGCACTTTCTATTCAAGCAATTTCAGAATACTAATACGACACCCTACACGTCAGTAGTTGCATATGAGTGGCTGAGGAACACTCTCCTGATTTTAGACCCTTACATTGACCACCTAAATCATTAAACATGAAATGTTTTGAGCATATTGGGATGCCTTACAACCTGCTGTTCAGAAAAGATCTCCACTACCTCGTACGCTTTTGAATTTATAGAATTTCCTACAAGATTCATGGTGTGAATTGCTATCAGGATATAATCAAACATTAACCGAGTTCATCAAATTTCAGTGATGAAAGTATCAGTCTTCACCACTCAAAACACCGTTAAAATTCACCTTAACGGTCCCAAAAGACGGTTGATATAACAATTCATTTTGAGAGAATCTGCTTGCATTTTCCTGTTTTTTTTTTTTTTTTTTTTTTCTTTAAGGGGAGGAGGTGATTCACGTCTGGTCTCTGGGGTGATGTGAGACACCCCCGTCTCATCACCAGTCACAATCCGATCAAGACAGGTCTAAATGAACTGGCATATTGAATTGGTGACAGAAGAATCTAACATGGAAATTTTGAAGACTGTGAAGATACGACAAACGTTTAACTGCAGAAAGAAGGTGATCTCATAGCGAAGAGAAGGAATGTTCAGGCATGTAACAGAACCATTTTTCCAATTACAGTCATTTGCAAAAGTTTAAGACCACCCATAGAAAAATGAAATTTAATGGAATTCCGCAAAAATAACATACAGACTTTACATATAAAAGAACAAAATAGACTGTACATGGTTATTTACTGTAATTAAACTCAGTATTTTGTAAGACCTCCTTTGTTTTTAATAACTTATGCAATCCTCTTAGGCATGCTATAAATAAAACTTGCAGTAAGATTTAGAAATGTCTGTGCACCAGACATGCTTTATTGCTTCAACAAGTGCCGTAGCAGTGGATAGTTTCTTTTCGGCCGACTTTATTTTTTAGAATACACCACAGATTCTCTACTGGATTCAAATCTGGGCTGTTACCTGGCCAGTCAAGTGGTTTGATTTTCTATGCCCTCAGATATTTCTTGACAATCTTCGCCCTGTGACACGAAGCCCCATCATGCAGGAAAATTGAACATTTATGAACACGCAAGTGAAGCTTCAACTTCTCACGTAACAAATTAAGGTACCGCTTTCCGTTCATACTGGTTTTAGGTGGCACAAAATGCAGACTAGCAGTACCGGACACAGGCATTGCATCCAACATCATTTGGCTTGGAGGAAGTTTCACAGTTTGAATCGTATCTCTCTCATCATATCTCTTCCCCCTTGGGTGACGAACACTTGCAGCACGTGCAGAAAATTGCTGCACACTTGACTCATCCGAAAATAAGACCCTACTTCACTGCTATACTGTCCAATCATGATATTGTCTGGCGAAAATCAGTCGTTTCTTTTTCATACTTGAAGTAAGTCGAGGTTTCCTTGTAGGTTTATGGGATCATAAACCAAAATCTTTGGCCGAACATCTTGAAGTAGTACTCAAACTGACGTTGGTACCTTTTGCAGACAGAGAATGTCTAATCGTATTGCAAAAGGTTCTTGGATCTCGTACGACCATCCTTCTTATCCTATGATCATCATGTGCACTCGTTTTTCTTAGGCGACCGCTTCTCTTAAGGTTCACAAAATTTCCCGAAATTTTAAATTTACTAATAGCTTGATGCACAGCTGTGTTGCTCACATTTACACTCGAACTTATTTGATGTTCAGAAAATCCAATTTTATGCAGGGTCAATATTTCTGACCTTTTTGTAACAGTAAGTGAAGATTTTTTACCCATTACAATAATTACACAACAGCACTGTATACGACAAAATTTAATAAACAATTGACGATAAACGTGCTTGCCACCTTTATTTATAGCAGTAGAACACATGAGATGACGCAAAAATCTGCAAAAATGATGCAATGTTTTAAAACACTGAAAATCGGCTGCTGGTCTTAAACTTTTGCAAATGACTGTAATATTGTGTTTTTTATTTTGTGTGACAAAATAGCCGACTTTTAACCTTTGTATACATATACACTAAAAATAGCTGCACTTTTTTTTTTTCTTTTTCTGCAACCGCCAATTTTATCATTTAAAAAGCAAATTTTCAAACAGGTTTTATTACGTCGTCCTCCACGTAAACTTTGAGATTGGACCAAGTATTTAAAACAAAGAACAATTGTTAGGAAAAATGTGATTTTGAAAAGTATTTCAATAATGGCAGAGATAGGACAATTAATGCTGTTACAAAAAGTATTAATTTTAGAATGAAAAGCAAAAAACATTTTAATGCGCGAGATGTCAAAATAATTAATTGTTAACGAATCATTCGTTAGATGTTATAAAAAAGCACCCCAGAACTGGCATTTATAAGTAATAAATAAAAAAAACTTTGAGTAAACACCATAAAATGTAAAAACTCGCAACAATTGTTTCTGTTCGAAAGAAAACACGACCGTTCATCAGGCGAACAAAGCAAGGACGAGTGCTGCGAAGAAAACGGCAGCAGTACATTAGTAATATGTTTTTTTAGCAAGATATGAAATTTTTTGACAGTTTAAACAGAAATTTGGCTCTAGGCGGCTACGTTCTTCATCAAAGCAAGGCAGCCGCAAGTTAAAAAGACAAAAAATGGATTATGTTCAGAATTTAGAAGACTTTCTGAAAAAGCACTTAGCAACATAATTTCTTTAAAAACACTGCAGCGACATTTAAATAAAGCAGACTTAACGAAAATTTCACTCTTAAATTAGTGAAATATTCTCCGTGCATTATGGTATAGAGGTGCATTACTTTTCAAGGAGTCAGGTAAATTTTAATGTTCAAGGAATCAATTAACTTGAAGTAAAACGCAGCCATTATAAAAGAAAGTGCTTACCCGAACATTTTAGAGGTATCTCAGAATTTTCCACAGTCAATATTTCAAGGTGATTATACACCTTACTTCACAGAATTTTGGCACGTTCATTTGATTCAAATTGTTAAAATTACGTATCCATCCCCTTGAGCACTTATAATTTTGTACAGTCGGTAACAAAAGTGTCCGAACACTAACAAAAATTCCTATATAAAAAAAGTACACTTCATACGGTTTTGTTAAATAAATCCTTGTCGAATCCTGTTCTTAGTCAGTGTAAGTACATGATTCGATAAGGATTTATTTAACAAAACTGTATGAAGTGTACTTTTTTTGCATAGGAATTTTGGCTAATGTTCGGACACTTCTGTTACCGACTGTAAGTAATCATTAATTTTTTCACTTTAGGTTGAATTCTACAAAGAATATTGTAGAATTTTTTCTTTACCAGATCTAGAAAATAGTTCTGTCTCAATCCGCGATCGAAATATGTAACCTATAGATAAAGTATACGACTTTGCAAGAAGGAGAAAAAAGTATTTACGATGATTGGTACAATGGAATTTCTGAGGTTTATGCTAAGAAACTGTATATTACTATGTCTTTACACTTTAAAGCAGTAATTCCATATGAAGGTGGAATTACCAAGTATTAAATACTTTTTTATTCACTATTTATTGAGATTGAAAAAAAAAAAATCGTTTTGTTTCATATTATTAAAATAAAGCGTATTTATTTCATAAAATAAGTCGTAATAGAATACAAAATAGATGTTTATTATATTATATTTAAAAAGAAAGTTTTATGTAGACTTTTATTGAGTACTTTGTAGAGAATAAATAAAGCGACTTACTAAATTGAAAATGTACATAGATGTCATTTTATCTCTGAAATACTGCAGTTTTATTTATTTAAATGATTATTTTGAAGTTATTTAAAAAAAAAAAAAGTATAAGTCTTTTTTTTTTTTTTTTTTTTTTTTTTTTTTTTTTTTCAGTGTGACTTTTTTTTTTTTAGTGTGTATATGTGGATATGGGACTCTGTACACAAGAAAATTCCTTGAAAAAATGCGTTTATTTTCATTCAGACAAATATTACAAGCACAACTCAAGATGTAAAAGAACATTTTCTCTGAAATGAATTATTAATTGTAAATTCTTCATTTTATCGGATTCCGATTTGCATATTTTCTGTGATTACTTATGTCAAATGCCCTCCATTGACTATGTTTCTTTTTTTCTTTTTTCTTTCTTCTTTTTGTTTTATTTAATACGACAGATCATACTATTTTTTTCAAACAGCAATTTTGCCGTCATTACATATTTTTACTTGTCATCTTAAATGAAGATGGAAACATTTTTGTTATCATCTAAATGTATACAGCTGAAAGTTTGTCATTGTATCTGTCCATATATTTAGCCCGGATTATTAGAATTTATTAAAAATTAGTACATTTGTTAATCAGAACAGAATCTATCTAACACTGCTTTTTTTTTAGTTCAGTCGTATATTTGGTTCAAAAGATATTAAATAAACCCCTCATTTTAAATTTAAAATTATTAAAGAGAAATAAAATGCAAAAAAAAAAAAAAAAAAATAAACAAATATAAGTAAATACATTTATATATATATATATATATATATATATATATATATATATATAAATGAATGCGCAAACATTTTTCTTTAAATAATTAATATAAAATTGAGAAAAATCGTGTTAAAGAAACGGAATAGCTTCAGTATAGAATTATATATAGCGACCAGGCGACCGCATTTCACGAGCGCCGTATCTATCTATCTATCTATCTATCTATCTATCTATATATATATATACGTCCCATAAGTCTGTAGACATTTTAAACATTCATAACTGTTGATTGAAATGATAGAATTGAATGCAAAAAAAAAAAAAAAAAAAAAAAAAAATATATATATATATATATATATATATATATATGTATATACATATAGTTAAAATTTTTTTCGACGATAGTTAGACAAATATTTAAATTCATCGCCCGGATGTAAAAGAAAAATATGCAAGTGTAAGTCTTATAAATTGCCCAATTTTGCGATTAGAACAGTTTATTTATTATTTTGCCTCCTACTTGTGCATACATGAAGTTTTAATTGCAATGCTCAATTGGTGGATAAAGCGTTGTTGGTGAAGATGTTTTCCTTCAGATAAGAATCGCCGACTGTAGCTGCAGTTATAGTCGACAGCAAAAGTATCCGAGCACTAGCCAACAAATCTGATATCAAAAAAGTACCCTTAATACTGTTTTGTTAAATAAATCATTACCAAATCATGTTCTTGGATTGACTAAGAATCGACAAGGATTTATTTAATAAAGCAGTCTATTTATTACCTAGTCTATTTATGCCTATTAAGTGTACTTTTTTAGGTAGGGATTATTGCTAGCTCTTGGATACTTTTGTTGTCGACTGTAGCAGTGTTGTAACTGGTTTGCAAACTGTAATTTGTGGTGGTGACGGACACATAGAATGGGATTTATATGCTTGTAAACATTTGCATGCGAATAAGTACAGTTTTTCCTGAAAATGTGGGGTCTGGTCAAGCACAGCGCCCTCTATCGACAAATAGTTTAATTATTATTTTTTATTAAAAAAAAAATCCTTCACAAGAATGATTTTTTCGCAAGTTCATTGAATAGTTATGAAATTTAAAAATGTCTACAGACTTATGGGACACCTTGCTATAATTACATGTTATGAGATCTCTTAAATACAAAACTCAAGTTTTTAGCGGGTGAACTGCGTCTACGTCTGTTATCAACGTAAGAACAAATAATTGTAGAAAATTAAAATTTATTTTCAAGATCATAAAAAGTTGCCAGAAATATTTGACTAATATTGATAAGTTTCAAAGAGTACTTTGCAAAATTTGTCTAAATAATTTTGAATAAAATTTTAAAGTCAGAGTAGTTTTAAATTTATTATGAATTTCGGTATTATTTACAATCGGCGAGTCAAACAAAACTGTTTCTAAAACTACATTCAGCTGCACGTTTATATTCAGTACCTGGTATCTCAAAATTAGATAATAAATCTTCAATCTGTCTTTCTAGTATTGAAATGCACACTGTTAAAAATTTCTGTAAATTTAATGTAAATGTTTATCCAGAGTCTCTGTAAATTTACAGTAATTCTTAGTTAAAAGTGAATAATCGAGGTTCTCAATCTTTATTCTGTATTTTTAAGTAATTTTATTATTTAAATTTTCAATTAAAATTAAAAATGACTGTTTCTACTTTAGAAAAAGCATTCCAAGTCCGAAATATAATCTCACAATAATTAATTAAATTAATATTAGTTATTAAAATGAATGTATAAAATACGTTTTTTAACATCTCCGTTTATTTTTCTCTGTAATTTTACGTAAGACTTAAGATAATAGATTACACAGAGTTTTCTGTTGAAATTTTTAACAGTGCAGAGTAAGATAATGTCGTGCTACTGCCATGCCAGATTAATCCTTAGGGAAAATTAATTGTTTATTTACAATATATTTTTGAATTATTATTTCTAATATTACAATTTATTGTTTTTTTATACGCCAAGCTTTTGTCGGCACACTAAGAAAAATATAAAGGTATGCTGAAAACATTTAAAGGCAGATAATATATAAATAAAGTGAAGTAGAAAGATAATGACTATTACTATCATGAATTTCATTTAATTCTACTTTTGGCTATCTTCATTTGACGTGCACGGTCTCTTTAAAATTTATGCCTAATTCATAATTTCTGATGCTTAAGAGAAAACGTGATTATCTTTTCCTAGAAGATGATCGTTCTAAACTTTTCTGAGAATTGTCAGAACATATGACGCATTGTTAAAATACTTGATAATTTGAAATAAATAATATTGATGATGTAAAAGAATTGTCTTTTTGTGATTATATTAGATATACGATAACATAACTTATTTACAAGAAAAATAAGGTTTTTGATTTAAAAGAAAGTATGTTTTGTCTTAATAAATGGTATGAAACAAAAGCGAATTTTCGTTTCTTCCTACACTGTATATCAAAGATTTTTTACGGTTAAACTTATATGCAATACAATAAAACTAAATCGTGCGTTGCGCACGATTTAGTTTTAAGCATGAGGAGTTTTTTTTTTTTTTTTTTTTTTTTTTTTTTTTTATTACAAGAATTTTTATTATTATGAAATGTTAATAGTTTAGCATGGTTACAAACGTTCTATAAATAAGCAAGTTTACTAAAATAATATTATAGTTTTAAAAAATTAAAGAACACGCTTTTATAGAAATGTGAACTAAAAAGCCCAAAATATCTATCTTAGTATTAAAATGCAGGGTAAGAGAAAATCGTGTGTGTGACACACCATAATATTTACATACATTTAAATCTTTAATTAAAATAATTTAGAATTAAACAAAAACCATTTTTAAAAAATCTCCCCTGACTGGGATCGAACGCTAGACCTTTAGGTTCGTAGCGCGGCTCTTTACCTCAGCCACGGCGTTTGATAGGGAATGTCTTTCTTTACAATATAGATTTTTTGTTTGCTCCCAGAGCGGTTACAAACATACGTACAAACATACATACAAACATACATACAGGTGAAGCTAATAAAAGCGCGTTAAAAAAATAAGATTTTTCGCAGGGGACGTCCGTCGGCTTAAACTCACTCACGAAATTTCGTAAGTAAGAATAATCAAAATAATTTTGAATGCCATTCATTACTACTTTCTCTATTCTTGTATTTCTATACATACACAGATTATATCAGTTTAAGATGTATGATAAGTAGTACTGTTTTAGACAATCTAAAAACAAAGTAAACAGCAGTTAAAAAGTGATTTTTTTTTTTTTTTTTTTTTTTAAGAAGTAAATCACTTTGGTTAAATTCACTTTTATAATAAAAGATGTAAATATTCAAAGCTTTTTCGCTGGTAAACACCAACATCATCAAGTACAATGATACTCAGTGATGTTCCGTTTATGATGTTTCTTTCCGCTTTTTATTTGTTCATAAAGTTTCGTTTACGATGCTCCGTTAATAGTCATGTTTCGTTTGTAAACACCAACACCATTAGGTAAATGAATGCTTAATAATATTTCGTTATGATTTTTATTAGCTTATGATGTCTCATTTACGATGTTCCGTTAATGATGTTTCCCTAGTAAACACTAAGATCATTAGGTGCATACTAATGTCATAGCCTCCTAAACTAGATGCCTGTCGCGTGGCTCAGAAACATGGCACCAGTTGAAGAGGTAGACAATGCCACCTGGTATAGATATCCTTAATTTTTTATTCAGCTGTCACTAATAATTTTAAGAAGTGATATATGATATATATAATCGACGTTTCTTCGATTCAATTCGCCTTTTATGTATATCATATCTCACTTTTAAAATTTTTTGGTGGCTGTTGAATAAAAAAGTCGCGCAATCTGTACCAGGTGGCGCTGTCTACCGTTTCATCTATTGCCAAGTTTCCGAGCCATGCGACAGGCATCTAGTTTAGGAGACTATGCTAATGCTTAATGGTATTCCGCGTATGACGTTCCGTTATAATTTTTTTTCGCTTATAATGTTTCGTTTTTGTATTCAGTTAATTATGTTTCGTTTGTAATTGTTAGCGAAAAATTTTGTGCCTTTATATTTTTTAATATAAAAATATTTTAACACGCATGTTAAAGTGATTTTCATTATTACCATGCGCGCTTGTATACGCTGACGCAGGCAATGGGGATCCGGACCAATTATTCCACCGATGAGAAATACATTTTTTTTTGTATTTTATATTTATACTTTTTCCCTTAGAATAATGTAGTGATTAGTTAAGTGTGCCGAACATAAATGCGCGCGCACAGTGCGCAATGGCTTGTGCTGCCGAAGGCAGTGGAGACCTGGTGCGACATTTTTCCCGATCAGAAATTATTATTATTATTATTTTAAATCTTTTTTTTCACATGATAAAATATAATGCAATTTTGAGAATGTATTAATTACAGTGAACCATTTAAAAATAGTGACCCGCTAGCGGGCGAAGCTCGCTATTTGTCAATATACAGGGTTATTTAAAGTTAGTAGAATAAGCTCCAAAGAGTCGCCTAATCGAAAATTCTCTAAATAAATTTAAATAAATTGCATAATTTAGAACCAACCTTAAATGTTACTACAATATTCAAACTGAATTGAAGAGGGCAACCGCATCCTTATGGGGCAATGTATGTGAAAAAAAAAAAAAAACTGTTTTTCAAGCAATTTTTAATTGAAAAATTGCTGGATTCTTTGTACAACTTAAACTATAATAATCTATTCTATTTTATATTATTTCTTTTTTATGTAATTAAAAGAAAGTATCAGCTTTCCTCACATTATTTTCTTTCTTTTCTTTTATATTCATTAATAATTTAATTAATTTGCAAATGCACTGAAATATAGTTAATGTGTTCAATAACGCTTAGCTGTTCTTAATATTATGGACACTAATTTCTCTCAGTCACTTTTTTAGACCTAAAACTTTTAAATGACAGTTATTAAAAAGCTTTCAGACTTCCATTATCTTAACGTAACTAGCAAAGGAGCTATATCTTAGACAGATAAAAATGTTGCTTTACTAGTAATGTGATATTTTTCTTTCTTTTATTCATTCAGTAATCAAATTACGATAATGAATATCCTTTTGTACAGGAGACTTTTTCTTTATGAACCTGATTATTCGTGAAAATGTAGAGCTTATTGAATTACAGCTACCAATTATTAGTTTTTTCTTTTTTGCATTAAAAGAAAAATTAGTCTGATGCATATTTCAACATTATTTCACGAAAATATAACAAAACTTGAATTTTTTTCTTTTAAATGGATGTAGATATTTTTTACTTTCTTCTATATGTAATATAGAGAAAGTATGGGAGTCGTGAAAATTTTCGACCTCCGTTTCTTGATGGATTTACACGTTTTGGGATGTCCAGAACACGAATTAATAGTTTTTAGAAAATGTCTGTCTGTATCACTTTTTTCTGGACGCTGTATCTCACGAACCAATGAATAAAATTTAACCAAACTTGGTATTTAGTTGCACCCTGACATAAACTGGTGCTGATTAGATTTGGGGATCAATTGCTCAACAGGTGGCGCTGTGATAAACTTTTAACATGGCAGTATAGTACAAAATTTCGCGTAAATGGACATAATGAGAGTTATTTTAAACTTGTGATTGTAAATTAATATGAATTATTGATAATAGTAATAGTTAACTAGGAAAAAATTTCTGTGCATGTGGGGGCATCACTTCCCCCCCTGGGGGGGTAAATTTTGAAGATGGGTATCTTTTGAAAGATCTCGTCAATACCTTTAAAACGAATGGTTGAACTATAAATCTGTGATAATTTAAAATAAAGTTATTGATTTTTTTTTTTCACTTTTAACCAAGGAAAAAAAAAATTCGTATTTTTTTTTTTTTTTTTTTTTTATATTATTACTGATTGAATATGTATTACTTTTAACAAAAAAAAAAAAAAAAAAAAAACTTAGAAAAAAAAATCGTAATTTTTTTTAAAAAATATTGTTACTGATTGAATATGTATAGGAAAATATAGAAGAAAGTCTTGTGGTGGCCACAACATACTAGTTTCTGAAAGTATCTGTGAAGGAAGTTTTATATGAATATATTTTTGGATTAGGACACTATAAAAAATTCACAATGCACATAAGAAAAAAAAAAAAAAAAAAGTCGATCTCTGTTTTTTGACGTTTTTTCACGTTTCGATGCAGGGAGAATCCGATAATCAGTTTGTGGTGTGTCTATCAACAGATTAATCCGTTTGTTTATTAGTTTGATATCTTCATACGTTTTGAGGTACAAAAAAATTAAAATTTAGAAAATCAGTATAATACACATGCAAATTACGTATACATAATACACACACGTTATACATATATACTAATCCGAAAAATCCGAAAAATCCCAAAATCGACTTAATATCCGCTTGTAAATTAGTATGTTTGTTTCTTAGTATGATATTTTTTGGTATTTTGAGGTATGAGGAATATAATAATCACAAATTGATGTAGTGCACACACTGCACATCTTATGCACATCACTTACACATTTCAATATATTATACACACAGTATTATTCCAATGGTATTCAACTTAATCAT
Organism: Salticus scenicus; assembly: GCA_963930645.1. NCBI lineage: Eukaryota > Metazoa > Arthropoda > Arachnida > Araneae > Salticidae > Salticus > Salticus scenicus. Next base: position 1,852,545 of record OZ005659.1, read on the forward strand.
ACTTTATTTTATTTTAATTTTTCAATGCGTTTTCTCAAAATGCGTCAGACAGGAAGAAATATTTTTGTTGTGTAATTAAGAGTACTGTAATATGGTAAGAAATGCGGTTAATAAAAAATAAATTTGGACTTTCTACTAAAACAAAATATTTTTAAAATGCCTTTTTTTTAAATATTAGTTACAGTTTAATGCAAAAACTTTAAAACATGTTATATAAATAAATTTAATCTTCAGATGTTTGGTTTTGTTATGAAAGAAACACGTGTAAGCGTATTATAATTTTGTTTTTTATTTATGCAAATTTATTTTATTTACAGTACGAAATTTATACTTTTTGCGAAAAACGAAATATTTCTATAATTCCTTTTTTTCAAATTTTAACGATAATTTAATGCAAAAATGCAGAAGCATACGACATGGACAATTTAATCTTGTGGTGTTTTATTTTATTTTGAACAGAATATGTGTAGTGTATTATCCTATTTGTCTTATCTTACTTAATATTTTCCAGTGACCTCTTTTAAGATTGGCATCTTTCCTATTCTCGGAGACATTTTGATCGATTCGTGACCGTTTTTGTTGTTGCAGAGCGTCTTCTTTAACACTGAATGCAAACTAGACCATCTGGACACATTTTTTCAAAATGAATCCAGAGTTTAGTACAGGTGAACTCATCTTTAATAAGTAAAAGTTAACGGCAACATTAACATACCTAATCCGAGTTCTCGTAAATAACATGTTTTTATAAAAAAAATAAATTGGATACATTAATGTCTATGAGAGGTATTAATTAAAAACTTGTTTAAATATCTTTACACTGCACACGATATAATGGAATTTACAAATAGTATTCAGATTAATAAAAGTAATAATTCAATAGAATAAGGTACGATTAACAATTATGATTGCTTTACAGAGTCACACAGAAATATTCAAATCAATATCCAAATTGGTGAAAAGGAAGTTTGAATTGCGTTTTAAGGCATTTTTTAGTGGATTCTTTGTCCCTTTTGTTGTACAAATTGTAATAATGTCTCTGATTTCCAAAAATATTTATATAAACCCTCAAAACTGTTATATATTTTTAGGTTCATTAAATCATGTTTACTATGGGACAAAAGTGTATTCATATTTACAAGGACTCACAAAGAAATTCAGATACCTTTAAATCTATGAGAAGTATATATCTAAGCACATTTTAGTATTTTATACTACACAAAATTGTAGCGAAATCAATTTACATGAGCACATATTTATTTATTTGTTTATTTATTAAAACGAGTTAGTATTTTTATTTTAAAAGACAGATTTCGCATTATTGTACGCTAAAAATATCAGTAGATGAGGCAAACTTTATGATTTTGCATCTGGTAATAGAAATAAAAATAACTTCAAAACTTTTGTAAGTGATCCAAAATTAAAATGTCAATGGAATTTCATAAATATTAGTTCCTATTTCTTGATAACAAAGTTTTGACTATACTCTGAAAGAACCTGTCGTTTATTAGGATAATTTAAGTAATAATTTATTATTTCAACACCTGCTCAATATTTGTTAGTTGAATGTGCATAAAATTTTTAAAGTTTAATCTCTGTTTCTTCAAATTTCGCAACGACCTATTTTAGGATTGGCAGCTTTCCTAAGAGGAGACATATTTTGATCGATACAGTGGTATTTTCTTTGTCGCAAATGCTAGCCCATCTGGCGACATTGTTTTCTCATGAGAATGCAAGAAAACAATAAATATTAATATGTATAAGAAAGAATATAGTTTATGATTTTGTTTATTTTTTTATAGAGCACTGAGTTGTCTCCGCTTCTCGTTTTAGTTTCTTTTACCCCAAAAAGATGGAGAAATTATTATTCATCGGGAAAATTCTATAAACTGATTTTTTGTTATAATTAAATGATTTAGATGTCCTGAATATAAATAATTAAGTATTAACGGCGAGAAAAAATTCTGTAACTGACATCTGGAATCTAAACTGTGGCTCTAGAAAAAATAGTTCCATGTCATCCTTATAAATTCTAGTCCTCTTTGAAAACGAATTCTAGAAACCCCTATTAGAATTCAAGAGCGTTTGCCTATATTATCGAAGCCAAACTTATTTAAAAATCTCTGCAAATAAATGTGAGCACAAGAGACGAGTTTCAGCAACTATAATCTTGACGTATGACCCAATTCTAGGAAATCAAGCGAGAATAATATTCAGAATATTGTTCCACCATCTAGAAATAAATAGAAAATTTTTATCACAAAAGAATTTATCACAAAACTGGGCATTCATTTTGAAATCAAGAAAGTATTATTTTTATTGCGAACACTCAATTCAATCGCATAAAAAAAATTCATGAATTTTACGAATTTTACACTTTTTTGCTTGTAACTGATGCTGGGATTGAGGTGTAAAAAATTAAATGCACAGATGTGTTTAGTTGCATACAAAAAGCAAATAGTTAAATAAAAATTCGAGGTTAAAAACAATTTAGAATTCGTAAGGAGCATTGTGAAATTACGCATGTTTTTTTTTTTTTTTTTTTTTTTTTTTGTCTGTTGTTATTTTTTACTTTCTTCTATATTCAATAGAAGAAAGTATTGGATTCGTAAAAATTTTCGACCTCGGGTTTTTGATGGATTTACACGTTTTGAGAGCTGTAGAACACGATTTGACCATTTTTAGAAAATGTCTGTCTGTGTGTGTGTGTGACAAAATTTTGTGGCAACTGTATCTCAGGAACTACTGCACAGAATCTCATACAAGTTGGTATGTAGTTGCACCTTGACATAAATTAGTGCCTATCAACTTTTGGTAAAAATTGTCTTACAGGTTGCGTTGCCATCCCGCTTTTTCTAAATTTTTAACATGGTGATATAGGACATAATTTTGCATAAATGTGCATAAAGGGAATTATTTTTTAGTAATCATTATGAAAATTACAAGAATTATTTATAATAGAGATAGTCAACTGGGAAAAAAATTTTGTATGTGTAGGAGCCTCGCCACCCGCCCCCCTGGGGGAGAAGCCCCCTCGAGGGGAGTAAATTTTCATGATGGGTATCTTTCGAAAGGTCTCGTCTATACCTTTAAAACGAATGGTTGAACTATAAATATGTGATAATTTAAAACAAAGTTATCGATTTTTTTTTTAATTTTAACGAAAAAAAAAAAAAACTTGAAAAAAAAAAAATCATATATATGTATATTTAATATTGTTATTCAGTGAATTTGTATAGGAAAATATAGAAGAAAGTCTTGTGGTGGCCACAACATACTAGTTTTCTATAAAAGAAGCTTCTTCACCTCTAAAATCGCTTTTTATCCATTAAAACATGCTGTAGGGATAAAAATGATAGGCTTTATGGCAATATATGATTTTTGAAACGATAGAATGTAAAACAAAAATAGTTTATTTCAACGTCCCTTACCTCCTTAAATTTTAATAACTTATTTATATAGAATTGCAAGGTAAAAGAAAGCATTGTGAATGCAGCACAAGATTATTTGGTTTACAAAATGTTCAAGAAGTTAAATATAAATTTTATAGTTCAGCTCTGCTCAAAATTCTTAGCAAGATTTTCAAATGAATGCTTTTCCCCCCTTCAATTTCAGATGTAAACTAGATAAATTCTGCATAAACTTTAGCATGTAAAGAACCTGATCATCTTTATATTTTCAGTGCAGAATAGGTTACAACTTAACTATGGAGCCCAAAGCAAATTAAGTTAAAAAAAAAAAAAAGAAGTTTACAATCACTTTGTTTCTTTAAAAATGTGAGATGGTTTATAACTATAGCAAATATTAACATAAATCCTGTAAAATTTTCTTATGCATTTGTGGAAGAATAACTCGTCGAATATAAAACTCATAAGAATTTTTTTTAAACATGAAAGAAAGATCTGTATGCTTTTTACTTACAATGTGCAAAGTTTTCAACGAAATTTAACACTATTCACAAATAAGTTCAGAAAATACTGTAGCATAATAACATACTGCAATTGGAAATACGTATATATTAAATATAAATTACATGGAGAAAAAAATTATGTGACGGATATCTAGAATCTAAATCGTACCTAATAAAAATAATTTCATGTCATCCTTACAAATTCTATTTCCCTTTGCTAGCGAATTCTAAAAACCTCCATTGCAATTCTAGAGAATTTGCATATATTATCGTGGTCAGTCTCATTTAAAAATTCCTGTAAATGAATGCAAATACAAGAGGGGAGTTTTAGTATAATTTTGTTTTATAACCAAATTCTAGGAAATCAAGCGAGAATATTTTGTAATGCAAAGGATTCATAATATTCATAATATTGTTTCACTATTTAGGAACGTATAGACAAGAAATTCTCGATCATTTTGTCTATACAGATTATTTGTTTATCATATATATATATATATATATATATATATATATATATAGAGAGAGAGAGAGAGAACAGAACGTTCAGTAGTAATATAATATTATCAGTGCAAACATTTGAAATTTAAAGATGATTTAATTTCAGTATTCAAACAATTATTCTGATCAAAAACGAAGACCACCCAAATCTAACCAAAAAGGAAATAAAGTAAAATTTAAATGAATTATAGCAAAATCGAATGAGAAAAAAGCATTATTTGCATTCTAACGTATCAAGGGCCTGGTAGAATGCAAATATGCTAAAAAATGGATGTTTTTCTGTCACAAAGAAAGCAAAAGCTAAGAATTTCTTTGTTCTCAGGCCCGAAACACCCATTGCAAATAAAACAAGAAAACACGAAGATCAAAATAAAACTCATCACTACAAATGATAATCCAATAAACCATTTAAAAAATTATTAGTGATAATACACTAATAAACATTGTAATTTTAAGCCCTAAACAATCACAAATAAGCAAGAAAGAAGGCGCACAAAATTTATTAAATATTAGTCACATGTAAAATATAACACGCAGATGAAACACACATTGGAAGTAAAACCAGAAAAACGTAGATCAAAATAAACTCACCACTACAAATGTTAATCGAAAAAAAAATCACATAAGAAATTATTACTGATAAAACACAATAAATATCGTAATTTTAAACTCTCACAAAAAAGAGGCAACACGTAGTTTATGAAAAACGAGACACATGTAAAATATAACAAGCAAATATTAGTTGAAAGCACAGTTAGTCAGCTCAATGTTAGCAGCGAACATGGAGAAAAACTAGAGAATTCACAAATCGAAAGAAGTTGAATCCTTGCGTAAATTAGGATCCATATTAATTATAGTAACATGAATAGTGCTGCCATCTACAGTAATGATACGAAAATAATGAAAAAAAAACTTAAATAAATAAAATAAAATGAATAAATAATATATATATTTATATATATATATATACGCATAATTTGGAAATCTATATTTCCAGCTTAGGGAATCAGATTACTAATTCGTTCTAGATGAAAGCAATATATAGATTTTTTCTCCGTGTGAAGTATGAATATTTGTATATAATGTGTTTTAGCTTCGCATGTGCTAACAATTCTTCTTCTTACTCCCCCCCCCCCCCCCCCACATAATTTTACAGTTAGATAATAGAGATGCAACGAACAATGGTTTGGCCGAATAACCGAATACCAATTAATCGACCAAATTATAGCCGAATATTCGGCCTATTCGGCCGCCGAATAATGAACTCATTTTTGTCTAAAAACATAGTATAGTATGCACTATATGCACAATTCTTGTACATTTCATAACTAAAATGTATTATTTTCTTTTTAAAAAGTTATTTTTATACAAATTTTTATACAAATTTTTAATTTTTAAAACCATTATTTGATTCTGAAAAAAATATTCGGCTATGTTCGGCTTAAAAATTGCCTCAATAATAATAATAATAATAATTCTTTGCAAGTTCCTTATGAGGTATTGTCTAGTCATATTTTAATAGATACTAGTGAGTTTCGCCCGCTAGTGGGTCATTTTAAATGAATCACTATAATGAATGAATTCTCAAAATTCCATATCGCTCATATATACAGTCGGCTGCAAAATTATTCGAGCACTAGCAATAATCCCTGTCTAAAAAAAGTACACTTAATACTGCTTTGTTAAATAAATCCTTATCGATTCATGTTCTTAGTCAGTCTAAGAACATGATTCGACAAGGATTTATTTAACAAAACAGTCTTAAGTGTACTTTTTTAATATAGGAATTATTGGCTAGTGCTCGAAAAATTATGCTGCCGACTGTATATATATGAAAGGATAAAATAAGCAAGATTCTAAATTAGTATTTAAATTAATATTAAGTGATATCTTAATAGTATTGGCTCAGAATAAATCTTAATTTTAAGAACAACTTTGTGAGAATTCTATTTTAGAGCCCCAGTAAAGTTAGTTTTTTCAGCAAAACATATCGTAGCGCGGGAATCGGAGTTAGAAGAAGTTTCATAATCAAAATTATGCAATAGTTGAAATAAGCGACAATGCATTGCGAAATACGAAATCCTGGATATCCGGGTCAACCAATGAGAGAATGTGGGCTGGATTTTAGCTCACTTAATTATCCAATAAGAATTCATATTAGGAGTTTGGCCTCGCCCTAAATTATCCATATTTAAGCAGGAGCACCCGAAAATCGGCGCCTTTTTCATGGAAGTATTTGCTTAATTAGTGCACGTCAATAAAAAGTTTATTTTAGCGGTCCCAGTAGGGGAGTGGTTCGCGGTTCCGCCGTTAACGGGACGATTTCGGCCCGTCTTGGCTACGGATCTGTACATCAACGTACTCAGAATGATTTGACTGTTAATAAAGTGTAAAATGACTAAGTGTCTTCAATAAACGACTGCATAAACTATTTTGGAGTATTAGTCATTTGAGTGAACTCTCTTAAGATGAAGTGACTGTCATAAGTCATCTATTAAAGAACGATACGTTACATATATATATATATCTTTTTGATCGAGTAAAAACTTACACCGGGTCCCCACTGCCGTTGGCAGCATAGACCCGTGCGCACGCACAGATTAAGGGATACGCATATTTCTTCTCCACCTTTCCTGCCCCTCCTAATTAACCTACATATACCAATTTTGAACAGTCTAACTCAATTTCTATTTGTTTGTGCCCCTAGTCCCTCTTTCCGCCTCCCCTTAATAATGTAGCACTTATTATGTAGCACGAAAATATCCTCATTCAACTTGTAGGCCCCAAAACCGATACATACCAGTTTTGAATGGTCTAACTCAATTTCTATGTTTTTGCCCCCCCCCCCCCTTGCTCCCTAATAATTTTACACTTTCTAAAATATCCTCATTCGACTCTTAGGCCCCTAAACCTATACATAACAATTTTGAACGGTCTAACTCAATTTCTAATTTTTTGCCCTTCCTGCCCCCCCCCCTCCCCCTTATAATTTTACGCTTTCCAAAATATCCTTATTCGACTCGTAGGCCACCAAAAACCTGTAAATACCAATATAGAACTGTTTAACTCAATTTCTAATTTTTTGCCCCCCCCCCCTCAAATAGGTTTACACTTTCGAAAATATCCTCATTAGAGTTTTAGGCTCCCAAAACCTATGTATACCAATTTTAAACAATCTAACTCAATTTCTAATTTTTTGTCCCCCCCTTTACCCAATTTTGAATAGATTAATTTTAATTTTAACAGATTATGTTTAGCTTACTACAGATATATGTTTCGCATTTATTGATATAGCATAAAAGTTTTTACATGATCCTTACATTAAAATGGTATGATGAAATTCATTCAAGGTATGAAAGTTTTTTTTTTTTTTTTTTTTTTTTGGGGGGGGGGGGGGGGGATATTTGTTAATTTCAAATAAAACTTTCATTATACATGACAAATATAAATTTTAAAGTTAAAAAATTTTATTGTGTGTTTTTATTTATATTGTATAAATATAAATAAAAACATTTCGTACAAAATTATTCGGCCTGGGCCGAACAATGGACTTGATATTCGGCCGAAGCCGAATATTCGGCTGACAGGCCGAATAGGCCGAACATTCGGCTTCGGCCGAATAATCGTTGCATCTCTATTAGATAATGTATAGGCCAATTCATATAAAAAAGTTTTATGAAATATCGGGAAAAGTCAAATGTGTGTATACGCAAAAGAATTATCTGTTTGGTAATAATTGATGAAAATTCCATTTTTTAATAAAGGTATTTTCACAAATTACTGTTTTTATTGTAACTCAACAAATAATTATGTTGTAATATAACTGATGATTATTTATTTAATACTTATTAATAGTATAAGAAATCTTCTTAAAGTTTTAACATTGAAATGTGTAAAATAAAATTTATTATAATATAGATGATATGTTTCGCTTAATTTATCAGTATGTAAGTGTATTTAAAGTATTACTAATCAACACCAAAACGTTATCGATACTGAAATACTGAAGTATTAGTATTAAGAACATATGCATGGTCTATTAATCAATTTCATTTATTCTTTTCATTCTTGGTTCCCAAATCTCCTTTATGAAATCTTGAAACAGTTATTACTTTCGCCGAGATGCAGTAGAAGAAAGTATAGAATACTTAAAAATTTTTATTGCTGGTTTTCGATGTACTTACTCGTTTTGAGAGATCCAGAATACGATTTGATCATTTTTAAAAAGGTCTGTATGTGTGTCAAAAATGTTCTGCCAACTCTATTTCGGGAATTAATCCACAGAATTTCATGAAAGTTTATGCCTAAGTTATACTTTGACATAAATCAGTGCCCGTCATCGTTTGATACAAATGGCCGAACAAGAGCGTAACAACATCAGGTATTTTCATAAATTTTAATGTGGCATTATAGTACAAAGTTTTGTACAATGTGAATTGTGCACAACGAACATTATCTTTAACCAATAATTGTGGGGGAAAAAAAAGTACTTATTTAATAGTAATAGTGAATCAGGATTTTTTATTTATTTGTTATTATATATCTAGACAGTGCCCGAAATTTCAACCCATCTCACTCGCCAAAAAAAAAGTTTTACTCGCCACAAAATAGGGTTGTATATATATATATATACATTTTTTTTTCTTTTTTATGCATTTCGGGTTTTTTATTTTTTTTAACTATTTGAAATGCTTTTACAAATATGCCTAAAATTATCTATATTAAAAGTGTGTCATCATGTCTCATAATCATCTATAATCAAAAATCATTATCATTTGAGATTTGAAAAAGATTAAAATACCTATAAATGCAAAGAATGAATATTTATTTCACTTTTTACATCAGAAATGTGTTTTTCGTCCATTTTATTTTTATAATCAGACGAAATATCGATGAGTATAACTTGTTTATTGTTGTCATTTGAAATAGCCATTTCGAAATTACTTTTTCGAAAAAATCATTGATCACAAATTATAACAGTGGGCTCGTCTATTCTCGCTCTGCTTGAAGAAATCACAATGGAAAAAACTAAACTGCCCGAAGAGATTAATAAAACTTTTATGCATGCACTGAGCATTTTTCCTTTTCCAGGCTGGGGCGATCGTCGGGCAGCGCGCACACAGGCTCGGCACTCCGAGAAGAGAAAAAGAGAGGTTAAATATGAGGTTATAAGATGGCAAGATTTTGCCATATATAAATCTATAAAAAGAACATTTCTGTCACCTTATCGTGTAAAAATTCTATCTAAAACTAGACCAAATTTTTACTCGCCATAGTAAAAATTTCACTCGCCAATGGCGAACTGGCGAGCGGAAATTTCGCGCCCTGAGAATCTGGTGTCACCGCTTACCCTCCCTCTGATAGGGGGGCGTATCGTAGTCTAAATATTCAATATGAGTATTTTTAATAAAACTCGTCAATATTTATTAAACGAATGGCTAAACATTTATCTGTGATAATTTCAAATAAAATCGTAGATGTTTAAAAAAAAAAAAAAATAATAATAATAATAATAATAATAATTATAACAGAAATCCCCCCCCCCCCCACATACACACACACCTTTTTTTTTTTTTTTCTTTTCTTTTTCAAGCATTTTTTGAAATGGTATCTGTGGAACACAATGTTGACTTTCTTTCGACCCTCAAAATATTATTTTAATAAACAATTTGTAGTGCATGACTTTGTGTAGAAAAATATAGAGGACAGTTTTGAAATGGCATCAAAATACTATTTTATATTTTCTTTTCATAAAGTTGTATATTTTTATTTTCATGTTACATAAATTATATATTCTACACGGCCAATATCTCGTTGATAAAAAAAAGGGAAAAAAATTGCTCTTTGGAATAAAATATCAAGTTTTACATTAAATAATAACGTGAATAAGATTAAATAATAAATAGAAACATAATAAAGAACAAAGATCCATGTACTTTGGTGTGATAAGAAGAAGAAAAGCTTATCCTATAAATAGAACTGATGTGATAAGAAATCCTTTAATCAGCAGATACTTTAATTTAAAAGGTATTTTGTAACTATGAGACTTTTTTTCTATTTTTGATATTTCATTGTACTTCTTTAATGCTGAATCAAGGCTTTCAGAGAGAATAAAATAGAATTATTTGAAATATAAATTATGATGAAACACTAAATTTAATTTGAGACGTTTCAATGTTTATTTCAGATCTGTATAATTTAAGAAATCTACTGTAAAAGTTAAAAAAAAATTACCATTGATTTTGGTATAAATTTACTACTTTGCCATAAGGAACTAGGTGACTTAAAAGTGGCCATATTTAAGCTTTGAGAAATTTTTATGATTTTCTGGTTGGATATATGTGACTGGATTTTTTTTTTTTTTTTTTTTTTTCGTAAAACGTTACACTTATCTCTTACATGCGCACATCAAGTATAATTTTCTTTGTAAAATGTAATTTAGACATTTTTTTAATAAAATTTTAAAGTTGTAACTTGTGGGCCACCTTCGGGTGTTCTAAAGGTAGCCAATATAGTAAAAGCACCTTTAAAATATGTTTAAGACGCTCTTTTTTTTTTTTTTTTTTTTTTTTTTTTCTTCTTGATCTTTTGACACGAAAACACTTTCAACCACTTTTTGTCCTAAATATAGTAGGATTTTTATTCTGGGATTCATCGATTTCTTTCGGGAGATCTCTGGTATTCTCAATAATGTGGAAATTCTTGGAGAATAAATAATAATAAGATTTTCAGATATCTGAGCAGAAATTTTGAAATTTACCCTTATTACATTAATATCTGTAATTATTTGCTGAGTTGGTCTACGTGTTCTAAGGTTGCCTGACGTCTGGGCCACCTTGAGAACATGCATATGGTTAGGTTACCATTACCATTAAACTTTTAATATGATAAATTCATTAGAAATGAAGTTAACGTGATTAAAGAGAAAGAAAGAAATTTTCAGAAAACATAACACAGCTCGAAGTTCTAAGAACTTAAACGCATGGAAATTAAAATAATTTCTTACCTGGAAATTAGAGCGACTTGCCCACAAGATAAGTCGATCAAGATAATCTCTTCAAATTCAGTCACATACTCTGGAGATACATGATTTGCAATGCAGTAGCACCCTTTTGGGATTAAAAAATAAAATAAACCTCTTTTAGGGGTGGGCTACCTTAGGAACATTGGTCCCCCCCCCCTCCCCCTACCTTATATGAACGAGCACTTTCAATTTTACACGTCTTTTCAAATATCTAAAAATATACTAAACGATTTTTTCCGAAACTGCAGTGGTGTAAAGAACATGTTATATATACCCTATACATTTCAGTAAAATGTTTGTCCCGAAAGCATAATTGATACAGTAAAAGACAAAAGAAAAAAAATCTGGCGTGTAACAGCCACACGACTTTTGAAAAAATCGACTTTGAAGAAAATCGTTAGCGCCGTTTTTGAGATACGGACTTACGGTCCCACTTCCGGTTTCCGATGTCCCACTTCCGGTTAAACTCAGTTATTGACAGGAAAACAATAATTACATACAAAAGCATATTTAAAAGTGAGTTAAAATGGCGAGTTTGAAAAAAATCCGTACAACCGTTTTTAAAGGAACGCCTTTGCGAGGCCTGAAATTGAGCTATTTATAAAGGACGCCTATCATTTTTTCTGAACTAACCAACTATATCATTCGAAAGGACATCTAATAGAGTGTTTATATAGCAAGTTTGAAGAAAATCGTTAGAGCCGTTTTTGAGATACGGACTTACGGTCCCACCTCTGGTTACCGATGTCCCACTTCCGGTTTTTCAATTTTCACCAAAATTTGGAAATTTCATCTGTACACCAAACATATTTAAATTTTAAAGTTTCGTAGCTCTATCTTTATTAGTTTCTGAGCTATAATAGCCAGAAGATTTTCCACATGCATACATACACACACACACACACACACACACTGACCAATTGCCAAAAACCACTTTTTTGGACTCAGGGGACCTTAAAACGTGTAAATCAGGTGAAAACCCGATATCGAATTTTCAGACCGAATACAATACTTCCAAATGGAAGTAAAAAAATGTTTGGGATTACCGTGTGAAGAAAATAATGCTTTAAATACGTTGTAACTGTAGCATGTGATTACGATGTTTCTTTTAAGTACCTGTAATCCTTCTATGAGACTAGCACGTATAGTCATAGAGATATAAGGACTTGTTTAACAAAATCAATAAGTTTTCGTACTGTTTTTTGTTTATACAATTCAGGATTTTCACACCGACGTAATACCATTTTAAGTTAACTTGACATATTATAGTAGAACAAATATAAAATATACATACTACAAAAGAATTAAATAACTTACGGAGAACGAGAATTTTAAATAAATAATGTCTAATTGCAACATGTACAAGCGTTATTAAAATTTCTTTTGCTTAATTTATTATCCAAATGTATGGAGCTTTAGCTACTTTTATGGACTACTTTAGGAAGATGCAGACAAAAAGGACACAATTGATAGCATAATTTCAGTTGTTCTGAAATAAAGTAAAAACACCGAGATAAGCATTTTTATCTTTTATTACTTTCTCTTACCCGTAGGGTCGAGAAAGTATTGTTTTAGGGTGAAATTTTAGAACGTGAGTTTTTGTTATATTTACATGCTCTGAGGAACCCTGAATACGAAAATCATGTTTTTAGCAAATGGTCTCTGTGTCTGTCTGTCTGTTATCAGCATATCTCAAGAACAAATAGTAGCAGAAATTCCAAACTCGGCATTCTAAATGTGTATCATACAGGGATGCTATAGTAAGCTTTTCGTAGAGATGAAGCAAATGGTTCGTGTACAGGGACACTCAAAAGTATTCAAATACATTACGTCTATGGTGGATATTGCAGGTAAGTAGAGTTTAACATTTATAAACTGCACTAAACCAAATGAAACCAATATATATTTTTTGTAATAGAGATGGTCAGCTGGGAACAATTTTTTTGTGTATGTAGGAGCCTCGCCTCGCCTCCCCCCCCCCTGGGGTAAATTTTCATGATGGGTATCTTTCAAAAGAGCTCGCCAATACCTTTAAAACGAATGGTTGAACCATCGATCTACGATCATTTAAAATAAAGTTATCGATTAAACTGCTATAGTCCTTGTCCCGTGGTGAATGCAGTCTTCTCACGATCGTAAAGATGTAATTCTACTTGCCAGTAACCGCTCTTCAGATCCAAAGTCGAGAACCATTTATTTCCAGCTAGTGTGTCCAATGTGTCGTCGATTCTAGGAAGAGGGTAACTGTCTTTCTTCGGGATGTCATTCAAACGGCGATTATCCACGCAAAATCTTGTTGAACCATCCTTCTTTCGCACCAGTACTATGGGAGAGGTCCAAGGTCTCGTTGATGGTTAAATGATGTCAGTACACTTCATTCCATTTAGAAGCTCAACCACCTCTTCCTGTTTAGCAAATGGAAGTCTTCTTGGATGTTGTTTGATTGGAGGATGATTTCCTGTATCAATTCTGTGCTGGATGATGTTCGTTCTCCGGACGTCTTCAGGTGTTCGAGAAAAAAGGTCTTTAAATTTATGGAGTAGCTTCTCAGCAGCACGTCTCTGTTCATTTCCCAATTCTGCATCCAGAAATGTTGCGTACTTGGGGGTTCGTAAGTTGTCCGAGAATGAGAGGCGAAACATGCAAAAATTCAATAATTTATTCACAGAAAGTTTCAGAAAAATACAGGTCTATAAACAAAGCATCAGCTTCAATTCACCAGCAAACACAGCTTAAATAACAACTGTTAACAGCAATACCACAGTCCAAACTGTATGGCAGTAACACATAAAGGAAGTCTCATTCAAAGAGGCTCAAAGAAATGCAAGCATTTGACGGAACTCACTTAGATGGATCTGAGACTGAACGTCAACAACAACGTGAGTGCTTCGGAGTACCTGCATTTGTTCGCAACCAATGCTTACCTCCAACGAAAAATGAGAAAAACATAAAAATAATTTTCCATAAAAAAGACAGGCAAAAAAAAGGGTTAAATTTAGAATTTGGTCTCTGAATAAATCGCCGCGTGAGCAGAAATCATTCAGAGTGAAGCACCAGGAGTTTATATAAAAAAAAAATATAAATTAATTAAAAAAAAAAATAATGATAATAAAAAAAAAAAAAAAAAAAAAAAAAAATCCTTGAAAAAAAACCTAAGTGTAACAGAGGGCTGTTACGTGTGTTGACGAAGACAATCTGGACGGCGAAAAGGAATTAAGAGGTGAGCAAGGCGCCCCAAGGGACACAGGAAAACTCAGAGTCCCGTTATTAAATAAAAAAAAGGGGGGCCATACAATTTTTTTTTCCTATCAAAAAGTAATTGAAATTCAGGAGAGTTAAAAGTGAAGTCAATTATAGAGCATCTTCAAGAATCTCGGTGCCCAGCCAGAAGCTAAGTTCCGAGCTGAGTCCGTTGACCAATCAGAAGCCTACAAAAAAACCCTCGATCCTCACTGAAAGTTCAGAGCTAAAAAGGAGAATATTTTGTCCTCAAACTGAGAGCCAATCAGAGGCCAGGAAATCGGCCAATGAGAGGAGACCTCAGAAACCTATACCCAAGACAATAAAGTTAATGTAAAATTTAAAAAACACGCCAAATAATAAAAAAAGCACAGCAATTAGGAAATTTTGATAAAAAAGTAATTAAAAAAGAAGTAACATTTTCACTAGTAAGAAAGTTCAAAGCTCGCGACTGACAAAGTTCAGCAGATAAGCGTGATACTAGGGTTAGCCAAATCTAGACGAACATTTCGTTCAATCTAGGAGAAATAGAATTTTGGATGGAAATACAAAGTTAAGTGACTCCAGAAGTTATACTCCTACGCTTTTTAGAGACCGGAAGAAAATGGCGAAAAAACTCTCCTTTTATACTTTTTTATCGAATCCGGATTTTTCGAGAAAAATCCAGAAATTGGTCGATCAATGAGATTTCAGCTCCCATATTTGGTATATCCATAATAAGGATTTTCTCGTCAAGGTCACCAAAAAAATCGCCAAGCAGGGAAAAAGTCGTCAAATTTAGAGCCAAATCCATTACCTGCCTTATTGGAGCTTTTTAACGCGTTTTTAAGGGTAAATTAGGTTATTTTAACGCCAAAACAAACTAGAAATGTACAAAATTAGCATTTTATCAACTAACTAAGCCTCTTTGAAAGAATGTATACAAAAATAAATACAAGTATTCACAATTCCGTAACAATATGATGCGTGTATTTCATATTGACATTCGAATGAATTTGCATTGTATTTATTCCTTTAAAATCTACTTAAAACCACTTATGTCATTTTCAGTTCTTATAATTTCATAATTAAAAACCTTAATTGACTTCACTCGACTTTCTGAACATTTAGTAATTAATGATCTTTAAAAACGTTGAATCGTTAGAATAATTTAGTAAATAACCGAATGTGAGAACTTTTCATTAGAAAACTGTAATACCATTTAGCACATTCGGCGATTCATGCTCACAACGAGACCCAACGGTAATTCAGTTTAAGGAATAAAGTATTTCAGATGCTTTTCGTTAGTGTAATTCACAAACAATTGTAAAATTTTTGCCTTTAATATAGCGAAGATCGTAACCAGATAAAAATTTCAGAGTAGGTTCAATATTTAGTACGTAATATTAAGTGTTTAAAATGAAATATAATAAAAAAAGTTTTCGACAAATCTGCAAAAATTTTCTGAGTTTTTAAAATCCCCAAATACCCTCCCCTTAGCTACGGCCTTGAATATAGCTAAATATTTCTAATTTATTTTGGCAGTTTATCGCATGGGCCATGAAAGAGTGTTAAGTGAAAATCGTCTAATATAAAAGTACCCAAAAGGAAAAGGTAAATTTTGAGTATCTCTACCGAAGATCGTGTGTGAATTCAATGGAATGGAATTTATTCAAATTTATTGTATGTTCCTATAAAAGCTCTAGGATTGGTAAGCATGTAGTCTTCAGTAACGGCCAAACAAAAAAATTAGTTCCAAATCAGTTTTATTCTCTTTTAAGTAATTAAAAACACTTTAGTTTTTAGCTCCTATAGGACATGATACGTGAAAATTTATTCATGCTTCCCTGTAAAATATAACATTACACACACAATTTTTCTTAATGCTTATACTTTAGACAATTATTGTAGCATTTTATAACACTTTTTCTGTTTTAAACACTTTAGTATTAAAAAAAAGAATTTCAAATAGTATGCATTCGTAATAATACAAAGAAGTTTTAATTTGTATCACTTGATATAGTCCAATAAGTTCCAAATTTATAAAATTCTGTAAATAATTCTTGCAACGTTGGCTTTAAACATGTTTACCAAATTTAAGCGCAATAGAAAATTCAGTACTTGTAACAATCAATCAACATTAAAAAATAAATAAATAAAAGTAAAATAACTTAAAATTAATTTTATTTTGACTATATTCTCTGAGGTTTACATTTCAAAATTTACAAGACTAACGACATTACAACTAGTTACAAAGAGCCGGTAATTATTAATTTAATCTACAATTATTAAAAATTTAAAAGCGTTTTCTGAAAGTTAACGAATTCTGAAAGTTTAACAACAATTTATAGTTTAACAATAAATTTTATTACTCTACTTGCTTTTAGAGTAATTAACTTAAAACTGAATAATTCTTTACACTGTCACACATATTTTATCTCTGATTTATTTTTCAAGCAAATTATTTTTCTTTTTAAATAAAATATCATATTTTGAGCATATGCATATAACAATGTTAATTTTTTAAATTTTAAAAAATAATTAAAAAATATTTTGTTAACCTATTTAAAATTAATGAAAAGTAATGAAAACTTTTGAGTATTTTTGAAAAATTAATAAATGAACAAATAAATAAAAAGCTCCCTGTTATTTTATTTTTAACCCTTTCCCTCTGGATTTTAAATTATTATATTGGGTGAGTGCAAAATTTTTACTGGTTTTTGTACATGCAAATTTGCAATGAAATTGACGTCACACATGACATTGTAATGACGCAAATCGTCGGCCAATCAAACGTGTGGATGCTTCACATATAAATGCATCGTGTCTCACAAAGTTAATAATCTCAACAAAAAAAAAAAAAAAAAAAAAAAAAAAAAAAACAGATGGTGTAACATGGAAGCGAGAAGGAGCATATGAGATATTGTTTGTTATACAAGTTCGGTAAAAAGAGTACGGCAGCTTCAGCATGTCGCAACGTTTGTCAAGTTTATGGGGAGGATCAGTAGACGAAAGCACATGTCGTCGATAGTTTCGTAAATTTAGGGAAGGAGACAGAAGCTGTCAAGATCAGGCTAGGAGTGGACGGCCATCACACGTTAGAGACGACGATATTGACCAAGCCATAAGGAGCAACCCGAACCCAACCGTGCAAGAATTAGCGGAGACCTTCAACGTACACAAAACAACGGTCGAGAGACGGCTGGTTAAGTTAGGTTTTACGAGAAAATTGGATCGTTGGGTTCCACATAACCTGACAGCTAATCAACGGGATGACCGAATCGCCATCTGTGTTTCCCTGCTTTCCCGGTACAAAATGATCCATTCTTGACAGGAATTGTGACAGGAGAGGAGAAGTGGGTTATGCACCGTAACGTAAAGCGTCGTCGGACTGTGTGTCGCCCTTCTGATCCGCCTGCATCGACTTCGAAATCTGAACTTTATCCTAAGAAGGTATTATATTGAGTGTGTGGTGGGATGTGCAGGGAATAATTCTCTGGGAGGTCCTGCCACTCAACCAAACCATCAATACTGCCTTCTACTGTCTACAGTTAGACAGGCTGCATTAAAATTTGGTAGCAAAGCGGCCAGGTCTCATCAATCGTCGCGGTATTATCCTTCATCACGATAACGCCAGGCCACATACTGCTGTCATCACTCGCCAAAAGTTGCTGGGCTTTGGTTGAGAGGTTCGACCCCACCCTTCCTATTCTCCGGACTTGGCATCAACTAACTATCACCTATTTCGTGCGTTGAACAATTCCTTCTGTCAGAAAATCTTTGATGATCTTGATGCTGTGAAAACTGCCATCCAAGACTTTTTTGACTCGAAACCGCCGGAATTTTACAGCCGTGGGATTAATCTTCAACCAGAAAGATGGCAAGAGTTTGTAGATAGCAATAAGGATTATGTACAATTATAGGTACTATTCACTTTGCATTTATTTGCTCTTTCTTTATGGGTAATAAAAACGGGTAGAACTTTTGCACTCACCAAATAGTTTAACCATCAATTTTAAACATATTCGGTAATACTTTATAGATTCATCGGCACGAAATCTTTAAAAAATATTTTTATGCTTGAATATTGAAATTTAATGCAAATTTTTAACATTCATGTGTATATAATATTTACAAAAGAATCCACAAAGTAATATTAAATTTGTTAATAATATATTGTTAAACTATGATAATGTAAAATCGAGGGAGAAAACTAAAAATTAGTTAGTTAGTAGGAAACATTTAAAAAATGATATATACATATAAAATAATTAAATTTTTATTTTGTTAAATTTAAATAGTGTTCGAGACCTTTTAACATATTTAGTATTATTATATTTGAATGCATATGTATGCAAATTTGTGTAATTGTAAGACAGCAATATAGAAAAGTGTTTTATAACGTCCACAGTCCCCTTAAGGTATAAGTACATTAGGGTGTCCCTTAAAATGGGGGAATTTTTTTATTTTTTAATCCGATACGCATACTTCCTAATTTTCTTTTATTTGACCCTAAACACTTTTTAGAAAAATATCAGCTCTCTGGAACTGACATGTGTCGAATTGACGGAAAAATCCTAATATCTATGTTAGGATATTCACAGCAATTCAGCACGTGTTAACATTGTCCCACAGAGCTGAAATTTTGCTAAAAAGTGTTAACAGAAAAAAAAAAAAGAGGATATACATAGCGGATTAAAAAAAAAAAAAAAAAAAAAAAGAAAGAAAGAAAGAAAATTTCCCTCCAATATCGCTCTAACGTACACCTTTCGAAGTCATTTTTTTTTTTTTTTTTTTTTTTTAAATACTTATATTTTTTAAAGTTTCATTCTTTTGAATTTCTTCATTTGTATTAAAAAGTTTTATGATACATAAAAAAGCTCGATTTATTTTATTTTTTTTTTGTTTTAAATAACAAAAATTAGTAAAAACACCTAATGATTTGTCTGAAAAGTGACAGTTACATAAACGTAAAATAATTAAAAAATAACTAATATTAAAAAAAAAAAAAAAATAATAATAAAAATTAAAAAGCATTTTATTCAGAAAAGTATATTTTAGGATTTGAACAATAACTATAAGTTCGTATATGATAGTTTAGGCGTTGTATGCTATCGAACTAACTGAATTAAAAAATTTCGAAAATATATATTTCGACCCATTTCTAATTTCTTAACCCCAGAAAATGAACGAATTTTAAGATATCTTTATAAAAGTAGTTCAAATCTGGATAATAATGCTGTAAACATGTAAGCCAATAACTTTTGAGGTAATAGTGTAGGAGACATCATGTTTTGCGGTAAGTCGTATATATATAGAAAATGTGAAATAGAGAAAAAGATAAAACGGAACTCGAAATCTAAATGTACGTCGAAATTTTGCTTACCAGAAACAGATTTTTATTTACTCTAGAAAAGAAATTCAAACAGGTAATTAAAGCTAAAATTTTGAAAATTATTCCTAGATGATTAGTAAGACTATTAACTTTAAAATTAAAATCCTTTCTTTTATCATATAATCCAATTAGCCATTTATCTTCATTTCTCTTTATATTTAAATCAAGGAAAGAAATTTTATCGGTATCTGTACGGTTCAAAACCAATTCCCTAGGATATATTTTTTTAGAGATATTTTCGAAATAATTGGTTTTCAAATATGAGTAGAAAAGTTTTAAAAAACATTATGTTCGCACAACTTAAAAGAATTCATTCTATTTGCAATAATGAAGATGATTTAAAATATGCTCTTGAAGATCTAAAAAATACCTTGCAAATTAACTGTTACCCGTCACAATTTTTAACTGTGACTTTTCAGAGTTTTCCTGTCTCGGTTGGTTCTACTTCCTCATTTAAGGGCGATATTGAAGTACCAACGAGTAGCCCCGTTGGCCGAAGATAGTTTGTGTTCCAGTTGAAAGGTTGTAATTTTTATTTCTTTTAATACTTTCTTGTTTACCTTCGGTAATTCTCTTTTGTATTGTATATATTTTTAAATGAATTGATGTGGTTTTATAACTTTTACTATTTGATGGTTTTATAAAATATTTTAGTAGTTTTATACATTATATGTATGTTTGATTTCTCTTCAGTTATTGGTGGTTTTCTGTTTGGTGAGAAGTTGGGGGCTAAGGATAGTTATTAGCTTATAGCTACTGTCCTTTCAGAAACTTCTCATTCACCCCTACACTGAGGGGCCTCCCTGATGAAGATCTCAGTGTTTTTTGGGGTATAATTACATTCATTTGTGTACATATATTTCTACATTTAATTTCATTCATTCGTTTATATATTTCTGCATTTATATATTACTATTTCAAAGTTTTGCATTTCCTTTCGCTGCAATCTTGCGCATTGGCTTGTAATTCTCCTGTTGGTTTTTCTAATCAGTAAAACTTATATTTTTATATATTTTCCTGTCAATTGTTTTCTATATATATATATATATATATATATATATATACATATAAAATAATTCTTTTGATAGAATAAGCAAAGAATGAGAACGAAGAATAGTTAGTCAAACAATTCACCAAAGAGACATACACACGCCAAACAAAGCAACAAGATTTCCCAAATTGATTCAATTATCAAGTTCAACAATAGCACTGACGCCAATCCACTGTACAACAATACGTGTTGAAAATTGAAATATATATATAGGATCTTTATTTAACTTCTAGAATTATTTAAAAAAGTAATTTTATAAATATTTAAGCTTTCATTTTTTGTAATTAAATTGATTTGTTTTTCCAATCTAATTATACTAATGCAAAAATTGTCTGTTTCTATTTATCATTTTAATAAATTAAAGTGATGCAGCTGTTCGATAAAGGGAAAATTTTGTCAACTTTCTATAATTTTCGGAACAAAATTGCCTCTTAAATTTATTTACAGCGAAAATCCTCTTTTCATTTAGCAACTATTTATTTTTATAAATTATATCGACACCGCAATCATAGGAAAAGATTGTGAGTATTTAACAAGTTAAAAAAATTAATTACCTCTTAAAATAAGTTTATTTATTTAAACTTTTTTTTTTTTCCTTTTGTAGGTGTCCAGTATTTTTATTCCCACTAATCATAAATATACAAATCACATAGTTTGTAACTTTTTTTTAAACTTTTTACTTTGCAGCTATTAATTTAATAAATCAGAAAGATACAGCGAATCGATTTATGAAAAATTTGTCAATTTCCAACATGTTTAAAAGTATAATCATCTTTATAAAACAATTTATATGTTGAATCTGCAAACTTCCATGTAACTGTTTCATCACCAGCTTTCGTCGCCAATAAAAATCGATCGCCAACTCTTTCAGCCGATAGAAGCTCATCTGTGAATGCTCCGTATTTACACTTCAGCTGTTCTACCTAACGCATCTTCCGCTGTGCTCGGTAGAAAAGAAAAAGAAAAAGAAAGGAAAAAGTTTCATAAATAAAAGTTGAGTTGAAAGGAATAAAGAGGATTTGTTCATCTGTAGTTTTATTTCTATTGTGCGTGAAGTGAATTTTTCATTTGTCTCGTTTTGGAATTATTTTCTGAAACACTTTTAACTGGAGTTCTTGGCCGAAAATGACGGAAAATCTCGCAAAGTTACCAGTGAAAAGTATTTTAAGAAAAAGTTCACTTACTTTCATTGAGCATGATGATTCAGAAATTCAGTAAGTACTTTTTCTATTAATTTTAAGAAGCTAAAACGCATTTTAGTTTTGTATGTGATAAAAAGTTAGAATTCCAAATTTCCAAAATTGTGTTGTTTGTTTTGGTGTTAATTTATAAATATTATTCAGCAATAAACAAATTGTATAAAATTTACATATAAAATTACATAAAATGTAAGTTATGAAATATTCAGAAACTGATGAAAGTTACAAATCTCTCTCTCTGTATATTAATATATTATTTCTTTTTATTTTCAAATAACTTCACAAAATAACAAGAAAAATCAAGAAATCGTTAATTTGAGAATTATTTTGAAATATCTTGATCGAATAGTAAAAAAGAGAACTGAAGAAAAGTTTTATGAAGTATTTCTTTATAAACTGTTCAAATATGAATTTTAAAATTATTTTCTGTGACATTAAAAAGTGTTTGATAATTAGTATTTTACTAGTGAAAAATGTAGTTGAAATGTCTATATCATTAGAAGTTTAAAATTTTAAAGTTTTTACTTGAAATGATGGAAAAATATGCTTCAATAATAAATATGTTGTCTAAATTTTATATATTCATTATGTAAAGAAGGATCTCCAAAATGATCATTAATATATATATATATATATATATATATATATATACATACACATATACATATTCTTTAATACTTTCATAAAATAAATTTAAAAAATCAGATATCGCCAAAAAGAAAGTTTAGGGAAGGACTACCTCAGCCCTTATTTCTAACATAACATTAGAAAATAAATAAATAAATAAATAAGTAAATAATCTATCTATCTGTCTATCTCTCTCTCTCTCTCTCTCTCTCTCTCTATATATATATATATATATATATAAGACTATTACATCATCTTTTAGAGTTTGTATAAATATGTTTTTTATTAATTAATTTTTTTTAAATAATTAAAAATATATTTGTATTGTTATGTAATTTAAGGCTTAAATTTTCAAAACTATAAGGCAACTTTATTTTTAATGGCCCTAATAAATAATACTTAAATGTGTTTCAGCAATAATAAAAAAAAAATATATATATTTTTTTTAAAGTTTATACATTTTTTATGCGACAAAGCATTCGCAAAAAATAAAGAATGCAATTTTTATTTATTTTTAAATAATTCTATAAACAAAATCAAGATATCATTAATTTGAAAAAAATGATTTTGAAGTATATTGACGGGTTTAAAAAAAAACAGAAAAGCTTTACAAAATTTTTTTAATGCGTATTGGACAAACATTCGTTTAAAAAACATTCCTCGTGACAGTAAAAATTGCTTACAGCTTTTATATACAACGATAATGCTATAATTTTTAACGTTTAAAAAAATTAAATTAACAAAGATTTCCAAATAAACAGTTCTTAAAATCTCAATGATCTAATACGGATTTAAATTTTTACGGCTTCTTTTTGTTACAAACAAATCGTTTTGTAAAAATCTAAATAATTTTGGGAATTATCAATTTATTTTTTATAAGAAAATTATCACGTAAAAATGCTAGCGTATGTAGGGAGTCTATTTTATGTTTAACACCTCAATATATGTACTTAATGTCAAGTTGATAATGTTTTATTGAACCAAGTGCATGCCGTCTGTTGATTTTATTATTAAAACGATTTTAGAAATGGAAATGTTCTATAATGGGATAATTTTCATAATTAAAAAATTTTGTGAAAATTCAATTTTTATGACTTTAAATAATCTGAAAGGGCTCTAAAAAGCGTCATTATTTTGGCTTGATCATTTTCTGCTTTTATATATACTAGAGGTGAGTTCGGGCTCTATTTTGGCAATCCGAGTCCGCCCGGGCCCGAAACATTTTGAACTGAACTCGCCCGAGCCCGAAAAATTTTGTGTGATCAGAGGCCGAGTCCGATATTAAAAGTGGTACGCTATGCAACGCATACACAATAGTAAAATTAAATACCGTTTTCATTTTCAAATTAATTTTCTTATTACTAATCCTCAATTTAAATAACTATAAATGTTATTATAACAATTTATATTGTCTGTGTCTCTGTATACATGTACATATCTATATAATATATATTTATAGTGCAGCCCATTGTTTATAACGCGCCTATCGGAGGACAAAAAATTTATCCGAATGAGTGATATAATGAGGCCCAATATAACGAGGAAGGATTACTGTATATCACTATAACATAATATGCAACCCGTTGAAAAAAGAGTTTTATTTAGAAAAAGGAAAGTCAAAGCTACAAAGGTTTGCAAGATTATTTTGTGATTTATAACCTATCATGACTATTATGACATTACTAAAGGTGCTCTCAAAATGAATAAAATTTCGTTTTTTCTTTCTTTCTTTCTTTTTTTTTTTTTTCTTTCTTTCTTTCTTTTTTTTTTTAACGTTTTCCAGTTAGTGAAGAATAAAATAAACGAAATTTTTAACTTGAATCTGAGCCCGCCCGGAGCCCGAAGGCTCGGGCTCGGGCTTACGGGCTCGAGCTGAGCCCGTCTCATTTCTAATATATACTAAAAATTCATAACGTAACATAATGTAGGCGCATTCATATTAAATAATTTTTATCCCTATTTTAGAAGCATGTCATGCAATTCCATGGTGTTTTAAAATGTTACACACACACATATATATATATGTCGTTGGTCTCCAGGATCAAAAATTTTAAGATTTCACTGGTCTATATATACTTTCACTGGTTCGTTCGCCCATTCTATTGTATTTTTAAAAATATTTAAAAATTTGTAAAAGAAAATATCTTTACATAATAAATATGGTAGGTAAATACAAAATTGCAAATGAAGTCTTGTATAAATCAAAAATTAATGCTTTAATAAACGATCCAAATGTCAAACTTTTACTATAAAGTAAGTATTATATATTAAGTATTAAAAGAAAAAAAAAAAGCTATTAAAATACAATTAAATGAAAAATTACAGAGAAGAGGTAAATTTACAGTTATAATAAAACAGACATACTGTTGTTACAACATAGAATTCTGCGACAGATTTCCAGGCAATTTTTAAGAAAAATAAAATAGTAAAAAGCTAAAAAGCTTCACTGGTCCCGTGGACTACTAGAATTCATATTCGGACCAACAGACCACTGTTAATCTCGAGCCTTGTTTATATATATATATATATTGTAGTTGGTTTTGCTTTTCAATGGGATGTTTAAATATATATATATATATATATACACACACACACATATATATATATATGAAAATATTACAGATATGAAAATTTATAGAAAATTCCCAAAATAAACGGTAGAATATACTTAAATCCAAGGCTACAATATAGCTGATTAAAAATGGTAGAAACGAAATAAATGGAAATGAATGAGAGTATGCTAGTTTCCTCTCTCCCTTCTCTCTCTTTCTCTCTCTCTCTCTATATATATATTATAAATTTAACTATATATTTTTTTAATATTTCAGGCATAGTTGCATACAAGTTCAGTTATAAGGATTATGAAAACTTTTAAAACTTTGTTATTAAATTTTTAAAACATTTCTTAAAGGTTTGCTATTTAATTCCAAATCTACAAAACGGTAAATAATACAAAAATTTTCCCACCATGAATGGGCTTCTTCAAAAATTAATAATAATTCTTTTAAAATAAGAAACATAAATGTAAACTTAATTGAAATTTTAGATAAAAAATCTACATAAATATTATTATTTGAACGCTTTTTCCAACTCAATTTTGTTATTTGATATAAACGGACATAATGAAAGAACTTTAAAAAAGAACAAGCTATGTTTAAAAGTACATTTTGATAGAATATAAGTACAAGAACTTTCGTTTATTAGCACGAGAGTTCCATTTCATTTAGACAGAGAAGAAAATGTCATTATTACATGCGATAGACCGCAAATAATCTATTGCAGAATCTAACAGTTTACAAATAAGTAAGTAAAAAAAAAAAAAAGTCAAAGATAAGACTTTGATACAAACTGTGTTGGAAAAAAGATTTTTGTTTTCTCTAATTTTAACCTAATTATAGCAGTAGTTGTTGCAAGTAAATACACAAAAAGTATTGAATAAATGATTCTTTGCTTTTAAATATGAATTTGCGTCCATTAGCAACGATTATAACATTAATTTAAATAAAATTCCAACTTATTGTATAATTGCTTTTTTTTTTTTTTTTTAAAGAGTCTTACAATATATATATATATATATATATATATATATATATATATATATATTTGGTGGAACAATTATGTCTTTTTAAATGTATTCCAAAGAAAATTTGTTTATAGTAACAAAATACTTTTTGTCGTAATTCTAACTGTTTTTTTTTTTTTTTTTTTTTTTTTTTTTTTTTAAACTTACAAATATACAAAATTATTGTAAAGTTAAATAAAATATTCTGTTAATACAAGAAAGTACAAAGTTGAAATTTTGTGGGTTTTTTTTTTAACAATATCATTAGTTTTGTGGTAACAAAACTGATTTTTTACTTCATATGAAATTTTAATGTAAAACAACAAAATAACCTCAATAAAACATATTTTGTAGTTTTAATCCTTTCTCTGGGTATTTTTGAATTATTTTTTAAGGTTTTGTGTATATTTATTTATGAAAAATCTTAAAATTCAGCGGTAATTCTATTTTGGGTTTAATATCCAGATGCATATTTGGCATCCAGTTTGTGATGTTTACCTTTCAGTTGCGATTGCATAAGAAAACAGTAAATAATTCATAATTTTTTCCTTATCACTAACCATAGCGTAACAGTAGTGGGACGAAAAACCCACTCATTCACCCGCCCACGAATCGCTAACGTTATTCTATGCTTCTTATATATATATACTATTTTAAAAACTAACAAGAAATTTAATTGTAAAAAAATTAGAAAGAATGAAAGTTTGAAACCTGTGTTCTCATTTATTGTCATCGAAATAAGTGTAATTATATATTTTTTGAAAAAGTTTTTATCTCATACTTGTTGAATGACATAATTTCTAAACATCATGAAATAAAATAAGAAGAAGAAGAAAAAGAAAGAAGGACGTATAATTATAAAATATTTAAAGTTTATAAAGTAAGGTATGGTGTTTAACGATTTAAAATATCAGAATTAGTAAGAATTAAAAATAAATAAATAAATAAAGACTGCAAAACAAACTACGCGAAAAAACGGAAATTTTTCCCTTTTATTATTAATTAGGTATGGTGACGTTGTGATTTCGTGAATAGCTTTTTTAAACGATATTTTAAAATTTTAAGCGAAATTATTTATTTTACTCTTACTTATATTTAGCATTTTATCCAATGAGTATGTAAAATTAAAACCCTAGTAATTGTCGAATCGTCTGTGAGTTGTCTTTAATGAAACTCAAAACTTCCTTGATGTCGGTATGTTTTTTTTTGTACGTATGCATTATGATAGCGGTCATTAAAAATTATTCGATTGCTTTTAAATTTGGTACAATGGACTAAAATTACAATGGACTAGCGGTATAGTTCCTGAATCATACAGTGTTTCTCACTCGTGTACAGGGACGCACAAAAGAATTTGTATCATGAAAGTCTTTAGACGCTATATCTTTTAAACACATTTTAATATGGTTACAGTTAGGATTTTCCCAGAAAGATGTTTGAAAACCATCTACTTGTGCTTTTGACATTTTTTATGTTTAGAATTACTACTAAAATGCTGCAACGGTTAACTAAATTCATTTACATAAGATTTATTCTTTAGGCACCCCCCCTTTAATTTTAAGAGCCCCCTCTGTTATCTCTGGCTAGTTACGACCCTGATGGTTACATTCTATCCAACATAATGAAAATACTAGACTTATGATGACTTATACTTATGATGACTTTAAATGACTTATACTAGTAAAATGCATAAAATATTGTTTTAGTAGAAAATAATGTGCATAAAATAAATAGTTAGTTTACAGGACTACACAAAAGTGTTATCGTATGTTTTAGATTAAGCATGATAACTACAATATATGTATTTTCGTTATTTGTCGAAGAAAAAAAGTATTTTGCAAAGTTTGAGTAAATTTTTTCTACTAAAATTCCAAAAGTTTTTATTGTCTGTGTGTCTGGATGTACAAAGCTATGCGACTGTTTTAAAATTTGGTACAAATATTTAAAAGCTACAGGAAATTAGTATAGTTTGGTGGTATATTATAATATCGACTGCTCACACATTTGCAAAGACACACAAAATATATTGCGATCTGTGGACGGTATTTCTTTAAAGTGCATTTTAACATATTTATACGGTTTTTAATATAAAGAAATTAATACGCAGTTTTAAAATACATTTAATGTAGAAAAAAAATATTAATGTCGTGAATTGATTACTAGTTGTCATACCCACTAAATTGATATACTTAATTAAGATGTATATAAATATACTTTTTTTTTATATGTTATTCAATATGAAGTGATTTTTATGAAAAGAAAAATTTTTTCATGATGTTTTCAATCACTTTTGTAAGTTCCAGAATTAAAATGATTGTATACTGTTTATTTATTTTTATTAAATAAAGTGTACATTTGTTTTCTTATATTATATAGAATTGTTTTGACTGTAGTAAAAGAAATTTGCATTCTTAAAAATAATTTTTTGCTTTAATGTAAAGTTATCATTACCAAAATATCAGTTAGATCTTCTTGTTGAAAAAAAAAAAAAAATCTTTTTATGGTTTTAAGTAACGCGACAACGTTAAAAATTCGTCCAGTTGACTTGAAAATTAATACATATATTTGAAAGTTATATCGAAATACCCAAATAATTTTTCATGAAAACAGTGTTTGTGGCTCGTGTACAGTGACAACTATAAATGTTCCGTTGCACTTAATAACAAAGCAACATTCCTAATAAATTAATAACATTTCAAAGCAATGAAATATATTTATATTATTATAATTATAAAAGCATAATTTCTGTGCAAAATGACATGCCTAAAATAAATAATTAGTGTATATGGCTGTACAAAAGTATGCCAATAAACTTGCATTATGCGTAATGCATATTTTGTATTGTCTTATATTCACATTCGGTAAATAAAGCAAACTGTGAATGGGGGGAGGGGGTGTTAAGAGAGACGTTAGCTTCCGTAGTCAAAATTTCATTTCATTATCCCTAGAATAAAATGAAAATGAACTGATCAGTAAAATATAGTTTCAGATGTGTGCTTAATGTATAAACTTAAACACACACACACATACACCCGGAATTTTCCCTCGAATAATAGTTCATAAATGTAATAAATCATTGTCACACACGTTAATATAATGCATTAGTCAATCACAAAAGGAATCATTATTAAAATAATATGGTACAAAATAATTGATTATAAGTAATTATGGAAAATGTTTACTTATAGGAAGATGACTTAGAAATTTTGAATGTTCTTTTTTACCCTAATTTTGTTTTGGTTTTTGTTCATATATTCAAAATTACTTATTATTATTATCATTATTATCATTATTATTATTATTATTATTATTATTATTATTTTGTTTCCGAATTGAATGATGGCTTAACTATAAAGAACTGAATGAAAGTATTTTTTTCGATATTGAAAAGAAAAGTATTTAAGTATGTGACAGCCATAACTATATGTAATAAAGTTTCGAACGAATCTTTTAATCTATTAAAAAAAAAAGAGCTATAGATCCGTATTTTTGGAAACAGCTTGATCTGGCAACAAATTTAGGATTGAATGTTAACTATGAAACCTGGATCTTTTATTTCATACAATATAATTTTAATACGATTTTTATTTTATTTTTTTTTTCGGTTAAGTAGAATGTTAGAATTTACACTTATTTCCACAAGTCTATACAAATGGAATATGTTTTTATCACGGCAATTTTGTATAAATCAGGAAACAATTATTGATGAAAATTATTGAGAATTTAAAATGCAACCAAATCAACTATATATAAAGTTGTAAATTAATCGTTTTGCATACCAGTCAATTTTAGAGAGGCTAGGCAAGCAAACGATAGATGACGGGTTCTAGCACAAGTTGGAGACGTTGGAAGCGCTATTGAAAGTTTTCCTTGTTTCTTCTCATAAACACGTGGAGAAAATTATGATACATGTAAGTGCTAGGACGTTTTAGGAAAAATTGGACATTTTAGCTTTTTTAATGTTATGTTCATTGAAAGGTTAATCTACTGAATCAATACATCTGAGAAAGATATGATTTTAAGCATCATTTTTGTATGAAAAATAAATTTCCTACTACCTTTGAATACTTTTGATGACCTACAATTACTTACAAAAATTTGAATTAAATAAAAAAGTATGCGTTTTTACTTTCTCTTACCCATAGGGTCGAGAAAGTATTGTTTTAGGGTCAAATTTTCGAACGTGAGTTTTTGTTATATTTATATATTCTGAGGTCCCCTGAATACGAAAATCATGTTTTTAAAGAATGGTCTGTATGTCTGTCTGTGTGGATGGATGTCTGTGTGTCTGTTATCAGCATATCTCAAGAAAAAATAGTAGCAGAAATTCCAAACTCGGTATTCTAAATGTGTATCATATAGGGATGCTACAGTAAGCTTTTCGTTGAGATGAAGCAAATGGTTCGTGTACAGGAACACTCAAAAGTATTCAAATACATTACGTCTATGGGGGAAATTGCAGGTAAATAGAGTTTGACATCTATAGACTGCACTAAGCCAAATGAAACGAATATATATTTTTTGTAATAGAGATAGACAACTGGGAATTTTTTTTTGCGTAGACCCCCCCCCCTGGGGGGGAAGTCCCCCTCGAGGGGAGTAAATTTTCATGATGGGTATCTGTCAAAAGAGCTAACCAATACCTTTTAAAGAAACGGTTTAACCATCGATCTGCGATAATTTAAAATAAAGTTATCGTTTGTTTTCATTTTTAACCATTTTTTTTTTTTTTTTATGAGAATAAATTCAACTTTTTTTTTTAATGAGAGTAAATTCAACTTTTTTTTTTTTTTTTTTTATATTTAGTGTTATACTACTTCTCTGATATGGAAATCGTCTGCCTTATCATAAAAGATAATTTTTTTAAATAATAATTTTAATATTTTTTTTTTAAACAGAATTAATTTTTTATATACCGAATTAAATTCTATATAAATGTAGGTGCATTAATGAAACGGGGGGTTGAGGGATGCGGTAGCCCCCCCACACAGAAATAATTATCATATAAACTCTTCCGAAGCTTAATTTGAATTGTTTAAGACAGGTTTACATAACAGTACTCGTTATCTTACCTCTTAATCTGCAACCTGTATTTATAGTATTAAATTTCAAGGTAAGAAAATGTCGTGTGAGTGACACACAAAATTGTTTCTTTTTTTCTTTTTATTTAGTTATTTAGACAAATTTTTAGATCATATACTCTTTCTTCAGCTTTATTTTAACTAGCACGTTTTGCCCGCTTCACTGCTCACTATATTTAAATGAATAATAATAATAATAATAATAAATCACTATTTTCACTTTATAAGTTAAAACTTAAAAAAAAAAAAAAAAAAAAAAAAAAAAAACTTGAAATCGTTCTTTCGCATCCGCAATATCTGGGGGTCCGTGTCCCTATTCCCTGAGAGAACCAACCCCTGACTCTTGGACTTGGATATTTATCGGACGACTATTTCAAAACCAAAAAAATAATATATATATACATATATATTATTTTTTGTTATTATTTTTGTTATTATTTATTATTTTTTATATTACATTTAAATCGAGATTACATTAAACAACATTAACAGGTTATACATAGTTTTTACTATCAAGTAATTTCTTATATTTTACTTGATTTACCTGGTCCATCATACAATGATAGCAATTCCACTCCAAATATAGTACTACAATATGTTATAACAGTTAATTTGGTGTCAAAATGAAAAAAAAAAAAAAAAAAAAGATTCATTTGTAGACGCACGATTGGAATAATAATAATAATAATAATAATAATAATAATAATAATAATAAAAGACGTTTTATAGCACTTTTTTTTTTTTCTTTTGTACTGAATGAAGAAACAGCAGAATCTTCGGTTTTTTCCCTCCGAGTGTGAAAGGGGACGTTTCTTGGTCAAACATTTCGCAAAAAATCTCGATAGTTAAGCACACTGAAACATTCCAGTCTATGTGTGTGCCAAATTTCACATCTATAAGTGCGGTATCTTTTTCTGGAGACATCTGACAGAGGGAAAGGCAGACGCTATTTAATTTAATACGCATAAACATTAGAAAACAGCTATACTGCAGGACCTCGTTGGCGAACTTTGAAATTCAAACAATAGCTTGGACGTTTCTTGCGAATGTCTTCACTTATGCAGTTGAGATAGCTATTTTTATTTATCGCCAAAATGGAAATATATATATATATATTAAAAGTCGCCATGGGAGCTTTATACTAAAGCTGTCCGATATTACCTTGTGGACGATAAAATAATAATAATAATAAAAAGATATAAGACTATTTGGATAAATGAAGTTAATAAAAAAATAAAAAAAAATGTTGTGATGTAATTTTGATCAGAAATGTTTGATGATATAGGTTTAATTTTTCATTTTTTTCAAATTATTTGTCACGTGGAGAGAAATGTTTTTTTTATGCTAGAAAAAATAAATGTGTAATAAATGGAAGACAAATGTAAACGTTTTACTCTATTGGTAATAGGCTAAAATTACAACGAAAAAAAAAAAAAAAAAAAAGTCAAGAAATTTTATAGAGTCAACGTTAACTAGTATGTTAATACATTTTAATTAATGACTTTCTTCCTAATTAAAAATTAGAAAATCCAGCTTCGAGGTGCACACGGAGACGTTAGAAGAGTATCGGTGTGCCAAATGTCATGTCTATAAAATTTTTCTGCAGACAGCTGACAGACAGAATGAAAGACAGACAGAGGACATTTCGCTTTATTAGTAAGATAGTCTGTCTATTCTTTTAAAACTGGATTCAGTAATATATTTTTATAAATAATTATTTACAAATATTTATAATTAATTGAATCAAAATTTTTGACAAAAACACGATTCTATTGAATAGCATTTTTTATTTAGTCATGAAAATAAATTTCTACTTTGAAATTTTGTTATGTTCTAAAAATTAACTAGAACTTTTAAATTTAATAAATATGAAGTACAATTTTTTTTTTGTTACAATCTTAAACTCCGCCTGCTACTTTGTTGTAAACAGTCTGTTTTTTAATTGCAAATGCGGATTTAACAAAAATCACTAGTTTATGAATAATTATTTGTAAATATTGTAATTATTTCAATAAAATCTTTGACAAGAACTTTATCCGACCAAACAACACGTTTTCCATTTATTTTTGAAAAATTGATTCCTAAGTATGAAATTTTTGTAATTATCTGAAAGTAAACCAGAAATTTTAGATTCAATAAGTAAATACTCACATACACATCTCTTTCTTTCTTAATTTTTTTTTTTTTTTTTCCGTTTTTCTTATTATTTTTTTTGACATTCGCTTATAGTCACTTCAATATAAACAGCCTTTTTACTTGCAACTGGATTATAGTTAAATACATTTTCGTAAATAATTATTTGTAAATATTGATGATTCAACTCGATTTTTGTGTACAGGTTCTGTAATAAAATTATAATAATAGCAGGTTTTGTTATTCCATGTACTTCAGATTCTTTTCAATTTTCAATAACGTACCTAATATTGGTTTGTGTTTGTGTTTGTATTTGCCTTTATATATTATATTTCTAACAAGGGAACATTCCAAAGGTGTCATCTTCAAAAAGTGTATTGAAAAAAATATATGTGATTCTACTCTTCATAAAACACCAGAAAATGAAAAAAATATCGGCTGAAATTAATTACAGCGACCACAAAAAATTATTAAAATTAAGCATATTTGGCGATTTTACACTGCTAGGCGATACTTTTTGAAGATGACATCTTTGGAATGTTCCCTTGTAAGTATTATAATTATGCGGCTGCCAGAGAGCTTAAAATATTAAGCATTATTTATGTACTGTTTTATTATTTCAGTTTCAGTAATAATACTGGAACTATGGAAGTAACCAAATCTGCTTTATACATGCTTGCAAAGTTTAATAGAGCATTTATACATAGGCTGTTTATTAATTGTTATAAAAGTATAAATGACATGATTAATAATGTCCTTATATCTACAGGGTGTGGTAGATAAGTAATGAGACTGGCCGCCGCGCGGCGACCCAGTCGCTCGCAGTGCGGTCTGCACCTGCAGGTCACGTGGTGGGGGATCTGAGCTAACAATAGAACCGGTTCGCAGTCGCGTCGGAGCTGTGGCGCAGTGAGGGTCGAGCTTCGCGTATTAGTTGTTTGTGTGCACGTGACACTTGTGAAAATGGATCGCTCGATAGAACAGCGGTATGCAATCAAATTTTGCTTTCGCTTGGGAAAAACTGCTTCGGAAACTTTTGGACATTCCAATACGACCCGGAGACGAAAGCCCAGAGCTTGGAGTGGCACACACCGGCATCCCCGCGGCCGAAGAAAGCAAGAATGTCAAAGTATTGCACAGAGCCGTCAAACGGAAGAGACAGGACCTTGCTCAACGCTGGCGTCTCCACCACGACAACGCTCCGGCGCACACAGCGTTCCTCGTGACCTCCTACTTGACCCGAATTGGAGTTGAAGTTCTGCCACAGCCACCATACAGCCCTGACTTGAGTCCTCCTGATTTCTTCCTATTTCCGAAGGTCAAAAGATGCCTAAAGGGTCATCGTTTCGACGATATTCCGAACATCCAACGTGCTGTCACGAAGGCACTAACTGGGATAACTCCAACGGACTACAGTGGGGCCTATGAAGCTTGGAAAACGCGCTGGCAACGTTGTGTCGACGCCCAAGGCGAGTACTTTGAAGAATATTAACGTTTTGTACAAATCGGATCAATAAATTTGTTTTTCTAGACTGAGTCTCATTACTTATCTACCACACCCTGTATATTTATCTAATATATATGTATCTACTAATTATAATTCTGATTTTAATAATGTGGTGTTTGGGATTAAAGCCGATTGAATTCAAGAGGGTTCTAGGCGTATAGGTGGAGTGCTCTTCGTGTGTGTGTGTGTGTGGGGGGGGCGTTCTAAGGGGTCTTAGCCCGTATTTATGCGAATCTCGGAGAAAACCACGGAAAACTCCGAACGAGTATACCGACGACCGTGATCAGAGATCGAACCCGGTATTTCCCATCTACCAGTTTTGATCGCAGAACCGCTCAACTACTGGTGGAGCTTTAATAATATGACTGAAAAAATCAAAATAATCAAGCTTACTAACATTTCTGCCTGTGGTTTAACAAAACAATTCATCATATAATAAGATTAATTTTTTTTACAAAAGTTTAAGTGGATAATTTTTATGCGATTATTGTTCATTACCATTACCATTTATTTATTTATATTTTTTTTACTTAGTTAAAGCTATTTATTATCACTAAGTTAATCATTAGTTTTTTAATACATGATAAATCAAAAGTGTACACAACTTAGTACAGTAAAGAGAAGAAAAGTTCTGTCTTTGACAGAATTTAATTTTGTATGACAGGACTAATTTATATATTGCAACCTTGTAACTAACTTAAAACAAATGGATATATATATATTGTCATTAGCCACCATGGCTAATAACGAGCTCGACATTTCTCGACATAATAGCCTTTAGCAAGGTCACCGTATCTGGAAACGAGAATGTAACGGTTATTATGTGAGAAGTGCTGAGCTAATTATCAACCAGGGTGGCTCAGTAGAAGAGCATCTGCACGTTAAGCGGAGGGCCTGGGTTCAAATCCCGGCTCTGGCATTTTTCACAGTTGTATATATATATATATAATCAACCTTATACACTCCAAACTAATTAAAATGAATTTTCACGGTTGATGAGTTTATCAATAAAATTTCTACATGTTTTAAGATAGTTTAAGAAATTAAATGGTAAAATTGGATATTGGCAGGCATCCTGGCATATTAAAAGTGTGACAAAGCAAAATCGCTGTGTGAAAGAACTAGTCCTGTGTTACTTAAAAAAAAAAAAAAAAAAAACACAATTAAAAATACATTTTGAGCAATTCCGATTTTTATAGCATAATAAATCTGAATATTTTATGTGGTTCTACTTAAAAAAAGAAAAATTCATATCTCAATTATAATTGCATTTTTAGGAAGTTTCTTTTTATATTCCATAATATATCTAAGAATTGTGTATGGCCCTGTAAACTATTCAGCAATGCTAATCACACCATATTATGTTATAGTTATTTCTGTATTAATCATGATTTGGTGCATTTGTGTAATGCATGTTCATTTCGTTATATTTAGTAATTCCTTATCGTTGTTAGTTACGTCTTATAAGCCTGTCAAAATAAGATATATCAAAATAAGCTTTAAAGTGCTGCATTTTATAGAGATTATCCAAATTATTTTGCGAAAACTCGTACACAAACCAATAATGCTACTTATACCTATTATTTTTATTAAAAAGCACGATAAAATGGATGTTAATAACATTTCAATTTCAAGGGATTCTAAACATTTAAGAAAATGAAAATACGCAGAAACAGACAGTGCTCAATAGAAATATTTTGTTCCATTTGTGAAATGTTACATTATTTTAAAACCAATATTCACTCATTATACCTTCTCAGTTCCGAAAAAAAATCTTCTAAGAGGAGTATTATTTTTAAATACAAAATTTTCCACATAGAACTGACAGACGGATCGACTTGAACACTTTAATACTTATCAAATTTGCTTAAAAGTGTTACTAAAAATAGTATTTTAAATATAAATATTTTTATTCTGTAATTCTCTCACTATCAACGCAAACTTTCCCCCCTTCACTCTAGCAACTAAACAAACAAATTTATGGTAAAAAGTAAAGGTTGTGAAGATTATTGCAAACTTCTTAAAATAGGGATACTTAAGATTTTATAATTCAAAAGTGTAATGGATATTTTGTCACCAAGTTAAAGTAGAATTTTCTTATTCTTCATTAATGAAACTGGAAAGTTTCCAACGCTGCTTTAAACTTGAAAAATGTAACTTCTGAATAATCACTCACTGTGGTCTTTAATGGCGAACAAAAGTTTTACAGTTTTAGAAATATGATACAAAAGTAATCGCTTTTTATCCGTAAATCAAAGAAGCAGAAAGTGTAAAACTATGCTAATATATTGTGTGTATAAAAGTAAAGAATTCTAAGTAGTGAATGTTCTTATTAAAAAAATGGATAATAATTTAAAAAAGAAAGAAACTGAAATCTATTTTTATCTTTTAAGTAACCTATTTAAGATTCTTTACAAAACAGAACTTAATTTCGGACGTTTTAAATTTTTATTTTTTAGTCAATCATTTCAAATAAAGACACCGCACACTGAGTAACTATGTTGCGTTTTTTAGCAATGGTTATTAGATTAATATCTTAAAATTTCTTTCGTATATTTTGTCCCAATTTTATTTTGAAGATTTTTTTTTTAATTCATTGCCCCAGAGAAAAAAAGTAAAACCTTTTTTCAGGTGTTCTAAATATGCAAAAAGCATGAAAGAGAAATAAAAATATTTTTACTTTAAAATATGAAAATGCGTTCTTTAACAAAGATTACTATACTCATTTCTTAAAATTTCTTTTGCAATTTTTCTGTAAATTTTATTTTTAATATGATTTTTAAACTTGGTTTTAATAATTTTTTTAAAAACTTATTTCCAAATGACAAAAGAATCATTTTCAAGTGGTCTATTTTGTTTGGAAGCAATAGTCCTGTGGTCTTAATAATATTCACATAAGAAAACTTTCTTCTTCTGAGAAGATAAAAATAGTTAATATGTGTTTTAAAACTATTTAACATTTCGGGAATGTCAAGAAATATTTTTAATGTATATATAATTTTAAAACACGCAAATAACTTGTTGAAATTTTATTTTTCCGACTGAGTGAAAATAACGCCGGGACCTAAAGGTTGTCTGAGTGAGTAATGCTGACCGGGGTGTCGGCGTGGATAGCTCAATTGGTAGAGCCTTGACCTTGTAAGTCAAAGATCCGGGGTTCGTGTCCCGGTCCAGGCGTTATTTTCACTCAGTCGGAAAAATAAAATTTCAATAAATATGATTTTCTTCCACAGTTGATTGTGTGAATTTAATAAAAAAAGAAAAAAAAAAAAAAAAAAAAAAAAAAAAAACGCAAATAACTGTTTTGCTAAGCTGTTTGAGATGCTGAAAAGTGTAATTTCTCAAATACTTTGAATATATCGTTACATAAAATAAGGGAAGCACTCACTAATGTTGAATATTTTGTCACCAAAGTTAAAGTAAAGTTTTTTTTTTTAATAATTCACCATTAATGATCCTTGAAGCTTCTCTATGTATATATTAAACTTGAAAAAAAAAAAAAAAAAAAAAAGTTTTAAATAATCACTGCTTTGTTTAAAGGGTCGCACTGATTTCAAAGGATACAGAAAATATTTTCTCTATATTATTTTTTAATATAAGAAATTAATTATTTTATTCAAAATTTTGATCACATAAAAATATTAAAAAAATATTTTATGAGATTTTCATT
Source organism: Salticus scenicus (assembly GCA_963930645.1). NCBI lineage: Eukaryota > Metazoa > Arthropoda > Arachnida > Araneae > Salticidae > Salticus > Salticus scenicus. The sequence goes on from OZ005659.1 coordinate 1,891,421, forward strand.
TAAAAAGTTTAGCTAGTGGAACCTGCTTTCCAGAGAACCCCCTTAAAAAGTGTCCTGATGGCAGTCTGAATTATTTAAAACTTATGGTGGAAACATAGTAGTGATTATTTTAAATGTATTTTTCTAGCTTTATCTGAAATAATAATAATAATAATAATAATAATAATAATAATAATAATAATAAATCTGTTAGTTGATAAATATGCTCGTGCTTGAATGAAGGATTAAACATAAAATTGAAATGCGAATTTTTGAGAAAGCTGTATGAAAAACATTATACAGTAGAACTTGGATAATTCGAAGCTGGAGGGACCAGAGAAAAATTCGAAATATCCAAAACTTCGAATTACATATACTATTTTGTCAAAGAGATACATTAAAAAATAAATAAAACTCTACAATTAAAGATTTAACACATAAACTTTATATTTAGGAATATTGCTACACCCCCCCCCCCCAATTAAATCAATATTTTTTTACGAGCTTAATTATTCAACACTTTTCAAAAAATAGTCAGATATTTTTGGTTGCTTCTTTAAGTACAATCTTTGTGTCATAGCATATGACTTCACCCTATCAATTGATACAAAAACAGACTATTCTACATTAGACATGGCTTTCAATTAAAAAAAAATCTCGAAGTTCATGTATATAGACCATATCTTCATCTGATGAACAAAGTAGGAAATACTCATGTATTTCTTCATCCTTCTTTTGAAAGACTGTTAAAAAAAAATAATGCACTTTAGATGAGAATAATCTCGGGAACAAATTTTACTGTAATATTTTAAAGGTAATCGTATGAAAATTTCGAATTATCCATGATTTTTTAATATTATTTTAATACAAAATTCAAGGGACCGAGTAAAAAATTCGAATTATCCAGAATTTCGAATTAAACAAGTTCGAATTATTCAAGTTTCACTGTAATTTTCGGTCTGATTTATCCCACGTATAACTGGTATTAATCGTACTCGGAAAAAAAAAGGGAGGGAGGTTAATAGTCAATTTCATTTTGGAGAAGTGTACAAAATGACAACAAGGCTGGTGCATTAGTTTTTGAGAAATTGTGTCTACCGAATTCAAAAATAATGTTTTCAGAAAAAAGCAATTAAAGTTTTAAGTAGGAAATAAAACGAACCTAATGAGAGGAATTTTTGAAGGCTTTCTTTCCTAGACTTTTATTTCGAGAGACTTGAAACGTTGGAAAGATATCCTAGACACATTGTACTAATAGATTTAAGAAGTAAAAAAAAATAAAGATTTTTTGAAAATTTAAAACTTATGTAGCCCTTCAAGAAAAAAGAAAATAAAGCTTTAATTTTAGAAAGATTGTACAAAATCAGTTAATTTTATTCGTGAATTAAACTTTCAGAAAGTGTAAAATAGTACAAATGCTTGTTTATTTGTATGAATGTTTTTTTAATTCACTTATCATAAATGGTGAAAAAGTGCGTAAAAAGATTTAACTAAAAAAAATTTCCATTTTAATTAAGAAGGGAAAATTAATTTAGGTTTAAAAATAATTCAACATTTTGGGGATGACGCTAAATTTGTTAATTAATATTCTTAATACATATTGAAAAATATTTTATTCATTTAGTTGAAATTAGCAGAGTGAATACGATGTTAAATTTTTCAAATCTTTTAAATATGGAAGTACTTAAAAAAAAAAAAAAAATCCTAAATATATTCAATATTTTGTCACAAAGTTTAAGTAAATACAACTTTATTTATTTTTCATTTATGATCGTGGAAAGTTTTCAATTGGTGCATTAAACTTTTCAAAATTAAGTTTTGAAAAATTTCCGTCGTCGTTAACGATGGTTTACAGTTTTGAAAACATGTAATATGTAATCACTTTTATCCATAAATCACAGTTACAGAACATGTTAAACGATATAAATGTTTGTTTATATTCAAGTGGAAAAATTTCCTATTTTAAAAATAATATTCATCTGAGAAGTATGTTTATTTTTGATTTCTAAAATGAGAAAGAATAATCAATTAATTAATGTATTAATATAATTTTAAAATTTCGGGAATGACATAAAACATTTCATTTTATACACCAATTTTAATTGATCACTTGGAAATTTTCCCAGATTATAAGTTTTCAATAAAAATAATTGTATTTTAACTGTAGTTAAAAACGTATTAGCTCTTAATTCTTATGCTTCCCAGTTTTCAGAAGATTTGCGACATTTAACTATAATACAGTGGAGCACCGTTTATAGTTTTTCAAGGGACCGTTTCTAAAAAACGTATAACTGAAAAAAAAACGTACAACTGAAAATTCGATTTAACATTAATACACAATAAAGTGTCATATTAATAATAAAAGTCTAATCAATTTTCATGATTTCCTTTGCATTTATTCGAATAAGATACATTTTTAAAAGGTAGAATAAAAATTAAATGATAATTAAAAATACAGAAATTCGGAAAATTTTCTCAAGATTTCGATTTTAACCTTTAAAGACAAAGTCTTTCACAGTTTTGCAAACGATTAACAGAAAGGAGGGGGGAATCCTTGTTTCTCCAACTGTAATGTCAAATAAACACGATAAGAAATAAGAAAATCTTCCAAGTCGCCCAATGGAGGTGAGTAATAAATCTTCAAGTTTACAAAAGGCCTATAAAGTTGTGGGTTTTTTCCTTTGATATCCCATCCCAGGAATCAATTAAAAGAGTAAGTGGGAGGTCTTCGAGTGGTCACTGGCTACTTGAATACCTACCATTCAACCCAGTCGCCAACTGCTAACTCTGATACACCCCCCCCACACACACACACACATTGCCCAGGCTATCGCTGCAGGTCGCAATTTGTTCTATAGCCGCACTTTGTTACCATAGTTCTACAAGGAGAAAAAAAAAAAAACGTATAAGTGAAATTAAGAATTTACTCGTGTCGTATAAACGAAATGTTTTAACATTAGAATTCAATAGAATGATTTGGGACCGAAGTCGAAAAACGTATAAATGAGAAACCTATAAAAGGTGCACCACTGTATTCCTTTTAAGCATCTAAACTAGTTAACAAATTAGTTTTTACATGTATAAATTTGAGAAAAATAGGTTTTGATTTAAATTCTATTGTATATAACGACAGTAAAAATTTTTTACAGGTTTAAGGAAATGATATAAAAATAGCCAGTTTTCGTTCATAAATCAGAGTTGTATAACGTGTAAAATGATACAAATATTTCTTTATATTAAAATGTATCATAATTATAGAAAAATGGTTATATTTAAAAATAATTTTCATTTAAGGTTTTTTTCCTTTTCTTAAGTTATAATTTCTTTTATGAGTAGGTAAAATAAATTTATGAATTAACATAACATAATATTTTGGAAATGATACGATTTATTTATTTATTTGTTATTTATTTATTATTTTAATATAAGTAAACACTATTTTATTAAAGTATTAAGATTAAGTTTTTAAAATATTCTGAATACAGAAAATCTTATGATTGGATATCTGAAAACGATAATCAATATTTTGTAATCAAAGTTAAAGTATTGTTTCGCAATTAATGAACATAAAACACACACATTAAATAAAATACTCGCCTTTGAGTAACTGGGAATCGAATAAGGGACATTCGCGCAGGAGATGAAAACGTTACTAATAGATTACTGAATCCTGTGTCATTTTGTCATTTAGAAGCACAAATTTATAGTACTTAATGTTGTGAATTTGCACAAGTTTTTACAGTGCTCCCCAACTGCCTACCTTTGAGATGGGCAAAATTGTAATATTGTTTTCACTGTTAAGCTTATCAGTATATTAAAATAATGCTTATTTCAAATAAAGATAGAAAATGTAAAGGTGAACTTCATTATAATCCTTATGACTATTATTTAAGACCTTTAAACTTGAAAAATAAGCTAAAAATTGATAATTATATAATTTCGAGTTATAGTAAGTGTTTTGTGGAAAAAGAACAGCCTAGTGACAGGATATATACGTCAGCGGCAGTCAGATGGTTAAAAATTCAAACACGCTTTTTTTTTTTTTTTTTTTTTTTTTTAATAACACGCTTGAACTTTATGACACTGTTCTAGTTTTTTTTTTTTTTTTTTTTTTTTTTTCGTTTTGTTGTTTCTTTTCTTGTAAGTTTGAACAGGCTGCTGTGGAAATTGCAGATTTTTTTTTTTTTTTTTTGTAGCATATTCTTGATATCAAGAATTTATTACTATTTTTACTGATATATTTAATAGCTACTGATACATTTTAGGAATTTTACCTGTAAAATATGGCATAATAGTTGCCCAAAATGTCCCTTGAGCGTTCCGTACCAAACAATAGGATTGCAAAAAGGATTGCCAAATTACGGTTCTTTAATACTAGAATAACAGAGGTGGGTCATCTGTAACTCAAGATGTAGCTCAAGACGTGATTTTTTTTTTTTTGCTCGTTTCACAGTTGTATTTTAAAATTAAACTTTCAAATTTTTTTACTTTTCCTAAATAACTTACAAGAAATATGGCAGTTTTAGTGTTAAAGATGTTTTATAAAAACATTGTTAGAAATATAATATGTCTTACGAATATAGCTATACTGAAATAATGATGTTATGATATTGAAGAGTATTTTCACAATCAATCTTATTTTCCTGCTTTATTTATATACGTTTCCTAAAATACTCTTGGAAGTATCAAGTTTGTTTCACATATGAAGTATCAAGTTGCAGCGTCGCAACATAATAATGAAAGATAATTTTTAAGAATCTTTCATTTTGCTGGGTTTTAAATTACAAGAATGTCCTTTAAATAAACTTCCACATAGTCTTCGTTAGAAGAAAAATGAAAGATAATATTTAGAGTGAAGTATATCAATCTGATAGTTTGAATCGATAGTGTGGAAAATTTAGAGGGTAGTTAAAATATTGATTTGCCAGAAATCTCGAGAACCGTCGCCGAAACATGGGGACAAAATGTTTCTACTTTTATTATTTGCATGATTTTTTTTTTACATTTTTATCGAAAGTACTTAAAATGTGAAGTCACGTAAATAATTTTCATTGAACTTTATAAACTAGTTGCAGTTTATGATATACAGAGCGAGCAAAATATAAAAATAAATAAATAAAATAAAATAAAATAAAATAAAGAAATAAATAAAATAACAATAATACTTTCATAATCAAATGAGGATTACACTTTAGCTATATAAAATTATATACAGTCAAAAATTGTTAATCCGAACCGTATTAATTCTTAAAAACAGAAAATCCAAATTGAAATTGATAAATTTTAAAATTACAAATGTGCTGAAATTGACAGACTCAAATAAGTGTTTTAAAATATGTGTAATATGTTACAGATAAGTTAATGTAAAAGCAATTACATTTACAGATATATTTAGTTAATATTTATATGGTACCACATAATGTAATACTGTACGGTATATAATGTTAATAATGGAAAAACATTCATTTTTAGATGTTTAAAGGTTCCTTAAACCGGATGATCTTATTAATGGGATGGGTGATTATACAGGGTGACCATATTAATGGGAAATATTCTAGAACATGTTGAACACATTTAATACTAAGTACATAAAAATCGGACGAATGTTTTGTTGTTCATGTTCTGTATTTTAAGATGTCATAGATGGACACTGCCTTCATAAGTTCTTCGGCCCTAAAAATCGTCATATTCTGCATAGTTTGGCGCTGGGCCTACCACAAGGTTCGCGTTTGCGGTATAATAAATTTATAAACAGCACGCAATATGACCTTTTGAGACAGCGCTATCCGTTTCTTTAAATGCTGTATGAAACGGCATTGTGCTATGTTGATGGAGCGTCCACCACTGAATAAGGCCTTCACGAGTATGGAATTTTAATGCTGCCTTTCCACATCGTGATAATTCCCTGCAAAAATGAAAGAAATGTGTATTAGTAACTCTCATTCTTAACCTCCTGCTACTTGAAAAATATCCGTGATTGTTACCATTCCCTATATTCAAAGTATAATTATGTTCCATAATTATGACCCACTCTGTAAAACGTACATTTACTGATAAAACTTTATTATTATTATTTTTTAAATAGTGCTTTTATAATCAATTATATTTATCATGTATTATTTATATGCTCTTCCTAAACTACTCTTTGAATAATACAGGTGCAGCATATAAAGAATGAAGTAAAATCATTACAACACATAATTAAAGATAATTTTTGAAATCTTTCAACTTTCCTGGGAGTTAAATTATAAGAATTTCCTTGACCTTGAAATAAACTACCGCACAGAATAATAAAAATAAAAGACAATATTTAGAGTAAAGCACATTCTCCGCTAGTTTGAATCGACAGACTGGAAAATTCAAAGGGTAGTTAAAGTATCGATCTGACAGAAATCTCAAGAACTCTCTCCGAAATATGAGGACAAATAAGACTAGAAATTTTTTTCTACTTTTGTTATCAGCACGAAATTTTTATTTTTATGGGCTATGCTTTCGATGGGAAGCTTCATAAATAATTTCCATCTAACTTTATATACTTTTTGAAGTTCATGATATGCAGTGCCTTCAAAAAATATGATGCGTGGATTAAACGTTAGGCATTTTAAAAAATGCATTCATTAAAGAGAGCAGACAAATACGTAAGAGATTAAAATTGCAGAACAATAAAGATTTCGTTTAGTAAAGCGTTCTATAAATCTAATATATACAGGGTGTCCACTAAAAAACACTCTTTTTCATAAAACAGCTGAACGGCTGCAGCTATAGTTATAAAAGTGGTATTTAGGTATAGTAAAGCGCACTCTCGATGCGTCAGTTTAAAGGGCCACCTGGTGGAAATAGTGAAGTTAACACTCTTATCTCGAAAATGGTTCGAAATAGGGGACAAAGTAAATTACAATGTTGTAAAGAATCATCTATTTAGTATGAAAAGACAACGTGTAGACATATGTACGTTAAAAACAGGAAACTTAAAACGTACATTTGTTTGTTCGTAATTTCTTACACAGTGACATGCTTAAACGATCTTAGAATGAAAAATAGAACTATTCTTAATCAAGTACCTTTATTTTTGGCGTTCAAACTTCTGCAATGCAAGTTTTGACCATTGTTTGAATGATCGTTTCACACGTTATAGTGTAGCGGGAGGACACATACGCTACGTAAAGTTTAAACAAGTGACAGATGTATATTGCAGCCTACGGAAAAAAAATTCTAACATTGGAAATAAGGGTATCTTGTGATATATAATTGCTTTTTTTTCTTTTTAAGATCATTTCCTTGCGTCAAAGTGCAGAAAATCTCAAACAAATAAATGTACGTTTTAAATGTTATATTTTAGCATTCATACGTACAATGCGCTTTTTTGTGCTGAATCGATGATTCTATTCAATTTTGTAATTCATTTTTTCTCTATCTCATACCGTTTTGAGACAGTAACGTCAACTCTGCCCTTTAGCACCAGGTGCAATGCAAGCGATCACATCTAGTAGCACAAAGCAAATTTTAACCCTATAAGCATTAAGCCCGTCTTTTTCCGGCATGCATAGTTAAAATAAAAGGCTGGTGTAGCTAAATTTTGAAATATATGTTGCTTTTTTCAAGAAAATGAGATTAATAAACATGTGTAGTATACAGTATTAAATTCTCATATTTATAATGTGCATAGTATTAATTTTATGAATCATTAAACAGACATACCGAAAAACGGCTAACGCTGAAAGGGTTTTAATATACCAACACACCACACCATTATTATGATTGCAGCAGCACCCGTTCAGGAACTGAAAGTTTGTGAACGGACTTTAGTGGATATGATGTATTTTTTAATTTGCTAAAATAATGAAAAATGATAAACTTCAATTGCATTAGTAAAATATACTCACACATGTGAATAAATTAATATTTAAATATAATTTAAAAATAGTAACATCGAAAATAATAATAAAAAAAAATCCCGTAAACTTTTATCTGTTTATATTAATCCTACCTGCATTAAGCATGGCAATCTTTCGATAATGAACAATGAATAAGCTATCAGAACGCTGAATTATTCTTGATACCGTACTATATACACGCTAATTAACTGAAATTCAACAAAAATGTTCTCTAGCAATATATATATATATCTTATAAGGATAACCAATCATATTCTTTTGATAAAAGCCACCCATTTAACAAAATGTGATGAGTCGAAGAAAAATTTGGGATTCAAGATCATATTTTCATTTGTACCAACCATATTTTCATTTGTTCGGTGTATTATTTCTAATCTTTTATTCCAGTATTATATTTCAATGATCAGATTATTATAACATTTTTAACAAAAAATTCTGCACGCAATTATTTTTTCTGGAAACCCCGTAATAAACATGTTATGATAATAATAATAAAGCATTTCTGTTTAAGGAAAAAAAGTTTATTTTTTAATTTCCGTACTAGCGGCTGATATTAGAAATAAAAAATATAAAAATGCATGTTACAAAAACGAATTTTTTAAAATATTAATTTTAAACAGTAAAATACATAAAAAATATCTAATGTTTGTTTTTTTACTATTTTTTCACATTGTTGAACAAATTAGAAAGTGTTTATGGATTCGTTACGTTTGTTAATTCATTTATCTGTGAATATAATCATTTTCGTAAATATTTTAGAATGTTTTGAAGCTGATATATATTATACCATAGAATGTTTTTTATTGAAAATGGCATACATTTCCTTATACAGGTTTCTTTTCAGGGACTCATAAAAGAGTTTGAAGCATGATGGTCTATAAGACGATTTTTTTAAAGTATATTTCATTTTTTTTTTAATAATGCACTAAAATTAAATAAATAATAATACATTAAAAATGCACATTTTTTTAATTGAATATGGTATGACTAACAATAATGATTGGCTTACAGGGTGATACAAACAATGTAAAAAATTACGCTATTTTTAACAGCAAAACCTACTGGAAAAAATAGATTTCAACAGTCAAATAAAGTAATTTGCAGCATAAACATCTGTAAAAAGAGATTTCTGTAATACGAGTCACAATTTCCTCTTTATAGACGTTTCTTTGCTGCGAATTATTCTATTTAACAGCAGAATGTGCTGGAAAATGGGTACAAGCACATTTTGCTGTAAAAAGTAACGACAGGGTTGCCACAGGCTACTAAAAGGCAACTATTTGCGACTATTTTCAGCCTGAGGAGACTAAGGCAACTTTTTTGTCCCAAAAAGCTTGAAAAAGCAACTATTTTCACAAAAAGGCAACTACTGGGAGACTATTTTTCACCTTTTGCAAAATTCTTCCAGAAATATCAGGAAAATCTTTCAGAAAGAAATATTTTCTATGCATTTTATAAACAATCCCATATCTTAAACTTTCCACTCTTTATTTATATATTTTTTTAACCACCTTAAAGTATGGTATATCCCTGATGCTGACCTTGAAACAGGTAGAACATCCAATGAGAATAGAAATAGCACCAGACATGACATATGTACCTATTAAGCTGGCCATTTTGCTTATTGCAAATGATTACTAGTACACTCCTGTGACCTGTTATGTCCTTCCTCACCCTGATTTCATGTAAGAAAAAATAACAAAATTTTAAAAGAAAGCTCTCTTGGTAAATCAGAAAAGAAAAAAATAATCGTAAGCTCTTAAGAGTGGACAATACTTAATCTTTTCAACAATCAAATCCCATGTTATTCTATGGGAAAATTTGTTTCCACAAGGACTCATTGCCTAATGTTTTTTTTTTTTTTAATTGGTATATTTATATTGAATAGTAAGAAAATGCGTATGGCTTTTATCCTTTAATGATCGTAAGCATGTGATATTTAAACTAGTATTTTGGTCACTAGGTTACTATTTAGGCAACTATTTTAATGTTTCTAGGCTACTAAAGCAACTATTTTTGTTATATTTCTTTTGTGGCAACCCTGTAACGAGATTGTTTTAGAGTGAAATCATCAAAACACATTGCGTGATATAAGTATGAACTGTTCGAAGTAAATACTCAGTTGTGATATGTTTATACGTATATATATTAGGTTTTTAGTACATGCTAGGATGCGTATTTATTTTTTTTGTCAATATATAGTAAAAGAAAAAAAAATTATCAATTTTTAAATTGAAATACGTATATTATATTAAAAATAACACCTTACATTTTATGTCATGCATTTGCACATCTACTGCAATACAAAATCGTATTGTGATTAAATGAAAAAATAACGAAGTTTAAAAGCATGCGAAATTTATTTATTTATGGATTACTTTTACGATATCCGATGATTGTTAAAAAAATTAAAATGTTACTGCATGACAGTAATGTTTGTATGTATAGTATATAGGATAGCCTATAATAATAGCAAATAAAACACTTTTCAGAGTGACCAATAATTTTAAACAATGGACCTATTTTACATTTTAAGTGCGGCTGTATTTATTGTTATTTAATGCATTTTTCATTAAAGTATCTAATTTATGACAAGTATCCAATTAACGGCGTAACGTGTCGATTTTTCTATTAATGCTAATGCTCGGTGGCTTCAAAATGTGAATACTAAAAATTGATATAATTTATATTACGACAATTAGGTAGTTTTACTAACAATTTTTGCATTAAAAAAAAAAAAAAAAAAAAAAAAAAAACTTTCCTTTAAATTAGTCGTATTATTAATCAATTAATTAATATTTTGTTATAAAAAAGGGATGAAAATCTCTGTAATTTCCGTTTTCATGAGAGGTTTAGGTGCTTAATTGTCACTTATTTATGAAGATAAATAACATTTAAAGCCCCTAAACGGTATTGTTTAAAGAGAGCTTTCTCTTACTGTGTACTCAAAAAAGGAATATGAGAATGCCTCTTGTTATATTATTCAAAAGTGAATTAAAGAATAAAAAACTTTTACTGAAATATATGAAACTGCAATTAGATAAAATTTTCAAATTTTCTTTTCTACTATGTGCAAGCTACTTTAATTTAAAGTTTATCTATTAATTTTTCATCGTCTTAAAATATTTTTTATAAGCTTTTTATCTATTTATTTATTTATTTATAAAATGTATTAAGGATTTAGGGATATTTCAAAGTTTTTTATTTATTTTTGCTTTTCAAATCAACTATTTTTCTAAAAGTTTTTCAACTAAATATAATAAATTTCATTAAATATTAATTTATTTTACAAATATTTTTTTAATGTGTGTGCAAAGTTCTAAAACTGTAGGTGAAGAAGTTTTTTCAAAAACTGGCGGACAGTTCCAAAAAAGAACTTTTAAGGTTATAAGGATTAAATTTTCATTTTCAATAAATTTCGTCTTGACATAAATTATAACTTTGTTCTTAAGTTTTGAATCCAAGTCCATATAAGTATTAAAAAAAGTGACAAAACGTTCATAATTGTTCATACATCAATGCATGCTTTTTCAAAAAAAAAAAAAAAAAAAAAAAAATAAGATTAGCAGTTTGACAGTGTGGTTAAAAATTGTGATCTCAACATTCACCTTTTATTTTTTAAACATCGATCTTAGACGTATAGTGTACACAACAAAGTTGCGGAATACAAGGTGCATAATTTTATAAATCAAATAACAATGTCAGGGAACCACCCCACATACTAATAAAATTACAGCAGACTTTTGATTAACCTAGGCAACGGGCAAATGCCATGTTCCAAATAAGCAAAATTGTGTTTATTTTATGAAAAAAACCTGGATCCACTCCACTCGACTTTCCGAACATTAAATAATTAACGGTCGTATAAACAAATTAAAGTAAGGTATGTCGTTAAGTAAAAAAAAGTGAAAATTATAATAGGGTGCTTGAGTATTACGCTATTGCACTTCAAATAATTTGAGCGCATAAATCATAATAACAAAGAATATTTTGTCGTGTCCCTGTAAGTGTAAGGGATAGATTCACCAAAATATATACAATTTGTGCAACGGTGACCTATATTATGTGTATACATTTTTAGCTCAATCGAATAAGGCGTTTAGACGCTATCGCACTTAAAAAAAATTGAGGTCATAATGATAAATAATATTTCTATGTATCCTTATAAAAAAAACTTTAAGTGCTAGATTCACCAAAATCTATACAGTTTCTGCTATTATGACTTATAATATGTGCATGAATTTTCATCTCAATCGAATAAGACGTTTAAACACTATTTCACATTAAAAAATTTGGACTTATAGACATTAATAATAAAGAATTTTTCTTTGTGTCCCTGTAAAAAACTATAAATCCTAGATTGACCAAAATCAATAGGTTTCGTGCTATGGTAACCTAAAACATACGAACTAACTTTCAGCTCATTCCAACGAACCGTTTAGGCGCTATCGTGTTCACTCTCTCTCACACACACATACATGATCGTATAAAATGCCAAAAATAAACTCAAGGGACCTCAAAACGTGTCAAAACACCAAAATCCCAAAGTCAGATTTTTGACATGATTAGAATACTTTCCTTACATATAAATGTTCGTTCATATATATACTCGTATATATGTTCGGAAAGTAAAAAGAGACATCTATACGCAAAATAAATAAATAAATTAATTATTCAAATTAAAGATTTGAAGTAATTTGTGATAAATATCTGAAAATGGAAAGAACAAGTTTTATACAATTTCAAAAAAAAAAAAAAAAAAAAAAAAAGAAGAAGAAGAAAGTAAGAATTTCCTTTATATTTTTAAGTTTCGAGATTAAAATTTCGAGAAACATTGTTTTTCTGATATTTGATACCAAAAGGTTAGAAAGTATCGCATGACTGACCTGTTTCTAAATATATATTAATAAAAGAAAGTGCCTATGTCGACAGTCTGTCCTGTCTAATTGTCCAGTTTCTTCTGATCTTCCAAGATCTACAAAATTTTGCAAGGAGATCTGCTTCAACACTCCCTGATGCCATTCAAAGCCTGGTTTTTGAAATTTTGATTTAAATATTTAAGTTAAATTTTAAAATGTTAAGTTAAATTTTGAAATGTTATTTTAAAAGCTAATTTGCGTTAACATTAGTAATGCTGCGTTTTATTAAAAAAAAAAAAAATGGACGTATTTCTTATATATATATATATATATATTAAATTTTGGAAATTTTGCTGAATTTAACATCTTAGCAAGAGTGGCAAAAAGGAAGTAACTTGTTTGGAAATTACAGATGTTAGAAAATTAAATATTTAAATTGAATTGGAGTTCACCTGTTATAGAATCGTGACATATTGTACATGTACAACATCTCGTATCGTCAAAGTTAAAATTATCATTAATTTAATGTATTGGTGTATAAATAAAGAATAACATTAGGATATTTGCAAAATATTGAAAATGCTACAAAATTTATTTTACAATAAAATCTGAGCACGGTCGAAAAATTGCAGTAACACAGGTCGATGGTGAAATTTTTTCTTCAAGATGATGTGTTTTACTGGTGTATTTTTTAGATGTTGATTAAGGAAAAACTACTAAAAAATTTCCATCACGTACAGTTCTGACAAAAAATGCGATTTTTGAACTTAATACTCCACATTTTCAACTCCCATCTAAGTTATTTCGCCTATTTTCTGTTTGATGTGAGACTGTTTCGATGCAAAAAAAACACACACACACACACACACACAAAAAAAAAAAAAAAAAAAAAAAAAAAAGAAAATGGTAATGTGTAAATAACAACCTATTTTAATGTATTTTATACATAAATAGTTTCGAATTTATTACAGCCTCTGTGTGAATTTTTCAGAATTCATCCTTACTTTGTCAAATACTCTTACGTAATACGAAGAAAAGACAAGCATTTCTCAATTCAGCTTATCAAAACACATTAGAAACACCCAACGCAGTGAAAAAATAAATAAATAAATAAATAAAGTAAGATTTCGCAGACCAGTGTAATTAGATTGTAAATTAATAGATTTTAGAAAATCAGATACATAATAGTTGACACGGGCAAAGATTTTACGGGTCTTGTAATCTAAAATAATCCGAATATGTTCAAATTATGACATTTAAATTCTTTCTTGTTTTTATAAGCTATTAATGGTATTTTTAGCATAAAATTGTAAAATTATTACTTATAAAGAATTATTTACCCTCAAAATATCCCTTTTTAAAACATCTTACAACTAACTAATGTTTCAAGATCTATTTGTGAATTTATGATGATTATAATTAAGAAATATGAACTACGTAACAGCGTTTATATAACTTCTGAAAGTGACACATATATACTTTTATAACTAACATTCATTTATTTATTTAACGTTAATTATGTGGAATGGAATATCTTTAAGTATATCAAATGTGGATTTCTCAAAATACTTATGAATTTCAATATTTTTAATAGGCAATTAATAAATTCTTAAGTGAAGTGAAGTATACACGCATGTATAATTAAAATGTCAAAATATATTTCAAAAACTGTCTGTTTTAACAAAATGTAACTTGTTACGTTTATATTTTTGGCAACATCTCCCCTTTTTCAGAGTAAATTTTTAAAACACTTAAAAAGCTCTTTTAAAGCCGTATATACTTTTGAATATTAGAGTTTTCCTTTTATATTTCATCATATTTCGTGGTTATAAAATGTTGGACTTTTTCTCTGCTTTATTTCAATATATTTCTTCATTCTTTATATATATATAAACCCACAGAACTGGCGTTTAAAAGTAATAAGTACAAAACTTTCAATAAACACCATAAAAGCAAGAACTCGCAACAATTTTTTCGGGCCGAAAGACGTCACGTCCTTTGTCAGGCGAATAAAGCAGCACGTTTTGCCGCGTTGATTGCTGCACTCGTGCCTACTCTGTTCGCCTGACGAAGGGTCGTGTCTTCTTTTGACCTGAAACAATTGTTTCGAGTTCTTGCTTGTATGGTGTTTATTCAAAGTTTCGTACTTATTTCTTTTCTCTCTCTCTCTCTCATTCTTTGTTCAATTTTTTTTATTTTATTTTTATTTATTTTTATTTTTTTACTTTCTTGTATGTATGTAACAATATATTAGGTCTTTGCATAAATTCGTGCGGTTTTTTATTGCTTCATTTCATAAAAATACATCAAATAAAATGACAATTTTTAATCAAAATACTCTCAATTACTTTGTACAACCTTTGCCCATTTTTCGGGTAACAAATGTATACCACGGGGATAGAAGCTCTCGTCTTTGGAGACAATAAAATGATCCACGTCCGCACGAACTTTTGCAACGACCTAATAGTATTAGATTCGTGAACATTTTCAAACTCCTGTTTTTGACGGATTTAGACAGTTTAAGACATACTGAACACGATTTAACTAGTTTTGGAAAATGTGTGTATCACAGATTTTGTGGATGCTGTATCTCTCGAACCACCGAACGAAATGTAAACAAACTTTGTATTTATTTGAACCCTGATCTAAACTGGTGCTGATTGCATTTGAGGGATAGCCATTTAACAAATGGCGCTGCGGTTTCTTTCTTTCTTTCTTTTTTTTTTTTTTTTTCATAATTTTTCATATGTTAGTATAGGGCAGAATTTCGTATAAATGTACATAATGAGGATTATTTTTAACGAATGAATTTAAGAATATTGATCAATTATTGATAATAGTAATAATAAACTAGAAAAAATTGTGTGCATGTCGGGCATCGCTATGTGCATGTAGGGGGTAGTACCTTCCGGGGATGGCGTAATTTTTTAATATGAATATAATTCGAAAGTACTCGTGAATATTTTTAAATGGAATAGTTGAACTTATAGATCTGTGATAATATAATACAAACTTATAGATTTTTTGCATTTCTAATGAAGAAAATAATCAGAATAAAATCGTGTTTCTTCTGATACCAGCACAAAATTGACTTTCCATCGGCATTCAGTATTATACTTTTCTGAGATAAAAAAATCGGCAGCATTCATCATGGAAAATAGTTTTAATGAATAGTAATTTAATAAATAATTTGTTCTGCTCGAATATATGTAAGATAATACACAAAAGAAACGCTTGTGTGGCCACATAATGTAATTTTATTGTATCATTAATTATAAATTTCATTAATATATATTGTAAAATAGCACAGAATATCAATTTATCTTAATTAAGTTTTTCTAAAATATTGCATGTGTATTAAATAATTATGATTTTATCAATGCTAAACTAAATGAAAAAAAGAAAAAAAAGAAGATAGACCGATTGATGCAATGAAATGGCTTTATTAAACAATAATGTACTTTTGTTATTAAATGTACTTAATGATTAAATAATTCTGATTTTATCTTTCTTACGCAAAGAATGAAACAAAAATTTGTAGAAAGATTAAGTTTGCATTTTAAATGGTTTTTGTAAAAAAAAAAGTATTATTAAATCCTACTAAATATGCTTTATGGTTAAAAAAAAAAAAAAAAAAAAAAAAAAAAAAAACAGTTTTTTCTTTTTTATGTTAAATGAAACAAGATTTTATATAGAAAGATCTTTTCCTATAATAATGCCTCTATAAAAATTAAAATATCATTAAGCATTCTTATTGATTAAATAATTCAGATTTTTATCATTCTTACGCTGACAGAAACAAGATTTTGTAGATGGTCATTTTCATAAAATAGAATATCTTTATAAAAAATGAATAGTAATATAAAATATTATTATTGATTAAATAATTAAGATTTAATTGGCTGAAACACAATTTTGTTAAAAGATCATTTTCATATAATAAAATGTCTAAAAAAAATATTATTATTATTATTAATATAATCAAGTATTACCGTTATTCAGTATTATTAATCATTAAATAATTCTGATTTTATCATTCTTACACCGCAAATGAAACAAGATTTTCCAAAAAGTCTTTTTTATAATGTTATTGTTATTAAATACTCTTATTCATTAAATAATTCTGTTTTATTTTTCTTACACTCTACACTGAATTAGACAAAATTTCGTAGAAAATTACTTTTTATATAATAAAGTGCCGATTAAAAAAAATAAAGTGTTATTGTTATTATTATTATTATTATTATTTTTTAAGTAAATTAAATGTTTATGATTTTTTCCCCCTGTGTTGAATGAAAAAATAATTTTAAGAACTTGCTTAAAATCATTTTTATATAATAAAATATTTTTTTAAATATATATATATATATATATATATATATATATATATATATATATATATATATTAATGTCATTGGTTCTTCATTAAAATCGGAAATTTTGGTTTTCTGTGGCATTTAATAGTCTTTTATAGTTTATTTTACAGTGTTTTAATTAAAAATATATATATTTATTACCATTTACATATATATATTTAGCCAGTATCTTTCTTAAAGCAAATAAAGGTAGATTAAAAAAAAAAAAAAAAAAAAAAAGAAATAAAAAACAACTTATCTTTATATATTAAAAATATATTATCATTAAATATAATTATTGATTAAATAATTCTCATTTAAACTTTCTTACGCTGAATGGAACAAAATTTTCTTATGGAACTATTTCTTTACAAAGTAAAATAATAATATTAATAACTATACTCATTAACTATATAGTTCCGATTTTATCTTTCTTACACAGAATGAAACCAGATTTTGCAGAAAGGTGATTTCTACATAACAAAATTTCTTTAATAATGATAAGGAATGGGATTATTATTTTTATTATTAAATATTCTCGTTAAATAAATATTCTTACTTCAATTTGATTTTTATATCAAATTCAGAATCAAGACGTAAACTGTTCCTTTAACTTCAAGTTGACAGCATAAGTGGAGGCATAGAAACCCTGAGGCGTTAAGATGACATTAATTTCATCTCCAGATCATTAAAAGCTCATTGCCATCGCTTGAAAGCTGACGTGTCTCAAATGGCTCTTGTATACGGCGAAGCTTTAGAAATTTAAATTTCTGACTTTAATAACCTTATTACAACAATGTCATTAAATTATAAAATTGAGATTTTTATCTATTGTTAAAATGAACTTCAGCTTATGTGACAGGCTATGTCCGTTAGTGATTTATAAATATTTAGAATTTTTACTTCTACCAAAAATATAATTACCTTTATTTAAAATAAGTTTTTTTTTTATTATTTAATTTACGAATTATTATTATTAGAAATGCAATAGCAATTGTCTATTTACATTAAAGTATGGTGTTAGATTTAATAAGACAAATGCATTGAAAATGGAGACACTCTTTGTATTTGGAAGAAATAAAAATAAATAAATATAAGTAAAAATATATAGATGAAGATTAAAAAAATAATGAATAAATTTTTAAATGATTACATAAAATAATCTACTTATATACTGTCTTAATTGCTAAAACATTGTGGTAATGCACAAAAATATGCTTTCCTAAAAAAAAAAAAAAAAAAAAAAAAAAAAAAAATCGCAGACGAAGGAAAATGAAACTTTAAAAATAATAATTAAAGTTTCTTTTGAGTTTTAAAACAGAATTTATTCTGGATTCTCGAACAATATTATTATGATCCGAACGATATTAGATAATCAAATGACACCTTGTTAATTTTCTTATACTAACAAGGAAACATTCAAAAGGTGTCGTCTCCAAAAAATACTGAAAAAAATATATGTGATTCTACTCTTCCTAAAACACCAGAAAGAAAAAAAATATATCGGCTGAAATGAATTACAGCGACCGCAAAAAATTATCAAAATTAAGCATATTTGGCGATTTCACGTTATTAGGCGATTAATTTTGAGTACTTGGCGGAGAAACACAACACGGTTCTGTTCATACACGGAAATCTCGGTGCTAGCGGACTGAACGCCTAACAGCGCTAAATCGCCAAATATGCTTAACTTTGATAACTTTTTGTGGTCGCTGTAATTCATTTGAGGCAATAATTTTTTCACTTCCTGGTGTTTTATGAAGAGTAGAATCACATATATTTTTTTCAATATTTTTTGAAGACGACACCTTTTGAATGTTTCCTTGTAAGTAAATTTTGTTACATTGATGCAGCATTACGTTGTTATATTTAATTTGTGATAATGTTAAAAAATAATTGCTTAAATCTGCAAAATGTACCTTTTTATCTTATCTTTCTTTCTTCTTCTTATTATTATTTTGCAATTTCCTTTTAAAAGTAGTTTCAATATTTCAAATATTCGGAGCGATTCCCAACTAAATTATTTAAGAATTTAATTAGAATACATTAAATTTACTTAAAATAAATAATTATTTCATTTAATTAAGAATGAATTGTTTGTATAGTGCGTTATTAACACGATATATTTGCAAAGCAAATTTCTGTGAGTAATTCACGGTGTTTAAAATTCAGTTAACCGTTGGGACAACGAATTATAACATATTTTGTTAAACTTACATTTCGAGAAAAATTTTGTTTGCTTAGCAAAACTTCGGTTCGCATATTAAAAATATCTGTTTAAATGGGTTCTAATAGGAATTTTGTTTAGATTACGAAAACTGATTTTAATTTTTTTTTTTTTTTTTTTTTTTTTTAGCTCTAACGTGGAAAAAAAAAAAAAAAAAAACACTTATTTTTGTAACTCTGTACTATAAAAACATATTTTTTGTAAATTACATGATCAGGTGCAAAATAAAAGCTACTATACAATAAATTAACTTTAAAAACAATTAAAAATAATTGCCGAAGTAGTCTTATTTGGCATATATTTTTGCACCCACTTCCCCTTATCCATTTGTTTGAATACAGTACCACTTTATTGTCTGCGACAATTAATGTTTTAATAGTGTTTTATGAATAATAATAATAATAACATTTGGTGTGTATCAAACACACGACTTCCTTCACACACTACTAGATATATTATAATCTCTTTTGGGAGATCGTGTTGTCAAAAGTAGTAAGTCAACTTCAAATTCGAAATCGAAATTTTTAATCGAAAACAATACCGCCTCGGGTACTCAAGTAATGGAATAAAGATACTATAAAATAGAAAATCTGGAGTGATTCCCCTCGACTTTCCAAACATTAAGTAATTAACGGTTGTATATAAATGAATTAAAGTTAGAGAAGTCGTTAAACAAACAAAAGATAATATTATAATAGGGTGTTTGAGTATTTTTCTGTGTAGAGTATGTTGTTTAATTTAACGCTATCGCCATTCAAATAATTTGAGCCCATAAGATCATAATGATAAAGGAATTTTTCTTTGTGTCCCTGTAAAAAAAAAAAAAAAAAAAAAAAAAACTATTAGTTCTAGAGTCATCAAAATCTGTACAGTTCATACGACGGTGACTTATAACATGTGTATAAATTTTAAGCTCAATAGTATAAGGCATTTAGAGGCTATCGCATTTTAAAAAATTTGGGCCCATAGGCCATAATGATGATGAATTTTCCTTTGTGTCTGTGTAAAAAATTATAAGTGCTAAATTCACAAAAATCAATAGGGTTCGTGCTACGGTAACCTATGACATATGTAACAACTTTCAGCTCAATGGAACAAAGTGTTTAGACGCTATCGTGTTTACTCACATAGATACATACATACATCACCGTAAAAGTAGCAAATAGGAACTCAGAGGAGCTCAAAACCTGTAGATATACCGAAATCTCAAAGTCGGATTTTTGACGTTATTACAATACTTTCCTTACATATGTATACTCGAAAAGTAAAAAGTAGTCTAAATTAGTGTATAATTTTGCTTTAAATTAGACAACTTTAAATAAGGTGTTCTATACATAATTTTGGTAATAACTATCCAGCTAAATTTCTTAGCTAACCCAGAAACTGTTTAATTCACTTAGCCCTTTATTATAAAACTAGCCGCCTTCGGCGATCAGCTGGTTCGCGATCCCTGAAAAATCCGACTTTACGAAACTCCCGCTCGGTGGCGTCTGCGGCGCCTTTTTCCCGTTTCAGGTCTAATAACAACTTATTGATAAATAGTGAAAATAGCTTATTGAAAAATTTAATCGCAATAAATTCCCATGCGGTAGCGCCTTCGGCACCCTCTTCCCTTTTCAATATCTGAAACAGCCTGTTCGCTCACCATGTTATGATCTTTAAAATTTCTGCTTTAGCTAAGACCCGCTCGGTGGCGCCTGCGGCGCCTTATCCCCGTTGTAGAATTTCTAATAATTCTGCTCTTTCAAACAGATTCACAATCGAATTATCAGGCATTAAAACCAAATACTACGGAATTTCAACGGCATATCTCAATTTAAAATGCTGCAAAATATAATCTTTTCCCAATATTTTATTTTAATTAGTAGCTGATATACAAAAGAAAACCAAATCAGGACACCTCTAAACGTATAAATTTGATGTCCCACTTTTAATCCCACTTTTGATATTATAAAAGTATTTCAAAATGTCTTTCGAATGAAGTATTAAAAATAATTTAATCATAATTAGAATTTGAAATACACATATTAGAATATTAGAATAAAATTTTATTTGCAATTAAATGTAAATTAAAATGTATTTTTTTTTCTTTATTCTGCGAATTTTCTTTCAGTAATACGACTTATCCCTGGTTTTCTCCTAACTTGCATAATTCCGGGCTATATAACGTTAAAAATCCTTAGTACGATATGTGAGCAGAAATTCGAATTCGAAACTCTGCAAAATATTAATGTATAAAGGTGTTCTGGGTATTCCGTAGTTTTCTCCGAAACTCCCGTTCCTTTTCTACATCTTTGCCCCTTCGCTCTCCCCCCCCCCCTTTCCGCCGATAATAATAATTTTACACTCGAAAATATTCGCATTCGATTTACCTTGCCTTAAAATCTATATCTAAATATACCAACCAATTTCAAACGCAGTAACTCTTTTATTTTAATTTTTGCCCCTTTTCCCCCCTTCCCCAAGCCCTCCCTAATAATCGTACTCTTTCAAAAATATTCACAATCGAATTATCGGGCATTAAAACCAAATACTACGAAATTTCAACAGCATATCTCAATTTAAAATACTGCAAAGTATAAAAGAAAACTTAATCTTTTTCCAATAAATACGTCATTTTTTTATTTATTCATATATTTTCATGAAACTTGAACAGTACCTTTATAATATGCTGTCTAGGCCAAATATTAATTCAAATGTAACGTGAATGAAAATTTGAAAAAGTTTGAAAATTGCAATTTTTATCCCCACTATGAAGCACGTGATATCTTAATTGGTTGCATTCATTTCCTTTTTTATCGCAGACAGTTGTCTCCATGTGTTTTGTTTCCGATCGAGACAGCTTAGAAAATCGTCTGCTGATAGAAAGTTTCTTTTTCTCGGTCATTTTTCGATCGACATGGGTCGACATTTTAATTAATATATCCGCAACTAATTAAAATTTTTAAATTATGTTTTCACTATCCCCTCGGGAAGGCTTCTGAGCACCCGTATGCCAAATTTTATACTTCTGCGTTCAGTAGGGGCTGAACGTATAGATGCTCAGAGAGACAGACAGAGAGAGACAGACATCTTCTTTTATTATTATAGACAATAATATGAGTTTGAAGGTACAGTTTATAATATATATATTTTTTAATATTAATTTTTTTATGAATTACAATAACATGTATAAAAGGAAAACGAAGAAACAACAACAAAAAAAAAAAAAAAAAAAAAAAAAAAAAACTACAATTGACTCTGACCATGAAATGGTTTCTACTATTTCAAGATCAGAGTTGTACGAGTAATAAAGATATTTTTCTGAAATTTTTCCCTTCATTACTAAAATTAAAGAATGTATTAAGGTGCCGTCATAAAAAGGTAAAATAAGCTGAAATTTAAACCATTTAATGAGAAAATGGCTTGAAGCCTCATGAACTAAGCTAGTTTTATGAGCTTTATTTTTAATATTATTTATCTTTATTTTTTTATATTGCTTTACGATGATAATTTTGAAACAAAAAATGTTCAGAATCATTTTTATTTACTAATGAAAAATAAATTAAGATAATCCTATTCCAATAAAAAAATTTAAAAACCGCAAACATAAACAAGTTACATCAATCCCCTTTTGAATTTTTTGCTTACACATTTTTACTTTCTATACTAGATTAATTAGTCATCTGTAATATTTGGTAAAGAGCCAAAAGCACAGCAAACAACAAAGTCGAAGTTTTCAAAAGCTTAATGTGAGACAGGGATTTTTTTTCTCTTGTTTTTGGATTGATTTTTCGTTTCTTTATTGTTTGCAACAATTAATGTTTTTTAAGACGAAGAAAAATGATTTATTTTAAATATAATAGTGTTACTCTGTTGAAAAAGTTTGGTATAATTAAATAACTTTAAGTAGGGTGAAGTGTCGTAAGTGTAACAATGTTTTGGCATACTTCGACTCTGACCGCTTTTTGCTCAGTTGCTATAACACTTACTCTTTAGAAAATTTTTGGCATAAACTAATAAAAAATGTGAGTTATTTATAATTTAACAACGTGCTAATGAAAAATAAATAAATAAAAATTTGTGTTTCGTAATTCTACTTGTTTCATGGTTTGGGACTAGTGTAACTTCAGCCTTCTATACCAGTACACAATATATTAAGATACATATATATATAAGGCAAATGTTTAGATAGTGAAGATTTATGTAAAGCTAAAATTTTTTTGGTAAAAATATATTTGAAGGTGCCCCCTTGGCGAAATTGTTTGGCGCATTTTTGTTAATAACTTTTAAAACTATATACATATAACCTATACATATACACTATATACATATAACCTATACATATACACTATATACACTATATACATATAACCTATACATATGAATAGGCTAACTTTAATATATTTACCGCGATCACAACTTGGCGAGAATCAAGGGGCACCCTCAAATATAGTATGATTTTTTTAATTTTTAAAATATCTGTAGGGGAGACTGGGGCACAGTGGACCACTTTTACACTTTGAATTTATTTTCACCAAAAATAAAAAAGCAAGGTACTTGAAAAAAATAGCAAACATTCTTTAAACCTTTCTTGACACGTACTAATTTTTTTATAACAATACTTATAATACATTGCGAATAAAAAAATAAATTGTGTGCACTGACAAAGTGGACCAACCTCTGTTGTTCATGTTTAATTAATATATATTACTCATTTTTTTTCCTAAAATTAGTTTCATATTCAATTCTAGTCTAAATAACATAATTCGAACATTTTCATGAAATAAAATTACCAAAATTTAAAGGAAGTCAAAATAAATAAGAAATCAAATTAGAGTAAGAATTCTATATCAGATTTCCTTTGTCTTTTACGAGCCATCACTAAAAACAATAAGATATATTTTTAATTTGTTTATTAATGTTATATAGTTATAAAAATTATGAAATATATAATTAAACATTATGTTACTATTAAAACATTTTTATTAATTATTTTGAGACATTAATACTTTACATTATATTTTTGAGATAAGTTTAACTAAAATTATTCTACTTTTATCTTTTATATGTTATTTCTAAAAACAACAACAATAAATTTATATAATCTACTATTTATTATATCACATAATCATTTTATTTATTTATTTTTTAATATTAAACAATTCAAATAGTTATTAAATTTAGATAATCATAATTATTATACTACTATTCAACTATTTTCCCTTTTCAGAAATTTATTTTATTATAACATTAAGATTATTTTTTTTATTAATTATTTTGAGTCATATTATATTTGTATATGTAAATTTAACTAAAATAAATAAGGTATCCAAATATAATTTGGAGTTTTAGGCACATTGGAAGGTGGTCCACTGTGCCCCATGTCTAAACAAAACAAATAATAATATTAAAATTCTATATAGACTATACTAATAATTTTTATAAATTTAAAAACAACAATATCTTACATTTTCTTAACAACTATCCAATACTTGTAGTCAATAATTCAGTCCTGATAAAATAAAAAAAACTTCAAACTTGAAAAATTACTTTGAGCAGCTCAAAACATAAAAATAGTATAAAATGGTTACCTTAGCTTTTACCATGTGGTTTTTTGGATGTATACAAGTAGTACCGTGCTTCTACCTATGAGTCTGAATATAAACTATAAGAGTTAAATATTAAGAGATTTAAATAGGGGTGGTCCACTGTGCCCCAGTCTTCCGTACTTGTTACGGAATTATGAACTTTTATTCTAGGCCATGCTGCACTTACCCCACTTCACTGTAAGATTTTTATTTTTTGATATTTCAACTTCCAACTAAATTTAAATTAATGTTTTTTATGTAATATAATCTGAGAAAAGGTTTTTTTCAGCTAGCCACTTAATTGATGCAACAATATCAGTACACAAATTATTTTTACATTCAAATTACTTTTACTTTTTCGCATACATTACTTTTTTTAGATATAAAATGCTTTCAGAATTCCAGTAACAGTTATAAACGAAATTTATTTATAAGACTGTAATATATTCAAACAATCCTTTTATGAAAAGGCTTCTTGAATAGTTGCCAAGTAAAATTGAATGGGCTAAAATAAACAGAATCAAAATAACAGTATTGCATATTTTCACACAATCTTTATGCTATGTGAATTTGTCTTACACATAGGGAATGAACATTTATCAAACTATAAAACATGAATGATTTTTAGTAAGTCACTCTCTTTGGTAATGAAACACCCGACAATAACCGCACCGGATTTCAATCCATCACTTTTACACCATATTCACAGAGTGTATCCATGCATCTCTTTCCTGAGAAAAATCGAGCAAGGATTTGCAGCTTGTGAGAAGAATGATTGTCTGAGATTAGTTTACTTTTGTCGAGGCTTTTGCTCTGTCAAGAAGTGATTCATTATGCTGTAGTAGACGAAACTGTGCTTCGAATGAGATCCTTTAGTGTGGGATGAATTATTTATTACTTGTTTACTACCTTATATTTGAAGAAGCAATACTGTAAATCACCGTTGCTTTCAACGGACTGACGTAAAATGACACAATCGAGAAGACGTATAATCAAATTTTTAATAAAGAGCTTTTTTCGTTTTTAAGAATCTCAAAAATTTAACTCTATTGGAATGTAATTTTACGTAAATGCAATAATTTTAAACTTTTTAGAGAAAATTTTTGCGTTTTATTTCATAGAAGAAATGATATTGTATATAATAAATGAAATTAAAAATAAATAAATAAATTTATGTAACGGCATTAGAAAAATCAGTAGAATTATATCTTAAATGTATACCTTAATTATCCATAATGATTATTTAGGTTATGTTCCAATACACATATAATCTTGAATAATAATATAATGTACATTGCATATGTTAAGTACTAATTATTAAACGATTGGTGTTCATGTATTTAAATAAAACTTTTTTTTAATAATTCCTTAAGTGTTATTTGATTGTGTATGAAATGCAGTATTAAGAATCAAATTGCTTTTCCATTAACGTGACCAAAAATGAGGAAGAAGTAGGAGTATCTTTTAATGAAATTTAAGAAAAATAACAGAAAAACAGAGAATTGAGAACAAAGGTAGAAAATTTGTCAAGTCTAGAATGGCGAATACGACTTATAACCAACGAGATATATAAATTAGAGTGCGGATTCAACGGATGAAGGATTAGCTTTCCGTGGTTTAAGATGAATCACGTGACATACTCCAATAGGTTGCTGTGTTTGGCTCTTTATCGCTATTTTGGCATTTAAATATCAGTTCGACAAATTATCATTATTATTAGGTAACATGACAGTCCTATGACCGAAATAAATTGTTTTTAAAATAATTTTACACATATTTCACATTTTAATAAACAATAAAATACCTTTTTTTTCATCGTTTCGCAACAAAGTTTAAAAGTGTTTATAAAAGAAAATTTAATCTTTTTTAAAGAGCTCAATTTAACAACAAATAATAATTTTTTAACTATTTTTAAGCATTTTGTCGGTTAAAGTTCAACTACACCAAATAAAAAAGAAGTAAAATCAAAATCAAAATGATTTAGAACAAAGGAATATTAAACTACGTAAGTAAACAAAGACATTGGCGGTTATGGCTTATGCGAAGAACAATCTCCAAACCGTTGCCATAGAAATTTACTGAAAATAAGCTGTTACCAAGGGAACCACCGAATACGCAGGTGCAAGGAGAGCATGTCACATGACTCATCTTGGACCTTCTCAAGGGTTACCATTTATCACTCTACTTTATATATCTCGTTGCTTATAACCGATATTCGCGTTGTTATAAATGCAACATTTTTGTATGACAACGAACAGGAATGAATTGAGACTACACTAAGTCAAGGTATAAACGTAAAAGATGTATACATGACATTTACTGTATTTTAAAAAAATAAGAACACTCGTGTCAGTTGCGATATTGTTATGAATAAAATCCCGACTACCGTAGAAAATTAAAGTACTGTATTCGGTCAAAAATTTTAGATCGTGTTTTCATCTTATTTACCTTATTTTGATCGTGTTACACGTATTAAGGCCTCCTGAATAATAATCATAAAAAATTGGTTTTCGGCATTTGATCAGCGTGAATGTGTGTATGCATATGTGTATATGCGTGTGGAAAGTTCCGTCTATCATTATCTCCAAATCTAATAAAGACAAAACGACGAAACTTCAGAATTAAGACAAATCTGGTGTACAGAAAAGTTTTCCAACTTTTGGTAAATCTGAAAAACCGGATGTGGGATATTAAAAAAGAGAAAGGGAATGGGACTGTATCTCAAGAACGGCTCTAACGATTTTTTTCAAAGCGTACAACTGGAACATTGGTTTACAACTCAATTCTGACGATTTTCTTTAGCTCCGTATTTCACAATAACAATGTCGTTCTGGATCCTTTAGCAACATGATGTGGCGATTTGCTTGCCGCTTATTTTTAATAACCATGGCAACCAGGATTCCACTTATTCTTAGTGATAACCTGGTCGACATTTAAATATTCAGTTCTACGCTTGTTGTTGAAACACGATTCTATAAAACAGGTTTTACTTTTAGATTTTATTATTATTTTATCTTCTTTTTTTCAATTATTTATTACCGATTTCATTCAAGATCGGCATCTAATAATAGATATTCAGCGAAAAAAGTTATTGAAAATTAATAGTGTTTGCTGAAAGAGAAACTTAGAACGATTGTAACGAAAGATAGGCCTATTTTTGGAAAAAAGGTGAATATAGTATAATTTTTTGAGTGAATTGTTTAGAGAGAGAGAGAGAGAGAGATGTTTTTTGAATTTTTGAAAGAATGTGGCTTATTAAATGTAGTATGATTTGTGAAAAGTTTGGGTTTGAGAATATGGTTTTGAAAAGGTAAAAGAATGTGACGGATTAGCATGAAGAGGTATAGTGTTCTTGTTATTGCGGATAAGACGCGTAAAAGGTATTTCGACGAGAAATCGATTTCTTAAAACCTGGTTTATTTAATCATATTTTACCGGCAGGTGTAGAACATTTAAATTGCGTAAATATATATGAAACATATATAGATTCATATTAATCACCCACACAGTACAGAATTTCATGCGTGACTCTCATGCCAAGTGAAATAAGTAATTTTAATTATTTGTTCTATTAATATTAAAAATAGGCTTATTTTATTTCTGTGCACTTCAAAGCAGATGCCATTTTAAAAACGCTTTTCGCCTTGTTTACGTTTTAAATTCATGGCAACCATTACCGTAAACGGCATTTCACCGTGATCGCCAAAAGAAACTCGCTTGAACTGGGTTGTGGACTAACGTCCCAGTTGTTCCCTTCAAAGTTGCTAAATAAGAACCATTTTAGTTTTCCTTTCGTATGTCTTAGTTGTTTAGTTCAGAAAAAAAAAAAAAAAAAAAAAAAAAAAAGATAACCGTCCTATATAAAAAGGTCGATTTTAGATCTTGAAATTTCATTTCTTTAAAAACAGCTTTACGGATTTTTTCAAAATTAGTCATATTAAATCCCTTTTAAATATTATTTCGTATGTAATTGTTACTTTTCGTGGAAAAAATGATCGTAGACCGTATCTCAATTTCCTATGGGCTGATTCCCCATTTCCCGCCTAATTGTATTGGTTGATGAAGCAGTCGTAAAATCCGATTCCTTTCTTATATATAGGAGCATTTTCATTTTGTTCATTTTTTGCATTTATGACGGTACTCTAAGTTCTACCAAAACAGCTGTCTGCTATTTTATTATTTCTTTTGACATTCAAGACGTTGTTTTACTTTCCTCTGCTTATTTAACTTTCAATAAACACAGTGCTTTCTTTCAGTAACACAATACTTACTTTGACATTTATTAATTAATACATAATTTTCTTCTTGGATTATTTTTTAATAGTTCTCTTATTTCAATTATGTGTATAAATTACATTCATAAATTTGAAGGTTAAAGAATGTA
This sequence comes from Salticus scenicus, assembly GCA_963930645.1. NCBI lineage: Eukaryota > Metazoa > Arthropoda > Arachnida > Araneae > Salticidae > Salticus > Salticus scenicus. Next base: position 1,920,690 of record OZ005659.1, read on the forward strand.
AAAAAATATAAAAAAATAATCTGATGTGTCATTCACACGACTTTCTCTTACCCTGAAATTTAATACTATAAATACAGATTGCACATTAAAAGGTAAGATAACGAGTACTGTTATGTAAACCTGTGTTAAACAATTCATATTAGGCTTCTGAAGAGTTTTATATGATAATTAGTTCTCTGTGAGGGGAGTTACCGCCCCCCCCCCAACACCCCGTTTCATTAAAGCGCCTACATTTACATATAATTTAATTCGGTTATTAAAAAATAATTCTGTTTTTAAAAAATAATTTGTTAAAATTATTATTTTAAAAAAATTATCTTTTATGATAATGCAGACGATTTCCATATTAGAGAAATAGTATACCACCAAATAGCAAAAAAAAAAAAAAAAAAAGTCCAATTTATTCTCTCAATATTTAAAAAAAAAAAAAAAAAAAATACGATTTTTTTCTAATCTTTTTTTTCGTTAAAATTAAAAAAAAATCGATAACTTTGTTTTAAATTATCGCATATCGATGGTTCAACCATTCGTTTTAAAGCTATTGGCGAGCTCTTTTGAAAGGTAATCATCATGAAAATTTACTCCCCTCGAGGGGGGACTTCCCCCCAGGCGGAGGAGGCGAGGCTCCTACATACACATTTTTTTTCCCAGTTAACTATCTCTATTACATAAAATATATTTTCGTTTCATTTGGTTTAGTGCAGTCTACAGACGTTAAACTCTACTTACCTGCAATGTCCCCCATAGACGTAATGTATTAGAATTCTCTTGGTTGTCCCTGTACACGAACCATTTGCTTGATCTTAACGAAAAGCTTACTGTAGCATACGTATATGATACACATTTAGAATACAAAGTTTGAACTTTCTGCCATAGTTTGTTTTTGAGATATGCTGATAACAGACAGACACACACGTGGACACACAGACATACAGATACACACACAGACCATTTGCTAAAAACATGATTTTCGTATTCAGGGAACCTCAAAACGTGTAAATATAACAAAATCTCGCGTTCGAAAATTTGACCCAAAAACAATACTTTCTCTACCTTATGGGTAAGAGAAAGTAATATTCGAAAGTGTTTTATAATTTATGCGAATAACATGATTTTTCTTTCTTATTATAATTTCAAAAATATATATATACAGGATGCTCAGAAATTACAAGAACGTTACAACTTGATTTTCACGAATGAAACTGTAGAATTAACCATGTTTAAAGGAATCAATATACAATGGGGAAATTGCACATTTTTCATTTTGACTTGTAAATGATAGAGCATGAAAATACAAACATTTTGATACCATTTTTATGCATATTTGAAAACCGGATGCTTTAATAAATTAACTTTAAAAGACGTAGTTCTCATGTTGGCGGGAAAACGCTGCGTCACGTGATAAAACCTATCGTGACGTCACTATCCATGAAATGAACTGCCGGCTGAATTTCTCCCTCTTGTATTGTAAAGAAAAATCGCGCATTCAGCGAAATTTTGTATTCTTTCTTTAAAAAAAAAAAAAAAAAAAAAAAAATATTAAAACTATTTGAACTCATTAAACATCACTTCATTCTATAAATGACACCAAGTTTCAATGATAATTTTTTGTACTCGCCTGCTGTTATTAATCCAAATTAAACTATAATCGAAATAATAGTTGATCAATAGAATTTTCTTAAAGAATGTTTTTAGTATGCTATGCCAAAGATGTATCTTTTAAATACTTGTTTTGTTTCATTTTATTATGTTTTACAGATTTATTATTATTTTATTATTATTATAGACTGAGTACAGAAATAAAATATTGGGATTGAGTAATAATATTTAACTGAATAATATGCATATTTTCATTGCTTAAATAATCTAGAATAGTTTATGCTAAATTAACCTAAATTAGATTACTTTCATAATTATGAGATGCCAGTATATCTCTCTCTCTCTCTCTCTCTATATATATATATATAAATTTTTAATACATTTCAATATTATGACTTAACAATATTTCTATTAAAATAGCAGCTGAAGATTGTGAATAATTAAAAACATTATAGTGATGCAGTTCGAGAAATTGAAAAGTATTTAAGGAAAATTACATGCGCTTATCATTCTAAATAAATTAAAAGAAGGTCTCCGTACAAAAATATTAATATTATTTATATATGTATATATATATAGAAACGCGTTTAGTTATTTTTATAATGTAATTACTTTTTTATTTGGAAAAATTTAAAAATAGAAAGAAAAGATTAATAGAAATAGAAAGTAATAATAATAACAACATTTAGCAATAGGAAAGATATAAAGTACTTTAAAATAAAATAAACACATGAAATATATGTTAAATGTAATAATACCTTATAAGTTATACATGATCTAGTTATAAATATGAATGGTATTAAATAATTAGTTACAAATTTGCAGTAAATTTCAGCAATCAAACGCAATATATACAGTGGTGGACAATTGCTAAGGACGGATGACAATAACTAAGCTATTGTCATCCGTCCTTAGCAATTGTCCACCAGTGTATATATATATATATATATATATATATATATATATATATATATATATATTAAATTCATTTATCAATGAAGCCTTAATGTAAAATCCAAATATGTTTAGAATATATCAGGGGTCGATCCAGGTAAAAACTGGGACCCATTTGCTTCCCCTTCACAAAATCCAAATATCTAAAATGGGCCCCTTTAGAAAATACAAATCCATAAAATGGGTCTCTTCACAAAATTCAGATTCATAACAACAGGCCTTTCTCAAGATTTATTTTTAAAAAGATGATGATTTTGTAAAAGTTTTCCACGTTAACAATATTATTTTTAATGAGTGTGTATACTTGGCTCAGTAATATGCTGTTATCTTGATAATGAACATTAGATAGAGTAACTTCTTAAGTGAAAGGTTTCGTGTGATAATTCTTTTTATCACAAAAAGAAATAACTTTTCACAAAATTATTTTGTTTTTCACGAAAAAAAAAAAAAAAAAAATTGTTTTTCACAAAAATGAGCCCCGAAAGTAAACCTGGAACAACCCTTGCAAGCAATGTCTTTCATGGGCACTTCAATTTGTGTACATATCAGGAGGCAAAAGCTGCTATTATTCAAAAACTAAGATTTTAAGGATAGCCTTATCTCAGCATCTATTAAATATACTTTAATTTTGGCACCATGTACTTTATTGCAATCACTTCTTCTGCTATATTACTATTTCATTTCGATTAGTACAATAAATAAATAAATAACAAAAGATTTTCCTTTCAAGGGCATTAAATAAATAATAAATAAGTTTTTATTAAACTTAAATTTTAATAAGACTAATCCTTTATGCGATATTAACATTTTCCCGATAAAAACATTTAATTATATTTTCCTTTTGAAATGAATTAATTAAATAAATAAATAGTTGTGTAACAGCCGTTGCTAATGTAAACAACGTAGAATAATATAATTCAAATAAATTTAAGAAAATTAAATGGAAAAATAAATGGATAAAATTGAAATATATATATATAAATTACTTAAAAAATTATAAAAAGTAAACTTTTTTTTTTTAAATAAAATAAAATAAAAATAATAAATAAATAATGCAATTTGAAAATAACATTTTTTTTTTCGTTGCAAAAACATGAAGTAAATATAAAATACATAATTAATGACTGCTCTATAAAATAATCATATATAATTTATAAAATAACATAATTAAAAATTCTGGTTAAAAAAATAATAATAATAAAATAAATAATCAGTAAAATATATTTTTATGTACTATGAAATTTTAATGAATATTTTAATTATAATTAAATCTTTAAGCATACATTATGAAAAAAAGAAATATTCTCACATACAAGCATCTAAAAAATTAGAGAAATGTAAAAAAATACTACTAATATATTAAAGCAATGCTAAAATTCTATTATGAAGACGTTTATAATTTTTAAAATATGAATACAGAACAAATCTAGATCGTTTAGCTTTAGCTACTCTTATATGTATGCGCTAATAAAATCGAGGTTTCTTCTCAAAAATGAGAATATGGAAAGAGCATCTATTTTCGGAACATTATCCGATTGCTCTTTTACAAATCAAAAATCGACATTATACAAATAAAAATAGAAATATATATATATATAAGATATAAGATATAGTATAGTTATGGAAGGTTTAAGTTATTTCTTACAAAAGGTAAAAATTTTAAGAATAAACTACAAAATACAGATTAGAATAGAGCGAACAAAAAGAAAAGCAAGCGGTAAAAGAGTGTAAACATTCACACTTCGTGTACTGTGACGTCACCCCCTCACGGAGCGTTTTCGGATCACGTGGTTTTGTTTTGGTTTTTAGCGATTTTAAAACATTAATTAAAAGTTAATTTGAAATAATTTTACGTTTTTAATTGGATTTTTCGGATTCCCAAGATTGATTTTATCGATTACAATTAAAAGAAATTGTTTTTCCTTCAGTGTGCAACTTCCCCATTGGCCATTATCTTCCAAAGATGTCTGACAGTGAAGCGACAATGTTGGAGCCTAAATATTTATTTAGACCTCTTCTTTCTTCTCCGTTTCCCTTTTATCCATCGAATAAATTCAGTTTTCCCCTCTCTGTTAGAGTGTGGAAATGAATGGTCCATTTATGTATTGCACTGGATGACTGGAAATTTTATTGTTATTCCGATATTCTCTTCTATCTGGTGGAACATCCTTAAATATATGTTTTTAAATAGAGACCTTTGTTTATAGTTGTATTTAAGTATTAAAGTGTGTGTATGTTCAGTTTTACCACAATATCTACGCATGTCATACCATGTTTGATGGCTGTCTGCAATGCATGTGAGTACGAAAGTATGCATTGAAGATTTTGCAATTTTTTTTTTTTTCATATATTTTAAAATGTATAATTATGTGTGTGTATATATATATGTATGTATGTATATCAGTGTAAGAAGTAATAAAGATATAAAAATTAAAGCATAGAAATAAAAACTGAAAACCTATTTCTTAATTTTTACTGCTGTAGTACATAATTAATATCTATAATTGGTTATTATAATCTAAAAATGTTTAAAAGATTTTATTTACATATTTTGCTTTATTTCGTGAATTACCTTTGACACATATTAAAATAAAAATATATGAAAGAAATCTATCTCATATTTTACTGAAAATTAATTTCGAAACTACAATAGAAAATTAACAATTGTTATTTAAATTCTCCTTTTGTTAGCATGATAACACCATTAATAAAATTAGATAGTAATTGCATTTAAAGAAAGAGCAGTTACCTAATATCTTTGGAGTAACTTGAACGTAATATCACAACTGATTAAATATTGATTCTTTTTTTTCTTAAAAAAAGAAGTGCGTTAATTTAATTTTGTATGTGACTATTAAAATGTATATAAATGCTGACCATTGATTTTGCTTATAATGCAGGTTCTAAAGAAATTTTATGACTTTTCTTTTTTTTTTCTTTTCTTTCTTTTTTTTTCCAATTTATCTCTCTGGTATTATTAAACTCGAAGCAAGTTATATATTTAAATCCATGTACTACATTTTGTTTTATTTTTTATTTTTATAGATTAATTTATTTATCTTTTGTCCATTTCAGATATCTATATGTTAGCATTTATTTAAAATGAAAAATTATCCATTTCATCAATGATTTTTATTGACGTATATTTTTAAATAAATTTGGAGTGGTTGCTCTGATATTGATTTTTACCCCCACTTTTTCTGTGTCTAATTATAGTATGCCTAGAACGTATTTACTGCTTTTAAAATAGAATAATTTATCTAGGAAGATATTAATATTTTTAATTCTAACATCAATTATTTAATTTAATTGGAAAAATATGTATAAAATAGATAATCCCACTTTACACATAGAAGTATCAGTGTTTTAAATACATCTATATATTTATAAATGAAGAAAAATAGTCATACATCATACTATATTTTTACTTTAAGAACACTATAGTGAGGAAAGTATTGTAATCATGTCGAAAATCCGAATTTGAGATTTTGATGTTTTTATACGTTTCGAGGTCCCCTGAGTCCGTTTTCACTATTTTTACGATGATATATGTATGTGTGTATGTATGTGTGAATGTCTGTGAGTGAACATGCTAGCGTCTAAACGCTTTGTTCGAATAAGCTGAAAGTTGGTACGTATATTGTAAGTCACCATAGTACGAACCCTATAGATTTTGGTGAATCTAGCACTTATAGTTTTTTTACAGGGACACCAGGAAGAATTCTTTATCATTATGGCCTATGGGACCAAATTTTTAAAAGTGCGATAGTGTCTAAACGCTTTATTAATCTGAGCAAAAATATTTTACACATGTTATAGAATAAAGGTATGAAAACAATTAATAAACAATGGCTTTAATATAATAATAATAATAATAATAATAATAACTTACCTAAACAACATTCTAAGAAAATTCTCTTAAATTATTGTAGGAAACAACATCATAAAAGTAGATCGAACCCACAGAAAAATATCAAAAGAGAATAACAAAAAATAAAGTTCATAACAAAAAATTCATCAGAAAGAATTTAAGACCAAAAATTTAGGAATATGCTAAAACAATACACATTTATCAACAGATAGATATCATTGCCATAGTGAGCAAGATAAAATGCACAATTTCAAACTCTAGTTGTTACTAAAGCAAAATAACTAGAGGGCTCTCCCCTATCTATATATATATTTGCAACTTTTTAATTTTACTTGCTATTTTTGCACAAATGCATTAGGAAATTGCATAGATCTATGTTAAAATTTGTTACTTTTACAGAACATTTCACTCCTGAAATGGTCATGGTGATCACAAATACTATTTTTTACCTAATTTATTGTCAAACCCCCAATTATTGTCGTAATCCAACCATTATGAAAAATGAAGAAAACAATCCTGTTCGTTTCATCTCTAATTAAGAACATTTCTCCATGTCGTCAATTTTAGAATTAAAAAAAAAAAAAAAGTTTGTAACTTTTCTAAACTTTTCAGTAGAGGTAGAACACACACACATTGCTCCTAAACATATTCATTATTCAGTATTTCTTCGCTAAAAGTTGAAGTTTATTGTTTTTCCTTTCTACAAATTATACATGCATTAATACTATCTGTTTCATAGAACAGAACTGAATATTTTTGTCAAATGTTTTATTTTAAATTGGACGATAAGATTAAAATTCTTTATTTCAGTGCATAATTTTGTTGCTGTCATGGTAAACAAGCAGTGTTGCCAAATTTAGGATTACATTTTATTCAATTTTACATTTTATTCAATATCCCTCATTAAATTTAAATCGTAACGGTTATCTAATCAGTTCGAAAATTAATCGTCTGTTATATATATCAAATATCACTCCTCAAACTTATTGGTGCAAATTGAATAAAAATGTGCCTAACGTTGGAAACACTGCAAACACAAGCACAACTCAAAATTATTAACTCTTCTGATACCAAAATAAACCTTTCTTCAAAATTATTAACTCTTCTACTGTAAATCCTTTATAACCGCTACATCCCTTATACACAGAACTCAATAAAAATTGAGTTACGCCACATCATGTCATGGATACCACATTCAACCTTAAAAAAAAACAGCTTAGCTCAAAGTCACGATTTTTTGAGTTACTGAAAATTTTACTTTACTTCAACCGTTTTACAAAAAATCGCGGTTTTTTGAGTTACACCTCTTTGTCATGAGAACGACGATTTAAGAGTTTTTTAGTTGAAGAACTAAAACATCATCTTAATTTAATATCTCTTTCATAGCTAAAAATGTTTACACTATCGGAAAACTGTATTCCCACGGTGGCAAAATGCTACATTTCAAGAAACAATATCCCTTCATTTTGAACCGCTGAGTAGAAATAGTGGTATCATCCTTTTTAATCCGTGCTTGTGTCATGCTTTGTTAATCACTTGAAAAGCTTATTTCTTAGTGCTTGGCATATTATATTGATACTTACGAACAAGCTTGTTTTTATAAAGCAGTTCCAAGTGAATGTGGTGTGTGTGTCTGTTATTCCTTTAACGTTCATTCCATACAATCTTCTGAAAATTGCTAATTTCAAAAATGACTGTCAGGACGTAGTGGATCATAAATATATAAAAAGAATAAATTTAAGGAAATTTAATTTTCGACAAAAATTTGAATTCAAACATCTGTATATTAACTTGATTAAATTCAAATAATGTTTAATTTAACAAATAACTTTGTAAAAAAAAACATTCTAGATTTCAAGAACTCGAAACAGTTGTTTCATGTCAAAATAATAGAACGGCTCTTCATCAGGTGGGATAGTAAACACGAGTGCATCATCAAAACAGCAAGGTGAACACGTGGTTACTAAGAAGTTTCACGTGACTTCTGCAGTCGACTTATATCACTTGTTAAAATTGAGAATAGTGCTGGATATCTACCGAACAAGGAACGAATGTTTAAAACTCGATTAAAACAAGGATAAAAATATTGCATAAAAAATGTTAACTGATGTCACAAGTTTAGTTTTAGTGCGAAATGAATGAATAAAAAAGGGATAACAAATTCATAGAACTTAAAAATAAATTTCTCTTTATGATTCATTGGTATAGTATTTTTTACTTCAGTTTTGACACATATACAGGTTGTCGAAATAGTTTGATCTTCCCTTTAATTTCTTAAATATTTATGGTTGAAATAAATAACAAGCTAAAATGACTCAAACATTCACAGATTTTTTTTTTTTTTTTTTTTTTTTAATCTGACAAAAAAAAAAAAAAAAAAGTCAGTTAGACCAACAAAATATTTTTCAATAAAAAATAACCTTATATTCCATTTACACTACCTTCTCTTTTTCTACATTAGCACAGACATTATTATTACAGTTTAAGGTGTAAAGATAAGTTATAATGTATTTAAATATTAGCAGGCTTTGTCCACTTCGCTAGTCCCAATATTTAAATGATTTTTTTTAATTGAATAACTCAAACGTTTAAATAAATATATTTCAATTGGCGACTATTTTTAGCGAATCATAACCATGTCCCCAAGTATCGTGATATAAAATGTAAACAGCATTTAATATTTTGAGCTCATTCTGCTGATTAGAAACACGTCTGAACTAAATATGCATTCACATTAGGAAACAGCTTTAGTATACGACATATTTTGGCGAAACTTGAAACTTAAACAAAGAAAAAAGAAAAACGCATAAAACATACAGTCGGTAACAAAAGTGTCCGAACACTAGCAAAAATTCCTATGTAAAAAAAGTACACTTAATACTGTTTTGTTAAATAAATCCTTCAACAAGTATTTATTTAGCAAAACTGTATTAAGCGTACTTTTTTTATATAGGAATTTTGGCTAGTGTTCGGACACTTTTGTTACCGACTGTATATGTATATTTTAAAAATCTAATAGGAATATCGAAAATCTGAAAGTATGTTGTGTATCTGCACACATTCCTTTATCTAAAACATTATATATGACATAGTTTTTTTTTTTTTTTTTTTTTCTATATTGCACACAGACCAAAAAAAAACTTTCTTTCATTAGTACAGATATCCAGCGTACTTTTAAATAATTTCAGAAACAGTTTTATTTGAGATATGTTTCTGTACAAGGAGTCCTCACTTCCCTTAGCTCATATTTAAAAATTGTAATTACATTTAAAGCCATTATTGAATTAAAAAAATTATATTTTTTAATTTTTTCAGAGAGCTTCCTCTTGCCGAACTCATTGAGATTTAATCGTATAATTTTGAGCAGATTGTTATATTTTCTTTAAACTGAGCATGCAGCAAATTCTGTACTTTAATTTAATACAAGAATAAGGTTTATAACAGACATTCATAAATCATTTTCGATATTTTATCCCAAACTTCCCCCCCTCCCCCCCCCAAAGTAATGAACAACAAGATAGAAAATCGGTTTAAACAACCAAAAGACTCCAATTACATGCATTATAAAGTTCTTTTTTTTTTTTGGGGGGGGGGGAGGGGGGCAATTTTTTTAATAAGAGTTTTTTAACTGTATTATCTGTATTATTTGTCTGCGAAATGTGAATACTGTAACGCGTGTGAGACATGATTATAAATTGCTTATAGTTTCAAAAAACATACTTTAAAGTCATTTGTTTAAAAATACACATTAAAAGGAAAGTACCCTTTTTTATGAACTCCGTCTTCCGTAAAGCTCCATGCTTAGGCAGCCATTCGCGTAACTTGACCAATTGAACTCATTCTATTCGCGCCACTAATCTCTATTAGGAGCCACCTTCAGCGCTAGCTTCAGCTTTTTACTAACACAGCAACTGCCCAAGCTTGAAAACATTCACTGGACCTTTTAGAAAGCCAAAACTTTTGAGATGCCTGCTACTCACGTCACTAGTTATCGTTAGAAAGAAATATTTCAATAAACTTTGCTAGATTGTATTATTTATTAACACGCTTTTATTAGCTTCACCTGTATGTATGTATATTTGTATGTATGTTTGTATGTATGTTTGCATGTTTGTAACCACTCTGGGAGCAAACAAAAAATCTATATTGTAAAAAAAAAACTTTCCCTACGTGAACTTCGTGGCGTTGAGGTATAGCTCCGCGCTACGAACCTAAAGGTCTAGCTTTCGATCCCAGTCAGGGGAGATTTTTTAAAAATTGGTTTTGTTTAATTCTAAATTATTTTAATTAAAGATTTAAATGTATGTAAATATTATGGTGTGTCACTCACACGATTTTCTCTTACCCTGCATTTTAATACTAAGATAGATAATTTATGTTTTTTAGTTCACATTTCTATAAAAGCGTGTTCTTTAATTTTTTAAAACTATAATATTATTTCAAATAATCTATGTGTAAAATGCATAAAAGGAAAATATAACGATTATTATAAATAGAAAATCTCTTTAGATTTGATATACCTAATAAAAAATTTTAATATAATTTACATAAACAAAAATTATAAAAAAAATACTTTGAAAATATTTAAAAAAAAATTATTATACGACAAATCATATAAAATTAATTAATTCTTACGAAGTACTCGGAAAAAAGTAAATAATATGTTTAAGGATTCAAGATTTATTTGAAATTAAAATCAATTAAAATGAAATTTCCTAAAATTTCACTCGGATCCCATTAATATAACCGAAGCGTCTGATTACTGTCAGTTTCAGTCACTCAGTTCAGAATTTTCCCTCGGATCCCATTAACATAACCGAAGCTATCAGCCTCTGAGTACTGTCAGTTTCATTATACTATTTATTCTCCAGTTTTCTTCACCGAAAACTAAAACTCTGCATTCCATTTACAAAAGTTTGTTTTATTTAACTTTTGTTATAGAACACATAATGCATTAAATGTTTCATCGGTTGTATTTTCCATTGCTTTGAAAAACTGTTCAAGATTTTGTGATGACTTTGCAGTACAAACATATGTTAGTATTTTGTTTAATTTCCATTTCTGATTTGCTACAAGCCGATTCGCCTTATCCCCAGCACAAACACACACCAACACCAATTTGCAGCATTAATTTCTTTTTTTCTTTAATTATAGGGAAACTTTGTATTTTCCTTTTCGAAAATTTTTTTTTTCATTATTTCTGTAATTATTTAATGCTTTCATATTCAAATCCTTCGTTAAATCCGAGAAATAAAAAAAATTGCTCGCTAAAACAGTATATTTAAAGTTATTCATAACATTATACTAAACGAAATAACCATTGTTCTCGTTAACTGTAAGAATCGGGCTCATTATAAGTGGATATTACTGGATTATATTTGGCCTCCTCTTACAACTACCAAATTCTTTTCCACATCTCAAAAACAAATAATTCAGGTCATAGTTAATTCTACAGCAATTGTGCTTACCTCAAATTATTTTTAAAATATTAACTAAATGTAACTTAAATATCCGTATTTTTTCCTATCAGAAATTAAATTTGGTTAAATTATCATAAAATGTTTTGTTTAATTCATCATTTTCTAGTTTGGAAAATAAATTTAACAAATGAATCCCTATAAGTAGTATTTATCGAAGGAATAGATATGAACCACCTATAGCAAACAAATTCTCTTCGAAATTCAGAAAAAAACTTTAACTTTGAGCATGGCAGTATTTACAGAAATTATATTTAGCTCGATTATATTAATTTTCATTATCATCTAGGTATAACTTAAATATCTCTGTGTACGTGTGATAGAAATTGCATTTTATAAAATTATGATAGAATTGCTTGTTTAAACCATCATTTTCTGCTTTGTAAAATAAATTTAACGAATGAATCCCAATAATGAAATATTTATTGAATTAAATATATATGAATTAATTATTTCAACTCTAATTTAAAGGACACAGTGGATTCTGAAAACTAACTTTTTTAAATATCAATGAATTCCTTTGACCATTTCAATTATGCCTAGTGTGTAAATTGATACTCTTGTACAGAGTTATCTTTAACAATATTTCATATAAGCAAAATTTAAATTTCTTAAATAGCATATCCAGAAATGTTGCAGGTGAGAATTTTTTTAGAATACATCCATATTAATCTTATATAATAAAAATTTTATTCATAAAAAAAAAAAATAAATAAATAAAGATAGTATCTTTATCATATCAATTAAAAAATATATAAAATATTGATTTAACTTTCTTTCTCTTTCAGTTAAAAATCTATGATAACTGAAAATTTTATATTTAATGACCAAAAAAAAAAAAAATTTCTAGTAACATGTTTATGCATATATAAAATGCACATAGAGTTTCAATAAAATTTAAGACAATGAATTTCGCGTGGACTTTCTTAAACTCTGAGATAAATAGTTTTATACATATATCTGTGAATGAAACTGTTCTATACATATATCTGTATATTGAAACAATTTCATATGAAAATAAAATCTGAAGCCTATTTTTCTGTTCTAAGTAATAGATGTAAAATTTTGTAGTGAGCAGATTTTAATCTGGTACAAAAGGATATTTTTTTAGGTCTATTTTTCCATATAAAGGCATGCGGTAATTGCATTGCATTCCTTAGCAACGGATTCTATATTCATAAGTTAAAATTTTTTAGTTACAGCTATTATACGATCCCCCTAGCGGATTTTAAATTTTTTATGTTATTTTGACGGTGAAGTAAATTATCTATCGCAATTGCACATGTCAAGGTTTTGCGCCAAATTTCAGATTTCGCCAAGAGGTCCAAGCTGCTTTATTGCTTTAGCACGAATTTTCTCAATTTTATTTTACATATTTTTTAACTTAATGCGAGAGGGAAAAAAGAAAACGCTTTTTAATTGGTCTAAATATGCAAAATGTCTCCAGGTAAAATATTATCTGTTTTCCGTTCTGTTTATTATTGGAAAGAAAATGGCTGAAATAGTTTTTCCTATATCATTCACACCTCTATAAATTAAATTAAGTTAAATTATCCAGTACTGTTTCAGTTCATTCTCCAGGCACATTTTTTATTTTCTAAATTAAATATTACTTAAATAAATAAATAAAAGTGTAATACAATGAATGACGACAACACAAAATTACTGTCTGAAAGAAATATGCTGTCGTACTTAATAAATAAAGGCTATAATAATATTTATAGCTCGTATAACAGAATACTAGCAGGCTTCGCCCGCTTCGCTGGGCACAATATTTAAAGGTTTTTTTTTAATTGAATGATTGAAACCTTTAAATAAATATATTTCGATTGGCGACTATTTTCTTCACAGTTTTAGTATGGGATCTCCTTGACAATTTCAAACATTTTTTAAACTCGAATCTATGCAACTAAACTATTATTAAAACGAATATTCTCGAAAACAGTGAAATATAAATGTTAATTCTTCGAATATTCTGGAAACAGTTGAAGCTGTTCATCGTACAGTAAAAGTCACTATTCGATGAATGGTCGAATCAGAGAACGCACGTAAGTTGTTTTCGCAGCAATCACTGTAACGCACATATGTGTGTTTCACGCTCATAAAAACAAAGAAAAAAAAATCACTGGACAGTCCTACATCGCTGTGCATGAATTTCAGAACACTCGAAACCCTACCTCAAATCAATAAAAAACAAATAAACCAATCAAATCTCACGTAATTCCTCAAAACGTAGCTCTACCTCAACGTAAAATGCACTCAAATCAATGAAAATCAAATAAACCAATCAAATCTCTTGCAATTCCTCATAACGTAGCTGTAGTTCAATGTAAAATACACTCAAATCAATGAAAATCAAGTAAACCAATCAAATCTCTCCTAAGATTCTCCATTCTGCGTCATTATAGAAAGGAGAAGTTTTATTTTCATATTTTTATTAATTAAAAAAAAACTAATCAAAAATTCGAAAATCTGACTTCGATGTGCACAATGACCCTTCAGAGGGCACCTTTGTGTGAAATTACGTGACTCTCCGAGCTCACGTCACTTTCGAGAACAGTGGAATATACATATATATATACAAATATTGCTCACTTAATAGTATAAGATATTAAATGTATATTTATACTAAAAACAAAAAATGGACTGTCGCATAAACTTCGATTAATCTGAAAGTCCACTGTTCCCTTTTAAAAGCAACTGGAAATAATTTTCTTAAATGGCCAAAAAAAAAAAAAAAAAAAAAAAAAATCTGCAATTTATTTATAAAGAAAACCATTTGAACTTTGTTGGAAGAATTTCAAAGAATAGAATAAACGTATTTATTTCTCCTTTAATCATTTGAATTAGTAACTGAATACCAGAATGAAAAAAAATGTTTTCTGCGTTTTTCTTCGACGACTGCATAATGAATAAATGTTCTGTAAAAATATGCAAATGTGATTTGACGGCAGCAGATTTTTTCCTCAGTTAAAATTTACATTTTGCAAGTAACTGAAAATATTTTGTGATCTGTTAGTTACTTATTCTATCGACGGAAAAATTGTGGCTTTCTAAAAATGACACTGATCTGATTGCAAATAAAATATAGAACAGAAACATTATAAGAAAAAAAAATAATATGAATATAATACAGAAATTAATAAGTAATAATATTCTTATTAAATACAGCAATTGTTTAGGCTGTAATAAATGAGCTTGACTCATCGTCATGCAAAAGTGCATTTATAAATAAAAGAACACCATTCATTAATTTCGTTTTAAAATTGGTGAACATCTCTTAAACCACCAAGAAAAATCTAAAATAGAATAATTTAAACTTTATCGAATTGAATAATTTAAACTTTAAGTGAACTTTAAACTAACAGTGAATAATTTAAACTTCACCGCATGGGAAGCAACTAAAACTAGTTGGCATAGATGGACTCTGCTCAGTTCCCCATCCTATATATGTTCCCAAAAATTTCTAGTACAGGACATAATAATCATGTTAAGACGTTAAGAGAAATGAATTTGTCCAAACGCTTGACACAGTGACAAAATGAAATCCCCGCCTAATAGGATATCCGCCGTTCACTTCGATATATTTATCTTATTCTATTATTTTATTTTATTAGGGCCAGTTTCGTAGTTTAGTTTTCATGCTACTATTTCCAATGCAACAATCCTCAAAAGTCATATTTATATGGAATATCGTCCTATTTTGCTCTGTTGATAAAATCTTAAATTGCGAATAACTCACGAAATTTTCCTTTTAGAACATTTGTAGTCAATCATGTTCAAACAAGTATCATAAATGCTATTTTGAAATTGTCTAATATTATGATCCTCAAAACGGACGTTTATGCTCAATTTTGCCATATTCTGCCTTTTTAAGTAAATCGTAAATTTCCAATGACTTACGAAATTTTTAAATTGGAAAATTCACATTCGAGGATGTTTATACCAGTATCTTTTATAATATTTTAAAAGTAGTTTGACAACTTTACGATGAAAATATCTTTCAAAAGGAAAATTTATGAGAAATTTTGCCGTATCCTGAACGTTGAAATTCGTAAATTTCGATTAATTTCCGAAATTTTCAAAGTTGCATGTTTATAGTTAATGATGTTCATTCCGGCATCAAAACTGATATTTAAAAGCTGTTCTTACATCTTTATGATAAAAATATTTCTTTTTATGCACGCTTTAGTGAAATTTTGCAATGTTCTCTCATGCTAAAAAAGTCGTAAATTACGAATAACTTCTGAAGTTTTTAATTAGAAATTTGCAAATGAATACGGTTCTTGCCAGTGTCATTTATATATATAAATGGCTAAAAGATTTTCTTTGACTCTGTGTGCGGACGCACCGAGTATAAGGTCACATGCTGAATAAAAAGTAAAAGGAAAAAAAAAATGGTTAAATTAATTTAATGTTTTGATTTTTATGTAAAAGTATGATCACGTGCTATCTTTAAAAGAGTGTACAAATTAAGAGTTTGTGTGATGCATGTGGCATTCCACAATGTTTATAAGAAATAGATTAAAGAAATATAATTAAAGAAAGCGTATAAATAAAATAATGGATTTGTGCATTTCGAGTTTGATTTTGATATTTTTTCCGCATTCGGAAATCGGCTCATTCACGAACCGGGGCTTTTCTCGTAAGTAATATTTTAAAAATGGTCCGACTTCTCTGCGATAATTTGTTCGTGAGATATCGTATACACAGACTAACATACTAACGGACTAACACACTAACGGGCTAACAGACACCATACAGACGGACACCATACACATTTTGATATTTTCGGATTCCTCACACCTGAAAACATGTAAAAAAGTAAAAAATCTGAGGTCGAAAATTTTCACGATTGCTTAAGTTCTCCATACCTACAGTATGATGGGAAACTAAAAAAAAAAAAAAAATAGTTGGCATAGGTGGACTCTGAGCAGTTCCCCATCACATTTTTGTTTCCACACATTTTAATTATTGTTAAAAACTATCAAAGCAAAATTGACATATCGCATACCGGGAAGAAAAATGACACAACTTAAGTTTTCGTATAAATATTCCGATTAATGCCCATTTCAGTGAAATTTTGCCCTATTTCCCATGTTAAGAAAATCGTAAATTTTGAATGACTTACGAAGTTTTTAAAATAGAATGTTACAAATCAATAGGGTTCTTGCCAATTCTTAAATGATATTTTAAAAGTAGTCTGACATCTTTACGATGAAAATATCCCTCAAAACCGACATTTATGCAAAAATTTCCCCTATTCTGCCATATTAAGAAATTCGTAAATTTCCAATAAGTTACGAAATTTTCAAAGTAGTATGTTTATGGTGAATTATGTTCATTCCGGCATCAAAACGGATATTTAAGAGCTGTTCTTACATCTTTACGAAAAAAATATTTCTTTTCATGCACGTTTAAGTGAAATTTTGCCCTATTCTCATCATGTTAAGAAAATCGTAAATTTCGAATAACTTCTGAAGTTTTTTAATTAGAATGTTGCAAATGAATAAGGTATCTTTGTTATAAATAATATTTTAAAACTGGTCCGACCTCTCTGCGATCATTTGTTCGTGAGATATCGTATACGCAGACTAACACACTAACGGACTAACAAACTAACAGACAGGTACTCCCTACAGACAGGTACCATACCCATTTTGATATTTTCGGATTCCTCAAACCTGAAAACGTGTAAAAAAGTTAAAAAACCGAGGTCGAAAATTTCCACGATTACCTATATGTTCCCTGTACCTATGGTATGACGGGGAACTAAAAATTCATTGTTAGTTTGTGTCTGTCCAAAATTTTACGTACGCTGAATCTCAGGCATCAGTGAACGGAATTTAACGAAAATTGATGTTTAGTTGGACCTTGAATTGGTATTGTTCTGATTACATATATTACTAACAACTATATGTAATATATATATCGCTCAAGAAATAACGCTTTCATCCCGTTTTTTCATAATTTTTAATTTGACGGTGTAGGACAAAATTTTATCCTAAATGCACAGATTAGGAATTATTTTTAAATAATCATTGTGAAATTTATATATATATATATATATATATATATATATATAATAGTCAACAAGGGGAAAAAATTGCGTGCGTAAGTTTATCGCTTTCCTAATAATGTAAGTTTTCAATATTAGTTTTTCAAGAGAAATTGTCATTACACTTTTAAAATGAATGGTTTTTACCTTACATCTGAAATATTTTAAATCAAAGTTATCATTATTTCTACTTTTTTTCGTAAAAAATAAAAATAAAAATAAAAAAATAAATAAAAATAAATAAAAAATATATATATTTTTTAATTTTTGTCTTAGGCCACAAGATTTTCGACATATAGTGTTATATTTCTCTGAGTTGAAAATTGTCTGCATTCATCATGGAAAATAATCTTAATAAAAATAATTTTAATAAGCAATGTGTATAGTATGAACATGTATAGAAAAATATAGAAGAAAATTTTATGATGGCCACAACATGATTGTTCATATTTTTCATGTATAAAAACTTTGTTTCGAGTGAAAATAATCACGCAGAACTATTCCTCAGCGAAAAAATATAGACTCGAGTATAACATTAAGCACTAACTAAATATTTTGTATATAAAAAAGGAAGTAACTTAAAAAAAAATCTGCGAATCATTTAGGAAGAAAAACATTTTATCTTCGGAAGAATTTCAAAGAATGGAGTGGAGATGTTTATTTCTGCTTCAGTCACTTGAATTAGTAATAGAATGTCGGAATGAAGAAAATGTTTTTGTTTCTTTATTTGACTGCTGAATAATGAATAAATCTGGCGTAAAAATATGCAAATTAAATTGCTCGTCAGGCGATTTATTTTCCTGGGTTATAATTCCCATTTTATTTACAAATCAACTGAAAATATTTTGCTAAACGTTATAAAATTATTTCGTATATGTAAAAATTGTATCCATATAAATATTATCGATAATTATCTAATTTAATTGAGAAAGAACTATTAATTTCAGTTAAATGCAGGTATTTAAACATTTTTTAAAAGTAATTTGAAGTATTTAAAAAAAAAAAAACATATTGAAGATAAAACATTAAAAAAAAAAGTCCTTTTTACATAGTTGAATATGTTTTTAAACTTATTTTAATTGTTTATATATATTTTACTTTAAAGAGAACAATTCTAGTTTATATATTTATTTGTACCAGAGTTCTCGAAAGTGGCTCTAACGATTTTTATGAAAACCGTCTGTTATGCTAATTGGGCAATAAAATGATCTACATAGACTTTGATTGCAGCAAAAACCGTGTTTGCTGTTCAAACGAGCCCCCGTCTTATTTTTTGAGGAAAAATCTTAGCGCTTGGAAAACATAAAATTAATGTCATTTATATAAATATTCTAAAGAATATATCTGTACTGATAAGTATAAAGGATTTAAGCTCATATTCTTGATTTTTCAGGAGACGAAAAATAAAGTTAAACTAACAAAAAACTAATCAGAAGAATTGATTAGGAAAAAGGGATTATGTTGATTTATACCCTTTACATCGTTCAGTGATTGTCAACCTTCATTTAATAAATGGAAAAAAACTGAATTAAATATTTTATACAAAGATTAATGCTAAATTTCTGACTTGAATATTTTTCTACCAATGGATTTTCTCAAAGACTAAATGACATGGATTTAAATCCTTTATACCAATCGATAGAGAATTTTTTTTGGGTCTGCCTATGTACTTAACTCAAAATCGACATTTTTGGACTTAAATCCTTTATACTTATCAGTACAGATATTACATTCATGAACTTGCTAATTTTCTTTTTTTGTGATATGTAATTTTAAACGAATTTGTGAATTAATTTTATGTAAAAGGCTGATTAAGTCAAAAAAATATACATAAAATTTTTAAATGCACGAGCGTTTTTTTTTTTTTTAATTCGACCCAAAAACGATACTTTAGAAAAAATAAGCAAAAGTATATTTAAAAAAAAAAAAAAAAATAATAATAATAAAAAAAAACTAATGTGTTGTGTAACCATATAAAATTTTCTTCAAGATTTTCTATAGAAATTTACGTAATTTAGATTTTTTCTCACGTCATTATTTAATAAAACACAGTCAACTAGTGTTATAAATTCACCGTGGGAATTTCTTAAGCATCTTTAATAAATATTGCATTGTCGACCGACGTCTTAGGATTTGAGAATTGCTAAAAATGAAAGAAATTGGTAACTTTATTTTAAATTATTAAAGATATATTTTTAAACCACTTAATTTAAAGATATTATCTAGTTCCTTTGAAAAATACCCACATTGAAAATTTACACCATCGAGGGAAGTAAGTGACGCACCTGCATATACTGATTATTACTATCACAGATAAAATTTTGAAATTTATCCAGTGATATTATCCAGTGAATTTATCCAGGTTGAAAACAATTCTTATTGTATAAATTTGTACAAAATTTGTCCTATGCTGCCAAATTTAAAGTTATGAAAAAACAGGACGACAGCATCACTAATTGAACGATATGTGCTGAAATTTGATAGATACCCTCCTTCTCAAGATATATAAATAAATAAAATTTTATGAAATATTGTGCATTCATTCTAGATTTACGGCTGCCACAAAAGTTTTGGAACGCACAAACATAGTCTCAGAAATGGTCAACACGCGTTCAGGACCACCTAAAACGATTAATGGCATCAAAAGTCGAAAGCTTTTAAGAATCCATTTCTTTCTTTGTGTGACTATAGAGAAAAAAAAATCTCTTATAACATCTAAAAAGCTTTCACATATTTGTAGGTAAATAAATAGTTATTGCAATCAAAACTAATAAAATCTGCAAAAGATTTTCCAGTTTGTTTTTTAACTGCTTTACTTTTATTTATTCTTTTATTAAAACTTATTTATTGTTTTCAGTTGTTGAAAAAACATTATATGATGTATTTATTTATCAGTTGTTTCTCTTTAATGTTTCAGTTATATTTCACTTAACTATTTTGTTTAGCCCACCTCACTAAAATCTGAAATGTCCCACTAAATGATCCGCTTACTTTCTGTGGGAACCGGGAAAAATCAATGTCGGCCAGGGACATGCGCATTCGAGAAGGGCCAGAAGATGCATAGAATTGCGTGGGTGTAAATTTTGAGGACTTCTTTTTTCCCCCTTCTGTCCGAATATATAAATGTATTGAATATACAAAAAGGTCAGGAATGCGTGAGTAAGTGAAGTGAATATGTTAATAGAATGGGGAATCAGTAAATTTATTGTATTTACTACGCTCGCTTTGTTTGGGAATTTCTTGGAAATTTCTCCCAATGGACTCTTTAGAGATTTTACATCTATTCCACTTTCCGTATTTTTACTTTCATTTTACACCCGAGAAAAGTATTTTGTAAAAATACTAAAAATGGATATCTAATGGAAATATAATAAAGACAGCAATATTTATTTTTATTGAATTATCGTCATTTTTCTTTAGTTTATTAATATAATTCAGGCAATGTTTCTACTATCATTTAATTAAAGAAACGTCAGTGAGGATCACTATTGTAATGTTAAAAGTTTTTGGTGTCTGTCTGTATTTGAATATGTATGTACTGGGACAGCGGTAACGAATAACATCCGACTTACTGGAACAAATATTTATGAGCTGCATAGAATAAGCTGTATAGCTTTTGGTGTATATACATACGGTTTGTAGCTCATTAGCGGGACACGCACACACACACACACACAAAAAGATAAATTACAGGCAACAGACTGCTTTTTTTTTTTTTTTTGTTAATTTGGGCTTCGTTACACTGCATTCAACTTAATAAAACAAGTTGAATGCAGTGTAACGAAGTCCAAACATTTATGATTAGTATGCTTAAAAATATAGTTTCTTTAGAAAACACAAATGATAGTTAGTTTTTTAGGCTACGAAAAAAGTATTCCGATACGTTATGTATTATGCGCGGTAACTACTGTATTTGTATTTTCTGTAGTGTTATAACGCTATTGAGTTCAGAAAATAAATATTCATTTATATTAAAGAGTGATGTGATAAACGACATCTCCTAGAAATACATGTGCCTATATTAGAAAAGTAAATATTATATATATAAGTTCAGAACTTCACAGTAGTGAATAATACATTGAGACTAATGGCCTACTACCTCTGATAGTAAAAATCACTATTGTGATATATTCATCGAGATTTATCGTTAAATATAGTAAAACCCAAACCAAAAATATTCATCAAAATAAATAACTTTCTTTCGATATTTAGTTTATAGTTACTGCATTATTATTTAATGCTTTTCAGCACTTTTAGTAATCGCAAATTTTGTATTAAAAAAAAAATCTCACGCTTTATTCTGAATTAAAAGTGCTGATATTTTTTCCTCTTTTTCTTAAGGAAAAAGACGCTTATGCTCAATGAATGTCCAGTGAATGGCTACGTTAATCCTCAATAAATCTTAACAAAAAGGATGAGTTATAATTTTAATTAATTAAAATTAAATAAATCAAAATAAATAAGATTCATTTAAAATTTTAGATTTTTGCTAGTGAAAGTAGGAACTTTTTTTTTTAAAGATGATTCAATCAGATTATATATATATATATATATATATATATATATATTAAAAATAAATAAAAAATAAACTATTGAATATTTATTCAACAATTTTTTAGTAGCTAAAATTAACGAATATTATCATACATTCAAGAAAAAAAATTCATGTAGTTCACATAGGTTTTAAAGAATTCCGTACTCACTTACTCGTTATATATTTTATTCTGCAAATTACTTTACATCTATGATGACGATTTAAAATATAATTTCTTACCGTCATATGTACAATTTTCAGTGAAAAATATAGGATTGTAAACCTGAATAATATACATCTATTTCAAAGACTTCTAAAATTATTCTCGGAAATGGAAGCATGGATACGCAAGCGAATCAAAGTCATCAATAATTTCGACATAAATTGGAAAATGTTAAAACACTAACACATCTAGAAGATTTTTTTTTTTTTTTTTTTTTTTTTTTTTTTTTAGGAAATTCCATTTACATCCCTTAATGCATTTGAGTAATTTTGTTTGCCCGTGTGAACCAACCATTAATGTTAATTTAACTATATTGTACAGGAATTTTGCTTTTGTGTATTTAGATATGTAGTGTCTGTGATTTTTTTTTTTTTTTTTTTTTTTTTTTAGTATAATCATATTAAAATATAATTTAAATAAATATCTTTCAGAGTGTGCAAAGGAACTGAATTTTTTTATTCACACACCAAATTTCTATAAAATCGATTCTCTCTCCTTGCTTTCATATCTGTAAATATTTTAAGTAAGTCTTCATAATGATATAGATTATTATGTTTCGCTGTAACTTTTTTTCTGTTAAAAATCTTATACATAGCACTACTAGTTTTGCAAAAATACTTATAAAATTCTTCAGATACGTTGCGGTATATGACAGGTATTTACTTATAATATGTTACGCTAATATTAACTTAAGTTTTATGCATATGCACAAAAGCATGTTTTCTGTAAAATATGGAATAAGCAGTAAGAAAACAAACAACAACAACAACAACAACAATATATATATATATATATATATATATATATATATATATATATATATATAATATTAAGTCGTTACAAAAGTTCGTGCGGTTTTTTATTGCTTCATTTCATAAAAATACATCAAATCAAATGACAATTTTTAATCAAAATACTCTCCATTACTTTCTACAACCTTTGCCCATTTTTCGGGTTACAAATGTATACGACGGCGATAGAAACTCTCGTCTTTGGAGGCAATAAAATGATCCGCGTCCGCACGAACTTTTGCAACGACTTAATATTTATATATATATATAAACACTACAAACAGCAAAAAAATGTTAACAATTTTTTCGGGACGAAATAAAACAACGAACTATAGTCGGGCAAATAAAGTAGGCACGAATTCAGCAAACTAAGTGGCAACGCAAAAACCTGAATTAAGAGACGATCTAAAATAAATAAAACTGAAAATCAATATACTAGAGTGATGAGAATAAAAAAAGAAAAAAGAAGGCGCAGAACAAGAAATGTTACAAGATGTAAATGAAAGAAAATAAAAGGAAAATAAACTAAGCAAACACACACGTACACACACACACACACACACCAAAAAAAAAAAAAAAAAAAGTAAGAAAATTTGTGTGAGTAATCTACAAACATCAAATATGAAAGATGTCAAAGAAATAGCATTAACAATTTTTTTCGAATTTTCAAAGATGTAAAAAGATTCCTGGAAATCCAAATGGGAAGAAAAGCTGAAGAAATAGCGTTAGCTTAAAAGAAGTCAAAATACCAATAAGTACTGATTATAGTAAGCAATGGATGGTTTGGAGATTTCTTCATTATTATCATTCCGTCGGTACTCATTTATGCTAAATTTTAAACGCCTTCTGGTTTGGTCAATTGGAATGAAATATACACCAGAGTGGTTCTCAGTAGGAATGGTATCTTTAAGAGAAGAAAAATTAATTTTGTTCGCGGCTTGAAAATGACTTTAAATACAAAATGTGAAAGAATTTTAGATATTTTATAAGACATGGAAGTGTAAAAAGGTAATACTACAGGATTGATACAGTGATCGTTTATGTTGGAAACAGACCGTTTAGGTGTTTTGAATTCATATAGAGCTTTACTGATGATAGATGATTTACAGCTACAAAAAAAAGGGTACGAGACTTTAAATAATTCGTTTCTTTTAAAGATTAGAAAAACCAGAAAATATGACTAAAGCACGAAAGATGTAACATAGCTGCCAGCATGTACATTTTTTGCTACCAGAAAATCTTATTAGGAATTTTTTATAAGCTTTTAGCGGTTTTCTGGGATTAAACATGATGAAATTTTTTGCAAAGAAATACTGGTATTAAAAAACTATACAAATTCGAACCTATGATATAAGTATAGAAAGCAAACATTTTCTGTTGAGGGGGCGATTAGAGAAAGTATGAGGAGTTAGAGGGACAGAAAAATGCTTTATAATGACAGTAGTTGAGGAGAACCGATCACTGTTTTTAGATGCCAAGACGTCAAGGAAAGACAGGTAGTTATTCTTTTTAACCTAAAAGGTAATTGAATACAGGCATCAATTGAATTGATCAAGGAAAGTAAACTGGAAAGCTCTACATCCTAGGAAACAAGAAAGAAAGTGTCTCAATGTTTTTAAGCCAATTAGGAAATTTATATACCTATGTAACGCGCTAAGTTCAAACTCTTACGAATATATTAAATAGCCTATAGATATTGAGCCATCTTCCCTATCTTTTAACCCTTTCCGGCGCAAGACAATTCGGATCCTTTAAATTACACTGCCACCGGAATTCGTGAATTAAATTAAAGTAAAAGAAATTTTGAATTTTAAGGTTTAAAAAACCGGTCTTTTCTGATATGTTAAAAACGTAAGTGTTTTCTAAAAAATTTCTGGGATGAATTCTTGCAGTTGGGAAATGAAATTAGGTGGGATAAATATATCCCACCGCGCATGAAAGGGTTAAAATAATATAGACGGCGCTGTCGCCATTCTTGGCAAAATATCTATTGATATTTTGCCGCTCCATAAAGTGAAATGAAAATATTTTGATTTCAGAAGTCAGTCAGAAGTTAATCGGTTCTTGCTGAAAGATGTAGACGTTTTTCGTGTAAGACGCCTGTGTGGCCATGGGCCACAGGCAGTGGCCTGTAAGAAGTTATATTCGTCTTATGTAACCTACATTCAATTATGTACTGTTTACTGCGCGCGATGTATATAGTTATTGTGATTGTGCTTCATTTTTACTTTCTTCTATATGTAATATAGAGAAAGTATTGGATTCGTAAAAATTTTCGACCTCGGGTTTTTGATGGATTTACACGTTTTGAGAGCTGTAGAACACGATTTGACCCTTTTTAGAAAATGTCTGTCTGTCTGTCTGTCTGTCTGTCTGTCTGTCTGTGTGTGTGTGTGTGTGTGTGACAAAATTTTGTGGCAACTGTATCTCAGGAACTACTGCACAGAATTTCATACAAATTAGTATGTAGTTGCACCTTGACATAAATTAGTGCCTATCAACTTTTGGTAAAAATTGTCATACAGGTTGCGTTGCCATCCCGCTTTTTCTAAATTTTTAACATGGTGATATAGGGCAAAATTTTGTATAAATGTGCATAAAGAGAATTATTTTTTAGTAATCATTATGAAATTTACAAGAATTATTTACATTAGAGGTAGTCAACTGGGGAAAAAAATTGTATGCGTAGGAGCCTCGTGAACCCCCCTGGGGGGGAAGTCCCCCCTCGAGGGGAGTAAATTTTCAAGATGGGTATCTTTCGAAAGGTCTCGTCAATACCTTTAAAACGAATGGTTGAACTATAAATCTGTGATAATTTAAAACAAAGTTATCGATTTTTTTTACTTTTAACAAAAAGTAACTTAGAAAAAAAAATCGTAATTTTTTTTTTTTTTAAACCGAAATTTAACCAGACTTGGTATTTAGTTGGCCCCTGACATAAACTGGGGCTGATTAGATTTGGGGATCAATCACTCAACAGGTGGTGCTGTGATCGTATTTTTTCTAAATTTTTAACATGGCAGTATAGAACAAAATTTCGTATAAATGTACATAATGGGAGTTATTCTTAACCTGTGATTGTGAAATTAATATGAATTATTGATAATAGTAGTAGTTAACAAGAAAAAAATCTCGGTCATCGCTCCCCCCCCAGGGGAAAGTACCCCCCGCGGGGGGGGGGGGGGGAGGTAAATTTTCAAGATGGGTATCTTTCGAAAGGTCTCGTCAATATCTTTAAAACGAATGGTTGAACTATAAATATGTGATAATTTAAAACAAAGTTATCGATTTTTTTTTTTTTTTTTTTTTTTTTTTTTTAACGAAAAAAACTTCGAAAAAAAAATCGTATTTTTTTTTTTTTAATATTGTTACTGCGTGAATTTGTATAGGAAAATATAGAAGAAAGTCTTGTGGTGGCCACAGCATACTAGTTTTATTTAAAGTATTAACTGCCCTCTTCACTTACCGTCGCCGGTAGACCGAGCCAATGTTATTCTATGAAGAAATTTTCTTTACAAATAACTTATTAACTAATACATATTTTTAAATTCTGTTTTCACATTCAGAAAATTCCCAACTGTTAAATTGACGGACCTTTTTTGAAAAAGTATTTTTTTAATTTTATATATTTTATTTTGAAATTGCAAAATGAAAAAAATTCACATATCGATAATTCGTATTTTGCAGCTTCGAAGTAAAATATAAAAAATTAAAAAAATAATTTTTTAAAAAAGGTCCGTCAATTTAACAGCTGGGAATTTTCATAATGTGAAAACAGAATTTAAAAATATGTATTACTTAATAAGTTATTTGTAAAGAAAAATTTTCCATTGAATAACATTAGCTTCGGCTTCCAGCGACGTTGAGTGAAGAGGGCCCTTAAGTAATGGGATTCTAGATGTCATTCTTAAATGTTATATCATGGAATTCTATTATACATACACTGAAGAGTTTGTTTGTTTGATGAGTACATGAAATTTTTTGCTTGCCTGTAGGGCCGCTTATATCTCGAAAAATCCACACCACAAGGGTTTACAATTTTTTATTAAAAGAACAATTACATGAACACACATAAACCCTTCTCCGGGATTCGAATCCATGCCCAACCGTGTAGAAGTCAGGGACGCTAACCACTACACCGTCCCCTGAAGAGTTTTTCTACAAAATACTGCATATAAATTTTGCAAAAGTAAAGGGAAAAGAGGGCTGCTCATGGCCACGCCTTCAATTGGCCACGCCCTCAATTCAGATATATTATGATACATGAACAGAAATTCTACGAAATGAAATTTAAATGAAATTTTGTATTTTAAGTATTTTTAAAGAAAGTTGATAAATTGAAGTTTAAAAGGTGTAATATTAAGTACATTTAATGGTACAGTACAAATAGTTCGATTTTTCTTTCTTGCTTAATCTATATTTTGTCAACTAAAAATGGATATTTCGTTATATAGGAATATAATGCGTATTATTTGATTTTATAGAACTCATTGAAAAAATTGCTATAAATAAACGAAAATTGTCATACATAATAAAAAGTTTTTTTTTTTTTTTTTTTTGTACTTTATTAAGTTATGTACTTTAAATAAAATGAAAAATTTTGTATAAGGCATCTTGTTTCACAAACACTGTACGTGTTTTGTTTTCACAAAGCTATATTTTTACACACCAACAACTTTCTGTATAAAATATTTTCTTTTACTCTCTGAATTGTTTCATATACTTTTCACTAGTCAGAAAATTGAATTTCTAAGACCTTCCTCTTACAGTGTTTTAGTTTTCTAGCGAATTCAATTTTTACCACGTTATTTTCCAAGTTCCTTCAAAGCCTATTGTATTTTTCTATACAAATAGTATTTTATACGTATGAAACAAACAAACAAACAAACAAAAAAAAGTAAAAATATTTATTTGTTTATCATTTTTATTTATGAAAAATACAGATATTTTAAAAATCATGTTTTTCCTAATTCACAAATATTGTATGTTTTCTGTTTTTTTAAGATGCAACATTTATATGTGATTTTTTTCTGTAAATTATATTTATTTTGCACATTGCATTCTTTTATTTATTCTTTATTTGTCCCCCCCCCCCAAAAAAAAAAAAAAAATCCATTATAACATTTTAGTTTGCTAAACAATTCGATTTTTGTTTCTTTAACTTTAATGTTCCATCGAAGACTATTATAAATTTTGTTACACATATCTTGCTGTATGAATGAAGTTATTACAAAAAATAAACAAAACGTCTATTTCACAAATAAAATCATTAAATTATGGATTAGTTTAAGAACAAAAGTGTATAATTATCGTGTATAATTAAATTGTATTGTGCATAATTATCGTGTCTATATCATTGTTGTATGCGTAATATTTGATAACATGTTTGCGTGTGTACATATATATAAGGTGGTTATAATTAAAGTTGCATTGTTTAGATTTTCGTAGACCACGTTCTAGTGGACGTATTTCATTGAAACTTTCTGTAAGTGTTAATCAGTAATAAAAAATAATAGTTTACATTTCGTTCGATAGATTGTTTTTCGTGCAATGTTGAAAAGATATTGTACCAATTGGGAATGTTTTAACCCTTTAACGTTCACTACTTAATTTATTTTAAAAATTACTAAACTAATTTTAAAAATGGCTTTTAGACTCATAGCTGATCATAAATATTTAAAAAATAAAAAATTAGCATTGTTCCTTTTCGAGAAATCTTTGGTTTGAAACATCTGTAAGTAAACCTTATTAAATTCAAATAATATTTAATTTAATAAATAAATCACTTTATAAGTAAACATTATCGACAACAAAAACTCGTAAAAGTTGCATAGATCCCAACATTTCAATTTATTCCGGAGTATTTTAACCCTTTGCGGTACAAGGTAATTCGGATCATTTAAATTACACTGCCACCGGAATTTACGAACATAATTAAAGTAGTAGAAATTTTAAATTTTCACGTTAAACAAAGGGCTTTTTCTGCTATGTTATAAATGTAAATTTTTGCTAAAAAATTGCCGGGATGAGTTTTTGCACTTGAGAATTAAAATTAGGTGTTCCATCAGCGGGAACACTGTGACTGAAAGGGTTAAAGAAATGAAAGATCGATCCTTGCTGATTAAGTAGCAATTTTTCAACTGCATTGCATAACTATCACACTTGTAAAGCTTACGAAAAAGGTTACTTTTCAAACAGGATCTTCAGAAAGATTATTTATATATTTGAAGATACTGGAGATTTGAGTATGCTACGAAGATTTTTCTGAAAACTGATTTCAAAAAGAAACTGTGGAAGAAGTCATTTTGAAAAGAAAGCGTCTGAGTGCATTTTTACTGGCTATTTTCACAAAAAAAGTAAGGAAAATAAAATCAATGTCTTTTTTCGGGTCCATAATGTGACAACTAAACGTGCTTTCGACCACAGCAATATGACTTCCTCCATTATTTCATTTGAAATCAGTTTCTGTTATCTTCCTCACCGTATCCCCAGAGTCTTCATGTTTAAAAAAAAAAATCGCAAAAATTCACAAATATCTTAAAAGATCTCCGTCTCAGAAGAAGTTTTCTTCTTAAGACTTTCAGATGTCGATATTCTCGCAGTGATTTGAAATTTAACTACCGTTCTCAGGGACCGATTTACTCACTTGGAGGCCCAGGGCACTCATGTTCAATGGGCCCCTTTTCCTCGTACTTTAATATTACAATAAACAAAACAAACCGCATATTTTTGATTCGTGCGTCTAAAAATTCTCTTCACTTCACTTCACTTTTCGTTTTATTGGTAAGAGTAAGTCTTAACATAGATCCGATGCTTGTCTATCGGATCAATGTACATTGCCCCTGTGTATCTGCTCTGCAGTGCGTGCCTCGAATTTAGTTAGCCTTAGTAAGAGTTTGGAATTCATTATCTGTAGTATGCAGTTGTATTTGCGTTTAGTGAAAATATTGCAATTTTTTTCGATGAGCTGATAGTTTCCTTGAAACACCATACCGCTGATTTAAAAAACAACGATCATTATAACAAATTTGGAAATTTTTCATTTTAACTATTTTTTTTACATGTATGATGGAATATCTTGGAGGCCCCCCTCAGTGTGAGGGCCCAGGGCACATGTTCCGAATGCCCTGCCTTAAATCAGGCACTGGCCGTTCTGATAAAAAAAAAAACTTCATCTGTAATTCTCTATCTTTCTTTTATAAATCATGGTGAAGAATGATTGTATGGCATTGATCGCTACATTTCTGAAACGCTCCAAATTTGCATAACGTGTTTTCTATATTGCATGAAAAACGCCATCTATCGCTCAAAATTTTAACAATTAATTTTTACATTAGATTTCTTTTCCCTATGATCCATATAACGCATATACCAAGATTCAATGAAATACATTTACTAGAACGAGATCTACGCGGGTCTTAACAGTGTAATTGTAATTGTAACCACCTTGTTTATCAGTTTTAAGTAAAGATAAAAAATTAAGTAAAAAAAAGAAAAAATATAGCAAATATTTTATACATGTTTTTTTTTTTCTACCATATATAAACTAGGATTAAATTTTACTATGCAGTCTTTCATATATATATATATATATATATATATATATATATATATATATATAATTATATTATGGGAAATTATATTTCCTGGCTATCATCTCCACTGTGTGATGTCACTGTATACGTACCTATCACGTGTCATCACGTCACCGTTTGTATCATCCTTTTTCAATGTATGCGCACGCATATATTTCCCGGCTATCATCTCCACTGTGTATGATGTCACTGTATACGTACCTATCACGTGTCATCACGTCACCGTTTGTATCATCCTTTTTCAATGTATGCGCACGCATAGGACGCGCGCCAGAGTAGTTATTGAGTCGACGTCGAGCTGTTATGTGAGAGACAGACGGTCTTCTCCGCTCGTAAAATATGTATATGTTAGTGTTTCTGTAATGTCCCTTTTCTTCATTTAATAAATGTTGTAATGTTATACTGGTCTGTAGCCGTTTCCCTATAATATGAATAATACTCAATTGAATTTTGCTCTCATGATTCCTAGAAATACAAACTACAGTTGCATATTAAAATAAAAATAAATTTTAATATTAATGATAGCTTTTATAATAATAAACTGTTTATTTCCATCTTGTGATTAAATTAAAGTGGATACACAGTAAATAAATATTTTTATCAAAGCATAATAATATATATTTTTACTGCTTTTTTTCCCCCTAAAATTTATCTTAAATGTTTCTAATCATTAATTTAAGTATGATAAGTTACAAGGTAATATATTATCTGTAATTGTTGTAATGGAATAAGATGTATTCAATAAATGGCAAATTGCTGTTAATTGAATTCACCCTAAAATGCATGATTTTTTATATTTTTACAAAACACTTTTTTTTTTTTTTTTGCTTCATGGTCGTGGTTTAAATAAATATGGAAAAATACTAAAAACATTTTTTATTGATTATTTTTTGAATTTTTAGGTTTGATGAATGTATGCATCAAACCTAAAAATAATAAATAAAAAATTAAATAAAAAATAAAAAATTCTGTGGTTAAATCTTAACACAGAAATAATAATAATAAAAAAAAACATACCTTCAGTTATTCTAGCTTGACCACTTAAAAAAAAAAAAAAAAAAAAAAAATCTGGTGTGAAACAACCACACGACTTCCATTACACACTATTACACGTATTATATGCATTTTTGAAAGATAATGTGATCAGAAAGCATAAAAGTGACCTAAAGAGAAAATCGTTAGAGCCGTTTTTGGGATACCAACTTTTACAAAAAATCAATTATTGACCGGAAAACAATAATTACATACAAAAGGATATTTAAAAGTGAGTTAATAGGGCGAGTTTGAAAAAAAATCCGTACAGCCGTTTTCAAAGGAACGCGCTTGCAAGACCTGAAATTGAGCTATTTATACAAGACGCCTATCAATTTTTCTGAACTAACCAACTATATCATTCGAAAGGACATCTAATAGAGTGTTTATATAGAAAATTTGAAGAAAATCGTTAGAGCCGTTTTTGAGATACGGACTTACGGCCCCACTTCCGGTTTCCGATGTCCCACTTCCGGTTAAACTCAATTATTGACAGGAAAAAAATAATTACATACAAAAGCATATTTAAAAGTGAGTTAAAATGGCCAGTTTGAAAAAAATCCGTACAACCGTTTTTAAAAGAACGCCTTTGCGAGGCCTGAAATTGAACTATTTATACAGGACGCCTATCAATTTTCCTGAACTAACCAACTATATCATTCGAAAGGACATCTAATAGAGTGTTTATATAGCAAGTTTGAAGAAAATCGTTAGAGCCGTTTTTGAGATACGGTCTTACGGTCCCACTTCCGGTTTCCGATGTCCCACTTCCGGTTTTTCAATTTTCACCAAAATTTGGAAATTTTATCTGTACACCAGATGTATTTCAATTCTAAAGTTTCGTAGCTCTATCTTTATTAGTTTCTGAGCTATAATAGCCAGAAGATTCTCCACATACATACACACGCACACACATACATACACACTGACCAATTGCCAAAAACCACTTTTTTGGACTCAGGGGACCTTAAAACGCGTAAATCAGGTGAAAACCCGATATCGAATTTTCAGACCGAATACAATACTTCCATTACCTACGGTAGTAGGGTAATGGAAGTGAAAAAATGAATTCTGAGTTCTTGGCTGCAATTCTGAGCTCTTGGCTGTTTCATGCTGCCATGTAATGGGGAAAAGAACAATCAAACGTTTATATGGCTATATTAAGATAAAAATCGTCTGCATATTATTAATGATAAATTCAGTAAAAATTGGTATGATTCATACATACATCATCAAGCATTGAAGGGTTAAATATAATTCTGTTTAATAAAATGTATTGAATACTTGGCTGATTTGATCTTGATTTAATTTTAAGTGTGCTCAATCGATGGCGGTATTGCAGTCTCTTTAAAAACTCCCAGATCAAGGAGTTATTTATCTACGAATATAGAATATGTATTCTTGATATAGACTATTTTTAAATGAAAGGTCTCTACTATTTAATAGATATTCATTTTGCTAAAAAACATTCCTTATGCTAAATCATATTTTGTTAAGTAATTGAAATTTAGTTTATTTTAAGTTTTTAAAGCGTGTTAAATTAGTTCTTATGTTAATTTGACACATTCAACATTCAACTCGATTTTGTAGATTGCATAATTTTTCCTACTACTTACGTGCAGTGATATTATCGACTTCAGTTTGATGATTTTATTTTTTTGGTGAAGCTTCGTTTTTTTCTACTTGTAATGTTTTAATTTATTCAAATCATATTTTTATTTTTCATTGAAAAATAATATTTAATTACAAGGTAAGGTCACCTCGTGGTATTTTTCTTAATATAGTTAGCCACCAAATAAAACCTTGCATATTTTAGTTCAATGTAGAAACGATGATCCCTTGAAGAAATATAGCTACATTCAGAGCATTTTATTATTATTATTATTATTATTATACTTATTATTATAATTAATTTATTTATTTTCTGTTCTATGAAATTAAGTTTTTCCATCTTTCTTTTGGTTCATTTTGTTATTGTTATTTCGATTAGAAAACTCTTGTTTAAATTTTTAAAAACTTCTTGTTATATTTCTATATGGTTTGTATTCTCATCGGAATTATTTTAAAGTGAGTATTATTTTTGTTTTTCATATTTAAATATAAATTATTTTAAAAATTTTATTTTAGAGAATTAGTAACCGATTAGACTTTTCTGAGCTGTTAAGGCAGTTTAAACATCTGTTTATTTAAATTTTTCTTACTTTTGTTATTAAATATACATGCATACATACTTACATACATATATATATATATATATATATAACAAAACCGTATGAAGTGTGTTTTTTTTACATAGGAATTTTTGCTAGTGTT
Source organism: Salticus scenicus (assembly GCA_963930645.1). Taxonomy (NCBI): domain Eukaryota; kingdom Metazoa; phylum Arthropoda; class Arachnida; order Araneae; family Salticidae; genus Salticus; species Salticus scenicus. The sequence continues at coordinate 1,955,137 of OZ005659.1, forward strand.
CGGACACTTTTATTACCGACTATATATATATATATATATATATAGTCGGTAACAAAAGTGTCCGAACACTAGCAAGAATTCCTATGTAAAAAAAAACAGACTTCATTATAACAAAACCGTATGAAGTGTGTTTTTTTTACATAGGAATTTTTGCTAGTGTTCGGACACTTTTATTACCGACTATATATATATATATATATATATATAGTCGGTAACAAAAGTGTCCGAACACTAGCAAGAATTCCTATGTAAAAAAAATAAAAATAAATCCTTATCGAATCATGTTCTTACACTGACTAAGAACAGGATTTGACTAGGATTTATTTAACAAAACTGTATGAAGTGTAATTTTTTTACATAGGAATTTTTGCTAGTGTTCGGACACCTTTGTTATCGACTGTATATATATATATATTAGAAAGCAGAGACGTATATTTAAAATAAATATTTTCAGATAAATAAATAAATAAAATAAGAACCAAAACGCTGAATTTATTTCATCGCATGTTCGAGAGAATTGATAAAGGAATGTGATCTGTTTGTACTTGATTGATCGTCTCATTCTTACACAGTCCTGAACATTAAACACTCGATCATCATGTCATGAAGGCAGGAATGGAATAAATGGTATTTAACAAAATAACAATAGAGATGCTGTGTTGCAATACAACAAAACAGATGAGTGAAAGGGTAATGAAAGTTGGGCTTGTCATTGTTGATATAAATCAAGAATTTCATTTATTTTATTAGTGGTTGGCTGATTCTAGAAAAAGGAAAAAAATGTACAGTTAAGATAGTTTTATCTTAAACATTTAGAAGAATCTACTAATAAATAAAGAACAATATTTATTTTTTATTTTCTTAACTTATGCTATGTAAGAATTTAATAATGAAAAACAATTCATTTCTGAAATTTTGGCATGTCTATACGTTGTAAGGTCTTGCGTATTCACTTATGTTATATTTACGGGGATGTTTGTGAATGAAAGTAACAACGGCTGAAAGTTGATTTCAATGAAGTTCAAATTTGGCAGACCATTTTATAAGTTATCGACGTTGAAGGCGTTAGATTTCCGTACGGGCCCGGGCCGATTTTCTCTTTGGACTCAGGCCTTGCTGGGCTCGGGTTTATTTATTTATTTATTTTTTTCTGTATATTAGGGCATGGCCGGACCTTGATTATATTTTATCAGTTCGTGAAAATGTTAAAATTAGCATTAATGATTCGGTAACTGAGATTCGATAGCAAAGTTACACAAAATGATTCTGGTACATTACGAATTAATAGTTTTATGCAATTTAATACTTTATAACATTATTTGACTATTAATTGTTTTTGGTTTGACTTTTTGGTCGTCTGCGTTTTCGTCTGTCCGTATATCATATACTTCATAAATATGAATCGATTGTCCTAAAAATTATAGGTGTTAATATCATATACCGCACTACGATATTCCTCTTGAAAATCACATTTTAGAATTTATATTTCTCTTAGGGCCTTATTCACCAACTTCTTAACACTCGGATTAAACCATGGATCAGCAAATCCGAGAATTAAAGTAGCCGGTGAACAGCGGATTTGGTTGATCCGTAGAACAGAGGTTCACTTTCTGCTTGGCGAACTTCCGTAGCAAGAAACTGCCTATCCTTGTAAACATAACTTAACAATTCTATTATGACGCAGTATGGAGAGATTTGATTGGTTCATTTGTTTTTTATTGATTTGAGTGTATTTTACATTGCACTAGAGCTACATTATGGGTAATTAGGCTATATTTAATTGGTTCATTTGTTTTGAGTATATTTTACGTTGCACTAGAGCTACATTACAGGAAATTAGGCGATATTTGATTGGTTCATTTGTTTTGAGTGTATTTTACGTTGCGCTAGAGCTATATTATGGGAAATTAGGCGATATTTGATTGGTTCATTTGTTTTTTATTGGTTTGAGTGTGTTTTATATTGCACTAGAGCTGCATTATGGGTAATTAGGCTATATTTAATTGGTTCATTTGTTTTGAGTATATCTTACGTTGCACTAGAGCTACATTATGGGAAATTTTGGTCTTAACATGCGCGATAGTGATTGCCGCGGAGCCGAGTTACGTGCGTTTTCAGATTCATACACAGCGAGGTAGGGGTGTCCAATGATTTTTTCTGGTTTTAACATGCGCGACAGTGATTGCCGCGGAGCTGAGATACGTGCGTTTTCAGATTCATAGCTTTATACAGCCATATTTCTTTGTTGGTTCATATACCTTAGGGGTATGTTCCAATTCATCCCCCGTCGTTACAGTGGCCGGATCCGTGAACTTTTAAAACAGAGAAGCTTTAAATTGCTACAATTAACTAATTATGCATGTATTTTTTTATTTTTTTTTTTCATTTTTAATTAATAAGCACTAAAAATAAAATTTGAATATTAAATAGTTTACTTTCTATAATTTTTTTAAAAATTACAATAATGCGAATAAAGTAAACGTTGTCTGTAGAGAATGGGGATATTTGGTTGCCGTACTCATTGCCCACAACGTAGCACTAGTTCGAGGTAAAACTCACTCACTCAATCACTTGTTGGTCAAGTTTATGAAAACTAGGGAATTTTCCCCTCCGCTGAAATGTAAGTGTTAATGAAAAATTCGAAACGATATGTGTCTGGAGAAATGAAAGCGTATCATTTGATAACTTGAAAATATGTTTTTTATTTTATTTGTATATTCTCATAATTTTTACACCGATGTGTTTCGATTCATTTGAATGCGGTTTTAGAATCTCGAATGTTACGAATTAACTGAGCGCGAAGTGAAATATTTGATATGTGATTTACGTATTATGGAGTCAACAGAAATTTCAAAATGGAAAAAATAAATAAATAAATAAATAAATAACATAAATAAATAAAATTCATGTTGCCTATATTGTAAGTTTTCATGCTTTTTTAATTACTTTTAAAGTTATATTTTTATTCTGAATTTTCATTTATTTAATTACATTTATTGTGTTGTTGAAATTAATTTGCTCTTAAAACTTCGATGACAAAACGTGCATTTTGTTACGTATTTGCTTATTTATTAAAATATTGTAGTTAAAAAGTTAATTAACTCTCTAAAATATGAAGAGTGAGGTCACATTCTAAAAGAGTGGTATATCACTCTTTGAACATGCCAAAATGGAGCCAACCTCTAAAGAGTGAAAAGCGTCTTTTTGAAAGAGTGAGATTTCTCACTCTTTATTAAGAGTGAGATCATTTGGAGCAATTTAAAGAATATGGCTGATTATTTTTCTTTAAAAAATTGCGTACACTAGACGATATCGTTTCATTTCGCCTTGCGAAGGAACTCCAGTTCAACGGGGGAAATAATGCAGTTTGGATTCGTCGAGAATCGAACCCAGGCCGTCTTCGTAGCAAGCGAGTGTCTTACCACTGAACCACTGAGCACATACACTTGTTCCATATTTTACATTATTAAATCATTCTTATACGTGATCAATCATATTTTATTTTTTACTTCATTTATCAACAGTATAAAATTACAGAATTTTAATGAATATTTTAAAATTATAATTATTTTGAAATTGCTAAAATTAGAATTATTTTAAAAGAAAATGTGTACTTGAAAACAAATTTCCTAAGTTACTCAAGTGTACACATTTAAAAATAAATAAATAAATAAGGAAATAAATTTTCGCATACAAATCTATAGAGTTTCCTGAAAAGCTCTTCCGTTCAGTAGTATAAAACTCCCTGTTGATTTTAAATATTAGTAAAGAATTATACCCATTTCTTTTAATATTTCACATATGTTAGCTGTCAATGAATATTATAAAATATGAGTAATTATAGATTTTAAGGCGTTGTGCATTAAATATTTGCACTGATATTTTCTCTTATACTTTATATATTTCTGAATAAAACTATTTACTTTCCAATACGAGTTTCGATATGTTTCTTGAGATTTTCGATTCTTCACTAGTATTGCTTCGATTTTGTCAATCGCACAAAAAAAAAAAAAAAAAAAAAAAAAAAAAAATACCGAATTATCTTTTAACATAATTATTTTCCATTTTTTTATTCATCAGAAATTTAGTTATAAGGAATAAGTCTAGGAATAAGTTCTGTTAAACAAATGGATGCATCAGATCGTTCAGAAATTGTCCATTTTTCATTCGAATTTTTATTAACAGATGGCGGCAGCTATTTCTCACTCCACAAAAGTTTGATCTTGCAATACATGATGACCTCACTTTTTGTGGCAAAGTGACTATACGTCACCCTTTCACAAAAAGTGAGAAATGTCACATTTTCAAGAGTGATAATAGTGTTTTCTCACCTTTATTGGTGTCAAAATAGGTGTCACTTTTTTAAGGAGAGAGATTCTAACTCCAGAAATTTTAGAGAGAACCATCGCCATTTTATGAAATTTCTTCGATAATTTTATTTAACTACGTTAAATAGTCGTCTGCATTAATATTTCTTTCATTTCGAACGTAAACAAACGTTTTGTAAGGTTGCAATAAGATAAATTCATTTCCTTGGTTCGTTGGCGTACGGATAATATCGCCAAAATGTAAACAAACACCAGTGAACCTCTGTTCTACAGATCTGCCGCGGATTTTTGTTGGAGAATACCGATTTTTGTATGATCGAGCGATTACCACTGATCCGAGGTTTAATCCGAGTGTTAAGAAATTGGTGAATAAGGCCCTTAGAGGTATTTACTTAAATTCTGTAAGTCAATCATTTCTACTTCCCTTTTGAAAATTTTAAGGTGTGTAAAATATTATAAAATATTTTTTTCTGTAAAAATATTCGTTGGCGTTTGGGACTTAACTTATGTGTTAGAAATACATTATGTCCCCCCCCCCTTTTTTTTTTTTTTTTTTTTTTTTTTTTACTCATATATCTTTATAGAACCACTACATTTAAGGTTAATGATTAAAGCAAAGAATTAAGTTAATAAATTAAGATATCTGTTATTATTTTTTAAATAAATTAACTGGATGAAATGTTACAGAGACTAACATTAATTCAAGCTATTAATGATTAAATAAGCTGGATGTAAATGAGCTTTGCCAACAGCTTAACAATCAACTTTTGAAAATCTTAAAAGGGCCTGATCTAAATAAAATGAAGTTGTTCAACTTCTCAAAAGCCGTGTACCATCGCGTTGTGTAAATAATAATAATAATAATAATAATAATAATAATAATAAATAAATCCATAAACCTTTAGGAATGACTTTCGAACATATGAATGAAATTGAGCATCATATATATATTTGCATCCACACAAATAGCAGTTTTCCCTCCTCCCCCCTGTTGTTTACTCCATTTCAACATCACTGCAATCATATTTCACTTTAGACAAACTCTGTGTTACATATAATTCTGGTTACCTATGTACTTTAATTAATTAAAGTCTAAAATTTATCATTATTAAAACTTATTCAAATATTACACAATCATAATGTAAGAACTTTTTAAAATTCAGTTTCACTTCAGAGAAATAATTACCAAACAATCATAGACGCAGAATTTATTAAAATTTAACCGCCAAGAAAACTCATTGAATAAATTCAGCTTTTAACTCAAAATCAGAATTTGAAGTAGATTATGCCATTATATTTACTTTACAATTAAAAGTTGCATGTTAAAATTTCTATTTTTATTAAATGTTTCAGAAAAATCCAATCACAATGCCCTTTTATAGTACTACCATGCAATTTTTAGTAAAAGAAAATCAATCTTTTCTCTTTTAAATAGTTTGAATGAAAATTAAATAAATAACTTTTATCAAAGCAATCCCTTTTGAACTGAGCTTTAATGAAATTTAATCAATAAAATTTCCATTAAAAAATTTAAATTTAAATCCATACTAATCTTGTAAATGTTTTAGTGTTTTATCTTTATTATTTCATTTGTTATTTCATTTCTTTACTTTATACCACTACATTTCCCCTTAAAATAATCTTTTAAGATCAATTTAAACATAATTAAAAGATAATTATGGTTAAAATGAATTATGGTAAGATGATATTTAAATAAACATTTATATGAGTAATACTTATTTTCAGGGAATTAAATATGTTAAATGAAGTTTAATTCTTAAAATTATTAGTATACGACAGGACTATTTCTTTCAATCTGGCATTTTATGTTGTTACCATTTTGTAGTATTCCACTTCCAATATACCAGGATGCTTGCCAATATCCAATTTTACCATTTAATTTCTTAAACTATCTTAAAATATTTAGAAATTGTATTGATAAACTCATAAGCCTTGAAAATTCATTTTAAGTAGTTTGGAGTATAAGGTTGATTTTTTTTATGCCAACTATATGTGAAGAATGCCAGAGCCAGAAATTGAACCCAGGACCTCCACATAACTCGCGGATGCTCTTCCGCTGAGCCCCCCTGGCGGATAACTAGCTCGACATTTCTCATATAATAACCGTTACGTCTACGTTTGCAGATATGGTGACTTTTCAACGTTTATTATGTGTGAAATGTCGCGCATATTATCAGCCAGGGTGGCTCAGCGGAAGAGCATCCGCATGTTAAGTGGAGGGCCCGGATTCGATTCTCGACTCTGGCATTTTTCTGGCATAAATAAACGAATAAGTAAAACTTTATACATGAATACATAAGTGAGGGCATAAAAACTTGTTTAATTTGTGGAAATAGTTCTCTTTCAAATAGAGTGAATTGAGTCATAGTTAACAGTAAGTCTTTATTAATAAAAATTAAGTGTTTGCATGTATGCATGTGTTTTCCAGCAAAGTCTGTCCTATAGGGAGATCTGAAAAAGTCTGTTAGAGAGAATTAACAGAATGAATTGCTATTTTTAATGTTTATACTTAACTCATTTCACACTTTTTTGTGTGTGTGTGTGTGCTAGTCATGATGTAGATGTAATTACAAAATATCGATCCAATTCTGAAATTTGTACCTAGTATGATAAAATGACTTTTTGACGATTATGAAAAATTTTTATAAGAATGATCTCTCTTTCTCTTTCTCTCTTTTTTTGTGTGTGACAGTAGAAATATTTTAGAGAGTTCAAGAATCGCCAATGTAAATAATTTGTTCTGCATAACTAGAACACATGTATTTCTCTCAAAAATCACATAATCCGTTATCGTGATCACAGAGCTGCCAATTATCGGGATTTTAAATATATGCATCATAATTTTAACACTTATCTTTGAATTTTTTAATCGAAAAAATGTCTGTAATTAAATAAATCTGATATTTCTGTTCAAAATCATTGGTATTAAAAAATCTAGAGGGTTCGCGTGTCTGTGATCATTATATAAAAGATTGTAGCTCCAAGGAGTTTTTTTTTTTTATGTTACAGAGGATTGTTTTAAAGACTTTCATTGAAACTGTTTTATTTATTGTTCATAGGTGCAAGTTTCACAGTAGTCAGTTCTAGCGTTAAATTGTTTACTGTTTTGGGGATTTATAGGACATAAAATGCGCAAAACTATTTATATTTGATCATTGTATATTTTCAAATTTTGTTTGTATTATGTTTGTATTATGTTTTCTTTGTTTTGTGGGTGCATGAGCAACTCCGGTCGGCTGTTTTGCTTAGAAAATGCATTGATTGTAAAAATATTGATATTTAGCATGCATTTTTTCACTGCCTCTCTTCTTATTAGAAATGACTTGACATTCCTATACATATAATGTTGTTTATTTCTAATAAACTGATTCATAAGTATGAAATACAAAAATTAATAAATAAATAAAATAAAATAAAAATAAAGTTCGTCGCCTTTAAAAGAAAAGGACGACTCGGCGGAAGTAAAATATTAATACTTAATTGAAAATTTATTTCAAGACTACAATTTATGGCAGTGCATCAGTTTATGCTCAGTTATATTTTTATGATGTAGACACTGCTGTAAATTATAGAGTTTGCAAACAAACGAATGATACGTGCGATAGGATTTTAATGCATGAGATATCTGTCGAATTGGATCGTGTCAATCCTTTTGTGCGATCATTCAGAACGATGAGAGATCACTGCAGTACTCCCGAAAATCAAAGTAAGGAGATTTGTATGGTCATTAAAGTGAACCATAATTTAGATACTCGCCGATATAATGATGCAGTTGAAACAGATGTAGCCGTTATTTTCAGCACCGTGCACGGGGAGCCACCTTTTGAACGAAATATGGTTGCATTTTCAAAAACAAATGGAACAATACGAAATATTTCAGTTTTGAATTCATCACTGGATCCATTAGCGTATCCAATTTTATTTCCAAATGGTGATACTGGGTGGCATACTAATATGGCACATAAAGTACAAAGTACGTCCACTACGAGAGCGTCCAGAACTAAAGTGACATTGCTGCAATATGCATGTTATAGATTTGCTATTAGAGATCATTTTAGTTTCCTGCACCATGCACAGAAACTATTTTTGCAATATATTGTAGATATGTATGTGCGCATTGAGGGCACCAGATTGCATTATATAAAGCAAAATCAGGTAACTTTAAGAGCAGAAGTTTATAATAATTTAACTGATTTTTTGGAGTCAAACCCCGATGTTGGTGCTAACCAAAATATTGGTCGAAGAGTTATTTTGCCCTCTTCCTTTAATGGATCTCCAAGAAATTTGTTTCAAAACTATTTAGATGCAATGTCGATTGTTCAAGTTCATGGTAAACCTTCATTATTTATAACAATGACTTGCAACCCTAAGTGGCCTGAAATTATAACTCACATCGCAGCATTAGAGTCTCCAAATTACCGGCCTGAGATTATTGTGCGTGTATTCAATGCTAAACTAAAAGAGCTATTCAAAGCAATTACACACAAACACATCTTCGGTAAAGTGAGAGCTTTGATTTATACAATCGAATTCCAAAAAAGAGGTTTGCCTCATGCTTATATTTTGCTAACTTTAGAAGAAAATGACAAAATTGCTGGACCTATCGACATTGATAGAGTTGTTTGTGCAGAAATCCCAGATGTTCACACACAACCCAAACTGCATGAGTATGTTTTAAAACACATGATGCATGGTCCATGTGGTGTACTCAATCCAAATGCTGTTTGTATGAGAGACGGAAAGTGTTCAAAAGATTTTCCGAAGAATTTTTGTGAAGTCACACGCAAATCAATAAATGGATATCCAGTTTACAAAAGGCGGGATAATGGTGTTAGTGTTAATGTGAGAGGAAGTTCGCTTGATAATCGCTACGCTGTTCCACACAATCCGTATTTGCTTGCAAAATTTAATTGCCACATAAATGTTGAAGTTTGTACCACTGTCAGACGTGTAAAATACATATATAAATATGTGTATAAAGGTTATGAGAGTGCAGCAGTTGAAATGGGAAGTATACAAACAGAAGAAAAAAATTAATGAAGTTAATGTTAGTTCAAATTAATGAAGTTAAACAATTTTTGAATTGTCGTTATGTGGGTTCCACTGAAGCCATGTGGCGAATCTATGAAATTCCAATGCATTTTCAGTCTCATGTCATAATTCGTCTTGATATTCACTTGCCATATCGACAAAGTATCTACTTTAGACCTGGGGAAGAACGCCAAGCTGTTCAGAATAGCAGGCAAACAAAATTATTGGCTTTCTTTGATTTGAATCGTGAGGATACATCTGCTAATCAGTTAAAATATATTGAAATTCCATTGCATTATGTTTGGATTGATGGCAGCAAAAAATGAAGCGAAAACGTGATGGTGATAAAATTATCGCACGCATGTATCCAGTATCTCCAAAGAATTTAGAACTTTTCCATTTGAGAATTCTTTTATTACATGTTATTGGTCCAAAATCATTTCAAGATGTCAAATCCTACGATGGAATAGTATACAATACTTTTGTTGAAGCGTGCTATGCTCGAGGAATAGCTTCGAATGATAATGAATGGAGAGAATGTTTAAATGAAGCAAAGGAATTTCATACACCGAAAAAAATGCGTGATCTATTTGGCTTTATTTGTGCACTAAATGTGCCAGCAAATGCGTTAACACTGTGGGACGAATTCAAAATGCTTCTTGCTGAAGATTTTTTAAGAGATCACAATGAAGAAGTTTCATTCAATCATGCACTATTAGAAATTCAAGATGTTTTGTTCGCACATAATATGTCATGTGAATCTATCGGGTTACCACTTCCAACGATTTTGGCTGGTGTTCAGCAATTTGAAATGTTCGATCCTGATGATGATTTGTTTCAATTTAATGAACTCTACAAAACTGCTAACGAAGAGCAGCGAAATATTATCAGTCAAGTGATTCGTGAAGTTGTACATCATGACACTGGCTCAAATGTATTCTGCTTAACTGCTCATGCAGGATGTGGAAAAACTTTCAAGCAAACGGCCATTATTCATAAAATACATTCACTCAATCTTCATTGTATTGCCACTGCATTCAGTGGAATTGCTTCAACTCTTTTAATTGGTGGTAGAACTCTACATAATGTATTCAAGTTACCTATTCCGATTTCTGAAATTTCTACGGCTAATGTAACTCCAAATGGAAAACAAGGTCGATACATAAATTCAGCATCGCTAATTCTTATTGATGAAATTTCAATGTGTCCCATTTTAGCTTTGAAAATAATTGACAAATTACTCAGAGATTTGTGTACGATCGAAGAAGATAAAAATAAACCATTTGGAGGTAAAACAATACTTTTGTGCGGAGATTTCCGTCAAATTTTACCTGTAGTTCCACACGGAACACGTGCGACATTAATCGAAAATTGCGTTGTAAGTTGGGATTTATTTGGTTCATTCCATCACCTAACTTTAACACAAAATATGCGATCATTACCAGAAGAAGTAGAATTTATTAATTATCTAAAAAAAATTGGTAATGGTGAAGATACACAATTTCCACAGTATGGAGAAAATGTTATTGAAATTCCGCCAGATTTAGTTGGGGATGAAACAAGAATAACAGAAGACACTTTTGGAAACATAGCGGAAAATATATTATTAGATTGTACAGTAAATTCAGTTATTCTAGCTCCAACTAATGAATCATGCACTTTTATCAATAATGATGTTCTCAATCGTATATCAGGAGAAGAGAAACTGTATTATAGTTATGATAAAATAATTTGTGATGACGTCAATGAGGTTAACAATTATCCCGTAGAGTTTTTAAATTCGTTGAGTGTAAGTGGTTTACCATCTCATAAGTTAGCACTTTAAGTAAATTCAATTGTTTTACTTATCAGAAATCTCAATACCTCAGAATCCTTGGATAATGGGACAAGAATGCGTGTTAAAGCTATGCATCGAAATGCTATTGATTGCGAAGTTTTGACGGGAATAAGCCGTGGTAAACGAATTTTGATTCCACGTATAAATTTGACATATTCTGGTACTATCTTACAATTTGATTTCCAGCGAACCCAGTTGCCAATTATACTTTCATTTGCAATGACTATAAATAAATCACAAGGACAAACGTTTGAAAGGGTTGGTATTTTATTGAAAGAACCAGTTTTTACACACGGTCAATTTTATGTTGCAGCAAGTCGGGTCCGTTCTTTCAATAGCTTAAAATTTTATATTTCAGAACACAGTGGGCAAGGTCACTTAGCTAATGACGAAAGAGTGTTTACAAAGAACATTGTTTACAGAGAAATTTTAAATTTCTAAATTTATTTATTTAGTGCTAACTTAAAAGAATTCTGAGATTTTAATAAATTTGTGGTCGAATTTCGGCCACTGGGCGATACTAGTTAAAATTAAATGGCCAATTTATCAGTAATTAGAAGGTTTTTATTTTAACATTTTAATTAATTAAAAGAAAACTAAAACAAAATTCGAAAATCGGGCTTCGAGGTGCATCAGGAGAGGTCATTACGAACCACCATGCAAATTTTTGTAGCTCAGCCATCAGCCGGTTTCTTAAAAAGCTCTGGAAACCATACACAATGACACACACACAAACATCTTATTTTATTATATGTATTGAAGAATTCAGCAACCAAGGAAATTATCTCACCATAGATTTACACTGAAATGAAATGCATAAATACTAAAAGTAAAAAATATAATGATGTGTGGTTGCCTTCCAGCATAACCTGCTTAAAAGTAATTTATCCGACAATGAATTTATGCAACAGTGAAATTACTAGCATTGGATTTACTTTCAAGTGAAACATATGAATACAGAAAGTTAAAAATATAAACATTTATGGGTTCTACCAAATATATATATATATATATAAACCCTAAAATTAATTAATTTACCCACGAATGAATGTATCCAACAATAAAATTATCGAACAAAGGATTTACATTTAAATGAAATACGTGAATGTTAAGAGTTCAAAATATAACAGTTTATGACTTTCTCCAAACGAGCCAAGCCAGCCAAATATTATTTATGAAAAAAAAAAAAAAAAAAAAAAAAAAAAAAACTACTACTACTACTAATAATAATAATAATAAAAATAAATAAGTAAGTAAAATAAAATAAAATAAAATAAAATAAATAAATAAATAAATAATAATAATTCAAAGATGAAATTATCTACCAGTGGATTTAGTTTGAAATGCACCACATGAATAAAAGTAAAAAATATAAAGATTCATGAGCTCTTCTAAAAATAGCCATCATAAAATCAATTTATCCAAAAATGAACATAGCAAAAAAGTAAATTTGCTAATAATGGATTTACTTTAAAATAAAACAGAATAATACTAAGGTTAAAAAATACAAAAATCCTTCATACAAAGAAAGCCTGAAATTAATTTATTCAACAATGAATTTAGCCAACCATGAAATTACTTGACAATGGATTTACATTGAAATATACACATGAATTCTAAAAGTAAAAAAATATGACACTTTATGAGTTTCACTAAACGTAGCCAGCCTAAAATAAATTTGTCTAACAATGAAATTATCTAACAAAAAAGAATTTACGTTCAAATAAAAAACATTAATATTAATTTTTTTTAGAATATAGAGAGTTACTGGTTCTTGCAAACATACCCAGGCTAAAATTATTTTTTCTAATATTGAATTTAGTCATAATTCAAATTACCTAACAATAGATTTAATTTCAAATGTAAGACATAAATGATGAAAATTACAAATAAAACGATTCAGGGGCTGTTTCAAAGTGTAAAATTTATATTTCCAACAATGTATTTAACCAACAATAGTATTACCTAAGAATGAATTTACTTTGAAATGAAATAAGTAAGAGCAAAAAGTTAAAAATATAAATATATAAAGATATATGGATTCTTTCTAGATATGATTAAAGGTATATGGATAAAATATAAAGATATATGACTAGCCAAAAATAAATAAACTTTATTAAACAATGAATTTATCCGATATTTAAATTATTTAACATTAGACTTACTTTCAAAGGAAACACATGGATTCTAAGTATTAGAGATATAAATTTTTAAATATTGATTTCTTTAGGGAAATTTATATTGTAGAGAAAGAAAAATCATACATCACGGCTATAAAAATCTTTTTAGCATTATGGAATACATTTATTCGATATTTAAATTATCTAATAATAGATGTAATTTCAAATGAAACACATACATTCTAAATATTAGAGATAAAAATTTTTAAATATTGATTTTATTAGACAGATTTGTATTGTAGAAAAAAAGAAGGAAAAAAAAAAAAAGTGATACATCACGGTTATAAAAACCTTTCTAGCGTTATAGAATATATTTAAATTATCTAACATAGATTTATATACTTTCAAATGAAACACATGAATTCTAGATATTAAAGAAAAAAAAATTAATTAGATTTTATTAGGCAAATTTGTATTGTAAAAAAAAGAAAGACAGAAAGAAAGAAAAATTATGTATCACATGTGTATATATATATATATATTTTAAGAATTATGGAATACATTTATTCGATATTTAAATTATCTAACAAGAGATTTACTTTCAAATGAGATACGTGAATTCTAAATATTAAATATATAAAGGTTTAAATATTGAATTTACAGTAGAGTACCGGTTATCTGACCCCCGATTAACCGAGTTCTCCGGGTTAACCGAGTTAGTCCCGAGGCATGGCTTTTGACAAATGGCATAGATAATTTTGAATATTTTTTTATATACATCATTGTATATCAAAATATTATTTTATAATTTATATCTGTATGTATCGTATTGTATTTTACCTGACTACATTTAAATATGTAAGATATGTATTATTTTACTTTACTGACTACGTTTTCATCCATTTTAAACTTTACCATATGTTTCCCATAGGCGTGAACTTGTATGGTTTTTAATACCAGTATTTCATTGCAAACAATGTATCGCGTTTAATCGCAGAAAACTGCAAAAAAGCTTATCAAAAATTTTGATTAAAAATTTCCGGTAGAGAAAAAAACGTACAAGTTGACAGCTGTGGTTTCTCCTCCGATTTGTGACAGAGTCCGTGTTATCCGAGTTTTCCATTATCCGAGGTATTCTTGTTTCACATTACCTTGGATAAACTCTATTGTATTATTAAATTTGTATTGCAGGAAAAAAAAAAAAAAAAAAAAAAAAAAAGGTCATACATCGCGAATACAAAATTTTTCTAACATTCCAGAATACGGTTAAAATAAAAGTAAGATTTCAGTCAGAATATTTGTTAGAATGTTGCTTTAAAAAAAAAAAAAAAAAAAAAAAAAAAAAAAGGAACAATTTTGCAACGTGATTGATGTTGTGTTAAACGTTAAAAAGAAAAAAAAAGTACTAGGATGCATTGTCATAAACACCTTTCATTCTTTCTTTTTCATTTAATAATGAACAATTGAACTTATTTTTTTCTTTTTCTTTGTAGTGATTTTCTATCATATTGTAAAAAATGTAGAACTTTTCTCTTAAGTGCTTGGAACAGGAAGATAAAAAAAAAAAAAAAAAAAAAAAAAAAAACGATTAATCAGAATTCTTAAACGCAAAGGAGCTACAGTTTTAAACAAATAATCAACACTTTTCAATATTTTATGAATAAACAAATTACTTAAACGATGGTATGTAGAAATATTTATAACATCAAGACTTATAACTGAAAAACTGTTAGTTATACTTCTTTTGATGTATTTACAGCTATAAAAATGTAAAAGATCTGGAATGACTTCAGTCGATTTTCTGAACATTAAGTAATTAACAGTTGTATAAATAAAGTAAGAGAAATCTTAAAACACGCAAAAGAGAAAATTGTAATAGATGTATGAGTACTTTTCTTCATATAGTATGTTGTTTAGATTAACGCTATAGCGCTTCAAATAATTTGAGCCCATAGATCATAATGGTTTAATTTTCGTTGTGTCCCTGTAAAGGTGTAAAAGTCTATAAGTGACTCATCAAAATCTACAAAGTTCGTACGATGATTACATGTAACACATGCATATGAATTTTCAGATCAATCAGATGAGGCATTTAGACTCTATTGCATTTTTAATAATTTGAGCCCATAAGCCACAATGTTAAAGTTTTTTTTTTTTTTTTTTTTTTTTTTGTGTGTGTGTGTGTGTGTGTGTCCTTGAAAAAAAAAAAAAAAAAAAAAAAAACCGTAGGAATTAGATTCACCAAAATCTATATGGTGTCTCCGACTGTGACCTATAACATGTGTATGAATTTTCAGTTCATTCAAATAAGGAGTTTAGACGCAATCGCGCTTTAAATATTTGAGCCCATAGGGCATAATGATAAGGTTTTTTTTTTTTTTTTTTTTTTTTTTTTTTGTGTGTGTGTGTGTGTGTGTGTGTGTAAAAAAACTATAAGTACTAGATTCACCAAGAGCTATACAGCTCGAACAACGACGACTTTAACCACGTATATATATTTTTAGCTCATTCTGATAAGGCATTTAGACGCTATCGCAATTCGAATAATTTCAGCCCGTAGGCCATAATGACAAAGAATTTTTCGTTGTATCGGTTTCATCCCAAAATCCGGTACCCCTTGCCAAGTTGGCGATAACGCCCACGGGCGCCTACCACGATAACGCCTACTACGCCTACAAGCTGGCGGGGATCAGCAAAAGTCGCCAAAAAGTGCCAAAGGGTACCGGATTTTGGGATTCTACCCGTTGTATCCCTGTAAAAGAACTATACGTTCTAGATTCACCAAAACTTACGCATTTCGTGCAATAATAACGTATAGCACGTGTGTAAATTTCCAACTCAATTGAAAAAAGCGTTTCGACGCTATTGCAGTTAAAATACTTTTGGCCCATATAGACCATAATCATAAAAAAAAAATATTGTTTGTGTCCCTTTAAAAAAAAATATATAAATGATCCCCCAAAATTTATACAGTTTGTGTGACGGTGACTCATAACATGTGTATAAATTTTCATCTCAAACGAATAAGGTGTTTAGACACTATTGCACTTTACAAAATTTGGGCCCATAGACCATAATGATAAAGAATTTTTCTTTGTGTACCTATAAAAAAACTATAAGTGCTAAATTCATCAAAATCAATAGGGTTCGTGCTATGGAGACCTATAACATATGTACCAAATTTCAGATCATAAAAAGCATTTAGACGCTATCGTGTTAGCTCACATATTTGCAGACATACATACACACACACATACGCACATACATACACACATACATCATCCTAAAAATAGTAAATAGGAATTCAGGAAACCTCAAAACGTTAAGAAACACCAAAATCTCAAATTCGGATTTTTAACATGATTACAATACTTTCCTCTCTATAGTATTCGGAAAGCAAAAATTTATATGGTCTATGTTTATTTCAGCCAAAAATGCATATATTTGCAAATACATCAAAATTACACACATTGTTCATTCATATAGCAAATCATATAGCATTCGGTTGAATTTAAATCACAAATCTAAGCTTATTATAAATATAAAAAAGAACTTAAATTAACATGCTGAGCGCCCCGCGAATTCTTAATAAAATCCATTAAAATTCCTTAATGATATTATCCTGTAATAAATAAAAATTAAGTAAATTTTAAATAAATTTTAAATAATTACTTAAAACAACGTATTGTTTTTAGTTTTATATCCTATTTTACACTGTCAATCACCGGTGGTTGACGCGGCTTTATATCATATTTGAAACTGTCAGCCACCGATGGCTGACATGGCACTTAACGTGTTAACAACATATTCGACATTTTAATTTTTAAAAAATATATAGGGGAGAAGGGGGTACATTGGGACACGGGGCACATTGGGACAAAGGCTTTTATCCCTTTATAATAAGGGATAATATTTAATAAAATAAAAAAAATTTGTAAAAAATCACACTAGATGACACTTAGTAGTACATCTTCATATTTGTGATTTCAACTCATTCATTCAAGTCTGCTGCCTGTGAACAAGGTTAATTTATTTTATCATATGAATAGTAATTTTTTTCAAGTAAATTAATGTTGATTTTTTAGGTAATAGGAAATAATTATTTTAATTTTTAAAAGTACTATGTGTTTTTATAAACATTAAGCTTTCATTTTCACTATAGATCATTAGCCCATGTGCTCTAGAAAATTAGACCTAAACATTTGTTTTGAAAATGACCTGATGGGGTACATTGGGACGCCAATCCATGGGGCACATTGGGACTGCTCCAATGGTCCATTCATTTCTAACACCAATATATTTTTATTTATTTACTTATTTTTTGCACATATAAGCTAACTGTATTCATTTTTTTCTAGGTATTCTTTAAATAAATAGAAAATTATTAGAAATTATAAGCCAAAAGCTGAAAGAACTAAAATTTCAGAAGAAAATATAGAAAAGGCAATAAATGAAATAATCAAAGATAAACTTTCTGTCAGGGAAGTTGCAATTAAATAGTATATACCAAAATCTACATTATTTAATAGTTTGAAAAAAGTGAGAGAAAATAAGATTGAGTGTGTACTACAAATATAAATTATAAGTTTCAATCCAAATATACATCTCAACAAATATTCACAGCTGAACAAGAACTCTTGTTGAAAGATTATTTAATATCATGTTCTCAACTTAACTATGCCATCAACACGATCCTACATAACATTAAAGTTTTGTGTAGACTTGCAGGGTTTTGATGTGCGTTAAGATATGAATATGGAGTAATGCTTCATAACAATTTCATTTTTTCATAATTACCTACTTCATTATCATTTGTTATTGTATCAAATTCATTGTTTTGAAAGCCTTTCATTTACTTTAGCAAAATATTTTGCAATATTGTAATTAGATAAATAAAGAGATGGTTGTCCCAAAGTGCCCCATCATTAAATCAGTGTTGTCCCAATCTGCCCCTGCACGGGGAACATTGGGACACTTTTGCATAAGATATGTTTTAATAATTTCTGTTTGTAAAACACATTAAACAATGCTCATTACACATTTAAAAGGTGACCAATAACACAAATATTTAAATAAAAATGCACAAAAGCATTAAAACTTTTATAAATTGGAAAATAATATGCTTTTATAAAAAGTGTCCCAATGTCCCCCCTCTTCCCCTATGACGTTGAATATACAAAATCTTTTGAAGTTTTCAATATATTTTATCATATTATATGTGAAAACATTTAGAACTTTTAACAGCCCAGTGCATCGAATATTGATTTTTGTCTGTATGAATGTAAAGGAAATATTTTATTTTATCAAAATTGGCGGAATCTTACGATATATTAATAACCGAAAATTTTTGCTAGCATGTTTACTGTATTAGTGTATGAAATTAAATAATACTCTTATTTTAAAATGATTCCTTTTTAAAACTCTGGTTAATACTAAACATATATTAAAAATATTGAAAAAATAAATCATTTTAACAGGATTTTGGACCCGCCCACAAACCCCAAAAAACGGGCCGGTTTTTTTTTTGGGTTTACCCACTTAAAAAACCCCAATAAAACCCACTCTCAGGTGGGTTTTATTGGGTTTTTTAAATCTAATAAATTTTTCCCTCTTAAAAAGAATATATATTTATTTATTATATTCTAACTGACATTATTATATACTAATTTGTTATTATGTAATTATTTTTTCATCTTCAGTTTAAGAAAAATCCCTTTCCCTGCAACCAATAATACCTTAAAAAAAGCTATTCTAATTCAATCTGCAATATCTCTTTCAAATAAACTGTTTTAAAAAAAGAAAGAGAATAATTAATCAAAGTTGAAAGTTTTGCAAATTTTGTATTTGTAAATCATGATACATATAAATAATAATGATAATTTGCTGAAAATTCTAAGAATTCAACAACAAATATTATTTATAACTAACGAATATAATATATTGAACTTACAAGGTTCGATATTGACAAAAAAATGGGTTTCTTTGCTGCCCCTCACAATATTCAAAGTCGTAAAAACAGCCTTTTTAAAAAGAATTAGTTTTATCAAAATGATCTTTTTACGTGTTTCCACAATTATTTTTAATATTTTACCTATGCCTATTTTACCTATGCGTAGTTCATTGAAACACTATTAATTTGATAATAAACATCTGTATAGAACGACTTATAAAATGGAAGGTGTTACATGATATCGTTCCCCCACTCCCACCCCCACCCTCGAGTATATTATGTCTTTTGTAAAAATAAGTAAAAATTTCACACAAATATTTTATTTTTCACAAAAATGGGCCCCAAAATCCTGGATTAATCTCTGATATGAAAGTATAGAATATAGGCAGTGATATATATTTCTTTGTTAAATAAGTTTTCAAATATGAATAAAATATGTCAGTATCAATATTATAACAAAATTTTAAAAATAGAATTATTTTGCGTACTTTTCAACTTTACCCATACAAATACATATTTCAATGAAAATCGTACATGGAAGATGGAAGGGTTAAAATATTTTGCTTTTGTTACTAGTTTTAATTAAAAAAAAATAATGAAAATTAAATTAAAAATTTTGAAATATACTGAATAGAATGAAATAAGAGTTCATTTCACTTTTACTGTTCAGTTTAAACCAAACCAAACATTAAGAATGTTTGGTTAATTTAATTTTTAGTTAATTATAATTAATTACTATTTTTTTATTAATAAATTTTCTTTTAGTCTAAAACTGTGCTCTTTTGAAGTAAAATTTAAATTAAAAACCCGATTGTGTTATTTTGTGCTTAATATAAAAACCCCAATAAATCCCCCCCCCCAAAAAAAAGCCCATTAAAACCCAATTAAACCCAAAAACCACCCGGGATGGGCTTTTTTTTTTTAAAAAAAAACCGGGTTTTTTAAAACCCTGCATTTTAAAGTGTGAAGCAAACAAATAATGAACAAATATATTTGAGCAATGATTTTGACGATGCGTTTTTGTTCCGATATAAATGTTTTTGTTATAGTGCCAAAAAGAGTATCATTATAATTTACTTTTTTATTTATTTATCAATATACTACTGCCAAGCTAAGCTTTAGTAAACAACATTTTATTTACGTAGTGCCAATTTTATCTTTTTCAAACATTATTGATTTAGTAATATTATAATGGTTAACATATAAAGATTTTTTTTTTACTTCATATTTTCTTTTCATTATATTGTTCCCCTTTAAATAATATATGTACTGTCTGTGGAGAATTTATTCAATAGGTAGCTTCTTTTATACCATAAAGCTTTTCTTGGTTGTATTAAAATTATTGGCCAGCAAAATAGTAAATAAGTCATTTGTTATGAAGACGTATTCAATATAGAGAAGAATACTATATATATATATATATAAATTTATAGGTAGTTGATGTATAGAAAATCATTCATATGAAGAAGTGAAGCATCATTGTTAAAGTCCATTGATACAGGCGCACAAAAAATAAAATATCTTTGAATCATAGGATTCCAAAGATAAAAGTTACTTAAACTATAAAATGTATCATAATTGCATTGGAAATGTTTACAATGAAATCCTAATTGACACTGTGAAAAAAACGTAAAACAAGCAAGTAAAACACCTATTTCACAACCAGCATCAAACTATAAAAAATAAACAGATATTATCAAAATATTTTGAATTATTCGTACGCTTACATACTGAACAATATTTTCGTGCCACAGGATACGAACATTCTAAAAGATAAATTAATATTTCTACTCTATCAATATACACTACGCTGCAAAACACATATTTATATAAAGATTCTCATGTTCGGACATAATTTAACCTTTCTATTGCTATTGTGAACAAATCAAGTTCATGCAGCCTGGCGTACTGCATTGCGACCTTTATTTCAGTGGGAGGATAATTAATCACATATTTGATTCAAAACAATATCGAGTATTTTCAATATAGCTTTAGATCATCGAAAACATCGAGAATTGATTAAACATTTCATTATATCCAATATTTGTCTACCCATATTGTATCCATCTGAGGAAAAGGCATATAGTTGAATGTGTAAAACTTAATGTTATTTAAATACGACTCAAGATTTGTATTCAAGATACTACTAACTAGTGGATCTACAGATCAAGAGCCTCAAAGTTTCTATTACTATGTCTGTATATATATATATATATATATATATATATAAGAAATTTTTTAAAAACGAATATTTGTACGATATAAAATTATATAAAATTAAAGTTTATTATAATATAACGTAAGAGTATTAGACTTCTATTCAGTTAAATGTGGTTTTCTGTTTGGTGAGAAGTTGGGGGCAAAGGATAGTTATTGGCTAATTGTTACTATCCTTTCAGAAACTTCTCTTTAACTCCTACACGGAAGGGCCTCCCTGATGAAGACTTCTATGTGTTTTGGGGTTTTATTCCATTTGTTAGTTAAATTATTCCTATATTCAAGTTTTACATTTCCTTTTGCAGCAATTTTGCGCATTGGTTTGTAAATCTCCTGTTGGTTTTTCTAATCTTCAAATTTTTATTTTTATTTCATATATATAAATACTTGTTTTAAAAGTTTCTTATATATATATATATTACAGCAACTCAGAAATATTTTATAAATACATTTGGTTATTACTTTGTAGATTCATTGGTAAGTTAAATCTTTATATATATATTAAAGATTGGCTGATAAATTAATTTCTTAAAATGATTATATATATATATATATATATATTGTTTGAATGCTGGAAATTAAATGAAAAAATTTAATATGCAAACATAAAAACATTTTTCAAAAATTATTTTATCAATTAATAGAGAAAGCAATATTCAAACATGTTTAGATTATATTGTTAAATAAATTATAATAATGTAAAATAAAGAGAAAAGGTAAGAAAAGTGCAAAACACTGTGCCGTTTTATATTTTTCATTTATATAATATCCACGCATTATTTTAAATTCCTTCCTCTAGTATTATTATTCTTCAATTAATTTCACAGAACAATACGCACACACAAAATAATAATAATAATAATAATAATAATAATAAATAAAAAAGAACGCAATTTATCTCTTGAAAATAGTGCGCAATTCGCTGCCCCAGTATGAAATGAAACAGAAACAAGCGAAAAGCATTCTGGGTAATTCCCGGGTTATTCCCTCTTATCCCCTAGTATATTGCGGGGTTGATTTCGGAGGAAAAATGACCCTGGTCAAACCCTCCTTTTACGCGGGAAGGAAGAATGTGAACAGCTTCGCGAAGATTGACGCGGGTAGGACCCGGGTAGAAACTGCTCATGTGAACGGGGCTTTTGTTAGCTATATTAATTCGTACTCTGCTATAACTCCTATTTTTTAAAAAAAATATTTATATACATTACGTTTGAAATAAATTTATGACTAAATATAAGATTTATTGTTTTATGAAGGGAAAAAGTTGGAAATGAAAGGGTTAAAATTAATTTAAAAGAGATGTTCCGTACATTTTAAAGCAGTGTATATCTACTTTGTCACTCCTAGAAAATAAGAAAATCGTAATAAGGAAAATTTTGATGCAGAACTTTTGATTAATTAAATATTCATAAAGTGTTGCATATTTAAACAATGTTTAGATCAACAGACTATTATTTTTTGCGTTCAACGTTATTGTCCATTTATATTTTAAATGTATTATTAAAAAAATCTGAACATCTATATTTTTGTCTGTATAGTTTTCATTTGTGTCAACAACATTAATTTTTTTCAAGTTACTTATATACATATAAATTACTTGTTTATTAACTCTGTTACATTGGTTGTTTTTGTTGTTTATACATTCCACTTTCATTTTTTTTATATGTATGTATATATATATATATATATATATATATATATTAGAACAAATAATTTACACAAAAATTCATCTAACAGAAAACTAATTTTTTTGTATTTAATAGTCTAATAGGATTCAGTTTAGTTCTCATTTCAAAGCAGTGAATACTAATTAGACTAACCTTGTCCTTTGGAGGATAATGGAAGATCCAAATAAGAAGAGATTTCACTCAGAATTAATTGAATGTCCATAAAATATTACGCTATTCAACGACGTCCTGATTAAGTGATTTATATTATTTCAGGCTAGAAGGTCAATATCACATAATACTCATATTATAAAGATGGAAGTCATATTATAAAAATTGAAAATAAGTAGAAAAATGTGTCACTCTCTTAATTATATTTAAATGATTGTTTAAATAGAGAAATATTGTGAAATCTCTAAAAGTCTTCAGAGAATTTTATAAAAAGTGGAAATTTACACCTGTATCAGTGAAATTCCTTTTTATGAAACGCAACTTTGTATAGCATCCTTGATATATTATTTAGACAATATGAAAAGCACATTAAAAACTCCTTCAAAACACAATGAAATATTTTGTATGGTGTTTTCAAGAAGTGTTTGGCGTGAATTAGGAATTATTATGTCATTCATCAACAGTAAAACATTTATTTATTATAAAAAGATAAAAAAAAAAAAAAAAAATCACGAATACTTCAGTTGTGATGTATAAATGCAATTTCTAAATGGAATATAAATAAAATATCTATATTTGACTATCATCTATTTAATGTCCGAGGCATTCATGTTACGATGGGCACTTTTCTATACTCTCGGAAAAAATATTAAACATGCATTTCGTCGAATCAATTAAAGTATCTGCCTACATTCGGAAACCCATTTCTTTTCTCTTTCTTCTTTCTTTTTAAAACACAGAATTTTGATTAAATATATAAATTTTTAGTTTAAATGTGTCATAAAATTGAAATAATAAATATGTTTTTCACAAATATTTCTTATTGTGAAAATAAATAAATAAACTTTTGCTTTTATGCCAGACATTGTACAATCTAGGTAACTAAAAAGTTTCAGTTTTCCCTTTTATGCACAAATATTCCCCTTTTATGTTCCCCTTCAATGCAAAATTTACCAGTTCAACGAAGTTGAAGTTTTGTGATATTCCTCATATGCACTGAAAAATATCACGTCGTGTAAAAAAAAAATTGCTGAGGTACCATTATTTTGTGTACAAACAACAGTAAAATCAGAAAAGTTTTACATTGATCTTTACTTTTAACTTAAAGCATAGGACTAGTACGTAAAACAATATATGAAATTTTCAACTAAAAAAGAAAAAAATATAGTTATATGAGATTTCTTATGTGCAAAAGTAATTGAAAAGTTTTTTTTTTCAAAAAACGCAAATGAAAGGTTTTATTTTGTATAATATATTGTTCTATATACATTTTATAATTTGAAAATTCACCACAATTATTTTCAACAAACTAATTTTGCCAGTAAATTTCCTTTATAAATGTCTTTGGCTGGCTTTCCTATATTCTTTAGAATTTCTAATTCTCGTTCTGAAAATGCCATTTACGCTTTAATTAAGTAGTTATGACACCAGCTATAATTATCATGCAAAGAAAAGTAACAGTATTTTGGAAATGAAAAACACAGAAAACAAAAACAGCATTTTTTTTTTTTCTCTCGGAAAAATAGCTGCGTTTTATCGACAATGTAAGCATAACTTAAAAGCAGCTTGCTTTCTATCTTCCTCCATTTAAAAAGCAGTTAATCACGTGTAGGAACTAATTTTTACGGAAATAGCAATCTGTCAGATCAATTCCTATGCTCGAAAAATCTATAATCGTTGATTTTGACCAAAGGTTATCAACATTGTTTTTGAAAATATAATAACTTCGATTTTAAAATCGTAATTAAATTCACTAAACTTTTACAAACTCGAACGAAAATGTTATTAACCAATCTATCTTATATATTACTTTAATTTCTGAGAAATAGAAAATGGCAGCGAAATTTATGTCATATTTAAAATAAATTAATATTTTCATTTAAATTTCTCAAATTGACAAATTTTCAATGGCTTTATCAAACAAACTGAATTTTAACTAATTTAGTGTAAATGTATTTTTGATCTGATGCGACTTTATATGACTTATTTGTACGATTGTTTAACTCTGCATATTTTTTTTTATATCTTAATTTTTTAAATAACAAAACTTGAATGTTTGGTAATAAAATCTAATTTTTTAAAACTTTTTATTAACAAAATTTTTGTGCACAGTTATATATTATAGAAGTATCAAATACAAAATCTGTAGAATCTACGATTAATCGATTTTCAGTAATGCGATACTACTCATTTTCCGCGATCTCAGAACTAACTCTACCTCGTAAGAAAATATTAGTTTTGCCTTCATAAAAGTGATACTCATTTCCATAATTATGTCAAAAAATACTTGATTTTTACTAACACTCGTGCTGAAAATATATATAAAAAAAGAATAATAAATGTTTTCTGTGTTTATCGCATCTAACATTTGGTCTACAACGCCAAGGGACTTGAATCTAACAAAGCAAAGCAATCTGACATCTAATATATATATATATATATATTGAAAACCTTTTCAAACATTGAAGAGATGAAAACAAGAAACATTGAAAAAAAATAAAACAGAAAAATTCAAAAAGAGATTGCGACTATCAAACATCCAGAAATTGAAACATGCAAATTCATTACGTTTTCAAGGGTGTAGAATGAATGTTGCATGTAAAGTAGGTGTTATTTCTGTCTTGTTGTATGCAAATTGCTAAATATTTACAACAAGCTACACCCTATAACACCACCAAAAAAGAGAAAATTAAAACTGAAAAGATATGTGAAAACCATATGAAAATCAAACATTTTGATCCATGCAGCATAATCAATATTATTAATGGAAAATACTAATAAAAATAGTTAAATGAAATACTAGCAATAATTAATAAAACTAAAGTATAACATACATTACACATGAAAATCTTGTATAAGTAGTTTGCACCCTTGCACGTAAAACCAGAACACGAGACATACATGTGGCTGTATACAGTTAGATTCACAGTTAATTTTGGAATCGAATTAAATAACTGAACGATTAATTTATTTCTGAATTTGTATTAATCAACTGAACGATAAAGTTGAGTGAACTGTTTGATTTTAATAATTAACCTAAAAGTGATAATTTAAAATTAAATTTTGATTAAAATTGAGATTAACTTAATTTACGATAATGCATAAACTTCAAAGTGTCATTTTATGGAAACATAGAAATCAGTAAATAGAGTAAGTAACGCCATCTTGTGTAGTTTAGAAAAAGTAATAACCCTATTTTTTTTTTTTTTTTTTTTTTTTTTTATAATTTATAATGTGTGTGTGCTGAATAAAATCTAATCAAATGCTATCATGTAAAATTCAATTTAGAGTTAATTTAAGAGCACAATGCAATATGTAGTGAAAATTGGGGTTAATTTATTAATTATTATTATTATTTTTTTTTTATGTAGATTTGTTATATGTTTCTTTGGACAAATTAACTAAGTTGAAAATCGAAAATCAATAATATAATAGTAAAGGAACACAAAGCAATATGTAATTAATATTGAGGTTAATTTACTAAATAATTATTTAAAATTGAGGTTAATTATAATTTTTTTTTTTTAAATGTACATATGATAAATGTATCTTTGGACAAATTAAGTTAGTAGAGAGTCAGTAATTTAATAGTAAAGTTTATAGATTTACAGTTTTTTTTGTTTTAATTATTATTTTAAATCTATAAAGCAAACACACATATAAATACGCGAGAATCACAAACCCTCCCAACCATCCAGCCTAACAACACCACCCATCCTCCTTAATCAAGCATCTGCCCACCCATCCTCCACATTTTTTATTGCCTTTTATTTTTTATATAATTTTTTTGATAAAAATGCAAAAATGCACTTTGGTTTATATATATATATATATTTATATTATGAAAGAGATGAAATGTCTTCGCGGAATAATTTAAAAAATAGTGGAAAACTGTAACTATTATAATAATAATAATAAAAAAATGGGTATTATTTATTATTTGTAACTCTATGATCACACCAAAAGGAAAATTTATATTTACTTTTGTAGAAATATGTATATATATATATATATATATATATATACATAAATAACTACATAAATAAAGTTTTGAATGAAACTCTTTTTAAACTTTTCAATAAAGTCCAAACTGGAAAGAAGATGAAGAAGAAGAAGAAAAAAAAAAAAAAAAAAAAAAAAAAAAAAACATTTAAAATAAGCTACTCTGTTGAAAAAAATAATGTGGGAATTTCTACATTACGTTTTACGGAATACCTTCAACTACTTTATAAAATAGTATAGTTTCGTAACTGAAGTCACGTTTCCAGTACTTTTGGAAATACAAGGATATTTCGTAAAAATTCCCGGTGTTCCTTAAGCCATATTATTCAAACCAGTACAATGTTCATAGCTTTCATCCCCAGGTTTGTATATAAATGATGCTGTGTTTACAATGCCGAATGAATACGAATGGTAATTTTCAGGAATGTAATCAAGAAGTGATCTGATTTTATTACATTTTCCTGAAATTTAAAAAGAGAAATCATTTTATACATCAAATAAATTTTTAATTTATAATGAAGAATATTTATGAGAAATACACATTCTGAAAACAAAAATACGTATGACGCGATATCTTTAATAACTATTAAACATAATAGAGTGGAAATAAATTATAAATAAACATAATATAGGGGAAATAAATTATAAAATATTTTAATTTATACTATTTTTTGCAAATATTTGCACAGAATGCATTGTTTCAATGAAAAATTAACTTATTAAAAACGACGGAAGTTTTTCTGGAAGGAAGGAGAAAACACAATGCCATCAAAATAAATAAACTAATCAAACAATAAAAATAAATAAATAAATAAAACTCGGTTATAGTATCGTCATCTCTTATACCAGTACAATTTGTGTACTTTAGTGTAAGAAGTTTTTATCGCGTAAAAAATTATTGGAAATTTAAAAATACATTATCATGACGCCTCTGAAGTATGCCGCAGTGCAATACTAATACTATCCGCAAACAAATCCATTAATGCCATTCCATCCATTTGTAATCATTTTTCTGAGATAAAGTCAACATCTACCAAAACATTACTTATTCTTGTTTAGGTGATGATTCAACGTTCATCTGAGGGAAGGCGGAAGAAGTTGTGCCGTAACTTTTTTCTTCATATTTGGTGATTTTTTCTCTTAGAGGTCACGAGAACAGGTCTGTGTCAAAAAGGTTGATGCTAGGTTATAAAGTCTACCGACACCTACACGTAGTATTTATTTATTTTTCATGATTGTTATTTATGTCATTGATCGAAAACTAATTATTACACGATATCCAGGCATTATTACTGATTTTAATTTTAAGTGGGTGTTTCTTGCTCTCAGTGGCATAATCTGGAAAAGAGTTTAATAATTTCATCAAGTATTCTGTGACAAGGCATGATATTAAGCGACCAGGTTGAACAGTTCAATAATGAATACATTTTGTATACATTTTACATTTACCTTTCCTGTGAAAGTTTAAAATTTGATATGATGTAAAATATAAAGTTGCGATGTCTATTTTCACGGAGGGGCAAGTTTCTAAGAACTAAACGTCATTATTCAGGATTGAAAATATTACTTTTCAGATTTTCTAGCATCTGGATAAAAATAAATACCAGTATTCTAAGTCTACGCACAAAAATGTGGTGTTTATGAAGTACTAGGATGATGTGACATGATTATTTTAACAAATGGATGCCTTCGGAAAATAAAGCTGTTTAGCTGTTTTATAAGCGTTTTTTTTTTTTTTTTTTCGTTCAGCCGATAAAAGAAAATACCGCCTTAAAATAATTGTAATAATTGTTATTGGTCAACATGTTTTGATTGACATCTGGACTGAATAAATAAATAGTAATTAATTAATTAACAACCACAAGAAAAAAATTTGAAAAATAAAATGCAAGCAACCCATATCTCAGTATCCTAACAGATAGAAATGTCTATAAAATATTAACTAGCAGGAACCCGTCGAATTCGACGATCATTTTATTGGCCGTAATGTTTCAAAAATCGTCCCTTCTCTAAATTTAGTGGAGACAGACAAAACCCGTTTCAAATTAATATATAGATTCATATAATCTTTCAATTGGCGAAAAACTGTAGATATGATAATTTTCATAACTGCCCGGAAAAATTGCATTTATTAAAACACAAATAAAAGTTACAGATCCTGAAAAAAAAAAAAAAGAGAGAGAGAAAAAAGAAAGAAAAACTCTTACACCAAAGAGCATATCTATCTACTATAAGAGGACATTACAGAAAAATCACTACCAAGATCATGCGAACAACTTTTACAACCACATGGATATTGAGCTATGGTTGCAGATAAAATTTGAAACATGACTCAATGAAAATATCTAAAATATAAAAAAAATATAGAGAGATAATCTATTTAAAATGTAGTCACTGATAAAATATTGAAAAAAAAAAAAAAAAAAAAAAAAGAAAAAATTATGACATTAAATTCTTTAGGGCATGTTTGAGAGAATGTATACTAAGAAAAAAATGTCTTATTATCTCAACAGAAATTTGGATGGAACAGCAAAATTTTCTGTTAGAAAAAGTTTCTATAGGACTTTTTTTTTATACCAATTAAAATGTTTTAACCTTCATTTAAAATCTTAACAAAAACATTTAGCTACTCGTACAAAAAATATAAACTAAAGTAAACAAAAGTTATAGTAAATTTAATCCAGAAAATTTGTTTAAATTATTTAATTATTTATACTTTTTTTCCATCGCAACTTTTTTTTTTTTTTTTGTAACGAAAAATTGGCTTAAAATACTAAAATGATCTCGATAAAATTTGTTTTGTAGTTCTAATGAAAACTTTTTTCTGTGTGAAGTAAATTTTAGTGATTTAAATTTTTACCATATACATTAAATGAAATAGTCAAAATAAAATGTTACTTAAATGAAAAAGGATGCATATATATATATATATATATATATAGGTTGTCCCATAAGTCTGCAGACTTTTTAAAAATTCATACCTATTGAATGAATTGATAGAATTGAACGCGGTTTGCGAAAAAACATTCTCGTAAAGGGGATTTTTTTTTTTTTTTTTTTTTTTTTTTTCAAAGAAAAAAATGCGGTAAAATTTTTTTTGCCGACGATACTTAGGCAAATAGTTAAATTTTTTGCACGACGTGAATGAAAAAAGTACAAATGAAAGTCCAATAAATTCCACAATTTTGGTATTAGAACAGTTTATTTCTTATTTAGCCTCCTACTTGTGCATACATGAAGCTTTAATTGCGATGCTGACTTGGTGGATAAAACGTTATTTGTGAAGATGTTTTCCCTCAAGTAAGAATCGCTGACTGACGTTGCAGTTAGCAGTGTTATAGCTCGTTTGCAAACTGTAATTTGTAGTGACGACAGGCACATATTGTTGCGAAAGTTTAAATTTTTCGTTTTTTCTACTACTCTGTTAGGCCATATCACAATATTATCTTTATCTCATGATAAAGTTCTTTATTCAAATAATAAGCGAAAAAGGCCTACCTGGGTTCGTCGTGGGAGGTGCACAGCTATTGTTTTTGGTATCCAGAAAGGTTGAGTCGCATTAATAGTACATATCCAAAAGAAGGAGAGTGAACAGTGGGTTTTTTGGATTTTAATATAACGAACATGCAGCATCAAATATCAAAATTCGTCACGGACGTTGGAACACACGTCCGTTTATTTGTTTACAATATTCATACTAGAAAGAGCATAGCAACAAGCAACAGCTGTAAAGAGAAAAAAGAAAGGTAATAATCAAAGTTCAATTTTAAGTGTCCTGACTCATGGGTCTGTTCTCCACACATAGAACAGGATTTACATGCCTGTAAACATTTGCAGGCGAATAAGTACAGTTTTTCATTAAAATGTGTGATCTGGTCACGCACAGCGCCCTCTATCGACAAACAGCTTAATTATTATTTTTTTTTTACTATAGATATATATTTTGTTTTAATGTAAACTTATTTACACATTTTAATTCATGTCTGCATCTTTCGGTATTTAGAAACATCATCATTAACCATTTATTTCGAATTAATAATTTATGCTCTGCAAAGTTTAAAAACAAGAATATTAATAAACTAATCACAGCCACTGCTAAAATGGGTTTTCCTAAAAACTTTGTATTTTCTATTTTATATCCTTAACCATGTCTCTGTCAGTACAAAAAAAAAAAAAAAAAAAAAAAAAAAAAAGCTGTGTACACTCTTGTGTATATCAACAAAAAAATTATAAAATAATAAAAGACAATAAAAAAAGGTGGCGGTTGGATGGGCAGATGTTTGATTACGGAGGTGGGGTGGTGTTGTAAGGCTGGATGGTTGGGTGGGTTTGTGAAATTAAATTAAAAAAAAAGTAGAAGGCTTGTTGCATTTACTTTGTATTATATGCAAACTTTCATTTTCCAATAAAATTTCAGATTTTTTCTTTTTGAGTTGTCAACTATGTTTAATGTTCTAATTATACTGTTAAACACAATGTGATCCATCGGTGAATTTCATTGTGGCTTCGTGGTTTCATTGTTGTTCATCTGCTTTGAAATTTTGCATTTTTAAATCCATATGGTTCCTGTTCTGGTTGTGGCAGGCTGGGGGAGTGTTACCGGCGTAAAACTAGTGTAACCCCACAGGCAAGTCACAAGTCTTGACGCCTGCCTCCTTCTTCCTATCTTGTGTTTCTTGGGTTGTTTTTTCATTAATTTTGATAAGTTTATGGTTTTAAGTTAAGATTTGTTGTTTTACTTTATTGATTCGTTTGTTTTGCAGGCTGTTAATTAATAGATCTGGTTTCTTTACATTAGTGTATTTCATCCACTGATGATTTTTTTTTTTTTTTTTATTATCTTATTGGTCATTGGTGTTTCAGTGATCTTGTATCTGTTGCTTGGCTTCTACTATGCTTAATAGATCATCTTTATTATATATATATATATATATATATATATATATATATATATATATATTCTCCCTTCACGAGAAAGATTTTTATCGCAAATCGCGTTAAATTTTATCAATTCATTCAATAGTTATGAATTTTTAAAAATGCCTCAGACTCCCTGTATATATACACAAAGACAGAGAGAGATAGAAATACCCTTAGACAAGGCAATATCAATTCCAAATGCAAATATGTTAATAAAGAAATGTTCCTAATTAAAAATTGTATATTTTGTAATTAAATAAATATTGAAGAAAGCATATTAAATAACAAAAAACGGGAGAACTATTTGAGTGAATGATAGATAAACAAATTTTTTAAACAAATACTGCTGTGAGTTATGCGCTAATAATCTTTTCCTGCAAAAAACTGTCAGGAATATATTTTAAGAATTTATTAAATAACGATAAGTCAAAATTTTACAACTTATATAGTAATTATACATATATATATGTATTGAAAAGATAGAAAGGATAAATGAAATGTGTATTTATTTAACTATCTATGCAGACTTTTAACTTTCGTCAGGATGCCCTAATTATCATGGCATACTTTTAAAACACACTGTCGACCTACATTTTTTACTGAGATGCTTAGAAATCCAAATATATATGATGATCTTCTTTTCTATAAAATTACTTTAAAAAATTATGAAATATTTATGTTTTAAAAATATGCTTTACGAGAATATGTACTTTTTAAAAGGAATATTCTATAAACTAGAAAATGATACCATCTCGTGTGATTAAAAAAAAAAAAAATAATTTTTATTGTGATGTGTATAATGGAAATTATCTAATGAATATTAGGAAATGTATATCAACAGTTGAAACATTTTTTTAAATCATTTTATTTGGCATGAAAATTTTTAGATGCAATAGTTTACTACTTATCAAATACAACACCAGTGAACATATTTAATTAAATGTAATTTATCTCATGTCTAAGGAAATAAATAAGTATAATAATGAGATGTAGAACAAAATTTTGTAATTTTAAATTCAATTATGGAATAAATAATTTTATCATTCCATCATCATGTAATAATTTATCTCATCCTTCTCAGGAACTCATCTCATTTTATTTTATGAATTAACGTAATCTATTATCAAGTAAATTTATGTCATGTCCAGGGTTTAAACTGCCATTAGTTTTTTTAGCATTTTGCTAAAAGCTACTGTATTTTGCTAAACTATGTCAGTAAGAATTTCGCTAAAAAGCTAAAACTAGATTACTTCATAAAATAACTTTATATAACTACCTCAATTTTTTATACAAATATTTGTGGACGGAAATTACAAAACCACTGAAAATATTGGGAATCATTATCTATTTAGTACATTCGGATTTAATTTCGACTTTTAATAGTTGAATTTAAATGCAAAAATATTTAAAAACATAATTAAGAATTTGCTTCATAGATATATTCTCAGTGCTAGTATTGTGTTTGTTGAAATCGAAACAATTTTGCTGATTCATTTTTCTTAAATCACAATATATGCTTGGTTAAAATCGTCAGTGAACAAAACAAACAGAAAACAAAATTGAGGGGGCACCAAGTTAAGAAAACGAATGCTAAAGAATGCTAAAATGCTAAAGAAATTCTTTGCCAGGTTAAACCCTGGTCATGTCTAAAAGATAAATTAGATTGTGATATTAAGTAAAATTTTAAAGTTTTAAATTTAAATGTGAAATAAATAATCTTATCATCACAAAATAATTTATCTTATCATTACATGAAACTTTACATGGAACAATTTATTTCATCATAAAATAAATGTATTTCATATCTAAAGATATAAAATTGTCTTATTGGGTTAATTTCTTTAGAAATCGACATATTGCAATCACTTCGTTTATCTATCTATCTATCTATCTATAATGAAAATTTTGTCATCACGATAACTCCCAAAAAATACTCCAAATTAAACCAAATTTGTACAGTGAACTGATCTTATAAACATCTTGGATGTACTCGTTCACCAAGTTGCTCCGACTTCTTATTTTCAAGAGGCAGCCACATGAATATTTCAAAACCACATTGTAAAAAGCTTATTTAAAGAAAGATTTGCTTGAATTTTGATGTAAATATAGACCACATAAGGGTCTCAATGAAGTTCATTAATGAACTTTTTCCACCATTCTTAATAAAGTGGTAGATATCTTAAGTTAAGCGGGACCACTTGAAATCAGGCTACCACTTGAAAATTTAAAACCACGATAACTTCAGAAATAATACTCCAAACCGAAGCAAATTTGGACAGTGTCTTAACTTATCTTATGAATATCTTGGATGAGTTTCTTAACCAGGTTGCTCCACCATTTTATTTTCAAGTGGAGACCACTTGAAAATTTCAAATTCAAATTGTAAAAAGTGTATTCCGAATTTATTTGAATTTTGATGCATACATATAAGTGTCTTAATCAACTTTATTAATAAACTTCATCTGCCATTTTTAACAAATTGCGGATGTTATAAACTAGGCGAGACAACTTGAAATTAGGCTACCACTTGAAAATTTATAAACATGATAACTTTTTAAATTCTAATTCAATTCGAACGAAAGATGAATAATGATCTTATCATATAATTATCTTGGATAAGTTCACTGGGCAATTTGTTCCAACATCTTGTTTCCAAGTTGCAGCCACTTGAAATCACACTGCCACTTGAAAATATGCCCTCCACGATAACTTATGAAGTACTAAACTGATTCAAATAAAAGTTGGATAGTGAACTTATGGTACAAATATCTTGGATAAGTTCACTTGGTGACTTGATCCGCAATTTTTTTCCAAGTGGCAGCCACTTGAAAATTTGTCAATATGGCAATTTTAGTAATACTGAATCAATTCGCATCAAATTTGAGTAATGCATTTATCATTCAAATATCTCTGATAAGTTCGCTGATCATGTCTGCGTGTTTGCTCGGCAACTTGCTCTACTCTATTGTTTCCAGGTGGCGGGCAATTGAAAATTTGTTATCACGGTAAATTTGAAATACTTAATAAATTCAAACCAAAGTTGAAAAATGGATCTATCACTCAAACGACTATGATTTCGGTGGGCAAGTTTATTTCTAAGTTGCGTCCACTTGAACGCTGCCACTTGAGACTTTGTTATCGCAATAAGTTTTGAAATACTGAGTTTATTCGAACCAAAGTTGGACAGTAGACTTATTTTACAAATATTGTTGTGTACTTGCGGGTTCATAAGTTTTCCGAGAATGAAAGGCGAAAATTGGAAAAGTTCAGTAGTTTATTTACAGAAAATTCCAGAAGAATATAGTCTATAAACCAGGTATCAACTTCAGTTTCACCAGTAAACGCAGCTTAAATAATAGCTGTCAACAACAAATTCACTGTGCAAACTCTATCAAAGCATTAATATAAAGCAAGGCTCATTCTATGAGGCTCAGAACTCCTTCAATAGCAATGCAAGCGTTTGGCGAAACTCAACTGCGACTGTCTGACTTGGCGCGTTCGGCCACCTTTTATACCCCTTTATCGAAACCAGAAAAATCTGGAAGTTTCACGTAACTGGTGAACCAATCACGTTATAGCGTCCATCTTTGGTATATTCGATAATAAGGATTTTCTCGCCAAAAAAGTCGCCAAATCCATTTAACTTGAAAATAAACTAGAAATGCAGAAAATTAACATTTTATTAACTTACTAAGCCTCTTTGAAAGAATTTTTACAAAAAAAAAAAAAAAAAAAAGAATTATTTTCAAATTTGCTACAATATCTTAGATTAATTAGTTCACTGAGCAATTTTCTCTGCCATTTTGGTCCAAGTGGCAGCCACTTAATTTTTCAACACGATGACTTTTGAGATTCTGAATTAATTCCAACTGTGTTTGTACCGTAGTCTTATCTCAAAAATGCATTTGATATATTTGTCAACTTGGTCCACCATCTTGTTTCCAAGCGCCGGCCACTCGAAAATTTTAAATTCACATAAAAAGTTATTTATGAACCAATTTTCTTGAAACTCCATATGTAGATAGCCTACATCAATATTCGTACTAAGTCCATTAATAATTTGTAGCCGCCATTTTGAAACAAAATGACGGCTACTTGATAAGGAAAAAGAAATCAATCTACCCTTACGAATAAACCGGAAGGACTTCTAATTAATTGTTTTTGAAATTTTCAATTGAAATGTGGAATAAATAATCTCAGCATCATACGAAATAATCTCAACATAGGTAATAATGTACCTCATTGTCAAACAGATTTTGTTTCAGGTGGAATGAAATAAATTAATCAAATAATAACATGTTGGTTAAAGTATTGAAGCTTTGATTTCAAATATGGAGTAAATAAACAGATATTTCTTTAAATATTTTTTGTCTAAGATTATAATACAAATCTTCATATACTTCATTCAATAATTATTTGCTATTCGTTACGTCTGTCAAAAGATTATTCGAGATTTGTATATTTTTCCATTCATTTCGAAGTATAGGTGCTTCTAACTTCCAACTATATTATTTAATTGGTTAGGTTAATGATTTCATTAAGAATTCTGAATTAGATAGTGAGATATAAATAGCATGAATGTTAGTGATCAAAGTAACTTCGCAGTACATATTTAGAAATAATGGAAATATTAAACTGCAAATTATCTTAGTTAAGACAAGGGAAAAACTTTTAGTGAATGTATTTTACTTACTGGATTGATTAAATCTGGTTCAAGTGTGTGTCATGCTTAAATTTGTTATTTTCATTAAATTATATATAGAGTGGATTCAGAACTAGTGTTTGAAAATCTACATGTAGGTCAGGAACACGATAATAAGCAAAAATTATATAGGAATAAATGATTTCGGTTTCAAACACAATTCACACGCGTTGGATTCGCAGAAACTCAGAGATTGAATGATGAGCCAAAAAAAAAAAAAAAAAAAAAAAAAAAAAGTCAATAAATGTGAGACATAAAATATGATAAGTTGTTACACAAAGACAAGTTTACAGAATATTTTTGTTTTAAAGAAAGATTTAAAGCAGAGGTTTGAAATTTCGGCTTGCAGCTGTAATACAACCTTTCCAACGGCTGTGTATCGATCGACGAACATTCATAAATATATATAGTAATCGGAAATATCTCCATTTGAAGCAACGATTTGTGCCAACAAATTCATTTCCGGTTCCACAGGGGTTTTGTAGACCAGGATTATCATCAAGTAACTCTAAAGAAAATTATCAAGAGAGGACATATCGCGTGAACAAGGTGGTCACGGGATGAGTCCAGCGTGTCCTATCTTCCACAACGGAAATGTAGCGTCCAGATACTTGCGTTACAGCGTATAGAATAAACAGTGTGGAAAGCGGCGAATAAAATTGTACTAAAAAAATTAAGCCATTCACCAGATGTCATTGTAATCGAAACTAGGGTCACGACAACAAAACCGAGACTCCCTATTGGTTAATTATATGCTTAGATCACGTGATTAAACTGACGAAACTGGGAAAAGCCAATCAGGTCTTCGATTTGAGCAATAGCTTCGATCACAGCGACATCTGGGTAAGCTTAATTTTTGTAGCATCATTTTAACATCACGGTTATAGGCGATTGCCACACTGTTTATTCTAAACGCTGTACTTGCGTGCAGTGTTGGAAAAAGGCATTGAAGTTCTGTCATGTTTAACCTAGATCTGTTAACGGATATGGAGCGTACGTTGCTCGGATGTTCAGGTAGAACTTGAGGCAGAAAGGTGCCTTGTCTCTCCAACCAATGTCGGCAGAAGCAAGTAGGGCCGATTATCATTATTGTAGTTTCCTAGTAGCTGTTCCACCACAATTAGCTGCCCCGTAAACGAGGTCCATATCCATTATTTTCTATTCGTGTCTACGATTCATATTTTCTTATGCTCTTAGACAAAAATTACGCTTTTCTTTGCTTCATCCTGATCAGCTTTCCTCGAGACTTCTAGCTGCCTCTTGCACGCCTAAGTTGCAAATGCGACCATTATGTTCTTATTCGATTCTTTCTTGTTATTGCATTCGTTCACCTGCATTGAAATTTTTGAACAATAGTTCTGAATCACCCTGTATATAATTTAACAAAATAATACACACACATAAACACACACTTGTACAAGAATTTTTATGTTACAGGCAAATTAAAAATATGAGTCTAATCCTCGACACAGTTAGGAAACAGAATTATTTTAATCTTGCTTATCATTTAACAATTTACTCCTGCTTTCTTTCTTTATGATTTAATCTTTGCTTTCTTTCTTTATGATTTAATCTTTTATTTACTGCATTATGAAATAAACAAAAAATTTATTTGAAATCTATTTTTTTAGTTATTTGAGACTAATGTTAAAGATATAAGCGATGCAAATCATGCTTATCACCTCATAATAGTATTTAATGCGAATTGTGTGAGGTGGAATTTTAGTGTACCTTTTGTTCACAGAGGTAATATATATATATATATATATATATATATATATCAGGACCTTAATAGTATGTAAAAAGAGCATTTAATTATAATGTTCTTTATATGTTTTTCTAAGATTGGTACTAGATTCTTGAGGTGATATATAAATTAACTATAACGCCCGTTAAGATCATGAAAGCCGCCGATCAAAAATAGAGACAGCGCCTAATAAAGATTTTCTTGAATAAAAACTGCTACATGTAGAATCTATTGTCATGTAGTAAAATTAAAGTGAGGTATATACGTTTCATCTTAATAATTACCTTTGACATTTCTTTTCCAAATTCGATTTTGTACGTTTTTTAATCTAATAATATTTTAAAGCCCGTGCGTAAATAAAAATTTAAACGCGAAACAAACGCCATGAAACAAATTATCTCTCCATAAAATGAATGTATTTAATGC
Source organism: Salticus scenicus (assembly GCA_963930645.1). NCBI lineage: Eukaryota > Metazoa > Arthropoda > Arachnida > Araneae > Salticidae > Salticus > Salticus scenicus. The sequence goes on from OZ005659.1 coordinate 1,994,276, forward strand.
CTGGAGATATAAAATAGTGTTTTAATTAAATGTTGTTTGAAATTTTGAATTCAAATATGTATTAAATAATCTCATCATAATATGAAATAATAAGAGTGTAGAATAAATTTATCTCATTTGGAATGGAATAAATTAATGTGAGAATAACATGTTGGTTAAAATATTGAAGCTTTGCTCTGAAATGTAGAATAAATAAACATTTTTTTTCTTTAAACATTTTTCGTTTATGATATAATAGAATTATTTTCATGCTTTATTCAATAATTATTTGCTATTTATTTCTTCAATCAAAAGGTTATTTGAGATTCGAATGCTATTTTGTCGACTTAATTTGGAGTGGATGCTGTATAGCTTCCATCTTATTGTTTAATTGGTTAGGTTAATGATACCATTCAGATTTCTGAATGAAGGTGAGATATAAATAGCATGAATGTTATTGATTAAAGTAACATTGCGGTACATGTCAAGAAACAATAGAGAGATGAAACAACAAATTATATTAGTTAAGAGAAGGGAAAATATTTAAATAATATAATTTATTTATTGGATTGAATAGTTCTAGTTCAAATGTGTGTCATATTTAAATGTACTTCTTTCATTAAATTATAAATATAGGGTGATTCAGTGCTATTATTGAAAAATCTACATGTAGGTTAGGAACACGGTAATAAACAAGAATCATATGGGGTTATATAGTCACAAGCGCGATTTAGATGCGCTAGACGACTGAAGCCCAGAAACTGAAAGAAGCGAAACAGGTCACAAATAATGATAATTTGTTACATAAAGACGAGTTTACAGAACATTTTTGTTTAAAAGAAAGATTTAAAGCAGTGTTCGAAGTTTCGGCTCCACGTGCAGCAACGATTTGTGCCAGTAAATGCATTTCCGATTGCCCAGATATTTTATAGAGTATGGTTCTCATGTAACTCCAAAGAAAATAATCAAGAGGGGACATTCAGTAACAAGGTGCCGACGAGATGAGTCCTGCGTAGCCGAAACATAGCGTCCAGATACCAGTGGCGGCTCGTGAATCGAAAATAGATGAAGAGCTCAAAAATAATATTTAAGTATTTCCAATGCATAATTTTTATTAAGCATGGTCTTAACTAAAATTAACTAAAAATACTTATTTAAATGTAAATGTATATTATATAAATGAATACAGTGTAAAATACAGTGTGCATTTTTCACCTATTTTTGGTGCACGAGCCGCCATTGACAGATACTGACGTGAAATGCGGGAAAAAGGCTTTGGAGCTCTTCAGTTTTTAAACTATATCTATTGCTGGCTATGAAGAGGTATTTAGCTCAGATATTCAGGTAGGACTTGAACCAGAAAGGTGCTATGTCTCTCCATCCAGTGTCGATAGAAGCAAGTAGAGGCTGATTGTTCTAGTTTTCTAGTAGCTGTTCCATTTCAATTAGCTGTTCTACGAGGTGCATATCCGTCATTTTCTATTTGTCTCTGCGATTCATCTTTTCTTACACATTTACACAAAAATCACGCTTTTCGGCGCTTCATCCTGACTAGCTTCCCTATTGCGCGTCTGAGTTGCACATGCGACCATATGTTTCTATATTATTCTTGCTTGTTTTCATGTTCCTTCAACTCTACGTAAATGTTTGAATAATATTTATGAATTAACCTGCATATCTAGTTAAAAAAAATAATGCACACACACATATATGTACAAGAATTGATAAATTGCAGAGCTTGTTTCCAAATGGCGTTAAGTCATTTTTTTTTCAGTTCTTGAAAAAAAGCGAATTTGTTATGTAAGATTTATTATTGAATTTAAAGAAAAGATAATTTTCCCCCGTAATCTATGCATGTTAATAACACTAAATTACATGTTTAAAAAAATCCTGACAGTATAGTTATTTAGAAATAAAAATAAAATAAAAAAATGACTTAATCCCTTTAGGAACAAAACTATGACTTACGTCCTTTTGTCACAAACAAATAACGAAATGAAATGACTTACTTCCATTTGAAAGTAATCCAAGTATTTTTTTTTTTTCATGTAATACAGCGTAAATTTTAGCTATACAATTTTGGAAGGGAGTTCAAAACTTATTTGTGACTTAATTCTTTTTGGGAAAAAAAACACGGATTTCACTTTCTTTTTTTATTATGACTAAACTTCGTTTGGAACTTCTACTTATTGAAAATATATTGTTAGACGTGTGCTGCGACCTTTTGCATCGAAAAGTCAATTTTTGAAATTTTTGACTTAACGCCTTTTGGAAACATGCTCTTCAATTGTAGGTCAAATTAAAATATAAGTAATATTCGGCACCGTTAGAAAAACAAATTATTTTAACCTTGCTTATCATTTAACTACTTACTTTTACTTTCTTTTTTTTATGTTTTAGCCTTTTGTTTACGGCATTATGAAATAGACAAAAAACTTATTTGAAGTCTATTTTCCAGTTGCTTAAGACTAATATTTAAATATATAAGCAACACAAATTCACTTCATATTAATTCATATCATCTCATATTAATTACTTAATGACGATTTTGTGAGGTGGAACTTTAGTGTACCATTGGTACACAGATGTCGAAAAAAATATCAGGACCTTAAAAGTATGTAAAAAAAAAAAAAAAAAAAAAAAATTATATTCTTTATATTTTTTCTAAGATTGGTAGTAGATGCTTGAGGTGATATATAAATTAATTATAACGCCCGTTAAGATCGTGAAAACCGCCAGTAAAAATAGAAACAGCGCTCTATAAATTTATTTCTTAAACAAAATTAGTACCATGTAGCGAAATTAAAGTGAGGTATATACGTTTCATCTTTATAAATACGTTTGACTATATTTACTAAATTTACTACTTTAGTAAAGATACATATCTTTACTAAATTTGATTTTATACACATTTTAATCTAATTTTTTTTTCTTTTTTGAGTACTGTGAGTAAATAAGAGATTAAAATGCATGTTTTCTTTTCACCGACAAAGAAATTTCAGTTTCAGTTTCTTTAAGCAAAATCAAATAATATCAAATAAAATAAAAATATCTTTTCTTTTAAATTTCTTTAAATGCCGTTGTCAGTAAAGGTACAATAATCGCTGTTTAATTAACATAACCTCTCATTTTACAAAAATGGAATGCAATTAAAATACCACCAATTTTTATAAACATTGCTTCTGAATAATTGGTATTTGTTTGAACTTTCAGATTTTGTAACAATAGTTGTATAATATGCACATGCATTACAGCAAGATTTTAATATAAATAATTGCTGTTATCAGTATTACAAATAACTAGACGAATTATATAGTTATACCACGATATATTTCTCAGAATTATTCCAATAACATATTAATTAAAATGTATCTGCTATCTAGAACTAAACCATGGACCGATAAAATAATTGTATAAATATTAACATTCTATTGCCAATTATTAGCACATTTCTACAGTTTAATTATTAAAGAAAGTATAATAACAAGCAGGTGAAATTAAATTTATTTACAAGAAATTTCCCAAAAGTCAATCTAGTTTATAGCGGTCGAAGGTGGTAGTAAGGTAACTAACTGATGTAGGTGTCTTTTACTGACACATTTACATGCTTTATATTTAAGAAGTAATTAATTTAAAACTACATGAATAATTACTAGGGCATTTTGTTCTTTATAATAATATTTAATTGATATACAGAAGAGTTATTAGTGTATAAAAATATGGTTATTTCATGAATGTTGCATTACATCACAATTTATACATAATTTATTCAATTAAATATTATAAAGTGTTTTAGATTACGATAGTAGATGACACGATACATTATTTATATAACAAGTTTGCTTTCTTAAATATCTTACATTAAAAAAAAGAAAACTTTTTTATGTATCAATTATTTTTTAAACAAAAGACTTTTTCTTTTTAAGAATTTAATTTTTTTACCAGTGTCTTGTTTCTGACTCTGCTTTACAAATTTCTAAACTCTTAGATTCTGTGATATAATTTTTTTTTCTTTATTATGCAACATTTAAGGTGGCCTTCTGCAAATAGTGACGCACCTTTTTTCCTTCTGAAAGAAACGTTACTCTAGTCCTAATAAAACTATATAACGATGAAAAATTTTAACCTATTTATTTAAAGTGCAAAAAACATCTTTGGCATTACATGAAATTTCTTTAATTTTTCTTAATGTTTTGAGGTAATTTGACTTAATGCTTTATGCCTAATATACTCAGAGAAATGTGTAAAAGCATTTTTTTAAATTCATGTTTGAGTAATTACAAAATGTCCTTGGTTGTTCGATTACGAATTTCAAAAAGTACGTGTACACATATTTGTATAATAACTTAAATCAAGATTTCAGATAATTCTCGAAAAAATCAATAGATTTTCTTTTATCAGTGTCTTACAAGTTAGAAAAATTTTGGGTTGTCTGTACCTCGGTTTGTATACACTCAGATTTCGGTTATTATTTTTAGAATGCTTTTAGAATAATAGATTATTCAGCAGCACTATAGCATATTACTTTTTAACAATGGTAAAAAAAAAAGTACTATTGGTTTGTGTACAGGAACATACAAAATATTTCTAATAAATTACTATCAAATCCTTTATATATGGAAAATGTTCGAAATTGCATTGTATGTTGTGTTATATTTACATTATTTTAATTAAAGTTTTAATACACTATATATTGTTAGTTATGCAATTTTAAGGCAATGTACAGCAATACGCAAAGTGTTTATTATTATTATTATTATTTATCTTTAAAAGTTTTTTCTAATTATTTACCTTTTTAAAATTTTTATATTATCTTTATATATATATATATATATATATATATATAAATTAAGGGGTTATAGTGGTACAGTACATTGTTAATCGATGTAATGCAGTATTATTCGAAAGTAATTAACATATAATATAACTTATAACGTAAAATGTAACAAATAAGTGCAATTCTTAAGAATTTTATATTCCAAATAATACGTGTGATTTCTTTTTACTGTTTTAAATATTAATTTTGAATTGTAAAAAAGTTATCTAAGGAAAAGGAATATCGATTCTTTGGCGCCTTTGCTACGGTTACTTGTCTTGGTAATGCATGAAAAAGAGAACCACAAATTCTCTGGTGCCGAAATAAAATTCAGTAATTTCCTTTTTACCTCTTTCAAGAAAAGAGTTTAAAGATTAATACCAAATATCTATACAGTTGAAGAAATATTTATTGTATATTTTTAAATTGCTGAAATTTATCAATGGAATATTTTTAAAGACATTTTCCTACAAAAAATGTCTCAAATATAACAGAAAATTCAATAAAAATGGACAATTCTTTGGGAGAAAAACAGTAAAACAAATTCAATTTTGAAGAGATGGAAAATAATCAAACAAAAAATATCTAAGTGATGTTGGCTTTTTTGCCTTTTTTTTTTTTTTTTTTTTTTAGTTTACAAATTTTTACTACTTTTCTTCTTCATTTTATTTTTTGTGAGATTTATTTTGAACATGCAATAACAGAAAGTTTTCATAGCTTGATAGCTACTTTTGTAAAAGGAAAATCTCAAAGATAATGGATAAAATCCAAGGTAGGTTTTTTGAGTGCAGTTTTTATAGCACTTCGTATTAAGTGGAATTTCTTAACAAAAATATTAAGCTATGTTTTCAGGAAAAAAAAAATATATATATATATATATTTCTTTTGGATTTATTTATTTATTTACTATTATTGTTTTGTTTTCCGTAAGGCCTTTGAAGACCTAACATTTTGTAAAAAATATGTATAAAGATTTTATAATAAACGTATTTTGAAAATTCAGTTCTAAGTACAAATTCCATTTAATGCTAATTTTTAATAACATACAGTCGGCAGCAAAATTATTAAAGCACACATCCACTCTTTTCATATATATATTAGTTTGATAGCTAATTTTATTCATCAACTTACTTTTTTTATTAAAAGCATAAGACTAAGATCATGACTCGACAAATATTTCCTTATAAAACAGTATTAGGTTCTCATCTTTTACGTAGGATTTATTGCTAGTACTTTAATAATTTTACTGCCGACAGTACAAGAATACTTATTATTTGATATGTGAAATATGAAGTAAATTAATTATAAATTTACTGTGATGTGATATGTGAAATGTAAAGTACTTCTTTGTAAATTTATATTACCTATTCATATATCTTTTATCGCAACAGTACTTCAATATGCTTTCATATACATTTTATACTTCAACATAATAAAAAGTATGAAAAGTATCGCAAATTTTAAATTAGGGTGAAGTGGGGGTAAATATAAAAAAGTTTTGGAATAGTTCGACTTTGGTCTCATTTTGATTCGTTGCTATTATGTTCTCACTCCTGACATTTTTAGGCATAAACTTCAATTAACTGGCTTTAAAAGAATATGAGCTCTTTATGAATGGACCACTTTAAATAATAATAATTATTATTGAAAATTTTGTGTTTCGTATGGTTCTACATAAATTACTATTTTTATAGAACTGGAAGGCGATTAGAAACTTTAACTACTAACATGCATACAAAAGCAAGCGGTAAGTATATAAAAAAATTGACTACTCCTAGTTTAAGACATGTGTAAACTCAGCTTACGATATCACTATAAAAAAACATTAATAAATAAGTGGCGCAAGTGTTCAGATAGAGAAAGTTTCAAGATATAACCAAGACAAATCTAGGAATTTTTAAATTTTTAAAAGATTTCTATTCGTTACAGAGTTACAAGCTTTTTCGTACACTTCTATCAGCATTTCACAAAATTAGCAAAAAATTTATTACAATATGAACCTAAAAACTAAAAACTGTTACAAAATAAAGTACTTACATTGTGATTTTTGTTGGCAGATCTCTGTGGATTCTTACATTTAATCAAAATAACGTTTTATCATTGCGGTTATATCTTGAATTTAAAATACTAAGAGGGGTAATTTAAATAAAGGTCATAAATAGGCAATATTAATTTGACAAAGAAAATTTTATTGAAGGAATTGCACATAATTTAGGTTCAGGGAGAATTGTAACAGTTAAAGCTTACACATTTACGGTAGTTTAAATTTTGTGGCATTATTAAATATTTCTTTAGTTTATGAACCCCTGGAATTCCTTTTCCTTACATAGTTTCTCAGATTTACTCTCACTTTTACTATAATTGCGTAAACTACGCAAAGTGTTATATACGTAATTTACCGATTGTGCATCATTTTATGCTTTTTTTTATTCACTCAATCATCCTCTTACTCTCACTTTTATTACACTTATAGACTACTTTACACTTATAGACTATTTTATTCTATGATATTTTTAATAATCCATGACTAATGTAAAAAATTTATCAAGAGTTGTAAGTTGCATCTGCAAATCTATCCTGGAATACAGATAAAAATTTTGTAATTCTTCAGTAATGCATATTTTCATAGCTTTTAGAAATACTTTTAGTAATAATGATTTATCTGTAAATTAAAAGAAAGAGCCATTGCCGATTAAAACAATAAATAAATAAATAATGTTTGCTAAAATATAACCATTACACTCTTGACAGATTTTATTTAAAACTATTATCATTAATAATTAATTAAAAACTTGTTAATTTTAAATTTATCTTCAAACGGATTTATATTACTCCTTTTTTATACGTTTGGTAATTTCAACTTCCATATCGGCTTAAATATTGACATGCGACGTATTTTAATGCATACCACAGATATAACAACCAATTTTTTCAACAGGTAAAAGTAAAATTAATTAAAAAAGAAAACTGCATAATCATAATTCGAGTAACATTTTCCAAAGATCACGCGTATTAATAAGGTTTGTGCGAAATTTGCTAGCATTTAATCCGTGTTCTATTAAACTCACTTGGAATTCAAAGGTCAAGCTCCACACAAAAGTTCAAACATGATTTTTGCAATATCCTTTTATATTCAGTGAAGAAACAAAATATCTGAAATCATCTTACATGCTAATGTTTTTAAGCTTTAGAGCGAAAGATTAGTTTTTTAAGACAGTTGCCTCATTTTCTCTTGCTATAATCGTGACCTGCATTTATTTTAATTTAAAATTATTGCAATGCAGATGCGTCAACAAACAGCTTATTTGAGTAGTGTTTACTTTTATACAGGCTGACGGAATGCAAAATATGAAAACAAGATGTTAATGTCAGCTGGAAAAATAAGAAAGTAAAAGCATGTGGTTCTCGAATAAATTAGAAATCGCTTTCTACTTTTACTCACTTTTTAAAGCCACTTTCTACTTTTACTTACCTTTTAACTTTCAGTGCATTCTAATCCTTAGTGACATTTCAAAATATAAGTGAAAAATATAGGAAGTGCATTTTCAGTTAAGTTGTGAAATTTTGTCTTTTTTTTTTTTTTTTTTTTTTTTTTTTTACTATACTTAATTTTTATACGCTGGATGACACATATGCATTTTTTAAACAATATACAGGCCCACACAAATGCAATTTATTGTGTTTTTTTTCACTTGAAAAGTAAAGCTTTGCTATTCCACCATGATTCAGAGAATACATATTTTCAATTGTTATCAAGCAGCTGAAATACACTGAAGATTCAATTAAGTACGTAACGAGTATGCTTTATTATTTATTCTAACTGCGTGGTTTTCTTTTCTCTTTAATATTGTGAATGGAATTTTTCAATGCCATTAAAGATTTTTGAGGCCTTTCCTCCATAATGTTCGTTTTCTCATCTCTTCCAGACATTTTCTCCCCAATTTATCACGTGTAATCTAAAATTCGAATGAAAGTGAATTTACTTTTTTCTTTATTTGAAAAACAAATTGAGAATGATCCAGTTACAATTTAATTAAGGAGCAAAGTACTTTTCGAAAATGGTTTCTCACTGATTTCAGCATTTTAAAGAGCATTCTCACTTTTTTAAGAGCTTCGTGAGTTATAAGAGGGGATTCAAAATCAATGACGAATTTAAGTGTGTTTAATTTTATCTATTGATTTTTTTCTTCTTTTCTCTGTAAGTTTTTAAAATGGTTTTATTTATTTATTTTATATGTATGAGGTATTTTTTCATTATGCATTGTTTTATTTTTTGAGTGTATCTAATAAATGAAGGCTTTATTTGTTTATTTATAAATTGTCAAGACTTTATTTAACCTCTCCGGATGATTAATTTATGTTAAAATTTTTAATCATTTAAATATGCCAAAATCAGTTTGTGTTTTCACCAAATAACAAACAAACAAACAAATAAATAACACAGAGAGTAAATATACGTTATGCCTTTATGTTACTTGAAAGATATTTTTCCTAAGCATTATTTTGATTTATAAAAGTAGAAAATAGAAAAACAAATTTCCATACAAGGCAGCGACGTGAAATTTGACTTTTTAACTTATTGGACTTTTATAACGTATAGTAATATTTTTAAAGGTTTTGCTAAAGCAGAATTTTCCTGTTGTCTTGTGCAATTTTGCGACTTTATAAATTATAAATTAGCAAAAAAAAAATAAATAAATAAATAAATAAATAAATAAAAAAGAAAAAAGAAACAATGTTGTAACTACTAATCCTTAATATAATAAAAATATGTGTTTACGTTACTTAAAAGATATTTATGAAAAGTCATTGTTTCATTTTTACTTTCTCTTACCCATAAGGTAGAGAAAGTATTGTTTTAGGGTCAAATTTTCGAAAGTGAGTTTTTGTTATATTTACATGTTCTGAGGTCCCCTGAATATGAAAATCATGTTTTCAGCGAATGGTCTCTGTGTGTGTGTGTCTGTCTGTGTGTCTGTTATCAGCATATCTCAAGAACAAATAGTAGCAGAAATTCCAAACTCGGTATTCTAAATATGTATCATATAGGGATGCTACACTAAACTTTTCGTTGAGATGAAGCAAGTTGTTCGTGTACAGGGCCACTCAAAACTATTCAAATACATTACGTCTATGGGGGAAATTGCAAGTAAGTAGAGTTTACCATCTATACACTGCACTAAACTAAATGAAACGAATGTATATTTTTTGTAATAGAGATAGGCAACTGGGAAAAAATAATTGTGTATGTAGGAGCCTCCCCTCCCCCCTGGGGGAGAAGTCCCTAGAGGGGAGTAAATTTTCATGATGGGTATCTTTCTAAAGAGCTCGCCAACACCTTTAAAACGAATGGTTGAACCATCGATCTGCGATAATTTGAAATAAAGTTATCGATTTTTTTTTTTATTTTTTTTTTTTTTAAATGTAATATTGAGGATAAATTCAACTTTTTTTGGATATTTAGTGTTATACTACTTCTCTAATATGGAAATCGTCTGCATTATCATGTTATCATGGAAGATAATTATTTTAAATAATAATTTTAATAATTTATTTTTACTGAGTGATTTTGTATAGGAAAATATAGAAGAAAGTCATGTGGTTGTCACAGCACACTAGTTATTTGTTGTTAGTGGATGTGCTTTACTAATAATATTTTACCATTTCCAGGAAAGATGTTCGGGAAGTAAATTCCTCATAGAGATATGGGAAATAATGTATGTTTTAAGCTAAATATTCATCGCTTGTTTTTTGTATATTTACACGTTTTGAGGCTTCCTGATTACCGTAGTCAAGTTTTTTAACGTTTGATCTTTGTCTGTATCTCTTGGAGTAATTTAAAACGAATAATTTTAAGAGATCCAAATGTTGTATTTTGAAGTTAATATAAGTTTGTTGCTGGAAAAGTGTGATCAAGATTGATAAGTTTCAATGAATGTTGTGTGTGAAAATCATCAGCATAGTTTTAATTAAACTTTTAATTTTAATAACATAATTAAATTCTATATAAATGTAGGTGCATTAATGAAACCCTCCCTCACACAGAACTAATTATCATATAAAACGCTTCCGAAGCCTAATTTGAATTGTGTAACATAGGTTTACATAACAGTACTCGTTATCTTAACTCTTAATCTCCAACCTGTGTTTATAGTATTAAATTTCAGGGTAAGAGAAAGTCGTGTGAGTGACACACCAGATCATTTAAAGTAGTAAAACAATGAAATGTCTTTCATTATTATTATTATTATTTTACAAAATGTTGCGTGACATATATATATATATATATATATAATACTTTAACTTATTTGACTTTTATATCATACGATAAAATTTTTATGCATTTAAACGTAACAGAATCATGTAGTTCTCTTAAGGGCTTTTTTAGCCGTAACTAACATATCAATAAAAAACTAGTACGTTGCAACCATCACAAGAGTTTCTTCTATATTTTTCCATATAATTTCATACTTTGCAAATTATTTAATAGAATATTATTTATCTAAATTATTTTATTTTCATTTCAAAAACACAGAATGTCGAAAGAAAGTTATTTTTGTACCCTATAGATAATATCATAGGAAATGCTTTTATTATTATTTTTATTATTGACTATGACTATTATATATACACTGCAAATTCACGTGTCTTAAATTCAGTCATATAAGCGTCTTAAAATAGATTTAAGACATCAAAGTGTCTTAAACGAAAAAATTTCAGTCACTTATGTGTCTTAAAATATAAGTAAGACATGATGCCGTCTTAATTTCAGTCAGGTATGTGTCTTAAAATATACACTGCAAATTCACGTGTCTTAAAATCAGTCACATAAGCGTCTTAAAAAGAATTAAGACACGACAAGTGTCTTAATTTCAGTCACGTAACGGTAGTGTCTTAATCTCTGCTGAGAGCATGTGCAAAACAACCTACCCAGCATGCATCACGACTACAGTTATGGCGGACTCCTCGCAAGGAAAAACTTTTAGATCCCATTTACAATTCAGTTTTAATAAAGTTCAACTCCCTGGTCAAAAGAGGAAATTATTAGGATAAGAGACGATCCTCTTGGCAACCGGTCTTTTACCCACAATTCCCTTGTAATCGCAGTTCACGGATTGTAAACAAAAACATGGCGTTGTTTGCAACGCCGGAAGCTTATGCTTACTTTAAACATCTACTGCGTAGATATATCAATCGATGATCCCACCATAACAGTGTAAAATTTTAAAAGTGACATTATTTTCCTTTTGTTCAGAGATGATTATAGCAACTAGAAGTAAACGCCGCGCCATAAATAATTGATGCTTGTGTGCTTTTTTGAATTTCTGCAAAAATATGAAGCAATCGAGACGGAAGTCATTTTGGTAAGTGATATTTATTTCCTTTTGTTCAGAGATGATTAATACGATAACTGATTGTTAATAATTAAGGATTAAACATGCATGCATACAAATAAGGGAGTCTTGTTAATCAAAGTATAACATTTTGCACAATTTTCAAAAAAAAAAAAAAAAAAAAAAAAAATCAGTAAATAATTAGTTCATTGTTTAATCGTTGTTGCGTGTGCATAAAGTTTAGTATTATCTTCCAGAAGTAATTTAATGTAGACAAGTAATGTATAAAATGCTTATACATTACATTGTACAATCAAATAAAAGTTTAAGAAACGTTTTCTTGTGATATTTCAGCAATTGCTGTTAAAGAATTTAAGTTATGAGACATTTTCTTTTCTGTTTGTTATTTCATTTAGTAGTATATGCTTTTATCGAAATGAAGTTTAATAAATATGTTTAGGAGGATACTGTAATACCAACAATGTTACAGTATGCCTATTCCTATTTATCTCTCAAATCTGATATATAGCTAAATTCAATAATAAAGTGTCTGAAACATTTAAATTGCATGCATCTTTAATTATTATTATTTTATAAGCAGATTAGGGGTCTGTCTAGACTTTTCAGACAGAGACCTGTTATTGAGAAATTGTGAAAAATCTACACATAATTTTGTGAATCAAATAGTAATATCAGGGATGAGATTTTTCAGATGATTTCAGCTTTTTTGTACATTTAGCTTTTCAGCTTTTAAATTTTTTTTAGCTTTTTTTATGTTTCTAATGTGCATTTCTTCTTTTTTTATACATTTAAGGTTAAAATAAATATTTATTACTCTAATATAATAGATTTTGTCATCAAAATTCTAATGTTTAATCTCAACGTCTTGTCTTTGCGTACAGTTTCAGCTTTTTTGTATTTTTGCTAATCTCATCCCTGTAATATAAAAATCAAGTCCTACTGAACTTTTTGGCTAACTTTGGCCGAACTTTTTTCTCTCTCTCTCTTTTTTTTTTTTTTTTTAAGGTAATTTTGCAATCATTTTAGACAATGAAAGTTCACTTTTGTAGAATTAAACTCACACATACACACAGAAACCTTTCATAAATTAGAAATTGAATAGCAGCTGTTTGGGGGAAATACAGCAAAGCACATACGATTACTCAAGTGGCCTTTCGCTCCGTAGAAAATTAGGTTTCGAAGTAAAAGAAATTTATCAAAGGTCTGTTTTTACGAGAAAAATTTTTGTGAAGGGTCCTGTTTGAGGATAAAAAAAATCTGTGAAAGATCCTTTTTTAATGTATAAAATTTTGTGAAGTTTTCCTTTAACAGACCCAGTTTTACCTCTGGACAGACCCCTGTAAGATACATATTAAATGGGAAAACAGCAGATAAAATATAATATATGATAAAAAGTAGATATTTTTATCTGAAAAGTAGATGTTTTTATTTTTTATTTGAGTATGTGAAATTAAGTATCAATAAAACAGTGAAAGTTTTTAAAATAAAAATTAAAACTTTGAAAAGGCAAGAGAAATGATATATAGTTATATAAATGTTATACAGTCGAACCTTGTTAACGTGAATCTCAAAGGGGATAAAAATTTGTACCTGCTTCGGTAACTAATCTTTATGTAATTAAACTAATCTTCATTTTGAAAGTTATTATGGAAACATTATGTTAAAAGTAATTCATGTTAACAAGGTTCAACTGTATTTAATAATATTTGGCAGGAAATTTCTGTTTTGCAAGCTACATTATATAAGAATGAAGTATTGACTTCTTTATTTCCTTATTTAATTTCATGGTGATTTGGTAATCTTTTCTTTCTTTCTCTTTTTTTTTTTTCACTTTTTCTTTTTTTAGTGAAAAGTCTTTAGACTTTTTACCGTGTTTTTATTAACTTCGATTCTTGTTTTGTTTGTTTGTCCAGTACAAATCTTGCAATCGATTTTTAACTAACTTCCCAACTAGCTAGACATTTGAAACTTTCAAAATAGCTCAGAACATGGTGACAATGCATTTTTTAAATACTTTTAGTCAACTGGTTCTGGTTCCCGCTGCCCTCAGCAGCGTTTATGTGATTCGACAAAGAATTTATTTAACTAACTTCCCGACTAGCTAGACATTTGAAATTTTCAGAATAGTTCAAAACACGACTACAATGCATTTTTTAAATAATTTTAGCCAACTGTTTTGGGTCCCCACTGCCTTCGGTAGCGTTTATTATGTGGTTCAACAAATATGTAACTTCCCGACTAGCTAGACATTTGAAACTTTCAGAATATCTCAGAACATGGTGAAAATGCATTTTTAAATACTTTTAGCTAACGGTTACGGGTCCCACCTGCCTTCGGCAGCGTTTATCATATGCTTCAAAGATCATTTAACTTCCCGACTAGCTAAACATTTTAAACTTTCAGAATAGCTCAGAACAGGGTGACAAACTTTTTTTAATATGTTTAGCCAACTGTTTCAGTACCCTGCTGCCTTTGGTAGCGTTTATATGATTCAGTGGCGGATTGAAGGGGGGGGGGGGGCTCCCCCCCCAAAAAAACACTGACATTTACAATTGAATATTGCAATTGTAAATTTTTTGTTGGTCTAGAATAACAGTTTTAAAAATCTTTGCCCCCCCCCCTTCAAAGTGAAGTTCTGGATCCACCACTGATATGATTCAGCAAAAAATTTATTTTACTAACTTCCCGACTAGCTAGACATTTAAAAATAGCTCAAAACACGGTGGAAATGCATTTTTTTTTTCATACTTTTAACCAACTGTTTCAGGTCCCCGCTGCCTTTGGTAGCATTCATATGATTCAACAGAAAATTTAAAACATGATATAAAAAAAAAGTTGTTTTTATCTTGTAATATTTTTATTGTATTTCTAATATTAACAATATTCTTTTTCTAGATACAACAAATGTTGCAGCTGAAGAATTACCTGTATTTTCAGTATATTAGAGATAAATTTCAGGAGTAATCTGAAATGCTTTTATCCCCTGCAATATTACAGACTCAATTCAAGGTAAGATTTTTATTATTTTATATTATTAAAATTTTATTTATTTATTTTTTAAGTTACTTAAAAGCCTTTTCATAAATATTTTAAACTTTCTGCATAATCAGGGACAAAATTTTAAATGCACAAACGTGTCAGTTTTTTCTTTACATTGAAGCAAAAATCAAAGAGTGTTTTCATTTTTCTATAAATAATTTAACCTGTATTTAGAGTTGTAAACTGATGTATATGTTGAAACGTTCAACATAAATAAAACCAGAAATCCACACATCAAAACAAATGTAAACAATGAAATTTATAGTTTTCAAGAAAAGGAAAAAAAAAACAAAACAAGGTAGAACTTATTTTAGTGGTGGTATTTTAGAAATTGAATCTAATAAGATTAAAGAAAGTTTATTTTAAGCAAGATCCAGATCTTCAAGGTAAATATCTAAATTCTTTTAAACCAGTAGTATTTGTGCTTGAACAAAAAATGATTTCATATACTGAAAAAAAAAAAAAAAATCATTTGGCTTTACCTATAATTCTAAACTATAATAAAAATTGCAAGTTTATAATAAAAGTTATTATATCAGATGTTTACATATACTCAATTTTGTATTTTGCCTTATGGAACAATTTTTAATTTGTTAAGTGAAAAGAAAAATACTTACATTGAATTTTATATGTATACTATATTTATACTTTTTACTTGCCTTCATTTATTTTTAAATATTTCATGTGTCTTATATGCTTGCTCATATGTCTTTACTGTCATTTTTAATGCATTACGGCTTTAAAATTTTAATTTAAATATGCAAACAATAAAATACCCAAAATCCACAATATTCTAAAATCTGCACAATCTCTGGTTCCAAACTGTGCAGATTTCTGGGAGTGTACTGTATATATTTTTAAATTTTTGAATATTACAATATTTCTAGGTACACTAATATCAATATTCAATTGTTTATTAATATTTTTGTTCGAATTCTTTCTTCCCCTCTGTCATTAGCAGTTTGTGCTAGCTAATCCCCTTCCCCTTTTTTTTGTTTTTGTGTCATCAATTTTCAATTAGTAAAACAGTAAAAATGATATTAGTGATAGGTATTTATGTATAATTTAAAATTTTCTTGAATTTTTCTATATTTATTAATATGCTAAATATTTCACTTTATATTTAAAATAAATTTAAATATTTGTATACTTATAACACAGTCATTAAATGGATCCTTCATAAATCCTAGTTATTTTTAATACTACTCTTATATATGTACTAATATATATTTTTTAAAACATGCTCATTGCTCAATCCCCCAGTAGCAGAATTTTATCTGCCAATCTGCGACAGCTATTTAGGTATCAGAAAATAATCTGCATCATAATTTTGCAATAATAATTAACTGAAAAAAATATTGCCAGATTCAGTAAACATATTTTTGATCCCAAGTTTGTGTTTATCTAATGTTAGTTAACCAGATATGATCAAAGCATTGTAATATTAAAATTTTAGTTAAGGTAAAGTGTTGACATTATTCATTATTCTTGATATCACACAAGAAGAAATATGTCCATGATTTTGTTCATAGCTCCAGTAAAATATTTGTATGTAAGGGACTCCAAATTGAAATTAATGCAGCTTTCAAAAATTATAACTAGATGTAGAACCATTAAGAAATATAAACACACTCTTATCAACAATTCCAGTTTGTTCGTCATTGCCATCTGTACATTATCTTAAATTGCATTTTGCTCACTTTCTCAGTGACCAAATCCCAACTTTTACAGGAAGCTTCTGATATTGGAATTGTGTGTATAAGTGACTTAATAAGTACAAGTATTTTCTTTTAAAGATCACCAACGGGTTTTTTTGTATGAAGACTTCATGTCATATGTGATCCCTATCGAAATTTATTTATGCTGCGAATGAAGGATTGAAAAGCACAAAATTTCTGTAGAGCGCTTGATCACCAATCGTTAGGGATAGAGGAGGGGGGGGTCGCACAATTTTTTTTTTTATGAGTGAGTGTTATTGAGCAGTTCTAATTATAAGTTTTAGAATGCATTAAAGTTAGTTCAAAAAGAATATTGATATTTATGTTGTATTGTATATGAAGAAAAATTAGAAATCGCAGTGCTTCGCAGATCATTAAAAGAAAGTGTGTGTGTGTGTGTGTGGGGGGGGGGGGATAAAACATATGAGTGAGTGATATTGAACAATTCTTCTTCTTTATTATTTTTCTTCTCTGGAATCTAATTAGGTAAGTTTAAAAAAAGTTGGCATTTGTTTGTAGATGGAGAAAAATTAGAAATTGCAAGGATTACAGATGGCATTTGATCGCCGATTGTTGGAAGGGTGAAGGGACCCACAAAAAAATTATTCAAGTGAAAGATATTGAACAATTCTACCTCATTATGGGTTCCAGAATCTAATAAAGCAAGTTTAAAATGAACATTGACATTTGTATTGTAGATGGAGAAAGATTAGTAATCACAATGCTTCTGCAGGACGTTTGATCTCTGATCATCAGCAAATGGGGGGGGGGGGGATAAAATATTATACTAGCAAACCCATGGGAGATATTCGCACTTTCTTTCTTTTCTTATTTATCTTTAAAATTTGAAAGTTGAAACTCATAAATGTTATACCAATTTCACCACCTAATTAAAATTTTAATTTACCAGAAGCCAAATTATTATTAAAACCAAATTAATATTGTACAATAGGGAAGCCAAAATCATTCAAAGAAAGGTTTCCAAATGAAATTCATTGTTCATGACTCAATTTTCATTATTCCACTGGCAGTACAGCTTTAATATAGGACACCCACGACGCCTTTTAAATTTTTGTCATCATGTTGGAGATAACTTTCTATTAATTTTGGTATAATTTTTTTTGTTGTTGTTGTTTTGTTTAAAAATAAATAAATAAATAAAATAAAATAATTCCTATTTTGATTATAATTTTTTTATGATTGTGTTTTTTAGTCAATTTATGACACAAAAGTTCATAATCTATATATATCTTTAAATTATTGCTAGGTTTAAAATGACACTTGCAAAGATTTTGAAGAAACAATTGTTAAAAATCCTTTGTTTTCCTTAAAATAGTCTCATCAGACAAATCTCGTCATCTTTTCTTGTTAGTCCATTGAGCCAAGTCCGCGTGCTTAAATATTGTCCATGTATAATTATTTTTTATTCTCGTGTACCGAATCCTTTCGACAAAAAATAATTGAAACTGGTCCACGTTAGAGAAATATTATATAGATTACACTCATCATTTTTCATTATACTGTTTCAAAATAAAGTATTAAAAAAAAAAAAAAAAATCCCTTTTTAAAAAAAATCCATATATTTAACAGCTGACAATTTTTTGAATGTCAAAACAGAATTTAAAAATATGTATTAGTTAATGAGTTATAAGTAAACAAAATTTCCCATAGAAAGGGTCGATCCAGGTTTTAATTTTTGGGGCTCATTTTTGCTTTTATATGATTCGACAGAAAATTTATTCAACTATCTTCCCAACTAGCTAGACATTTGAAACTTTCAGAATTGTTCGGAACATGGTGAAAATGCATTTTTTAAATGCTTTTAGCCAACTGTTTCGTGTTTCTGCTGCCTTCGGCAGTGTTACCAATACAAAGCTTGCAATCAATTTTTCACATTTCTCGATTAGCTAAACATTTGAAACTTTCATGATAGCTCAGAACACAGTGACAATGCATTTTTGTACTACTTTTAGTCAATTGTTTTAGGTTCCTACTGCCTTCGGCAGCGTTTATATGATTCAACGGAAAATTTATTTAACTAACTTCCCGACTAGCTAGACATTTGAAACTTTCAGACTAGTTCAGAACACGGTGAAAATGCATTTTAAAAAATACTTTTAACCAACTGCTTCGGGACTCTGCTGCCTTCGGCAGCGTTACCAGTACAAAGCTTGCAAACGATTTTTCACTAACTTCCCGACTTACATTTGAAACTTTTATAAGATCTCAAAACACGATAGCAATGAATTTTTTTAATACATTTAGCCAATTGTTCTGGTTTCCTGCTGCCTTCGGTAGCGTTTATATGATTCAACAGAAAATTTAGAAACATGGTATATAAAAATTTTGTTTTTTATCTTGTAATTATTATGAATCTTATTTTCATGAAGGAGCCCATTTTTATGAGTTTGAATTTTGTGAAGGGGTCCATTTTAGAAATTTGAATTTTGTGAAGGGGCAGCAAAAGGGTCCCAATTTTTGTCTGGATCGACCTCTGCATAGAATAACATTGGCTTGGGCTTCCAGTAGTGGTAAGTGTGGCAAGCCATTAAAACCAATAACTTTGATTTTAAAAAGAAGTGATTTAAATCAAAGGTTTCTTTTTTTCTTTTTTTTTTTTTTTTTTTTAAATAATCACTTGTTTTATATCACTACAATCCTGAACAGAAATAGAATTTATTATGATAATTTTCCAATTTTCCTGAAAATTAAAAAAAGCAAAAAAGGTTTAATTTTAGAATTTAGACTCTGAAAGAAGTCTTGTGATAGAAGAAATTATTCAAAGTGAAATATCAAGATTAAAAAAAAAAGAAGCACAACAGTAATGCTGAATAAATCATTTTTTCTGCTTATTATTATTATTTTTAATGCTTTAATCATAATGCTTTTATTTATTTATTTTTTAATACTTTAATCATGAAGCTTTTTCAATAATTTTGTTACAGTTACATTTTTATTGATATATTGAGGGTAAAAGAAAAAACTTAGTGTGAATTTTTTAATGATTTTGTATTTTTATTAATCTTTGGATGTTGTTATCACATTATTCAGCTTCGTCTTGCAATTTTATTTCAATATTGCCACTATTATTATTTGTTGAACCATGTGAAAAATTTGGGGGTAATATATTTTCGAGTGTGACTTTTTAAAAGATAGTGGGATTCTCACAATTTCACCCTCTAAAATGAACCCTGATTAATACCCAGAATGTTTGTTCAAATATTGTCCATAAGTTGAAATATATACTTAAACATTCTTTTGTGATTTTTTACTTATTTACTGAAATATTCCATGCTTGAAATGTATTTAATTACCAAGCATTTATTGTTTGTTTGGAAAGTCGGGTGGAATCGTTTCATATTATTATCATTATTTCATCTGTTTCAGGTCCATCACATCAGGCTTTAAGAAGAAGGAAAGAAACTTTAAAGAATGTGATTCTAGAAATATTATGAAGAAATGCTAAAATTAGAAAAGAAGCACTTTATATTGTTAAATAAATCTTTAAATTTACTGAATAAATTGTTTTATTTATTTATTTTTCTTAAATCGTTCTTGTTTGAACATTATTTTCATTTTTTTTCCCCCTATGTTAATCTGTATGCTGTTAAAGTTTTGTATTATTCGGATTCACTGTTTTAATAAAAAATTAAAAATATTACTTTAAAGTAAAATATATATGAGTTTTTAAGATAATATGTTCAATGTAAAAGATATATCTATTATCTCTTAACTTGATGTTTTGTGTCAATAAATAAATAAATAAAGTAAATAATAATAATTTGCAGTAGAAGGTGAAATGTTAAAAAGAAATGCCTGTTGATGAAATATTTTTTTTTCTGCAAAATATGTATCAAACAGTCCAGAGAAAAGAAAGAAATTTTGCATACTACAGTTTTTATAGCATAAGTAAACAACTAAGTGCATTTTTTGTGGTTTTTAGCCAGAAAATAAAATATTAAAAATGTGAAAAATAATTTTTTTTTAAATGAGTACTAATCTAACTATTGTGAATTTTCTGAATGTGAAATATATATATATACATTATATAACAAATAATTTTAGAAACAAATTTCCCCATAGAATAACTTAGGCTTTGTTTGTCGGTGAGATTAGATATTGCCTGTTCTTAAAGGAGCTTGGCACCACAGAAGTAGTTTTCATATTAAAACTTATTTTTCCATGTAATATTTATATGATAAATTGAACTATATTATGTTTGTTCCATAAAATATATATTTAGTCAAGAATTATTGTAGTTTGTGATACATTTTTTTAGAGACTTGAAATCTTTTAATTGCATTTTTTCATAAATTCATGATCTTAAAAATGCTAAATTTTCTACAAATATTTAAGGAAGACTAAATATTTTTTTGGATGTTTATAAGAATCTACTTAAAGGATTTCGCAGTATCATAAAAAAAAAAAAAAAAAAAAAATCAAAATTTTACATAAACACATGCATTATTATTATTTTCTTAAAAACTAGTTGTTAATAAATTTCAAAATCCATCCCTAATTCTTTTTAGGAGGTTGTATTAAACATCCAAAAAAATAAGTCTTCTTGTAGAAATTTTAGTGTTTTGAAGATCATAAATTCCCCCCCCCCCCCCCCCCAAAAAAAAAAAAAAAAAAAAAAAAAATGAAAACTGGGAATACGCAATTTAAAGTTTTCATATATGTAAAAAGTATATCAAAATCCATAATATAATTATTCCCTGAATATATATTTTATTTACAAAACCTAATTATTTACAATTTAAAAATATTAAATGGAAATATAAGTCCTATAAGAAAAAGGTATTTTTAAAAAGGTAAACTTGTCTTTTTTTTTTTTTTTTTTTTTCCCAGTTTGAAACTAACTCTAACTTTTGATTGTTGAGGGGGGATCGGTGCAACTCCATTCATATAATCCTTTTCTTTTCTTTTTTTTCCAATATATCTTTTAAAGCACATTCTAGAAAATTCTAAAGATTAATTTTAGTTGAGGTTTTAGAAAGGCGAAGGGCCTTTTTTCGATAATTTCTCTTATGACAAAATCTCAATTGTTTTCTCTGCTTATTTTCATTTAAGAGCAGATAATATCTAATCTCATTCATAGTCAAAGTGTATGTTATTTTATAGGAAAATTTGTGTCTACAATTACTCATTAGCTAACGTATTATATATTTATTTTTTTTAAATCTTCCTTCATATTCAGAAAATTCACAATTGTTAAATTAGTATTTATTTTTTAAATTTTTAATATTTCACTTTTAAAGTTAAAAAAAAAAAAAAAATCACTAAGTGCATTTTTTGATTTTTTTAGCAAGGTAAAATGTTAAAAATGTGAAAACAGAATTTAAAAAAAATTACATTATTATATTAACAATTATTCACGAAAAAAAATTTTCCCCATAGAATAGCATGGGTTTTGGCTGCTGGTGAGATTATGTATTGTTTGTTTTTAATAAGACTTGATACCACTGATGTAGTTTTCATATAATATTCCATTTAATATTTATAAATTGAAGTATATTAGGTTTGTTCAATAAAATATATATTCAGGCAACAATTATGGTTTTTTATTCATTTTTTATAGACTTGAAATCTTTTAATGGTTTTTGTCAGTTTGCATTTTTTCATAAGTTCATGATTTTCAAAATGTTAAAACTTCTATAAATATTTAAAAATAGTTGATAATTTTTGGATGTTTATAAGAACTTACTTAAAAGAATTAGGTTTTATTAAACATCCTGAAAAAGTAGTCTTTTCTTAAATATATGTAGATGTTTAGAAAGTCTTTATTTATCAACCTTAATTAATTTAGAAAATTTGGAGTGGAAGGATGATTTTTATACCAACTATGTGAAAAATACCAGAGCTAAATATGTAGATGTTTTAGCATTTTGAAGATCATGATTCCTTTAAAAAAAAGAAATATGAAAACTGAGACTATGCAATTTTGACGATTTCAGATCTGTAAAAAATAGATCAAAATCCATAATAATTGTTCCTTGAATACGTATTTTATTTAACAAACTTAATATAGTTCAATTTCCCCATAGAATAACATAGGCTTTGGCTGTCGGTGAGATTAGATATTGTCTTTTCTTAAAGTAGCTTAGCACCATTAAAGTAGTTTTCATAAAAAAAAAAAAAAAAAAAAAACTTATTTTTCCATATAATATTTTTAAAATAAATTGAACTATATTTTGTTTGTTCCATAAAATATACATTTAGTCAATAATTATTGTGGTTTTATATGTATATATATATTTTACAGATTTGAAATTTTTTAATTGCATTTTTTCATAAATTTGTGATCTACAAAATGCTGAAACTTCTACAAATATTTAAGAAAGACTTAATAT
Organism: Salticus scenicus; assembly: GCA_963930645.1. Classification (NCBI taxonomy): domain Eukaryota; kingdom Metazoa; phylum Arthropoda; class Arachnida; order Araneae; family Salticidae; genus Salticus; species Salticus scenicus. Next base: position 2,017,536 of record OZ005659.1, read on the forward strand.
TTTTTTTTATGTTTATATGAAACTACTTAAAAGAATTATCAGGGATGAATTTTGCAATATCTTTAAAAACAAACCATATTAAAAATAAATATTTACCCCCCCCCCCCCTCAAAAAAAAAAAAAAAAAAAAAAAAAGGTTATTACATGAGCATGCATTATTATTTTTTTTTTTTCTTTAAAACTAATTAATAAATTTCAAAATCCATCCCAAATTCTTTTTAGTAGGTTGTATTAATCATAAAAAAAAAAAAAAAAAAAAAAAAAAAAATGCATATTTTCTTAAATATCTGTGTAGGTTTTAGCAATTTGAAGATCATGAATTCCTTAAAAAAAAAAAAAAAAAAAAAAAAAAAGGAAAACTAATAATTCGAAATTTGAGGATTTCAGATCTGTAAAAAATGTATAAAAAATTATTGTTCCTTAAATATGTTTCATTGAACAAATCTAATATAGTTAAACTTAAAAATATTAAATGGAAATGTAAGCTTTTATATGAAGCCTACTTTAATGGTGCCAGGTCCTTATAATATTTTTTTAAATACTTTTTTTGGATTTTGTCAACAATGGCTGCCAAGAAAAAAAAAAAAAAAAAAAAAAAAAAAAAAGTGGTTAAAAATGGCAGCTGAAATCAGTGGTCAACAATGGCTGCCAAGAAAAAAAAAAAAAAAAAAAAAAAAACAAGTGGTTAAAAATGGCAGCTGAAATCAGTGGTCAACAATGGCTGCCAAGGGAAAAAAAAAAAACAAGTGGTAAAAAATGGCAGCTCAAATAAGTGGTTAACAATGGCTGCCTTTTAAGACACTTCACGTGTCTTAAATTCAGTTACGTTCCCGTCTTAATTTAAGACGCTTCACGTGTCTTAAAATTTAAGACGCGAATTCGTGTCTGAAAATAATGACACCCATTTCAGACGCTTATGTGTCTGAATTTAAGACACATGAATTTGCAGTGTATGTGTCACAAAAATATGACATTTTATTTTCATCAAAATGTTTTAAATAGCGAAATTTTATTAATTTTTGTTTTATTAAACTGTTAAAATTAATAAAATTTGCTACTTAAAACATTTTGATGAAAAGGAATGTCACATTTTTGTGACAATTATTAATAGATTAATAGATAATAATAATAATAATAATAATAAAATTTGCTACTAAAAACATTTTGATGAAAAAAAAGTCAATTTTTGTATCATATATATGTGTCTGTGTGTGCGTGTGTGTGTGTGTGTGTGTGTATATACATAAATTCCACAATAATTGGTTAAAAATAACCCTATACATTACATTTATATGAAATTTTCGCCTCTATTGCCATATAAAAAAAATATGGTAAATTCTAAAATTGGACGACGACCTCACTTGTTGAACAATATACACCAAAAATTAAAAGGCACCAATGTATATCAGAGAACCAAACGTAATTTTTTATGAAATTTTGTGCGTTAGTTCTCGAACTAGAGTTGGCAGAAAAGTTTTGTCGTGCATTCACACCCATACTGTCATTTTCTATAAATGGTCAAATTGTGTTCAGAACGTCTATTAACGTGTAGATCCATCGAAAATTGTAAGTCGAAATTTTTTATGAATCAAATACTTTTTTATAATTAAATATAGAAAAAGAAAAAGTCATTGTGTACTGACCTACATACAAATAATGTCTTTTATTTATTATTTGAAAGAAATTAAATACTTATTTATTTATAGCTTCAGCATTTGAAAAATTTAGATGTTATATTTAAAGACACATTTTTATATTTTATCAACCGTAATACAGAAAATGAGAAATGCGCTGTATCTTATCTAAGAATGGTCAAATGATATTTATGACATCAAAGAAGTCTGTGTAAAGCCATCGAAAATCGTAAGTCGAAAAAGAAAAAAAAAAATCAATATGTACATACTCTCCATCCAAATAATATTTTTTACTTATCGTTCGAAAGAAAATGAAACACAAATATAATTATAGCTTCAGCATTTGAAGAAGTAAGATATTATGTTAATGGCACAGCTTTATATTTTTGCTAATCGTAATCGTAATATAGATTATGTGAAAATGCACTGTAACAAATCACACACACACACACACACACACACACACACACACACACACACACACACACACAAAAAAAAAAAAAAAAAAGCAATCTTCGCAAAAAAAAAAAAAAAAAAAAAAAAAGTAATTATACAACAATTTCCGATTTCATTTTCCCGTACCATTGTTTAACCACATATGACCATAAAACATGTTTGTTTCTAAAAAACCTGGTGAACATATTATCTACTTTAAAACCTTTCAGTAATAATGAAAATGCGAACACAAACAGACTGAGAGTGTTGCCAGACTTTTCGAATTTTTTATTCAGTAGTCACCGAAAATTATGAGAAGGGATATTTCCAATACGTGATAGATGATTAATCATCTACTATGTATATGAAATATCACTTCTCAAAATTATCGGTGTTTATAGAATAAATAATCTAGTGTGTTACTCACACGACTTTCTCTTACCCTGAGATTTAATACTATAAATACAGGTTGCAGATTAAGAAGTAAGATAACGAGTACTGTTATGTAAACCTGTGTTAAATTATTCAAATTAGACTTAGGAAGAGTTTTATATGATAATTAGTTCTGTGTGAGAGGGGCTACCACCCCTCTCAACCCCCCATTTCATTAATGCACTTACATTTATATAGAATTTAATTCGGTTAGTAAAAAATAATTCTCTTTTTAAAAAATAATTTATTAAAATTATTATTCAAAAAAATTATCTGTTATGATAATGCAGACGATTTTCATATTAGAGAAGTAGTATAACACTAAATATATATATATATATATATATATATAAAGTTAAATTTATTCTCAATATTACATTATTATTATTATTTTGTTAAAAATGAAAAAAATCCATAACTTTATTTTAAATTATCGCAGATCGATGGTTTAACCATTCGTTTTAAAGGTATTGGATTGGCGAGCTCTTTTGAAAGATACCCATCATAAAAATTTATTCCCCTCGAGGGGGGGACTTCCCCCCCCCAAGGGGGGAGGCGGAGCTCCTACATACACTAAAAAATTTTCCCAGTTGACTATCTCTATTACAAAAAATATATATTCGTTTCATTTGGTTTATTTAGAATACCGAGTTTGGAATTTCTGCTACTTTTTGTTCTTGATATATGCTGATGACAGACACACAGAGTATTCGCTAAAAACATGATTTTCGTATTCAGGGGACCTCAGAACATGTAAATATAACAAAAGCTCACGTTCGAAAATTTGACCCTAAAACAATACTTTCTCGACCCTGTGGGTAAGAGAAAGTAAAAAGTCGCAAAGTCTGGCAACACTGGTTGAGAGACCAATCGAAATCAAAAACCCTTTTCGAATTTCAGACATCTATAGATAGTTCACACCATAAAAATGTTTGGATATAGTCAATATACCAACGGAGTCTGACAAGTCTGTTTAAAATATAGATTGCATTAAGCAGTATCATTATGCAAATAAAAAGCATTTATTTATTTCATCATCATCAAGACATATTTTCTTTGTGGGTTCTCATATATATTTACTTTGATATGTATGTGTGTTTCTTTCTGGTGTTTTACACAGACATCTGTACTTAATTCATAACATAAAAATATTTCAATGTAGTCAATATGTTGCTAAAATTTTATAGATATATTTCAAATGTTGAGGGGTTTTAAAACATATTACTATTCACATAAAAAATTTGCTGCTTAACAAATACATTGCTTCCATTACCCGCTTGACATTATTAAAAACTCTTTTCAGAGTTGGTCAGATCAGAAGACATAAAAATGACCTAACTAACCAAGACGTCTACCGAATTTTCTTCTAGTAATCAACTAATACCTATGTCATAAGTATACTAAAAGGGAATTTATATCAGATATGTAAGAGGTGTTTATTTAGCGAAAATAGAAAGAAAAATAAACCTATTGTTTACATTGTTACGTTACATTAAAACTGCTATGGCGTGGCGGATAATGTGTTAATACTATGAGAACACATTAATGTACGCTCCGTTTCAAAATATAATAGAACAGGATGCTCTTACAAGTGATTGAATGAAACAGATTTTAAATTGTCTGTTGATTTTCTGTTTCTTTCCTTTCCTTTCCTTTCTATCTACGTATCTATCTTTTTTTTTTTTTTTTTTTTTCATCTTGAGATCAAACTAATCAGTCTAAAATTCAATAGAGGGCATCTTACTTTTAAATGAATTTATTCAGATGAAAAAAGGTAAAAGAAAGATGGAGTAAATGTACCATTGGCATTTGGATGTAAGCCAAGATGAGGCAGACACTAGATGTCGAAGAAAGAATAAAAAATAACATATAATCGGAAGAAACCATCTACGATATTTTGACAGACAATTGTGATGTAATCGGGAAAAAGAAAGAAAGAAAGAAATTACGAAGGGATGCATACAAAGGATGCATTAAAGAGATGCATACGTTACATTATAAAGCTTTTTTTTTTTTTTTTTTTTTTTTTTTTTTAATTACTAATTTAAAATTATGAAATTTTGCAAACATGTTTATTAAAAAAATATTAAGTCTATTAAACTTTATTTTAAACAATTTAATTAAAAAAATTAAACAAATTAAAAAAATTTTAATTTTTAATTTTTTGAAAATTTATAAAATGTTCATGTTATTTAATTTTTAATATTTCCTTACGATTACACATTTGCTTAATTAAGAAATTTCTGAACATATTTGTGTGTTACTTTGCAAATTCATTGAATGAATGTGTTGTATTAGGTAGTAAGGCTGTTTGTTGAAGACCCTAAGTCTGGGTGGGGTACTTTCCATGGGCGTTCTCTAAGGGGTCCAAGCCCGTATTCACGCAAGTTTAAGAAAAAAACCACGGAAAGCATTAAACAGTCAGGCCAACGTATGTGACCAGGATTCGAACCTGGAACCCCCGCCTACCAGCTCTTAATTCAGAGTCTCTTAGCCATTAGTAGGGCACTAATTCATGAACGATTCAATTTTTACTCTCTGAAAATATGCTATTATACATAGGAAATTATTTTAATCATGAAGAAATTTGGCTGCGTCAAATTTGATGTATCTATACTGTTACAAATTTGTAAATAATAGTAGTTATTTTTATGTAAATTCATGCACAGAGGCTTAGTCAAATTATACAATGTTATTTTTCTGCATTTCTTACTTGTTTTTGCGTTAAAATAGCTCATTTTCCTACAGAAATCCGTTAAAAAGCTTCACCAGGACGGTAATGGCCTTGGCTTCAATTTGGGAAAGTTTTTCGTTCCTTGACGATGTTTCGGCGACATTCGCGAGAAAATTCTTATGATCGATAGCTCGAATATCTAAGCGATAACTCCATTATTTGAGAAGTTCACAGAAAATTCTGGGTTAACAGAAGAGTATAAAATGAATCCCATTCTTATCGTTAGGGGTCAATTTCTCGTCAAACGGCTTACTATAAAGAGATCCTAACTGGATCTCTTGTTACTGCTTGATTACAGCTAATTGTTATGTGTTAATGCTATGGCACGGTTTATGCTGTGAATTTGATGTTGTCAGCTGTTATTTAAACTTTGTGTTCTGGTGAAACTCAGGTTGATGCTTAGTTTACAGACGCGTAATCTTCTGAAAAATTCTTTAAATAAACTTTTAAGCTTCTGCAAGATTCGTCTTTCATTCACAGACAATTCACGAGCTCCGAGTAAGCAATAATACGTTTTGGGGGGGTCTTTTAAATTCATTTTTGATATCTTTATGGTGATTATGTATGCATGTGCGTGCGTGTATGGGAGTAAACACGATAACTCTCAATGTTTTATTCTATTGAGCTGTGAACTGGTAGGAAGGTTATAGGTAACCAACGCACGATTTGTATAGAATTTCCTTACTGCAGAACAAATCATTTACAGAGACACAAAGAAGAATTCTATATCATTACGGTCTTTTGACTCAATTTGACTATTGCTGAAACTGTATATTCGAATAATATAAAAAATAAAAGCATGTTACAAGTCATCGTCACCAGAACTATACAGATTTACATGAGCATAAGAGTTTTTTACTGAGGCACCAAGTAGAATTTTGATAAATTCTGATCTATGGACTCAAATTATTTTAAACTCGTTTGAGTAACGTTTAAGTGCTTAAAAAAAAGTGATATTTTACATTAATCTGCTTATGTGTAATCATAATGAAAAATGGTGAGCATATAACCTATATATTTTTAAAAGGGGAGCATGAAACAATTTATGGAGCATTCGAGGAGAAATTCATTGTAACTATAGGTCTCAAAATAATCAAATAAATGTCGAATCAATAAAATAGCATAGTACTATCCAATGTTTTGGTAGACTCAATATGGCTCCTGCGGTAGCCTTGATTGCTATTGCGGCAACCATCTTGAGTAGACAGCAGTTAACTTCATTTGCGGTATGCCAACTCCTTTTATATAATTTCTCTAAGGATTCGAAAAATAAAAAGCGCACACATTGAAATATCATGCTGAATTCCACAAAATAAATGCTCTGCAATTGCTTGCCTCACCTTCATTTTTTTGTTTTTCTTACTGTTTTTGTCGTACAGTGTCATCTATATACAAAATTTGGAAAACTTTTTTTTTTTTAGGACTGAGGGCCTATTAGTCTCAATCTGGGATTTTTCCGTTGTCGATTTCGATAGTTGGACATTTGTCGAAATCTAAAATTTATCGAAAATATGATTGAATAATTTGAAAGCGATGTTATAATTTGAAAAAAAAAAAAAAAAAAAAAAAAAAACTAATAGTCCTCCATCCTAAACTAAATTTTGTTTTTGCCAGAATTTCATCAAAATCTTTTTTTTTTTTTTTTTTTAATTATTTTTGAAAGAAAAAGAAAAGAAAATTAATAATAATCAGTATCGTTACAAGCGATATCGAAAAAGTTTTTTTTTTATAATTTTGTATTTGGAAATAAAAAGTGCGCGTGAAATAATATGAAATAAAAATAAATAAAAAAATGAATTTAATGATTTAATGTTTTTGTTTTTCGGGGGCTGCTCATGCATATAAAAAATGCGTATTAAAACGAGTCGAAGAAGGAAGCGAAATAAGTATTGAATTATATTACGATAAATATGATGTATAATATGATACGATATATTAGACCTATCGTCCAGGGTTAGTAGGCATTTTCGTTGAAAGAAATAGTTTGTTCTTTCGGTGCAACTTGCACATTAGTCCCGTGAGGAACAACTTTCACATTAGTCCCTTGAGGTACAACTTTCACTTTAGTCCTGTGAGGTACAAATTGCACATTAGTCCCCTTTAAATATACTGATTTTTTTTTCCCGGCGAGGACATTATGAAATCTACTCCGATTAGTTTCTTTAAAAGTATATATATTAAACAGAATTTAAAAGTAAATAGTGAAAAAAAAAAAAAAAAATGCAACTCTGGCTTTAATTTTCTTCTGTTAAATGTTGAACGTTGATTATAAAATACATTTTTAAATATTTTTCAGCGTTAACACTTAAAATGGTGAACAAATTATAATTGGAAAATTTGAAATAAATTATAGAGAATGAATGTAGAGCTTGTTTCTTTTTTATGCTTAAACAAAACTTTTTATAGTAAGAAACACTGTAATAGAAGCCGCACTTCCTTACGAAATACAGCTGACATTATATTAAGATTTAAAATGTGCAGGAACTTTTGGAACACCCTGTATATATTTATCCAAAAGAAATAATTAAACAATTAATGAAGAAATTCTGAAACTTTTGCGAATGCTTAATTATATCAGGCCTTAACTGGTAATTTTTAAGGGATACTATAATGGGATCATTCTTCCTGGAATTCATGTTGCGAATGGCAATGAAATATTCCAAATAATTGAGAAGGGAAGTATAATTATTTATGTAGAGATTATTTGCTGTAAATATATGAAACTTATTGGTTTCTTATATTTTTGCTCAACATTTCATTTTATGAAAATAAAATAAAAATAGCAACATATGAATAAGTAATTCGGAAATTTTACTGAGTTTAACTATCTTATTTTGTATTCTGCCATATAATATTTCAGAAACTCTTCACAATGTTAGGCAAATTTATTTTGTACTTACATTATTACACTGGTCATTTATACCACAAATTCTATGTTTAAATTGTGCATATAGGATCTGTGTTAATTGAAACGATGATTGGAATCAACGAAAACATGTCTGAGAGAGAGAGAGAGAGGAGAGAGAAAAAAACGTGGAATTAATAAAAAAGCAGTGTTTTATCCGTGGTTTTTCATCATTTGAAATTATAAATAACAATTATCATTAAATTCAAAATAACAAAATAAATATCTAAAATAAGCTTTTCCCCCTCCCTTAATTTTGGTGAAATATAACTTTGTACAGTTTTTATTCACCACTCTGCCTCCTTTGTAATTAGTGCGAATTGAAAGTAACCAAAGTGAAAGATTTCATGCCCAAATGGATTTATCATGTTTGGAGTATATTTGTAATTTTTTAGTCAGAAGAAAAAAATAGTGATTCAGGCTTTATGAATTATTTACGTTTCCTTTTCTTTAATCATAATATATTTAGTAGTAAACTATTGCACTTGATAAATAATTGAATAAGTGAAGATATATTAAGCTCATCCATTAGACATAGAGCTACAGCAATTTCTAGAAATAGTACATAAATAAATGCCGAGACTGATGTCGAGTCTTTTGACATTTCCGGCAAACACGATTCTATTTTGAGAAGACTAGTGGAAGAAATGATTGCTTCAACCAAAAATTAAGTTATGTTCCAGCTGTTTCCCTTCATACTCAAGTACAAGATAATTTTAACTATAGGATAATTAACAATAAAAATAAGTCATACTATTTACATAGTTTGCATTTTTGAACTCTACTTATCCGCTGCATTGTTCAACCCTTTAAAGTTAATTAATTTCGCCTAAAACTAAATATTTAAGATTTTTTTTTTTTTCATGCAACCCTTTTTTTCCCCTTGTTTAAATCACTCTTTAAACTTTTGGTTTTTCTTTGTTTGATAAATAATAGCAATACTCCAAAATTTGACATATGATGTTCCAGGGGAAGCCATATGCAGAAGTCACTTTAAATTTCTTAGTTGGGGCGAATGGAAAGTTGCTGCTTCAGTGATGCATTCGTGCTAAGAGTTTTCACCTGGTGAAAGGCTGTGATATTATTTTGAGCTCAAACAACTGTGGCGAGTTTTTGCAGTTTATTGTGTTTACTTACGCAGTTATTCATTAATTAAATTAATTATAATTGGATTTAATCAGGTTAACCAATAAATATTTTAAACAACAACAACAAAAAATCTCAAAATTAGAAATGTTATTTCTTCTTCTTTGTACACACAGTGATCGTAATTAAACTTGTCCTATTTAGCGCACTCTGTAGGTGTACGTAAAATGTGGACTAAATCGAAACTTTGCAGTTAGACATTTTAAAGGATGCGCTGACAGATTCTGAAAAAATAAATAAATCTGGTATGTGGCGCGTTATAATCAAAATGCTTGAATTGATATGTGGTAAAAAACTGTGGTCTATTTTAGGATATATTCAAGCTTGAAAACTATCTGGCTTGCATAATCAGATGGATTAGCGTATGTTTTGGGTATAAAAGGAGAAGATCAAGCGATTAGCAGTCTTTCAATTTCGATGGCTATTAGCTTACCAGAACAAGTGGTAATTTTGGAACTGTTATACGAGAACTTGGCTGACATAGAGTCCTCGGCTATCGGATTAATGTGATGCAATAAAGTGTTGTTAAATTTATGCTACATAATAAACTAAATTAAAATTCTAGTACACAAAAACAATTATTCAACAAATCTTTTATATATATATATAATATTAATAAAGTTTTGTTTATTACATTAAAAGTTACTAATCTAATTCTACACTCCGGTGTATAATATAACATATATTTTATGTATTAAAACTTAAAAAAGCTACTATTCCAAATGTTTTGACTGTATATAAAAAATAGTAAAATAAGGAGGTAATAAACACAAAAAAAAAAAAAAAAAATGCAAATAATTTTCCCATATATTGGTTAAAATGTTAAGTATTAATATTTACGCAGTTGCAATTAAACTCATGTTATGAGAGTCATGTTGCTTACAAGTGTCATATAGTTTCTGCATTGATAAGTTTATGTTCTTAAATATATATACATATATATATATATAAATTGTACCGATTAAAAAAAAAACAGGTAAACCCCTGGTTTTACACGCAGGTCAAAAAATAGTGAAAATTAATGCACCAGACCCGCAATTTTGATAACCCTGCGGATACCCGACCCCATGTAGGACTCTAGACTAGACTGACGTGAAGGACAATGTGCGACAGACCATTAGCGATCAGTTGTGATCAGCCATAGGCCTGTCACTGTTCATTGGTTGCACACAAATAAATGGTTGGACTCCACGTTCAAAAACATGCTTCTATAACCTCTAAACAATCTCTAACAAATAACAAAAATGTCTGTAATAAATAAAAATGTTTCTGTTGAAATTTGTATTTTGTTTGTATTTTGATGTATTGCACCGGTAGCGGATTTTTTTCTCCTTCTTTTTCAGAATCTTTGAGTGTATTCTTTGAATTTTCTATATCCAAATTTCAACCCTATCCTCATTTTAGTTACAGTTACAGAATAGGCCAAGTTTAATTACGATCACCCTGTATTTATGATCGGCTACGTGTCTAATAGCCATCTTTGAAATTAATTTAGTAATTTTCAAAAGAAAATAAGTAGTGAATACTGAAGGTTAATTTAAATATATTTTACCTCCGTGACTTCTTAAAAAAAAAAAAAAAAATGTATATATGTATGCCTTTTTTTTTTTTTTTTTTCTTTCACGAAGGAAGAAGTCTCCCAAGAACTGTTATTCTATGAGAAACCATACAATAGTCTTCTCTAAAATACACTAACATTTTTATGAAATATATATTTTGAGGAGGAGAGGGGCACGGATAAGCTAAGGCATTTGAAAAAAGTATCTGTTCTGTTTTCGATCTTTTTTTTTTTTTTTTTTTTTTATGGAACATTCTTTAATGGGAAAAGAGATGATGAAAATTATCAAAATTGATGTAATTAAAAATAAAATATCCAGATAATTATTATAAAATGTATATGAAAATATATAATACTTTTAGGATAATATTATTATACAGTTATTCAAGCATTATTTAGAAACTTTTATAAAGTTTTAAATTTTGAATTTGTTTTTCTTGGGTTCCAGATTTCGGGAATAACCATTTACTTACGATTACATGCGAATTTCACCCAATGCTTTTAAAAATCGTTAAGAATATTAATCAGTGTATTTGTCACAAAACCGGGTATTCATTCAGAAATCAAGAAAATGTTATTACGAATTCTCGAATTCAATCTCAAGACAAAAATTGATGAAAAATTCAAAACTTACATTTTTTTATTTGAAACAGGCTCTGTAATTAAGATATAAATAATTAAATGCATAGATGTGCTACATACAAGAAACGCATAGCAAAAAAATTGGAGATTTAATACAATTTAGAATTCTCATGGAACATTTTGAAAATGGGCATTTTTTTTTATTATATTCGCAATATAAGAAGCCTTTTCATCCCTAGAAATACCTTTTTTATTTTTAAGACAGGCATTATGCATAAAAATGATAGCACATGATTTGAGAAGCGATAAATGTGAAACAAAGGTAATTAATTACATATATATATATATATATATATATACACACATAGTTTTATATGTATGTATATATATATATATATACTTTCATAATGTGCCTGAATATTTTTGTGACCCTCGAGAGAATAAAGCCCGAAAAATGCGAAAAAAAATCCCAAACTTCGAAAATAAATATCTCGGACAATTTTGGACGCACTGAAGTGATTTTTTTTTTCTTATATTTATCAGGACGAGTGTCAGTTTTTACTAAATACTATAGGGACCTGGGGACTGTATAAAAAGTCAGTTTTGTAATTTTGAAAAAAAATTACTTTTTAAATTTAAACATGCCATATCATAAATGCTTACATTTCTTTTAAACATATTGCAACTGGAAGTATATGTCTGCAACCAATGTTTGCGAGGATAAAGACATCCTCGGAACTTTGTTTTGATTTCTGTATATGTAATAATAATAATAACAAATTGTTATTAAAATGGTACAGATACATTCTTTTGTATTAAATTCATAAATTATATAAAATACTTTTTTAATTAGGTTAAAATTTACCGTTTTTCATTTTTTTCTTTACTTCGAATTTAGAAAGTTTCTGAAAATTTAACTCTTTCAAAGAAGGAAAGATAACCCACTATCTAAAATAAGACTTTTTTTTACAGTTGCCTGTCTATTTGTTATCTTTTGAGTGAAACAACGTGTCATAAAACCGTTTCTTCAAAGTTCGTACTTTTCTTCTTATCTTCAATGTGTAAATCAGAAAACTCTCTTGTAAACTCCTTCGTCACTGATATGATATTATTCTTTTACACTCGAAAGGCAAGAAGATAAATAAAAGGATATAAAGAATAAATTCGTTTATTCAAAAGTTTCGATATGATATATTTATTCAAACAAATATGATAGGGTTGCTAAGAAACTATGGTTCCAACGTAATTTCACGATAATTTTATAGCTGTACCTCATTGTACAAGGTGGTAGAAAGTAGAACCCTCTTTTAATATTTTTTTTTTTCTAAGTTAAGTGTAAAAGAACTAAATTTAAATTTCGTCTAAAAGAACATATGAATTACGTCCGCAAACAAGAAACCAATAAATCGGCTATATCTGAACATTGCTGGGAGGAAAATCATAATTTTAAATTTAATTCAGCTAAAATAATTTGCAGACCTAAATCCATTCATGAACTCGAATTCTTTGAAGCTTTTCATATTTATAAAAAATTTAAAAACCTTGTAAATTGTGATTTCGCTGTTCCCTATTCGTCTGACTGTTGGAAATTTTATATTCAGGCCACATTTTCTTAATTTTTCTACTGTTTACACAGCGAACTTTCCTAAATTCTTATTGGCCACTCTCCCCACCTTTCTTGTAATCCTATTGGTTGAACTAAATCCGGCCCCTTTCCTATATATATGAGCACCTCTCCTGATTCAGAATCCTTTTTGCACTGAAGACGGTACGCTATAGGCTACCGAAACAGCTGTATGCATTTCCAATATTTTTCTTTGGCGTTTCTGACGTAGTAGTTTATTCGGGTTTTAATATTCCAACGCCAAATCTCCTGTTATTATTTATTATGAGTGTAAACTATCCCCCCCCCCCCCCACATGTAGTTTATTATGTACCATTAACTTTCTAAAAGTTACAACTCAATGTATGCTCCATTATTTTCTAGACACGGTCTTAAACGAACAGGTACGGTTACTACGACCTTTTTCAAGAATTCAGAATTTCAATTTATTAAAAATACTTACTAATTTATTAAAAACTAGCAGGTTTTGCCCGCTTCGCTGGACGTTAAACTTAAATGATTTGTCAAAATGCCATATCTTTATTAATAACCTAAGTTCTCGCTGTGATTGGTAGAGGTTTTCACGCTCCCAATGTTAGGAGTCTGGGTCCCCACTGTCTTCGGCACAACTTACCCACTTCTTACTTCCCCACCCTCAGCAGGTGAGTTCGAAGTTTTGCAAAATCCCACTAATGTACATAATGCGTACACTTAATCAATATCCACACACCAAAATTCGCCATTCTAAGATAATTCAAAGCGAATTCAAACGGAAAAACATGTTTTTACACATGTTTATTGCCATCCGACTCCGAGAAGGGGGGGGGGGGATTTCGAATTTCGTGAAATGCAGTTACAATAAGTGCCGGATGCATACAAACAATTTTCGCACCAAATTTCGTGACCACAGAAGTCTTTAATAGACAGTATTATAAATAAAATAAATAAATAAAAAATAAAAATTATACAGACACGACATTATTTCATTATTTAAAACATGAAAATCTGACATTGACAGATTTTAATTTAGTGCCAGAGGCCTACTGCTAAACTTGTTAATATCGACAAATTCTTCTTTAGTTAATTCGTGACGATCTAAATTCCATGATAAAGTTTTCATTAAATCAAACCAATGTGTTTCAGCTGCAGATATTGTAACAAATAACGTTGGAAGTCCAAACTGTCTTATAGCCGCAAAACAACGTTTTTTCTCTTTTTCCCAATGAGGGGGAGGTGTGCCTTGGGGGGACGCATGTCAAAGGTGTGCCTTGGGGGGGGGGGGAACTCGTGTCAAAGTTGTACCTTGGGGGGGACTCATGTCAAAGTTGGGCCTGGGGGAGGACTCATGTCAAAGTTGGGCCTTGGGGGAGACTCATGTCAAAGTTGGGCCTTGGGGGGGGGACTCATGTCAAAGTTGGGCCTTGGGGGGACTCATGTCAAAGGTGTGCCTTGGGGGGACTCATGTCAAAGTTGTACCTTGGGGGGGTCTCATGTCAAAGTTGGGCCTTGCGGGGGACTCATGTCAAAGTTGGGCTTTGGGGAACTCATGTCAAAGTTGTACCTTGGGGGGGGACCCATGTCAAAGTTGGGCTTTGAGGAACTCATGTCAAAGTTGTACCTTGGGGGGGGGACTCATGTCAAAGTTGGGCCTTGGGGGGACTCATGTCAAAGGTGTGCCTTGGGGGGACTCATGTCAAAGTTGGGCCTTGGGGGGGACTCATGTCAAAGTTGGGCCTTGGGGGGACTCATGTCAAAGTTGGGCCTGGGGGGGAGATTCATGTCAAAGTTGGGCCTTGGGGGGACTCATGTCAAAGTTGTGCCTTGGGGGGACTCATGTCAAAGGTGTGCCTTGGGGGGGACTCATGTCAAAGATGTACCTTGGGGGGGACTCATGTCAAAGTTGGGCCTTGGGGGGGCTTCATTCAATAAATCCCCATTCAATAAACCGACTGAAATAGGCCCTTAGCACTATTAAGAGTGTATTATAAAAATTCCACAACGCTGTACCGACTGAAATAGGGGTACCTTGGGGGGGACTCCTGTCAAAGTTGTGCCTTGGGGGGACTTCATTCAGTAAATCCACATTCAATAAACCGACTGAAATAGGCCCTTAGCACTATTAAGAGTGTATTATAAAAATTCGACAACGCCGTACCGACTGAAATAGGGGTACCTTGGGGGGGGGGACTCATGTCAAAGTTGTGCCTTGGGGGGACTTCATTCAGTAAATCCACATTCAATAAACCGACTGAAATAGGCCCTTAGCACTATTAAGAGTGTATTATAAAAATTCGACAACGCTGTACCGACTGAAATAGGGGTACCTTGGGGGGGAGTCATGTCAAAGTTGGGCCTGGGGGTGGGACTCATGTCAAAGTTATGCCTTGGGGGGACTTCATTCAATAAATCCCCATTCAATAAACCGACTGAAATAGGCCTCTAGCACTAATAAATACAAAAAGCACAGCTTAAATATCGGAACCCTTTGGTGACTTTAAATATTTTAAGCCAATTTTGCGATGAACTGAATTGGCTATCTCAATTGTGCAATTGAAGATCTTGGCGAGAAACGTCCGAGCTACTTCGGTGCCGAATTTAAAATTTTGCCAAAGGGATCCAATACTAAAGCTGTTCCATATCGAATCTGGGTTGAAAACGGAAAAAGGGTAAAATAAATTAGAAATATCAGACCTATATTTATAAATTTGATACCGAATGAAAGGGGCGATTTTGCTGAATCCAGGGGTTCAAACAGTTTTTCGATGCGACAATTAGATTTTTATAAAATAACTAAAGCATGAAAATTAAGTGGCAACGGAAAAACGGATAAAGGGAAAAATAAATTAGAAATATCGGACCTATCATTACAAATTCAGTACCAAATGAAAGAGGTGATTTTTCTGAATCCTGGGGTGTAAACAGTTTTTCGATACGACAATTAGATGTTTTAAAATTAACTAAAGTATGAAACTCAGATGGCAAAACTTCATTTAAATCTTTTCATAATTTGTAGTGCGATTCACGCGAATGAAAAAAGTCTTTATCTTAAAAATTTTTTTTGCATTTTATTTTTCCATTCAAAGCGTTTTAGTGAAAAAATATTTATGGCGCATGTGCAGGCGTTTTTTACCCACAATTTAAACACTAATTATAATTTTGAAAATTTCTATATATATAATTTCAAGTTGGGTGAAGACCTAAGTTTCTGCCAAGCGCCGTCGAATTCCGTCCAGCCGTTCTCGAGTGATGCCCGTACAAACGTGTTTTAGTCTTTTACCCTTTAGGGGGGAACGGGGGGGAATTTCCGAAAAGTTGATAGATATAATTTTAAGTTGGGTGAAGACCTAAATTCCTGCCAAGCGTCGTTGAATTCCGTCCAGCCATTCTCAAGTGATGCCCGGACAAACGTGTTTTAGTCTTTTACCCCCTAGGGGGGAACGGGGGGGGGAATTTCCGAAAAGTTGATAGATATAATTTTAAGTTGGGTGAAGACCTAAATTCCTGCCAAGCGTCGTTGAATTCCGTCCAGCCATTCTCAAGTGATGCCCGGACAAACGTGTTTTAGTCTTTTACCCCCTAGGGGGGAACGGGGGGGGGAATTTCCGAGAAGTTGATAGATATAATTTTAAGTTGGGTGAAGACCTAAATTCCTGCCAAGCGTCGTTGAATTCCGTTCAGCCGTTCTCAAGTGATGCCCGGACAAACGTGTTTTAGTCTTTTACCCCCTAGGGGGGGAACGGGGGGGAATTTCCGAAAAGTTGATAGATATAATTTTAAGTTGGGTGAAGACCTAAATTCCTGCCAAGCGTCGTTGAATTCCGTCCAGCCGTTCTCGAGTGATGCCCGGACAAAAAAAGCGGCATTCGGACACGATGACATACACACAGACACACACACACACACACACACACAGGCAAAATTTTCTGAAGTCATTTTCGGCTTTCATGGGGTGTGAAACGTGAAGATATCGCAAAAATTTTCGATTCCGACAAATTTACAGACAAAACTCTGATTTTATTAATATAGATTAGTATTTTATTGCATTTTAATGCAACCAAATAAACTACTATTAAACTTCAAACGATTTATTTTCGTACATGAATAACATAATTAAAAAAATGAAATACGCATATTATATTGAAAAAGAATATGTTTTGCAATGTTACTTAAACTTTATTTTGTACTCATAATAACAGGCGATTTGTCCTTTTTCGGATTTAGGATATCTTTGTTTGCTCATTACATTCGAATGTATACTTCTTGGCATTAAATATTTTCAGGTGCACGAAGTAAATATTAAAGATGATTCAATATTTGAAGTCATGCGTCAACAAACAAAATGTCTTAACATTTTTTATTCACGTTGTCGTTGAAGGAAAAAAAAAATCCACCTACATCAAAATGATAACATCGGAATGATATGGATGTTTGCCAGAAAACAGGTAGTAAAGAAAAAGGGGAAGACTTAATAGCTGCGACCTTCAAGTACGTTTTTTGTAGTTGCATTTAATTTCAACGTGGTGTTAATGATCGCTAATAACATTTACTTACTTGTATGGGCATATTTTGTAGTTGCATTTAATTTTAATTTGGTGTTAATGATCGCAAATAACATTTACTTGCTTCTGTGCTTTTTGTTAAGACTTTCCAACGAGGTTGAAAAGTGTTTATGACTTCGGTTTGTCTGTCTGTCTGTCTGTCTGTCCGTGCTCTAACTCCCGTAAATATTTATGGAATTTCTTGAAATTGAAATATGTTATTTATATGCACGAAAAAATGCTTTGCATAAAATATAGCATGATTAGCATTAGATTTACAGGGTGACACAAAAATATCCATTTATATTAAGAGCTATTAATAAAAAATTGCTAGATTTGTACTTTCGTTTACGTTAAGCGTTTTTAACACTTTCTAGCATTTTTAAGTGTGAATATGATTTCAGTTTGTGTATCTGTCCATCTGTCTGTCTGTCTGTCTGCCCGCGCTCTAACTCCTGTAAATATTTATGGAATTTCTCGAAACTGATATAATTTATTGAAGTTCACTATCGTATGTTCCACATTGAAAATGGAGTGAATATCGCTTCTGGTTTTTGTACAAGGACACTCAAAAGCATTCGAAAGCATCGTGTTCTATGAGTGTTTATTTTATAAATATTTTCCATATAGAATGTTCCTCAGTTTAAATGACATTAATAGGTCCTGTATAACTAGTGTGTTTACAGGGACAACAACAACAACAAAAAAAAAAATGCCAATGCATTACGTTTTAGGACAGAATTTTTTGAAAGTTATATTTAAAAATCTTTCTACCGTAAAAATCATAAAAATATTGAAATGTATTGTTAATATTCTAAAATAATGTTTGGTATAGAATATGATATGATTAACTTTCTGATTTACAGGGCTACACTAAAATATTCAGAGAGATCAAAAGCTGTAATTATAATCTAATGGCTGCATTTTCTTTTGCGTTAAGCCTTTTTAACACTTTCCAAAATGCCTAAGAGTAATTTTAAAATCAATTAGTCTATCTGTATATTTTTTAGTCCTTCTGTCCGTTGTGTGATAACGTAGGCAAATAATATTAAAATTAAAAGTTATTCGATACAACAATTACGTACAGTTGGAAAGTGTTACTAATCAATGCGTACTGCATGATTTTTCTTTCTTGTTTTGCATTTTGATGTAGGATCTTTTTGTATTTCAAAGATAAAGTATATTTGGATGTTTAGTGCCTAATAGAATATCAAGTATTGTGCTTTCTATTATTTCTTTTAATACTTTCCAACAAATAGTGCTTATGAATTTGGATTTTAGTATCTTTTTCCACACTTTTTTCCTAAAAATATTTTTCTGTATTTTACTGCTTAAACCCTTAGGTCAGAAGATTAGTTTTACGCCAGAAATTGCAACTATCAGACGAAGTAATACCTTTTACAAAGGGGGCTTAATCTGTTGAGGTTAATTTCATGCAAAAATCGATAAAAGTACAATTTTTACTTTCTCTTACCCATAAAGTAGACAAAGTATTCTTTTAGGGTCAAATTTTTGAACGTGAGTTTTTGTTATATTTACACGTTTTGATGTCCCCTGAATACGAAAATCATGTTTTTAGAGAATGGTCTGTGTTTCTGAGTGTCTGTTATCAGTATATCTCAAGAACAAATAGTATCAAAAAGTCTAAACTTGATATTCTAAATGTGTATGATATAGGGATGCTACACTATGCTTTTCGTTAAGATGAAACAAGTGGTTCGTGTACAGGGACAAACAAGATAATTCAAATACATTACGTCTATGGGGGAAATTGCAGGCAAGTAGAGTTTAACACTTATAGACTGCACTAAACCAAATGAAATAGATATATATTCTTTATATGCGTAAAAAAAAGTCTCATGTTGAATATGGTAGGGTAATCATTCACTGTTCGTTTACAGGGCTACACAAAAGTAGTTGATTATAGTGCGACAATAGCTGAAAATTGATGGAAGTGTATTTCCGGTTGTGCCGAGCATTATTACTATAGGATTATATTTAGATGAATATTTAGGTCTTCAAAAGATATACAGGACTGCAAATATTTAAGCGATAACATTCTTTTTTATTGTTAGTGGAAGTACTTTGATATGGTATTTCACTATGTCCAAGAAAGCTGCTAAGGAATCGAAATGAATTCCTCATATACTGTTAAAAATTTCAACAGAAAACTCTGTGTAATGTATTATCTTAAGTCTTACGTAAAATTACAGAGAAACTAGTATGTTGTGGCCACCACAAGACTTTCTTCTATATTTTCCTATACATATTCAATCAGTAGCAATATTAAAAAAAAAAAAAATACGATTTCCCCCCCCCCCCCCATGCACAAATTTTTTTTCCTAGTTACGTACTACTATTATCAATAATTCATATTAATTTTACAATCACAAGTTTAAAATAACTCTTATTATGCACATTTATACGAATTTTTGTCCTATACTGCCATGTTAAAAATTTAGATAAAATGCTATCACAGCGCTACCTGTTGAGCTATTGATCCCCAAATATAATCAGCACCAGTTTATGTCGGGGACCAACTAAATACCAAGTTTGGTAAAATTTCGTTAAAAAAAAAAATAAATAAATAAAAAATAAAAAAAAATACGATTTTTTTCTAAGTTTTTTTTCGTTAAAAGTAAAAAAAATCGATAACTTTGTTTTAAATTATCACAGATTAATGGTTCAACCATTCGTTTTAAAGGTATTGACGAGACCTTTCGAAAGATACCCATCTTGAAACTTTGCCCCCGCCGGGTGGGTACTTCCCCCCCCCCCCCGGTGGGGGGAGGAACCGATGCCCCCACATGCACAAAAATTTTTTCCCCGTTAACTATTACTATTATCAACGAGACCATTCGAAAGATACCCATCTTGAAAATTTACTTCCCCGGGGGGGGTACTTCCCCCCAGGGGGGGGAGGAACCGTTGCCCCCACATGCACAAATTTTTTTTCCTAGTTAACTACTACTATTATCAATAATTCATATTTATTTTACAATCACAAGTTTAAAATAACTCTCATTATGCCCATTTATACGGAATTTTGTCTTATGCTGCCATGTTAAAAATTTGCATAAAATGCGATTACAGCGCCACCTGTTGAGCTATTGATCCCCAAATCTAATAAGCACCAGTTCATGTCAGGGTGCAACTAAATACCAAGTTTGGTTAAATTTCATTCATTGGTTCGTGAGATACAGCGTCCACAAAAAAATGATACAGACAGACAGACACACAGACAGACAGACATTCTCTAAAAACTATCAATTCGTGTTCAGGACATCCCAAAACGTGTAGATCCGTCAAAAAACGGAGGTCGAAAATTTTCGCGAATCCAATACTTTCTCTATATTACATACTAGCAGGCTTTGCCCGCTTCGCTGGACATTAAACTTAAATGAGTTGTCAAAATCCCATATCCTTATTAATAACCTAAGTTCTCGCTGTGATTGGTAGAGGTGGTCTCCACTGTCTTCGGCACAACTTACCCACTTCTTACTTCCCCTTCCTCAGCGGGTGAGTTCGAAGTTTTGCAAAATCCCACTAATGTACATAATGCGTATACTTAATCAATATCCAGTCTGGGGTCCCCACTGCCTTCGGCACAACTTACCCACTTCTTACTTCCCCTTCCTCAGCGAGTGAGTTCGAAGTTTTGCAAAATCCCACTAATGTACATAATGCGTACACTTAATCAATATCCGCGCGCCAAAATTCGCCATTCTAAGATAATTCAAAGCGAATTCAAATGGAAAAGCATGTTTTTACACATGTTTATTGGGAACGACTTCAGTATAACCCCACAACGATATTTGGCGATTTTTTTGTTGGCGATTATGGCTAAATCATAAATCTAAAAATCATAAATCATATATGATAAATGATAAAATCATAATCCAAATCATAAATCATAAAACATAAAATCATAAATCCAAAATAAACAACATATTAGGCTGCCATATTCTATCTCAAACAGTCCAGAACGACATCGTTATCCTTCAAAACGGCGCCAAAGAAAAATCGCCAAATTCAGCTGTGGGGTTATACTGAAGTTATACCGTTTATTGCCCTTCGACTCCGAGAAGGAGGGGGGGGGGGGGGGGAGGATTTAGAATTTTGTGAAATCCAGTTACAATAAGTGCCGAACGCAAACAAACAATTTACGCACCAAATTTCGTGACCACAGAAGTCTTTAATAGAAAATATTATAAATAAATAAATACAAAACGCACAGCTTTAGTATGGGAAAACTTTGGTGACTTTAAATATTTTAAGCCATTTTTGCGATGAACTGAATTGGCTATCTCAATTGTGCAATGAAAGATCTTGGCGAGAAACGTCCGAGCAACTTCGGTTCCAAATTTCAAATTTTGCCAAAGGGATCCAATACTAAAGCTGTTCCATACACAAAATAAATAAATAAATAAAATAAAATAAAATAATAAAGTAAAATAAAAACTCTTTTCTGGTATTTACAAAATAAAAATAAAAAATCTTAATAAAATCCAAATTATAATCATTTACAATTAAGGGGAGAACATACAAAAAACCTCATAAGGTACATAATAACAACAAAAAATTTTGTTTTACTGCAGGAAAGAAAAGTGCTGCTTAATTAAATAAAAATATTAAACTAATGCCAAATATCTCTATGAAAATATTTATCCACATACAAATTCCTGATAAAAAAAAAAAAAATAATAATAATAAATTTAAAAAAAAAAAAAAAAAAAAACTTTTGTAGGTATTTTTCTCTCTAATTTTTATTTTTATTATTCACGTGAAATTGAAAATATTTCATTTTATTTCTGGAAAATAAAAATATATATAAATATAAAACCTTCTACCGAATCTAAGTTGAAAACGGAAAAAAGGGTAAAATAAATTAGAAATATCAGACACATATTTATAAATCTGATACCGAATGAAAGGGGAGATTTTGCTGAATCCAGGGGTGCAAAGAGTTTTTCGATGCGACAATTAGATTTTTAAAAAATAACTAAAGTATGAAATTTAAGTGGCAACGGAAAAAGAGAAAAATAAATTAGAAATATCAGACCTATCGTTACAAATTCAGTACCAAATGAAAGGTGTGATTTTTCTGAATCCTGGGGTGTAAACAATTTTTCGATACGACAATTAGATTTTTTGAAATTAACTAAAATATGAAACTTAGATGGCAACACTTCATTTCAATTTTTTCATAATTTGCAGTGCGAATCACGCGAATACAAAAGTCTTTAACTTAAAAATTTATTTGTATATTTTATTTTTCCATTCAAAGCATTTTAGTGAAAAAATATTTATGGCGCATGCGCAGGCGTTTTGTACCCACAATTTAAACACTAATCATAATTTTGAAAATTTCTATAGATATAATTTCAAGTTGGGTGAAGACCTAAGTTTCTGCCAAGCGCCGTTGAATTCCGTACCGCCGTTCTCGAGTGATGCCCGGACAAACGTGTTTTAGTCTTTTACCCCCTAGGGGGGGAACGGGGGGGAATTTCCGAAAAGTTGATAGATATAATTTTAAGTTGGGTGAAGACCTAAATTCCTGCCAAGCGCCGTTGAATTCCGCCCAGCCGTTCTCAAGTGATGCCCGGACAAAAAAAGCGACATTCGGACACGATGACACACACACAGACACACACACACACACAGGCAAAATTTTCTGAAGTCATTTTCGGCTTTCATGGGATGTGAAACGTGAAGATATCGTAAAATTTTTCGATTCTGACAAATTTACAGACAAAAGTCTGATTTTATTAATATAGATAGAAGAAAGTAAAAAATACGGATATGTTAAAAAACTTATTTTATACATTCACTTTAATAACTAATATTAATTTAATTAATTATTGGTGAGAATATATTTCGGACTTAGAATGCTTTTTCTAAAGTAGAAACAGTCATTTTTTATTTTAATTAAAATATTAAATAATAAAATTAAGTAAAAATACAGAATAAAGATTGAGAATCTCGATTATTCACTTTTAACTAAGAATTACTGTAAATTTACAGAGACTCTGGATAAATATTTACATTAAATTTACAGAAATTTTTAACAATGTAGACATGTGGTATATAATGTATGTTTTTAAGCTAAATATTCATCGCTTGTTTTTTGCATATTTACACATTTTGAGGCTTTCTGATTACCGAAGTCAAGTTTTTTAACGTTTCATCTTTGCATGTGTCTCTTAGAGTAAATTAAAAACGAATAATTGTAAGAGATCCAAATGTTGTATTTTTAAATTAATATAAGTTTGTTGCTGGAAAAGTTTGATCAAGATTGATAAGTTTCAAGGAATGTTGCGTGTGAAAATTGTCTGAATAGTTTTAAGTGAACTTTTAATTTTAATAACAGCTTTAAATTCTATATAAATGTAGGTGCAGTAATGAAACTAGGGGTTGAGGGGGCGGTAACCCCCTCATACAGAACTAATTATCATATAAAGCTCTTCCGAAGCCTAGTTTGAATTGTTTTATTATAGTTTTTCATAACAGAACTCGTTATCTTAACCCCTTAATCTCAACATGTATTTATAGTATTAAATTTCAGGGTAAGAGAAAGTCGTGTGAGTGACACACCAGATTATTTATTTATCAACTAACTCAATTATTTTTAATTTTTATTGGTAGAAAATATATGAAACATATCAAATAACATAACACATTATACATAAAGGTTTTTTTTTTTTTTTTTTTTTTTTTGTATATTATAATTTACAAAAGAAAATTTTAAATTAAATAAGTACAGTTAATAAGAATTAAATAAATTTTTACACGCGTCATGTCTGTCCCACTATAAAATGACTTTTGTATATGTTTTTTATTAAAAATTTAAAACTTTTTTAAACTAGATATCAGAGGAAAGTCTTTTTGTGTAAATTAAATTTTCTGAACTTCAAATGAGTCTTAATTCAGAACAATTGAGTGATAAATATGAATCAATAAAAATATATCTGATTTTTTTTTTATTTTTATTTATTTATTTATTTTTTAAGTCTGTCACACTACATTTATACCTTATTAAGAGTAAATTATTTTTCTTAAATTAAAAATTTTGTATTATTTATAAGTAAAATATACTGAAGCATCGGCACACCAAAATTCATTAAGATGAATCAATATTTAGTAATTAAAATTAGACTAGAAAGTGGTCTGATTGTAGTCCTTTACAAATGAAATCAACCTTAAAATTTCTGGTGTAAAATAAATTTATTTTTTTTTACACCTGCGGATTATGCATAGGAAAACACTGATATATGTTATTTAAATTCCATTTGGCGTTATTCTTACTGAAAATGGTATTAATAGTACTACTATTTTACGTATAGGAACTGGAAAAAAAAAATGGATATGTTAACATTATGTGAATATTATTTCTTTGAGTTATTTTATTCCTTACTGCACAAAACATAACGAAATCAGCATACGATATTTAAATGCACAAAATCATATTTGCTATAGACATAATAAATATTTATGATTGGTACAGAGTTACAAAAAATTTTTCAAATACATTTTTAAATATAAGTAACATTTTTTGGAGTGCATTTTCCGTTGTATTATATGTTTTTTTTTTTTTTTTTTTTTTTTTAATGCTTTGCTTTTAAAATTAAAGCTTTTCAGAGAACTTTTTTGATATGTTTTCGCTTATACTTTAAAGTAAAATATAGTTCAAGATGAAGCAACAGACATAAACTATACTGAAGGTCAAATGAAGTAAAAATTATGTACATATATTAATGTGTTTCAAAATCTATGTGAGACTTTACTTTCTGGTCATTTTTGTTTTTATTGCTTTTTAAAGATTGAAATTTAAAAAAGTTACATTTTGATTTCTTATCAGTGCTGTGAATTGAACAAACATTTTTAATCGTAGTAATATATGTTTAGCGCATAATAGCACATATTATATATCCAATAAATATTAGTTCCCCATCATACTATAGGTATGGGGAACTTAGGTAATCGTGAAAATTTTCGACCTCGGTTTTTTGATATTTTTACACGTTTTCAGGTGTGAGGAATCCGAAAATGACAAAATTTATATGGTGTCTGTCTGTAGGGTGTCTGTTAGTCTGTTAGTGTGTTAGTTTCTTAGTGTGTAAGTCCGTTAGTCCGTTAGTTTATTAGTCTGTGTACACGATATCTCACGAACAAATTGTCGTAGAGAGGTCAGATCAGTTTTAAAATATTACTTTCAACACTGGAAAGAACCCTATTCATTTGCAACATTCGAATTTAAAAACTTCGTAAGTTATTAGAAATTTGCGATTTTCGTAACATGGGAGAATAGGACAAAAATTCACTTAAAAGTGCATTAAATTTTCATCGTAAAGATGTCAGACTACTTTTGAAATATTATTTAGGACACTGGTTTAAATATTAATGACTATGAATTTTCCAATATAAAAATTTCGTAAGTTATTGGAAATTTACGAATTTTTTAGCATGACAGAATAGAGCAAAATTTCACATAAACGTCAATCTTGAGGGATATTTTCCTCGTAAAGATGTCAAACCACTTTCGAAATATTATTTAGGATACTGGCATGAATATCATAGACTATGATTTTTCCAATTTGAAAAATTCGTAAGTTATTTGAAATTTACGATTTACTTGACATGTCAGAATAAGGCAAAACTGAGCATAAACTTCCATTTTGAGGATCATAAATACTGTTACGAAATTGTAAACAATTGTGTTTATTTTTGTATAAATTCTTTCAAAGAGGCTTAGTAAGTTGATAAAGTGCTAATTTTGTGCATTTCTAGTCGTTTTAGCGTTGAAATAGCCTTATTTTCCCTTAAAAACGCATTAAAAAGCCCCAGTAATGCACGTAATGGATTTGGCGCCAAATTTGGCGACTTTTTCCCACCTTGGCGATTTTTTTGGCGACCTTGGCGAGAAAATCCTTATATGGGATATACCAAATATGGAAGCTGTAAGTTGATTGGTTGACCACTTTCTAGAGTTTTCTCGAAAAATCTGGGCTCCATGGAACAGCATATAAGGAGCGCTTCCTCGCCAAGGGCAGTCAGTTCAGTTCAGATCTCAGTCAGCTTCGCTAGTGCTTGCATTGCTCTTGAGCCTCTTTGAGAGAGACTTGCTTCAAGTGTTATTGTTATACAGTTTGTACTGTGGATTTGCTATTGACAGCTGTTGTTTAAGCTGTGTTTGCTTTTTGAATTGAAGCTGATACTTGGTTTATAGACCTGTATTTTCTGGAACTTTCTGTGAATAAATTACTGAATTTTTGTACGTTTGGCCTTTCATTCTCAGACAACTCACGAACCCCCAAGTACGCAACATTTCTGGTGTCAGAAGCGGGGATTGTCTGTGAATGGTTATAACTAGAGCTATGGAGGAACAGATGAAGAAACTTCTAGAAAGCTTAGCTACCCAAATGAATGAAATGAAGGAAGGACAAAGAGAGATGAAAGATAGCCTGAGTCACGAGATGAATGAAATGAAAGCCGGACAGAAAGAATTGAAAGACGGCTTGACTGAAGAAATGAAGGAAATGAAAGCAGTTCAGGAAAAGATGGAAGCCAGTTTGACCGAAGAAATTAAATCTAACCAAGATGAGATGAAGAGAGAGCTTTCAACGGTGAAAGAATCAATCGAGGGTAAATTAACAGTGATGGAAAATAGAATGGATGGAATAGAAGAGAAAGTTATAAAGATAGAGGAAAATTTTGAAGAGAAAGTTATAAAGATAGAAGAAAATTTTGAGGAGAAAGTTTTGAAAATAGAAGAAAGTTTTGAAGAGAAAGCTATGAAGATAGCAGAAAATGTTATGAAGGTTGAAGAGAGTGTTACGAAAATAGAACGGAGTTTCGAGGAGAAAGTTAAAGAAAGCTTTGATCAAGAGCTGAAGGGAAGGTTTTCAGAGATAGAAGGTAAACTGAAGAGAATAGAAGAAGATCTGGAGAGAAAAGTGGAAGAAAAGTTAGAATCCCTGCCCCAGGAAACTGAAAAGAAAGAGAGAAGAATCCAGAATCAGGAATTTATTAAGCTTTCCACCTACGACGGCAGTTCCTCATGGCATGTATATAAAACGCAGTTTTCCATCGTAGCTGAAGCTAACGGCTGGGACTCTGTTGCAAAGACGGCTCATCTGGTAGGGTCGTTGCGGGGCGACGCCGCAGAGATTTTGGAGACCCTTTCGAAGGAACAGCGACATGACTTCGAAGCTTTAACCAGAGCACTAGAGCTACGTTTTGGAGCGAAATGGTCCAAAGAATATTGTCGACTCCAGCTAAGGTCCCGTCGTCAGAGACCAGGGGAAAGCTTACAAGAACTGGCATCAAACATCCAGAGGCTTTCACATTTGGCTTTCCCAGACTGTCATCCTGAGACAAGCAATGATCTGGCCCTAGAATACTTCATTGATGCTGTCGCAGATCCAGATATCCAAAAAGCCCTCAGACTCTCCGGCGTGAAGGATGTGGAGTCAGCCTTGGTGTATGCCCTAAAGCTCGAGACTGCCCAACAAGCCTCCTGTAAACATTGCCAGAACAGCACTGCACACAAAGTGAACGGCTCTCAAGATGATCTAAAAGAGATTCAGGAAATGATTGCAGAAATTAATAGAAGACTACGCATTCTTGAGAGGAAGATAGAAGGGAAGACTCCAACAACTAAATGCTGGGGCTGTGGAAAAGACGGGCATATCAAACGAAGCTGCCCAGTAAGAACACCTAGAGAAGCAACCAAGAATGTCTCTGAAGTATGCCACGCAGGAGGAGCTTTTCGGGAAAATTCAGATGCATTCTTGCGGAAGCCTCCATCTGAAGATCGTAAATACATCCCTAAAGCCGAGGATAAGCACCAAATAATAAAGCCAGTTGTTCGCCAAGTTACTGTCGCAACACCATCAGAACAAGATCGCGACCCATGGAGTGACGAAGAATTTAGAAAAGCCCAGATGGAAGATCCTGACGTAAAGCCTATATTACAACTGAAGGAGACGACCAGCAACAGACCTACCTGGCAGGACATTTCCAGATTTAGTCCCTTTACGAAAAGTTATTGGGCACTTTGGGACTCTCTTCATATCAGAAACGGCGTATTATACAGAAAGTGGGAATCTGATGATGGGAAAAGCTTCAGATGGCAGATTTTATTACCAAGATCAAAAATTCCAGCTGTTTTAGAACAACTGCATAGTAGCTCTACCGGAGGCCATTTTGGGGTAATGAAGACTCTGCAGAAAGTTCGGGAACGCTTCTACTGGTGCAAGGCAAAGGAGGATGTGGAGAAATGGTGTAAATCCTGTGATGCTTGTGCGGCACGTAAAGGCCCGCAGAAGCGAAGTCGAGGAAGACTGCAACGGTATAACGTGGGAGCACCATTTGAACGGATTGCAATCGACATCTTGGGTCCTTTGCCACGGACCTCCAGTGGAAATAAATACATCCTCGTCGTGATGGACTATTTCACCAAGTGGCCTGAGGCATATCCCATTCCCAATCAAGAGGCATGCACAGTCGCAGAAGTCCTAGTGCAGCAATGGGTGTCAAGGTACGGCACGCCCCTACAACTTCATACCGACCAAGGTAGGAACTTTACCTCTGATGTTTTCAAAGGACTGTGTGAACTACTCGGCATAGACAAAACCCGGACAACACCCTTACATCCCCAGTCGGACGGCATGGTCGAGAGGTTCAATCGTACCATCCTGAATAACCTCTCCCTTCTAGTATCAAGGAACCAGCAAGATTGGGACTTGAAGTTGCCATTGTTCCTGCTGGCTTATCGAAGTGCTGTCCATGAAACCACCGGCTATACTCCAGCCCAGATGCTGTTTGGACGTGAACTTCGTCTCCCTTGTGATCTCCTGTTTGGTTGTCCACCCGATGCGCCTTCATCGCCCGAGGAGTACATCCAAGATCTCCAGGCACGATTTGAGGACGTTCACAACTTTGCTCGGGAGCGAATTCACATTGCATCGGAGAAAATGAAGACAAGGTACGATCTAAAGGCTACGCAACATGAGTTTCAGGAAGGAGAGAAGGTCTGGTTGTGGAAACCTGTTCGACGCAAAGGACTCTCTCCCAAGCTACAGTGCAACTGGGACGGACCATACACAGTCTTAAAAAGGCTGAATGATGTAGTGGTGCGGATCACTAAAACACCTTCATCAAAACCGAAGGTGGTGCACTATAATAGGCTAGCCAAGTACCACAAGTAACGGTAAAATTAAAATTTAAAATGTAAATACTTGTAAAATTTGCGCATGCGCACTGTAAATATTTGTATATAAATATTTGTACATATTTGTGAATTTTGTAAATATTTCCCACTTAATTTATATTTCTATGTTATCTTTATGTGCAACTTAGTTTTTGTGTTTTAGATTGTGTAAATTTGTTTAGTTTCGCCTCTTGACCAAGGGTTGCACTGCCCGGGACGTGCAGTCCTTGGGAGGGGGGCAGTGTTACGAAATTGTAAACAATTGTGTTTATTTTTGTATAAATTCTTTCAAAGAGGCTTAGTAAGTTGATAAAGTGCTAATTTTGTGCATTTCTAGTCGTTTTAGCGTTGAAATAGCCTTATTTTCCCTTAAAAACGCATTAAAAAGCCCCAGTAATGCACGTAATGGATTTGGCGCCAAATTTGGCGACTTTTTCCCACCTTGGCGATTTTTTTGGCGACCTTGGCGAGAAAATCCTTATATGGGATATACCAAATATGGAAGCTGTAAGTTGATTGGTTGACCACTTTCTAGAGTTTTCTCGAAAAATCTGGGCTCCATGGAACAGCATATAAGGAGCGCTTCCTCGCCAAAGGGCAGTCAGTTCAGTTCAGATCTCAGTCAGCTTCGCTAGTGCTTGCATTGCTCTTGAGCCTCTTTGAGAGAGACTTGCTTCAAGTGTTATTGTTATACAGTTTGTACTGTGGATTTGCTATTGACAGCTGTTGTTTAAGCTGTGTTTGCTTTTTGAATTGAAGCTGATACTTGGTTTATAGACCTGTATTTTCTGGAACTTTCTGTGAATAAATTACTGAATTTTTGTACGTTTGGCCTTTCATTCTCAGACAACTCACGAACCCCCAAGTACGCAACAATACATTAGACAACTTCAAAATTACATTTATGATATTTGTTTGAACATGATCGAATACAAATATTCTAATAGGAAAATTTCCAACATAGCGAACATGATTTTACCAACATAGCGAAATTGTAAATTTTTCATATAAATATGAATTTTGAGGATTATTGCATTGGAAATAATAGCATGAAAACTAAACAACGAAATTGACCCCGAAAAAATAAATTAATAGATTAGAATAAGATAAATATATCGAAGTGAACGGTAGATAGCCTATTAGGCGAGGATTTCATTCTGTCACTGTATCAAGCTTTGGTCAAATTCATTTCTTTTAACATGATTATATGTCTCAAACTAGAAATTTATGAGAACATAAATATGATGAGGAACTGAGCAGAGTCCACCTATGCCAACTAGTTTTTTAAATTCAATCTTCAATATCTATTATTTACTTTCCTTTACCCCGACCTCTTTTATTTGACTTACTCATTTCATAAATTGCTTATCAAAATCTTTACCTTTCATGAAAATAAAGTTTCAAAAGTGCTCTTTTAATCAAGACAATATCATTGTAAGTGTTAATTCAAATTTTCACAAACATATTTTTCATTCACACGCATCTCTGTTCAAATACCACTATCTATTATACAATAAATCTAGTTCTCAAGCGTATTTTTGGGGTTTACCGATATCATTATCGATTAAATGGTTTGTGGGTCAAATTCCGTTTGTGCTTCTACTCCATCTTTATTCTAAGTTAAGGCAAAGCGTATCTGATCTGGACGATATTATTTGATCATTCCAGTAGAAAGTGATTGATTTGTATTTAGAAATAGTGTTGATAAAAAGAAAAATCTTTATCTTTTGCCAGATTTCGTTCAGTTTCACATTTGTTTAATTTAGGACGTAATAAAAATTCAAGTTCTGTGTTTTCACTTATTACTTTTCACACTTTCCAACGAAACTAAAAAGTTTAATAATTCACATCATCTATCTTCGTGTCTTCTATACATATAATAAAAGAAGTCTGTGTGCGTACATGTCCGGCGATTTTAGGAAAACCGCTGATCGCGGAGCTACCAAAATTTGCATGGAGGTTCGTATTGACCTCTCACCTTCGAAGCCCTATTTCAGAACTTTTGATTAGTTTTTTAATTAATTAAATTTTGAAAATAATATTTTTGTAATAGCTTTAAATTTTGCCAATAAAATGTTAGCTTTAAATCTAACTGTTGCCAAATATGTTAACGATTTCATTTTTTCCCCCTCGACATAAAAAGAAATATATTTTCCCGCAAATAATAAAAAAATATCAAAAATTAAATTTGTTTACGCATATGCCAAAATGACGTCATATAACTTTAAAATCAAACAACAATAATAATTAAATAATAATAATAATAATAACCCTGCATGTTTCTTCCGAATTCTTTGTTTCATAATCTTTTTTAATATACTTCAATTTTAGATTTTTTTTTTTTTTAATAGTATGGTTTCGGCACGGGTAGTATGCTTGGCAGCTGATTAAAAAAGTGCTGTTCTTATAGATAATCCTGAACAATTTTTTAAATGTTGACGATGAAGTAAACCAGACAGTTTTCGCGACAGTCATTAAAAGCCAAGTAGCGCATCAAAAATATAAATAAGTTATAAAATACGAAAAAAAGAAACGAAAGTAGGAAATAGAAACAATAACTGCATAAATTATCAATTCTTGTCTAAAATGGTGACAAAAATTCAAAAGTTGTCAAAGGGATAATAAAGCTGTACCATGATCAGGTTTATATATATATTTATTTATTTTTCTTAATATCAACCACTATTAAATAACCATAAAATATTATAAACGAAAAATATGCAATAACCACAAAAAATTAGTTGTCTCATACGATAGACATATTGCAATATCAGGGGCCGATCCAGGCAAAATTTGGGTCGCTTTTGAGCCCCCTTCACAAAATTCCGAATCGTAAAAAAGGACCCTTCACAAAATTCAAATTCATAGAAAAGGACCCTTCACAAAATTCAAATCTATAAAAAGGGATCCTTCACAAAATTCAGATTTATAAAATTATCTCCTTCACAAGATTTTGTTTTATAAAAAATATCCTTTCATTAAATGTTTTCATGTTTTCAGTGTTACTTTTAATTAATGCCTTAATTGCCTCTATTAACTTGATATTTAGTTTTATATACAATGATTGTAAAAATGAAAGATCGTACACAATATTTTACTTTTTCACAAAAATAAATAAACATTTCACAAAAATATTTTGTTTTTCACAAAAAAGGGGACCCAAAAATTAAAATCTGGATCGACCCCTGGATATAGACATATTGCAATATTATATTTTTGGTGAAATTGCTGACATTTTATGGTCGATCGGATAAATCAAATCAAGTACAGTAAATAACTTGAAAGTAAATATTATGTATATTACGTATAATTTAGTTCACATGTAACTGGGATTCAAATATAAAAGGCTATTTTTTCGATATTTTGTTAAATTCTTTTCGAAATTGTCATCCGATAAGCACCCAAATTGAAACTCACAAGTAAGGCTTTGCCGCAAGCAATAGGGACCCGAAGCGAGCTTTTGAGCATTTCAATACATTTCCTTTTTATTATTTTTTTATAAAACGATTTAAAAAAAAGGGAGGGGGGGGGGAGGTCTGTTTTTAATTTCTTTAAATGTAGTGACCAGCGAAGCGGGCAAAGCCTGGTATTTATACATTTTTTTTTTTCGAATTCATTGAAACTAATATTGCTCTTCGCCAAGAAAAATGTCGCAACTGAAGAATGCAATAATTGAGAAAAATAAATTTAAAGATAAGGATAAAGCATTGACTAGCCTGCAATAAAACTTTAGCCGACAACTTTTAATTTATTCTGTAATGTTGTTTCTATACTCACCCTTTCCTCCTATCATTTTATTTGTAAGAGTAATAGTCTATAATATATAGATACGATTGAATAAGGAGAAAATTATTCTTCAAGAAAAGTAGTGTGCAAAAACGGCGGGTACTAATAACGTTACAGAATAAATTAAAAAACTTTACAGCTATGTAAAACTGACAAAACCATTTCTCAGGCAGATAAACTGGGAGATGTGACGCTTTTTGTGACTATTTTTACAGTTTACTCACATTTTTCAATTACATAAAGTCAAACTTGCCACTTTAACTGCCGGGGTAAGATGTTTGTTATTCCTGTTTATCATAACATATTTTCTATTGAAAATGGTATAAACAGCGCGACTGGTTGATGTAAAAAAGGCGCACAAAATAAGTCTTTTTTTTTTATTTTGTATGAGACGTGCATCTTTAAAATTTATTTTAGTCTTTAAACTGCACAATATATAACGGCAGTATCACATTTTCTATTTCTTATGGTGATTAGCGTTAATATTTAATATATAGAACTACACAAAAATAATCAGCTATATTAAAGTGTATAAGTGGAAGTTATTTGTATTATGCGATTTATAAAAAGCCAACAAAATAGAAAAGTATTTATAATTTCTAAAATGTTTGAAATGTTTAAAACAATTGAATGTGAGTTTTTTTGCAAAAGACGTAGTAAAATACGCGTTAAAATTAAATTAAAACACTTAAAACACAAACATTTCGTGGTATTTTTTTAGCACCTCATTAGTATGTATAACTTCTACAAAACAAAAAACTACAACTGCATAAACAAGGAGTTCAAACTAGGAATGCGTATATGGATGATACAGCGCATGCAATGCACCATTAATTGGAGCGGGTTTATGAACTTTTTAGAAATAAATAAATGAGACGTGATATTTTTAAACTGCTTTAATCTTACCATTTCTGCTTACCTTTCTGTGCATCTATTCTTTCTATTTTATGAATAATTTAAGAATCCCTTATAAAATTTTTAATATTAGAATTTTATTTATTATTATTAAATTTATTGTGAAGTATACATTACTAATATGTAAGCGCGTAGATAAATTTTATAATAAAAAAGTATATAATACTATATGATACATTGCCAACTAAGCATTGTAATTTACTTAAATTGCAATGTTCATTTTCTTTTTTCTTTCTCTTTTTTCCCCTTTCTTTTGTTTGTTTTTTTCATAAATTTCTCCTTATAATCTTTACTTTCCATGAAAACAGAATTCCAAAAGAGATCTTTCAAACAAATAATATTATTTTAAGCCTTCATTCAAATTTCCACAAATAAGTATTTCATTCATACGCATCCCTTCTCAAATACCATTACCTGTTACGCAATAAATCTAGTTCTCCAGTGTATATTTGGGGATACCGATAACATTATCGAGTTAGTGGGTCAAATTCCGTTTTGTGCTTCTACTCCATCTTTATTCTAACTTAAGACAAAGCTCAACTCATCGAGACGATCATTCGATCGTTCTAGCATTTGAATAAGCACTTGAGATGTGAAGTGAGAACTAGAAAGTGATTGCTTTGTATTCAGACTGGTTGTCGACAGATGTAATAAATAAGTAAATAAATAAAATAAAAATAAAACCCTGTATCTTTTTTTCAGTTTTTGAAAACTCGTTCAGATATCTGAGGAAAAAATAAATAAAGTGTTTGCTGCACCATAAAAAGATTTAATTTTGAATTGTTAATTTCATTTGTGAGGAACTAGACATCAGACAACTTTCTTATTCAATTTTAAATTAAAAATATTAATGTATCTTAATTAATTTTGGTGTGTCTATATACCTTGTTTATAAATAATACAAAACTTTTAATTTAAGAAAGATAATTTAAATAAAGTAACATGGCAGACCTGATTTCAGGGACTTTTCTTTATCACTCAATTGCTCTAAATCGAAAACCATTTAACGTGACAGATATAACAAGTATAAAAATTTAGATTTATGTTTCTTTTTAATTAACGGAATATATTATTTTATATGTAGTATGTTATACTTTTTAATAAGTTTGTATATTTTCTATCTTATAGGTCCCGTCTGTAGATAAAATGTTAAAAAAATAAATAAATAAATAAACCTTTCTTACAAAAAAAAAAAAAAAAAAAAAAATACTACAAATAAAATAATAATAATAATAAAAATTAAAAGAAAAAATAATAAAAATAATTTATGTAGATTTTAAATATATAATACTATGTTTTTCGACCCTCAAAAAGTCATTTGGCACTAAACCTAATACCAACACCACCAAATATGTAATAATAACAAATGTAATTTTTGAAGCTGTTTTATTTTATTTTATTTTTTTTTTTTAAAGAGCAGTCCTAGGGTTAATCTCCAGATACGAATAATGTAATGCCTCTCAAATAAGTGAGTGATATTTCTCCTTTTATGAATTTATAGCATTTTTTTCCCATTAATGTATGTGTAGAGAAAGAAAAATACATAAACTACTGAATCTAATTAAACAAAAAACTGAATGTACATATTTAATTGTAAAATTAAAGCTTGCAAAAGTAAAATTATACCATTTTATTAGCTAATAAATTTAAATGAACTGGTTTCTAAACAAGTAATGTTTAAATTAAAACAGGAATAAACTACTACGTCAGAAACGCCAAAGAAAAATTATTGAGGTGCATACAGCTGTTTCGGTAGCCTAAAGCGTACCGTCATCAGTGCAAAAAAATAATTCTGAATCTGGAGAAGTACTCGTATATATAGGAGAGGGACCGGATTTAGTTCAACCAATAGGATTACGGAAGAGGTGGGGAGTCTCAAACAA
Source organism: Salticus scenicus (assembly GCA_963930645.1). Taxonomy (NCBI): domain Eukaryota; kingdom Metazoa; phylum Arthropoda; class Arachnida; order Araneae; family Salticidae; genus Salticus; species Salticus scenicus. Next base: position 2,053,898 of record OZ005659.1, read on the forward strand.
TATGATTTTAAAATAATATTTCGCCTTCCAATAAACTCACCTTTTCTCAGTTAAAAGATCCTATTGATATGCATAATTCTTGGGGCATTTATAGTATATCCTGTCAGTGTGGTTTATCATATATTGGCCAAACTAAACGCAGTCTTAAATTTCGTCTAAAAGAACATATGAATTACGTCCGCAAACAAGAAACCAATAAATCGGCTATTTCTAAACATTGCTGGGAGGAAAATCATAATTTTAAATTTAATTCAGCTAAAATAATTTGCAGACCTAAATCCATTCATGAACTCGATTTCTTTGAAGCTTTTCATATTTATAAAAATTTTAAAAACCTTGTAAATTGTGATTTCGCTGTTCCCTATTTGTCTGATTGTTGGAAATTTTACATTCAGTCCACATTTCCTTAATTTTTCTACTGTTTACACAGCTACACATTCCTTAATTCCTATTGGCCACACTCCCCACCTCTTCCGTAATCCTATTGGTTGAACTAAATCCGGTCCCTCTCCTATATATACGAGTACTTGTCCAGATTCAGAATTATTTTTTTGCACTGATGACGGTACGCTTTAGGCTACCGAAACAGCTGTATGCACCTCAATAATTTTTCTTTGGCGTTTCTGACGTAGTAGTTTATTCCTGTTTTAATATTCCAACGCCAAGTCTCCTGCTATTAAATGTTTAAATTAGATGAAAAATAAAGGTTAAAAATTTAAAGTTAAACCTAATTTATTTCCTGCAATGAAAATATGAAAATTAACAGATTAATAGAAAATTGCTTTTTGCCAAGAAAAAATGCTAAAAGAAAAATTTCACGGGGGTATATAAAAGAATCTTTAAAGTAGAAAATTATAGCTGAATGTTTATAAATGCAACAAATTAATAATATTAATATTAATGATTATTACTAAGCCATACAGACAAACAAAGTAAATTTTGGTAATCAAAAACACTTATTTATATTTGTTGCCTGAATTATAATTTTTTGAAATTTTTTTATCAAAAGGCTCCTTTCTAGAAGGCCAAATTTTTATGTCATGAAGGGTAATCATCTTATATTTTACGGTGTATCTATAGATGAAAACGTTTACGTGTATCTGTAAACCAATGTTCGTGTCTACTCTTTTATAAACTAAACCAACAAATAGCAAATTTTGTGACGTCACGATTGTCCAATACTTCTGGTTAATGCTCCAATATATACGAGCTTGCGCATCCGACATTTTTTTTTGCCTTAGCGTTGCCGCATGTACCCAGCGTGATAAACAAACGGCATCCATTGTTTCTACCGTCTTGCTCGTAATTTTAGTGAAATAAACTGCAATATGGGAGGTTGTTCAGCGATAAACTGCTGTAAACACTCCAGAAAAGGATACAAAATGTTTAGGTTTCTTTCGAATAATGCAAGAAGGAGAAAATGGGCAGCGAATTGTCGTCCAGATTCTTGGATCCCGGGACCTAATGCGCAGCTTTGCATAGTAAGTTTTATTGTTATTCACTTATACTTTTCTTTGCATTTCTGACATTTATAAAGTAAAAAATTTAAAAAAAAGTATTTTTTAAATCTAAATATGTATTTTAATAACCATAAATTATTTTAAGAAACGCTTTTTTACTGTGTGTTTGTAGAGTCTTGGCGACGTTTTTTTTGGTTCGCCAACGTTGTCTTGTTTCCGTGTCCTGATAGTATTAGGTCGTTGAAAAAACTTTCCAATTTTAATTGGTACGCTCTTTTTTTTTCCCCCCTTTCAAATGTTATGAATTATTTAAGAAATAGAAACAGATTACTTGTGTTGCTTATCATTTTTGATCGATTTTATTTTTAGATGAAAATTTCTTAAAACCGCCAGTGAAGCGATAAAATCGCCGAGCGGAAGTACTGTCCTCTTACGAGGCAAAAAAATGGCGGTGATGCGCCGGCCTATTATTTATTTAAGGGGCTCTACTTCTGGTGGGTAAAACTTGCAACTTGCAAGGTCAATAAACAAGAGCCAACCTTTCACCTTTTTTATTATACAACATTGCATCTATTTATTTATTTATTGTACTTTATTTAATTATTTTTATTTATTTATTTACTTTCGAATGCATGATGCGGTTTTCAGATAACACTAACACTAACAAAACAAGATAACAATAGATAAAAATAACAAAATAATTCAAAACTATATCCATGTTAATATTTCCGGATATAAAAGCAGATTTCTTATACGTAATCATAACATGTATACCATATTTTTAAAATATCCGACGACATTCCACATGAATACATTTTATTCCCGCATTTCTAAAACGTGATTCGCCTTAAATAGAAATATAAATAAGGTACAGGTAAACATTTAAATTGAACAATGACGATCTCCTACGCTTTCAATAAACATTAGATTCAATTTAACTCTCATCTAAAATTTAAAATGAAAAAGGAAAAAAAAAAAAAAAGAAAGAAAATTAAATCACGTTTTTGAGCCTACTATTATTCGCATTGAACATCCCACGCTTATGCAACTACAAACATTCCCCTTTTATTTAGTTTGTTGAACTAACGCAAAGTTTGAACTGAAGTATTTGAAATTCAGATTTTGGAATGTGGATGTGATATATTTTCCATCCTTAAGAAAAGAATTGTGAACAACATTCTTTACCTGTGTTAGCAAAAAATTAGAAAGGTATATTTGGGATTCCCAAAGAGATATTTATTTGAATGAAAATTCTTTATGCCTACAGAACTTAAATTTCGTGCAAGTAACATTAAATATTTGAGTTTCAATAAGAGGAAAAAAAAAGCATGGTATGTAAAAATGTATTATAATATTTTTCTACAATATTTGAATCTTTTTTTGTAAAAATAGATAAATAAGTAAAATTATCATTCCCCCCCCCCCCTTAAATTATCAGATAGGACAGCACATATTTTTATAACATAGAAATATTTAATTAAACATTGATATACAAATCTACATCAACTGATAAAAAATTCAACATACGTTTTGATATGCATAATAACGTAATTATGTATCCTTTATATGATATATAATATTTTATCATGCATTTTATGTGATGTATGATTAGGCTGACCAGATCAAAGTACCTTTATAATAGAGAAGCATAAAAAATTGCTACAATTATCAAATTATGGATGCATTTTTTCATTCCTAATAAATAAGGACTAAAAATAAAGTGTTACTGATTAATAATTTAGTTTCTACATTTTTTTAAAACTTAGAAAAATGCCTTCAAAAAAAAGGGTGTCCACATTTGTCCCCAGAAAATGGGGACGTTTGGTCAGTATATGTATGATATTGTTTAACATTCAGGTACAATATGCTTTATAACTTCTACAGTTATTTCTAAAGATATTTTACAAAATTTACAGAATAGTTAGTATGTTGGATCGTAGAAATAAACACTGATAAGAAAACCTAACTGAAATCGCCAACCCCATCTACTCCGGACCACATCCAGGGTTCATGCTATAGAGGACACTTGAAGAAAAATATTTCATCGCAGATTTGTGTAATTTTGAACATGAGTGCATTATTAAATGTATTGTACTACAGGTCGTGTATTATGGGCAGTTATATACTCTTAATGGGGGACGAAAATAAATATTCAACAGAGATTAATGGGTGGCAACTTACTCATATAGATATATGTCTCACTCGTAAACGAATTAATTTTTCACATAGATATATTTATGCGAAATTTTAAATCAAATTTATCTCTTTATTTAATTAAATTTTCTTGGTATTTAATATTTGTTTGTTACTAATATTGGTTGCATAAATTTATTATTATTTGGTTTATTTCTTGTCATGAGCTCTCACACTCTTTTTTATGCTTATCATTAATAAAATATAAACATACACACACGCACACACTTATATATATATATATATATATAACAAAAGTAAACTGCACTTTAATGATTTAAAGAAATAGAGGATTATTCTGCAAACTACCTAATTTAGTTTAAACAGTGATTTTTAAAAAAAAGAAAAAGAAAAGAAATAATCTGGTGTGTCACTCACACGACTTTCTCTTACCCTGAAATTTAATACTATAAATACCGGTTGCAGATTAAAAGAAAGATAACGAGTACTGAAATGTAAACCTGTGTTAAACAATTCATATTAGGCTTCTGAAGAGTTTTATATGATAATTAGTTCTGTATGAGGGGGGCTACCGCCACCCCCCTCCCCCAATCCCCCGTTTCATTAATGCACCTAAATTTATATAGAATTTAATTCGGTTATTAAAAAATAATTATGTTTTTAAAAAGTAATTTATTAAAATTATTATTTAAAAAATATATCTTTTATGATAATGCTGACGATTTCCATATTAGAGATGCAGTATAACACCAAATATCCAAAAAAAGTCCATTTTATTCTCACTATTTAAAAAAAAAAAAAAAAAAAAGAATAAATACGATTTTTTCTAAGTTTTTTTCGCTAAAAGTAAAAAAAAAAAATGATAATTTTGTTTTAAATTATCGCAGATCGATGGTTCAATAATTCGTTTTAAATTTATTGGCGAGCACTTTTGAAAGATACCCATCATGAAAATTACTCCCCTCAGGGGGGGGGGGGGGAGGCGAGGCTCCTACATACACATACAAAAAAAAAAAAAAAAAAAAAAAAAAATTCCCAGTTAACTATCTCTATTATAAAATATATATATTCGTTTCATTTGGTTTAGTGCAGTCTATAGACGTTAAACTCAACTTACCTGCAATTTCACCCATAGACGTAATGTATTAAAATTTCTTGATTGTCCCTGTACACGAAGTATTTGCTTGATCTTAACGAAAAGCTTACTGTAGCATCCCTATATGATACACATTTAGAATACCAAGTTTGATGGTATTATTTGTTTTTGAGATATGCTGATAACAGACAGACACACACACACACACACACACACATAGACATACACACAGACCATTTGCTAAAAACATGATTTTGGTATTCAGGGGACCTCAAAACGTGTAAATATAACAAAATCTCGCGTTCGAAAATTTGACCCAAAAACAATACTTTCTCTACCTTATGTGTAAGAGAAAGTAAAGAACTATATTGATAAAAATTTCTACGAAAAATTCTAATACATAAGCAACTAGAGCAATAATACTAAATTTATTTCACCATACGAAGAGGTTCTCACTATTGAACTACACACACACAAATATAGATTGATTAGATTCCTGGAGAATCAACAAATGTTTCAGTTCCTACCTTCAGATAGTTAAAATAAATCCTCATTTATCTGCAATTTTATCTATATCCGTGGGAAGGAATCCAGAGATTTATGTTACGTAGTCAGGCAGTTGTCGCCAAAGAGTGTGGGCTTTTTTTTTTTTTTTTTTTTTTTTTTTTTTCATCCTTATCTTTCTTTTTTACTTTCTCTCACACATATTGCATTGAGACACATCTGTTATGAAACTAAATATTTATTATAGTTGAATAATCTATGGTTCCTTTTATCCGAAAGTTTTACCACTTGCTCTTCATGTCTGATTGATGTTAGACACCCCCCCCCCCCTCCCACACACACACACACTTCTTCCTTAAAAAAAAAAAAAAAAAAAATAGAGACGTCAAGTTTCGTGTTCTAAATATGTACAAATATTACTTAATATTTTTTTCAGAGATCGTATAAATAGTTTATGTGGGTACTTAAAAGAATTCAGATACATTAATGTCTGTAGGCGAAATTTCTTAGAACATTTTTAACATCTTTCAGCTTCAAAGTACTCCTTATTTTTTTAAAGCACCAGACAAAAGAGTTTGGATATATAACAGGATAAACGTTAGAAATGGCTCGTAGTACACTTCATGTTATGCCTTTTTCTATTTTGTTTCTGAATTTAAGTATACTATGCAGTGCGCATATAATTTATGGATAACATACAGGAGTTTCCCAAGTGAAAAAAAAAAAAATACACACTTTTCTATTGGATATAATTGACGGAATAAATTATTCTTTTGCGAGAAAACTGCTAATCCAAAAGCTTCCACCAGCATACCGGAGTCACTACATATGAATGTAGGGTAGATAATAAATATTTCCTCTGTTAAAACGCAGGGTTATGAGAGTAATGTGCTGGGTGTACTGGTTTATAATTAGGATTTTGTAAGCAAAGAAAACACAATAATTTTAACAGGAACATTCATTGAAAATAATAACCATCACTGTCTACATATTTCTTCCATCTTTCAGGTAATTTATGGATACATACTATTGGAATTTTGCACCCTTCTGGCAAACTATTCAGAAACCTATTTTTCCACTTCTACATGTGAAATGCTGCTTAAAAAATGTGCGTGCTATCCAGCAGAACAAGTAGTAACCTGAAGGGGCAACATGTGGTGAACACGGCGTGTGAGCTAATATTTCTCAGACAAGGATGACTTGTTAAAGATATTCTTTAAGATGTCTTTAACAAGTTTTGAATTGCGAGGTGCTGTGTTATCATGAAGCAAAATTATCTTGCCGTGCCCTGTTGCCTATTGTGGTCATTTAACGATCAAAGCATGGTTAATACTGACTATTTATCATCGGTAGTTATCATTGTTAACGGTGTCACCGAGTTTTAGCAACTCATAATGCTTACAGTTGCTCATCCTCAAACCTTATCGGCCGTTCGTTTCGTTCACATCAAAATCACCGTTTTTAAAGACTTAAAGACTTAAACCATCGTTCACACTTATCTTGATATGAAACGTGTTTACCATAAACTTTCCGGAGAATACCATAACTTCCAGCAGCACTTTCCTTCAAAATGAAGTGATGAATCAACACGTCTTGCATATACTCTATTTCGGCACGAATTTTACCATATCTCAGTGTAAATATACTTATAAAGGTAACACTTTCACCCCTCTTGACTTCAGATGATTTGACGCTTCTTGTCACTGTAACAAAATAGCCCACCACTCGCATCTACTGCAACTCCATCTATTACAAACGATCCGTGTTATTATCCAGTACACCTAGTGTGTCACATTAAAATATTTATAACATTCAATGGTTTTCAGGCTAATTAAAAAAATTAAAAGGTCTAGAGAATTTTTACCTTTCCGAAAAAATAACTGTTGATATATAAACTTTTCTGAATATTTCGACACTTCCTTTATACCTCTATGCCCTTTGGTTCTAAAGTTATGAGCAAAATTGTAGCTGATATTAAGATTGAACCTCTTTGAAATTCAAAATATTAATTTTTTTTTTCAATGCTTTTTTTTTTTTACTGCAATTCGCAAGATTTTGAAAAATAACTTTATCACCTATTGCTTTAAAAATTTCCATACACTTCCACATAAAGGCTATCTATAAAATGAATTAATGTTTAGTGAAACTAACATTTTTTTTTTCTTTTTAAGAATTATTACCCAAATTTTTGAATGTTTTAAAAATTGTAATGTTTCTTCAGTTTTATATATTTTTAAAAATAGTAAATTTTGAAATACTCTAAATGCCTTATTCATTTTGTAGTTATTACTTCCATTACCCTACTACCGTAGGTAATGGAAGTATTGTATTCGGTCCAAAAATTCGATATAGAGATTTCACCTGATTTACACGTTTTAAGGTCCCCTGAGTCCAAAAAAGTAGTTTTTGGTAATTGTTCAGTGTGTGTGTGTATGTATGTGTGAAATCTTCTGGCTATCATATCTCCGAAACAAATAAAGATAGAACTACAAAACTTCATAATTCAGACAGGTCTGGTGTACAGATGAATTTTCCAAATTTTGGTGAAAATTGAAAACTGGAAGTGGGACCGGAAGTCCGTATCTCAAAAACGGCTCTAACGATTTTCTTCAAATTTGCTATATAAACACTCTATTAGATGTACTTTCGAATGATATAGTTGGTTAGTTCAGGAAAATTGATAGGCGTCCTGTATAAGTAGCTGTATTTCAGGTCTTGCAAGCGCGTTCCTTTAAAAACGGCTGTACGAATTTTTTTCAAACTCGCCATATTAACTCAATTTTATATTTAAATTATTGTTTTCCGACCAATAATTGATTTTTTGTAAAAGTTGGTATGTCAAAAATGGCTCTAACGATTTTCTGGAAAATTGTTATGTAAATCCATTTTTTTCTCGTGTATTACGTGGTTATTAGAGGAAAATTAACCGTCTTCCAGCTTAGGTAGATCATCTTCAAATTTTAGAAATTTGTGTTTCAAAAAATAACTCTACCATTTTTTTCTCTTGCTTTTTACCTCGCTATATGTAAGCTTCGTTTTATATGTCTTTATAAGTTTCTCTTACCGGAAAAATTTTAGGTTTCTACTTCTTTAGGTCACTTTTATGTTTTCTGATCACATTATCTCTCAAAAATGCATATAATACGTGTGATAGTGGGTAATGGAAGTCGTGTGGTTGTTTCACACCAGACTTTTTTAATATAAATGTCTGTGCACAGTTTTAAAAGAATGGTGATAGCGGCAAAAGACACTTTTTAGAATTCAATGAAATAACTTTGAATCGAAAGCATACCTTAGAAGCATAAATGAAGTGTCAAAATATTCAAAGTAGTTCACATACCATTATATATATATATATATATATATATATATATATATACACGTTTTTTTATTTATTTAAAATAAGGGTTTTTTAAATAATTTAAAAACAGCTAGATCCTTTGAATTTCATATACAGTTATAAATGCTGATATTCTTCCATGTAAATAAATACGTCCATGTAAATAAATACGTACGAAAAGTACAATTAAAAAAAGTCTTCTTTCATTTGCAATGCGTTCTGTTCAAACAATAAACGATTGTTTAAATAAGTATATTTTCCACAAATACTATTAAAAAGTTTATACATGAAAGAGAATTTCGATAAAATATTATTGAAATGCGAAACAAATCTTTTAAGAGAAAATATCTCATACAATGAAAACAAATTTAATTTAATTTATGAAAAAGCCTATGTAACTTAAATATATATATATATTTCGCTTTCTTCCGTGTAAAAGTACACTGTTACCCGCATAGAAGGCTTTATGTTTATGTAATTTCTTTCAATTAGTCTCTTTTTGCTGAAAGTATTTGTGAATCCCATTTCTTTTGCTTTCGTTATATATGTTTTAAATGCACTATGTAGTGATTTTATACAGTGTAAAAGTTCACAAAAACATTTGTGTGAAAATTATACAATACAATTTTTTATAGGCTCCCTAAGTTCTATAGGTTTAGTTAGTAAATAATCTTGATACACAAACATAAAAAAAAAAAAAAAAAATCTTGATAAAATCCACGCGACTTTCCGAACATTAAGTAACTAACGGTCGTTTAACTGAATTAAAGTAAGAACAGTCTGAAATCAATCAGCTCAATCGAATAAGGCGTTCAACGCCATTGCACTTCGAATGATTTGAGCCCATAGGTCATAATAAAAAAGATTTTTCATTGTGTCCTTGTAAATATTTATAAGTAGTAGGTTCAGTAAAATCGATATAGATCGTGCGACAGTGAACTATAACATACATATAAATTTTCAGCTCAGTCGGATAAGGCATTTAGACGCTGTAGAACTTTAAATAATTTCAACCCACAGACCAAAATGCTGTAGAATTTTTCGTTATGTCCCGGTAAAAAAAAAAAAAAAAAAAAAAACTATTAGTGCTACAATTATAAACATAGAAAAAAATCCCTTAAAACATTACTTCGTGTGTCGTTGTTTAAATTTTTCAGCCGGGTACCCGGCCCTCATCAGAACGACATCCTCTGTGGAAGACTTGAGCTTGACTGTTGTTGATCTTCTTTTATCATAAGGCGGTGCCATACACGTCTGGGGCTACTGCGCCGCTGTCGTTGCATGCCTCACTACTGGTTGTAATTTCAATTGATTCTCGGAACATCGCGTAGTAATAATCATCGTAATCTGCAATTTTACTGGCTTTATCAAATTCTGTTTTAATATCTTGCTTATTAAACGTTTTGGCTGAGGCTGTATTATATTTTCCCGTTTTTATATCATTTTTGTGCTCATTATAATGAGCACATATCGCTTGCTAATTGTCCGAGCGACTCGAGGTAAATGACAGTTTGTTGTTTAAACCTGCCACTAGCCGCTAGATGTGCTCAGCAGCTGCAGCGTGCGCTCTCTGCTGGTTGGCGCGCTATTTCAAAAGTTCGGTTTCTTTTTGAACACACCTCGTATTTATATTAACTGAAAATGAGGTGCTAAAACAAGCGATGACAATGAGTGATTAAAAATATAGGTTGGCCTATAATATATAGACCTATATGTTCTAGTAATAAGCTACCGAGTCAAAGATCAATATGGCCAAAGATTTGTGTTGACCTATTTTTTATTTCTCTCCTGATTAACACAGTTTTTTCCTTTATGTCTATTGTTAAATGTCTCTAAATGTAGCTTTATAAAAGACAAAGAGTTTACAAGTGTTAGTAATTTAACTTTTTTTTTTTTTTTCATTTGGTTTACAGCGTTATTAAAAAAATGAAAGTATTTTTATTGTGTTAAGAACGATATAAATGAAAATAATTTTCATTGTTGGTTTAAAATATTGCATTTAATTACTTTTTTCACATAATTTTTATACGTTACAGTGTGTTTGTATGTGGAATTTGTATGTCACAGTGTTCCTCAACTTGTCACTACTAGCCCCGCTACAGGGCAAGTTGTGACAAATTTCTAGGTTACGAAGAACTCATTTTATGGTATGAAAAACGTTAGTAATAAAAATAGTAGTTTTATAAATATATTGCACAAGGTTTACTGTATGGCATGATATACTAAATGTTTCACTTCAGTTCAAATCTTACAGCTAATATCAAAAATGACAAAAACGTTACTACTAGCCCCGGTGTCTCCCCTACAAAAATACATACAGTATTGTTGTTTTTAAATAATAATAAACAGCTCTTTTGCGGTTTATTGCAATATTTTTACTATAGAGAATAATACAGTCATTTTTGAGTTCAGAGGTTGTTTATTTTACTGTAAATTCTCATTTTTCTGTATTTTCTGATAATCCAACCTTTTTTGTGTTTCGACCAAAAAAGGTTGGATTAGAAAATTTTGGGAGATATTTGGACTCCCAAAAGGGACGGATTAGATGCCTTCTACTACAGTTTGCGCGACGGGGATCTATAACATGTATATCAATTTTTAGTTCATTCGGATGAGGTGATTAGACATATCGCACTTTGAATAATTTGATCCCGTTGGCCAATGATAAAGAAATTTTCTTTCTGTTCCTGTAAAAAAAACTGTAAGTGCTACATTCACCGAAATCTACACAATTCGTGCGATGATGATCTGTAACATACCCGCCACTTTTCAACTCATTCGAAAAAAACATTTGGACACTATCGTGATCATTCACATACATTCATCACTTTAAAGTTAGGACGTCAAAGTTCAAGAGACGTCAAAATGTATAAATACACCAAAATCACAAAGTCGCATTTTTGTCATGATTACAATATTTTCCTTACATATGTAAGTTTGCAAAAAAAAAAAAAAAAAAAACATTTTTTTGCCAATAAAATTGCTCGAGTAATTCAATTTCAGATGTGCGATTTTTGTAGGTGTTTTGGGTTTCCAATAAGGGGCCAATTAAAAAATATTTTTTATTAAATGATCTTTCTACTTTATTTGTATTTATAGCTCTTCGCTTTGTATACAATTTCAAAATGTCCTTTCAAGTTTTAAGATGATATAATTTGGTCAATTTAAATGGTGAAGGAATATTTTGTTTTCATGTTTGATTATTATTTTTTTTCTCTAAATACATGTAGATATCGATAGAGATCAGCGGACTATATGTATAGAAATTTAACTTTATTATTTTACAAAATGCAAGTCTTGCCATTTCCAGCATCGTATCATAGTTACAATATTAAAAACATTTTCGTAATTGTAAGTATGTCCTTTTAATGAACAGTTATGAAAATAAAGATTGATAAATAATTGCATTTGTATCATGTATGTATATATTTATATACAATATATATTATGTAAAACTTATTTTTATGTTTAAATCTATTTATTTTACATACTTATAAGCTTCATTTTACAAAATACATTGTACAGAAACCTTGAGAATTTTATTCTTATAATATAGGGGAAAACTTTTAAACTAAACATTTTAAAAATTTATAGATGGTTTATTTGAAAGTGTAAAGTTTTTTATGACATGAAATAAAAAATTTTATTGAAATTTTTAATTTTAATAAAAGTATAACCACGTATAACATTAACGGTACCAAACCTTTATTGAAAAAGATAAGAAGAGTTCACCAGAAAAATTAGCGATATTCAGAGGACGATGAATTAACCCTTTAACGTTCACTACTTAATTTATTTTAAAAATTACTAAACTAATTTTAAAAATGGCTTTTAGACACATAGCTGATCATAAATATTTAAAAAATTAAAAATTAGCATTGTTCCTTTTCGAGAAATTTCCGGTTTGAAACATCTGTAAGTAAACCTTATTAAATTCAAATAATATTTAATTTAATAAATAAATCACTTTATAAGTAAACATTATCGACAACAAAAACTCGTAAAAGTTGCATAGATTCCAACATTTCAATTTATTCCGGAGTATTTTAACCGTTTGCGGCGGAAGGTAATTCGGATCATTTAAATTACACTGCCCCCGAAATTTACGAACATAATTAAAATAAAAGAAATTTTAAATTTTAACTTTAAAAAAAGGCCCTTTTCTGCTATGTTATAAATGTAAATTTTTGCTAAAAAATTTCCGGGATGAGTTTTTGCACTTGAGAATTAAAATTAGGTGTTTCATCAGCGGGAACACTGCGACTGAAAGGGTTAAAGGATGAAAAAAAAAAAAAAAAAAAAAAAAAAAAAAAAAAGATATGGAAAATTAACGATGATGTAAAAGAGCTGTTTGATTTGATAAAATGTTTCTTCTGAAATATTAAATTTAGTCAGTCTACTTGATTGTACACGGCAAAAAGATGTATGTAACAAAAAAATTTTGTTAATTAATCCAACGTTATAACGGTAAGAAAATTTCCAAAAGATCAATTAGAAATTATGTTTTATTTTCCTACATTTTGGTCTCAAACCTACTAGACGTGCTTGTTGTTATCGTCCCACGATTGTACGTGCAATGCATATGTAAGAAACTACAATATATTGAATAATAATTTTAAAAATATCTGCTCTGTTATTACTGTGCAGTTTTTACTTGGTATTAGATTCCTGCAAATTTTCAACATCGTCAGGAATTTACACGTTTTTGTAATCCTAAATGCGATTTAACCTTTTAAGAAAATGTCTTTGTGCCTGAATGTTTGTTGCCAAAATTTTGTGAACGATGCTGTATCTCCCGAAATAATGAACGACAGTCTATAAAAACTTATATTAGGTTGAAACTTAACATAAATTGGCGCTAATTAAATTTTGGTATATATCAAACAACAGGTGACACAGCAGTGCTTCCTTTACTCCTATTTACGGGAAAGCTATATCTCAGCTTCTGTTGTGTATAAGTGCCGAAAACTCGATGTATGAGACGACTATTCTAAATAATTATGCTGATTGAATTTCGGTGCATATCGGCAGAGTGGTGCTGCTTTATTGTAATTTGCTCTGTTTACGGAAATGCTATGTGTCAGTTTGTATGATATATAAATGCACCAAACATGTTACGTAAGATAATTTTATGAAAAATTATGCTGCTTTAATTTGGTTTTGTATTTACCGACATGTGGGGCAGCTGATACTAACAGTCTGCGACTTTTCAGATGAATAAAACTTATCATTTATTGGTTGAAATTGCGCCAAACTGTATATATAAAATATTTATTATAAGAAGTTATATCGAGTATATCTTTGTGAATTTTATTCGCGGTGTAGTATTGTTATGTAGAATAATAAAGGAGAAAAGTTTGTAACGGACACAGATACTAGTTTTATTATTGCTTTTTTTTTTTTTTTTTTTTTTTTTTTTTTTACCTTTTTTATATTGATAAAGCATTTTCAATTATCGAAATATGACGCATCGCTTAGCAACAACGCTTTTCCTCCAACTGAAAATGAAAACTATCTATCTAACAGACACACATAACATATACATGCACACAAAAGAAAATGGTAAAAGAAGAGACTTCTTTTCTGAATATTACATTTTGAATTAATTCAATTTCATACGTTTACGGAAACAGATTTGTTAAAAATTTCTCCTTGCTAATGGGAAAACTTATTTTGAAATTTCCAATTCATATTCCTTCCAAGAATATTTTACTTTAAACTTTAGCGGCTGCAGCAACAAAAATTATACTTATTGAACGGCAAATTTAATTTAAAACTACAGTCTTGTCTGCTTCATGAAATTTTTATTTTTAATCTAAAAAAAAAAAAAAAAAAGAAAGAAATAATTAAAGAAAAGAAAGAAAGAAAGAAAAGAAAAAAGAAGAAAAAACTTTACTCTGCTCCACGATTTTTTAAACATCTCGTACTAAAAAATTTTTAAAGCATAAATATATTGTTGAATCTGAAAAAAAAAGAAAAAGAAAATACTAAGACTTAAATGAAAAAATAAAATAAATAAATAAATGAAAAAGATGCTTTCATTTCAAAATGTTCTAAAAACTCTAATTCATCGGATGTAGATAATAGATATCTATGCAAAACTTTAGCTTTATCTATGATAGAAAGTGAATTTAAATTCAAAACATATTTTGAACTTGAGTTAAGGGGCCTAGACCCTTAGCTTCTCCCCTTTCTTAAGTCCATTACTGCTTGCGTATGTCGTGGGAATCATACATGTGTAGAACATTTCAATCAAATGATAGGAATTGGATTAAAATTCGAAAGAAATTTTGAACTGGAGTTGGGGTTCCAGAGATCCCAGCCCATTACACTTAAGGGCGTTACTACTTGAGCCTGTATTTTCATCGGAGTTATGCATGTATGCAACATTTCAGCTCAATAGGCTAATAGGAAGTAGGTGAAAATTCAATTCTTAGATTTGAGCCATTAAAGCGCAAATCAGACACGACGAGTTTATAGGCGATTTTAGAGCCAACCGCTCATCAGCGCCGATTTTTCGGAAAAAATTGTCTCTACTCCCAGTGTGATAGCGCGCACCAAACTTGCCCAACTTTTTCAGAACTGTCTTGATAAAATTGCCTCTACACACAATTTTTCCACAGACTCATCCAATCAGGATGCGCTATTTTGATACGTCATATTTCCAAGATGGCGGAACATGGGAATCGCTTAAAGTGGAGATCACGGATTAAGAGAATCTATAGGATGATAAACGAGATAGGGCAGCCAGCGCGGAAAACGGCGCTTTCTTTTCCGCATTAATTCAGCCGAGTAGAGGAAAACGATCCGATCGCCGCTTGGTGTAGTATCATTGAAACTTATCGGAAGAAAGTGAAAGCCCGCCCCTTCGGCTTCTGTCATCATCCGATTTCCGAGAACGACCAATAAACAGCTACAAATTTAAACAAACGTGCTGATTGACGCGCTGATTGGTGGGTTCTCGAGATCTGGTAGCCCTCTATATGTAAGATGAAAATTACTACCTTTCCGTAACATTCGTTATATATCCTATAGACTCTCCTAATCCGTGGTGGAGATTTAAAGAAGAAATATTATCGTACAGCACGTTTATTTTACCGTTAAATGGTAAGAATTTTGAATTAATCATTTTTATTTTCGTATGGGGTTATGAGAATAGTTGTATCAAAGATCAAAATAGAAATAATAATGCGATATTTTACGAAAATGAAAGGGAATTTTAACACTAATCATTGCGTATTTTATTCGTGCCAAGAAAAGTGATAAGCGTCAGAAATTAGTCTTCTTTCATCCAACTTTTCACCCGTCTATTGTAACCTCTACGGTGTTTTCGCCGGTGAAAAATCGGCGCTAAAGTCGGCTCAAAAATTGGTTGTTTCTAAAGTTGCTGGGTCTGATACGCCCTTAACCTAAATGAACAACATTCCAAATGAATAAGATATAATTTAAAGCATTTTAAAAAGATGCTCTTATTTTGAAATGTACTAAAAACTGCAATTCAGCGCATGTGGATATATACATGTATTCAAAACTTCAGCTCAATCGGATGATATGAAGTGGGTTAAAACATCGAAAATAAATTAGAAATTGGGCTTGGGGGGCAGACCCTCAGCCGCCCTTCTTCCCTAGATTTTGCTAGTTCTCGATCATGTATTGTCGTCGAAATCAGCTTAATCTAGAAAGTGGCTGAAATTTTGAAAACAAATTTTGTACGACAGTCCCAGGTCCCCGAGACCTATAGGCCTAGGACTCTTAAGTAGACAATCGGCCTTAACCCTTTCAGTCGCAGTGTTCCCGCTGATGGAACACCTAATTTTAATTCTCAAGTGCAAAAACTCATCCCGGAAATTTTTTAGCAAAAATTTACATTTATAACACAGCAGAAAAAGCCCTTTTTTTTAAACGTGAAAATTTAAAATTTCTTGTGTTTATTTATATTCGTAAATTCCGGTGGCAGTATAATTTAAATGATCCGAATTACCTTGCGCCGCAAAGGGTTAAAATACTCCGGAATAAATTGAAATGTTGGGATCTATGCAACTTTTACGAGTTTTTGTTGTCGATAATGTTTACTTATAAAGTGATTTATTTATTAAATTAAATATTATTTGAATTTAATAAGGTGTCTTACAGCTGTTTCAAACCGAAAATTTCTTGAAAAGGAACAATGCTATTTTTTTATTTTTTAAATATTTATCAACAGCTATGTGTCAAAAAGCCATTTTTAAAATTAGTTTAGTAATTTTTAAAATAAATTAAGTAGTGAAAGTTAAAGGGTTAAGCCCCACAATCAACCCAGGTCCCCGGGACCAGGAATAAAAATCTTAAGAAATTTTTAATTAGTCGTATAATTTATAAATAGCGACAAGCTACTCAAAATAAGTCGGATAAGTTTCAAAGTGTGGATTGGACAGTAATTGTTTGAAAATTTTGAAATTACATTTTGAATGTAATAGTAGTTGCAAAATAAAGGTTGTCTAATAATATTACTTTGGAATCTATATCGCTTTTAGTTTCTTACATGCTAGTAAATATTAAAATTTAAACACTATCCTTTAAAGCGTAATAATTTTTTATTTATTTAAATACTTTTGTGAAATCATTCCATACTTTTTGTAAGCTTTTGTAAAGGAATTTGTCTTTGAAATAGCATTATTTTTTTAATGGTCAAAAAAATTATTCTGATAATTATCCCAGTCACTTCGTCGAACAAGAGATTTTTTGACAACACCCGTAAAAAACATTTTTCATATACTTTCGTCCTAAAGCGTAAAATAAAATAAAATAAAATAAAATATTTATGCTAATAAGTATTTCTCTTTCATTTCTACTTACTTTTTAGGATAATATTTTTGTCAACATTTGTAAATAATTTTACTTTACAGGGTGGCAAGAAATAACTTGGACACACATGATACATTATAACTTTAATGCTAATGAAAATATTACGACCAAACTTCAATAAATATGAATACATTACTTTGTCTATTATATTTACAAATTTTCAAAGTGGCTACCTTTAGTTTTAATACAGAGCTTTAAATGTGTCACAAAATTTTCGGCTATGGGCCCGCAACTCACTTACTGATATTTTATCCCATTCCTTGCATAAGAATTCCTTTAGGGATGCCAAGGTTTTATGAGGTTTAGCACACACCCTTGTCTCCAAGATGGACCAAACAGAATAATCCATTGGTTTCAATTCTGAGGAATACGGTGGTCTATCTTGAGCTCCAATGAAGTCAGGAAAATTTGTTTTGCACCAATCTTGAGTGCCTTTAGCTCTGTGTGCAGGTGCGGAATCCTGTTGGAAGGTCCATCTTTTGTTTTCAACGAACTTTTGCGACCAAGGTAAGACAACGTCTTCCAAAATGAGTTTGCGATAGTGGTAGTTACAGATATTTGGTTTGAAACTTCGTCCAAGTTATTTCTTGTCACCCTGTAAAAACAGAAAATACGTTTTATAGCATAAAAATTTATCATTTTGATAAAATTTCTTGCAGATTCTTATATATTTCTACACTTTTTTCTTTTCTCTCTCTCTCTCCCCCCCCCACCCTTTTTTTAAGTGTTTTATACTTTAATAGGAATAGTCTTACTGTAAGATTTCACTTTGAAGTTGAAATTTTATTTTAGAATCGTATCTTAATCTTATTAAAAAAACACGTAATAACGGTGTCCTTAAATTAAATTTATCATCAATAACTCATATATTAATTAAATTGCTTCTATAATGTTTTCTTTTCTAAGCGCGGCATAAGTGTTTCGTTTATCTGTCTAAAAATAAATTTTAGACATACTTATAAAGCTGTAACAATATTAAATTAATTAAATAATAATCTAGAAATTAAAACGCTTCAATTTTTTTTCTTTTCTGTGCAAAAGATTAATTAAATAAACTAATTTACTTTATCAGAAATTCTTGAATGCTCTCTCAGTGTTATTTTACTTAAAATCCTCTAAGAAGGTTCACTTATTTCTGATCACACGCTGTTATTAAAACGTGCATTAATTAAATTTTTCATCAAAAAAAAAAAAAAAAGATTACGTAAATGTAATTTAATTTATGTATTATAAAAGAAATATTAGTTAATCTCTAAAATATATTTCAAGGTTTTTTTTTTTTTTTTTTTTTCTCTCTCAAGGATATTTTTTATTATAGCGGAATTATTATCTGTATATATATTTTTTTAATCAATTTATTCGTTGCTTTAATCTTATTTTATATTATTATTATTTAAATGCACTTTTACTTTCTCTTACCCATGCATCGTAGAAAAAGTTTTGCATTCGAGTCAAATTTATGAGATTGAATTTTAGCTTTATTTACACCTTTTGAATCTTCTTGAATCGGAAAATCATGGTTTCAACGGTTACACTCTGTGTCTATGTGTGTGTCGAGTTTCTTATAAGCATAAGACAAAAGCAAATAATATTAGCGGTAACGCCAAGCTAGGTATTTTAAATCAGTATCATATGGACATGCTACATGAAATTTTTCTTTGAGATCGCTCAAAGGTTGTTGTTTGTATGGATTAACCCTACAAAGCACCCAGTTCCATATGTGGAACACCGACTTTGATCGTTCCTATAGCTATAAAACTATTAGTAGCGACATCTCTTGACATCTTGATAGAAGCTACTGACATTTAGCAATGTAGTAATATGAATCTTTACCCAAAGATGTTGTTCGTGTTTTTGTTATGGTGCATTCAGTGTGAAATTTGAATGAAAGTGATACGTTAGTCGTTTGTCTGAATTCAAAAATAAAAAAAGAACAGTTATTGAACAGTTTTGACTCGAAAAAAAATACCGTGTGTTATAACGAAGTGTATATTTTGCAGATGTAAGTTGTTTTTTTATATTACAATAGTAAACGTATTAGTAAATCATATTTTTATGCATGTTCCACATACGGTACGTTGAGCTAAAAAATTGATTTTTCCGTAAAATATGGTTTTATTTTTATTTTCATAAGTTTTCCCTATCTTCTGATCACTAATTACAACCTATATATTTCTGTCGCGCACTAAAAAAAAATTGAGCCTTGTAGGGTTAAGACCGATTGACTACACTAGGATCCTACACCTGTAGGTGGAATATCATCCATGGGTGTCTTTCTAAGACGTCCTAGCCCATATTTACGTGTGTTTCGGAGAAAACTACGAAAATTCTGAACACCTAGACCGACGAGCGTGACCTGGAATCGAACCCGTCACTTCCCGTCTACCACTTTTAAGCGCAGAACCATTCAGCCACTGTTGGAGTCTGATCGCACACAGAATTTTTGTCCCTATAAAAATATTCAAATACATTACGTCTAAGAGTGAAATTTCTGCTTGATATAGTTTAAAATATTCAGACTGCACTAAAAATGATGAAATTGATATTTATTTTTTATAGGGAAAAAACCATATTTTGCATAAAATATGGCATGGAAAGTAATTATACTTCGTTTGCAGTGTTACGTAAAACAATTCCGATATAGTGTAAAAGAAAAAGAGAATTGGTAACAAATTATAGTAGAAATTACAATAATTGGTATCCTGCAAAAAATGATGCTTGATATGCGTTGTAGATGCAGCATATGATCACAATGTCTCTTTCAATTATCTGAATTCGTTTGTTGTAAAATAGAACGTATAATCATAGAACTATAAATGTTGCTTTTAAAAAATCGAAAGTTTTAAATACTTTTTGTTTTTTAAAGCAATACAATTTGAATTAATTTTTATTTGACTTACTATATTATTGAAAATTTGACTTACTATTTTAGACACAGCATAGTGCAATTAGAATATAAAAATATTAACTATGCAGGGCTTATACTCAAATATGGGAAAAAAATTCCCTGAGTTTTCCCTGAGTTCCCAGACAATTTTAAAGAAAATATTAGCGACTATTAGAAGAAACACTTCTCTAGACAGGACAAAATACAACTAATTCTGCTGTATAGTGTCATATTACTGCCGATCATGCTAGAAATTCAGGTAGAAATCATTATTTACATGCTTATTTTCACAATACTTAATCATTTAAATTTCGATACGAAGCTAAACAAGAAAAACATAACTTGAGAGAGAAAAAAAAAAATTGTTTTTCCAGGTTTTATAACTGATTTTCCCTGACTTTTAATGAAAATTTTTATTTTCCCTGAGTTTTCCCTGACTTTAAATTCCAAATTCCCTGAGTATTCCCTGTTTTCCAGGTTTTCCCTGATGAGTATGAACCCTGCTATGTGATGAAACATTTTTATTCTTTATTATTATTCGCTTCTTCCTGAAACATTTCAGGGATGCTAAAACTCAAACTGATAAAAGGCTTTTTCCTAATGCAAAAATTTCCTCAGTTACAATGATACCGTGAATAATTTTGAAAATAAAATAAATGGAAATAGAAAATCACGCAATGACATTTTTTTCCTTCTTTACAAAATGTCAACACTAAATCATTCATTTTTCAAAAATGAAAACAGCAGAACTGATTTTTCCCTATTCCGTTTTTCGAAGCTAATTCTGAAAACAATTTAGTAAATGGAATTTTTCAGAAACTTCCACATATTTTATACACCTTACATCTAAGAAAAGGTTATGAAAAACTTTGCAAGGTCATTTTCTTTTTCTTTAAATTTATTGATATTTCAAACTTAGAATCTTTCTGGAAATTATTTTTTTTAAACTTTATATTTAAAAAATTTTCAAGTAGCTTATCATCTATTAAAAAATAAATTTCAAACTTAAAGCACTTTTCAAACCAAAAC
Organism: Salticus scenicus; assembly: GCA_963930645.1. NCBI lineage: Eukaryota > Metazoa > Arthropoda > Arachnida > Araneae > Salticidae > Salticus > Salticus scenicus. Next base: position 2,075,212 of record OZ005659.1, read on the forward strand.
TTTTGAAATTTTTCATATTTTAATGAGTTTACATAATTAAAAAAAAAAAAAAAAAGTTTTCATAATAAAATAATTACTTTTGAAACCATCTATAGTTTTTGCTTTTTCATGCTCTCTCAAGAAAATTTCTATAAACATTTATTTGTATTCATTTTATGCTCTTATTCCTTTGAAATTGTACAAATACAACACTCTGTTTTTAGTAAGGTAAAACCAATTTTCATAATTTTATTTTAAATTATTGGTATATATGATCAAAATAATGAGTGTTAGTGTTTGTATATTTAAAAAAAAAAAGAAATCTTTTTTTTCTAGTTTTGGTGGTTAATGGGTTAACACATTGTTGCATATACTTTGTATAATATGTATATGTTTCTTTGTGGAAAATGAGCAATTATTTAGGCAGATATATATATATATATATATATATTTTTTTTTTTTTCAGAAATTATTATTATTTTTTTTTTTTTAAGTTTTTCGCTTAAAACTAGAACGGACTTCCATAAAACTTCACAAAATTTACGGAAAAATTGACAAAATATTAAAGAAACATTATTCTGAAACATAAAATTCCCACGTGTAATATTCGCTGAGATATAAGCATTTGTATTTTATATTAACAAATATTATTTTACTGCGCATGCGGGAAAGATAGGAAAAATTTTTGCTAAATAGTTTGAAAGCTAGATATATTGGGATATTTTTTGTCAAAAGTTCATTTGCATAGAGTAAAAAATTAAGCAGATTGTCGGCACAAGAACGAGTTAGACTTTAGGTATTTTCCAGAGGTGAAATTTCATAAGAGGTTTTTCACATGACGCGTATTTAATTTGACGATCCAAAATTTTCAACCACGTTGCAAAAGGTTTTTTTTTTTTGTGTGTGTGTGTGAAAAACTTTTTATAGGTTTTTAACGCCAACATATTTTTACTTATTTACTAAGATTTGTAAGTTCATAAGGAGTTTTTCACAAATTGGTTTAGAGACTAAAATTCCAAATTTAATCCTTTTTGGCTTTTCTTTCATTTTCGGAAAATTATTTTTATGTTTTTATCATTTTTCGTTGGAGGTTAGCATTGGTTGCGATGAAATGCAGATACCCCGAAGCACCTCGTTGACTTGACTCGATAGTGGAGAATGTGAGTTTTTAAATGATTTTGCATGTCTGAAGTCCAGAGCCATTTTGCTTGTATCTTGTTTTTAGAAAAACGAAAAAAAAAAAAAAAAAAAAACTAATAATATGATCACTTACTGTAGTTGCATTTTTTGTGCAGCATTTATACAATCCACAGATTTTCCACTTTACAGATTGTATTAAAATTTAATTTTACAGAAAACGCAAATTTTAGTTGTAAACAGGCTTTCATATTTTTAATGTCATGCACAGCAAAACATCCTTACACTTTTTCTTATGATCGTATATACAAACTGTAGACTTTATATGGAACATAAAAATTAAAATTTAATTTTGCAGCAAAGCACAAGGGCTTATCAAAATGTGTTAATAAACTGAGTTAATTACAGTCAAGCAATTAATTTCTCTTTGCTGGCCTGATAAAAGAATTTAAAATGATATTTGAATGAATTTATATTGTAATTGCTTTTAGCAATTTTTAATTTTTATGCAATAAAAAAAAAAAAAATTAAACGGGTTCTATCATCAAATGAAAATGCACTTTTGTGTGTGTATGAGTGTATCATTTTAAAGACAGATTAATCCCATGTGCGTTGTTTACAATAGGAAGCATACTAAAGCGCATTACTCAATTTTCTTTTTATCATATTTGAATTATTCTTAGGATCGATTAAATCAAACCTTACATACAGGGTGACAAGAAATAACTTGGACACACATGATACATTATAACTTTAATGCTAATGAAAATATTACAACCAAACTTCAAAATAAATATGAATACATTATTTTGTCTAACATATTTACAAATTTTCAAAGTGGCTACCTTTAGCCTTAATACAGAGCTTTAAACGTGTCCCAAAATTTTCGGCTATGGGCCGCAACTCACTTACTGATATTTTATCCCATTCTTTGCATAAGGATTTCTTTAGGGATGCCAAAGTTTTATGAGGTTTAGCACACACCATTGTCTCCAAGATGGACCAAACAGAATAATCCATTGGGTTCAAATCTGGGGAATACGGTGGCAATTCTTGAGCTCCAATGAAGTCAGAAAAATTTGTCTTGCACCAATCTTGAGTGCCTTTAGCTCTGTGTGCAGGTGCGGAATCCTTTTGGAAGGTCCATCTTTTGTTTTCAACGAACTTTTGCGACCAAGGTAAGACGACATCTTCCAAAATTAGTTTGCGATATGTTTGTTGATTAATCCTTATCCCTTGATCAACAAAAACAAGTGGTGTTTTCCCACTAGCACATGTCCCACCCCAAACCATTACAGATTGGGGTCGTTGACGTCATTCAACAATGCAAGAAGGTCCAGGTGCTTCTGCTGACCAAACTCTATCATTATGGCTATTGTGAGCTTGTTCAATCGAGAACAGTTTCTCATCTGTGAAGACAAATGTTTGCCATCGATTACCTGCGGCCCGCTTTAACAAATCCTTACACCTTTGAAGTCTTGTGCGTTTGTTCTCTGCTGTTAGCTTTTGAGCTTCTTTCATTTTGTAAGGGCGAAGACTAAGCTCTACTCTTGCCATCAAACGTGTGGTTTCTCTGTTGATCTTCATCTCTCTAGCAACCTTTCTCATTGAAATCCTAAGATTTCGTTGAACTCGGTTTTTGATAACTTTTCGGTTTCTTGATGTGTTAACTGTGCGTTTTCTTACTCTTCCTGGCCTGGCACTATCATGTCCGAGTTCTTTAAACCTTTTGATTGTGTATGAAACAGTCTGCTTAGGCACTTTCAATAGTTGAACAATTTCACATTGTTTCTTTCCTTGCTTATGTAATTCAAGTATGGCAGATCGTTTGTTAACCACAATGGTTATCTCACAACTAACTTACTTACACCTGTTTATTCGCTTTCTAGGATCAATACTAATAATAAATGACAATGAAATAAATTTATAACTTTAGTGGTAGTTACAGATATTTCGTTTGAAACTTCGTCCAAGTTATTTCTTGTCACCCTGTAATTTCTACCCATAGTATCATTTTTATTTATTTATTTATTTATTTATTTATTTTTTTGCTTCATTGTGAGTAATAATAATATTTAAATATTCCATTTTGAGTAGTAGTAGTAATAACAACAACAATAATAACAATAATAATAATGCTGCGATGTATTTAAATATCAATTGTATTAGTATTTGTCAATAAGAATGATGAAACAATAAGCACGTTTTAGATTTTTTTATTGTAAAGGGAAAGCCAAAATGCGCAAATTTAATGCAGTATTTCAAATTCCCCTCTTTATTTCTAAGGTAGGATTTATTTAGAATTGTTTTTAACCTATCAATATATATTTTTAGATTATTATTAACAACAAACAAATTCGATCTCATTTAATTTAATTTCCCGAAAGTTTTATATTCAGTAGGTGATTAGTATAATAGCTATGATATTTTAATTATGCATTTTCTAAATTATACTGTAAAATTCTTCAGCTACTGAGCAAAATGGAGTAAATGTAATTAAATTTGCCCACATTTTAATTTACAGAATAAAATTACATTTCCTCTTTGATGATCTACTTACCTATCAATATGTTCAAAGAAATTATCTGATTAATTAAAATGGGCCGATTCGTATTTGTTACAGAAAATAGCTTTTTTACGGAATTTTTTCCCGTATATATGCTAAAATATACGTAGATGAGCTCATAAAATGCAGACTTTATTACGTACTTTATAATAACACTTGTCTTCAAATACAGACTTGTGAATGGCTTTAGAGTTTAGCTTAAATTTGAAAAACCCTTTTACGAAGTTATACAAATGTATTAAGTTTTTTAAACATCCAGTGTATTATCTGTCAGTTTTTTTTTATGTACAGAATCATAATATACTAAAAATTATCGATTGTTATAAAATAATGTATGTTATATTATATAAACTTATAATTATTTATAAATGATATAGACATTTTGAAATTTCATCAAACACGGAAATTTTATAAGAAGCGTAATGCAACTAATATATATAGTGCACAGCTCCATATAATATAGTATTCTAAAATAATTCAAATGTAATATTATTCTTGATATGCTCAGAAAGTGTTTCGAAATGTATTCGCAATACATAATTGTATTTCTTATTCATACATTCATTTAATTTTCTGGTTTCAGGAACTTAATATACACACAAACAATTTTTGATCGATAAGAAAAATCTATATACAGTGAAGAATCGACAGATTATTTTGGTATTACTTATTTTATTCCGATTATGCGCTTAAAATTATTTTATTCTAGATGGCATAATATTTCCGCATCTATTCAGTTATAATGAGATCTGGTAAAGAAAGATACACTACACTTCAATTCAGTCATTCTTCATTCAGTCGATATTGTAGCATAAACTGTTTCACCTCACAAAGTTTGTAACCTTAAATCCTTATCGAATTTCATTCTAACCAAAATTTATTAAGGAACTCAAAATCGACTCAAAAATTGGATGTAAAGAATCGATTGCCGAAAAAAATTCTTAGCTAGGCACTTGAAATTCAGCCTAAGGCTATTTCTGCAGTATAAAAGATAAAATATCTTTTCATAAAATTGATTTGCTATTCAGAATTAATAGCAGAAGTTTAAAAAACGCTGCATGTAAAAATATTTTATCATTTTTAAGAAGAATGAAAATACAAAAGATTTATAACCTCCAGTGATTAATAAAACAATCTTCCTCATGATAAGAGAACGTATAAAAAATAATTTTTGCGACTATTACAAACATTTCTCTTTATCTATGTAACAGTGCCACCTACCGCTGCATATACATAAAAATTTATTCGTAGCTCACAAAAAGTATTTTACATATGATATTTGGTGCATTTTTAACTAGTACTTGCTGAGATATAGCCGTATGGAAAACCAAAAAAGAATAATAGCTGCGCCACTTGTTGACCGATATAGACCAAAATTAACACAGCCTTATTTTACATAATGGTCACTTAGCATATTATGCTTAGTATATTTATACGCCAACTGTCGATCCATATTCATCATAATTGAATCAGCGTTGTTTTTATATTGAACCTCTCATTTATAAAGTTTTGTACAATTATGCATTATGGAATATGGGATATTTTAAAAAATAAAATTTTAAAGATAAAATCTTTTTCGGATGAGGTTCAAACAGTACAAAATGTCAAGTGTTAGAAATGTAGTATAATTAAAAATAAATTCGACAAGTTTGCTTTTTTTTTTTTTTCGGAGGAAGGGGGTAGTTGAGTCGCCGAAATACCCCTGGCTACGACTTTAAAACGAAGTAAAAATTTGTTCCAGAAGCAGTATTTTTTATTCATTAGTTAGCAATATACATATATATATATATATACTATAAATACTAATTAATTCCTTAAGCACTACATGTAATTTATTGATTCTCTGTACAACATATATCAAGTTTTCTATACCGTGAGAAATAAAATGATGCGCATAACACTATTATCCTAAATAATTATTATTTTCCTGAAATTGCACAATACGATTACGAGTTACACTATACCTTTTAAAGAAAATTTGAACTGCAAATATTAATATGTGTGTATGAATTAAAATAAATTTTCTTTGCGCTGCGAACCTGTACCTGAATGGATTTCTCTACGTTGGGATCTTTTTAGGGTACTCAAGACCGTATCCATGAGAGTTTTGAAGACAACTATGGCAAATCCAATCGACGTGGCCGACAAGCATATCCTGGATTCGAACCCAATAGCAGCTGTCTATCAGCTCTTGATAGAAAAACTGCAAAATGTGAATGATTGAAATGTAAAATATTTTCTCAGCAGTTTAAAAAAACTGCTGTAAAAATTTCTACTTGTAATCCGTTACGTTCTTATAATACTGTTAATTTATTAAGTTTCTCAACTTTCAGAAGTACGTGTTAAATTAATTTTGTATGCACTTACCTTGTACGTCATTTAAAGTCATGTAAACGAATATTCATATGATTTAAATACATTTCCTGTCTAATAATGTAAGATAATAGCTTTCCGAAAAAAAAAAAAAAAAAAAAACACAACTGCTAATTTTCTGAAATAATTGTGAAATATATATATTTTTAAATACTTTTTTAATTGTTCTTGATTGTAATCAATGGTCTGTAGAAAATTCAATTTAGTTTTACTCTTTTTTTTTCTTTTCATTTCGCTATTTCCGTTTAAACTGCGCAAAGTTTTTAAAAAGGGTCTTTTCTCATTTGAATTAATATAAATTTCATTTTCAAACGAATGTATTGAATTTCCTCTTTTCTTTTTTTCTTTTTTAAGTTAATGATATTTTTTACTAAAGAGTGAATACAGAATAGGTAGAATTTACTAATTAATTATTTTCAACTGTAAATGTGTTAGCAGCGCTTAGTAAAAATACTGATATTTCTTTAGATATTTCTTTATTATTATTATTATTATTTTCATATTCTGATTGCAGTATGTTTTCTCTAATGTAATATGCCAAATTTCCTGTTTTGCATTGGGTTTAGTACATTGCATACTCTAATAAGAATGGGGTAAATTTTGGAAGATTTTATTTTTTAAACTTTATATCTCCATGGATAAATGCCCTAGTTTCATATAAATGAATACAGAAAATTAAAAAAAACCTCATAGTCATAATACAGTCGACAGCAAAATTATTCAAGCAATAGCAGTAATTCCTATGTAAAAGATATGCACCTAACACAGTTTTGTTAAGTAAACATTTGTTGAGTCATCAGTCTTATGCTGTTTATATAAAAGTAAGTAATGATAATAATTAGCGATCAAACTTAAAAAAAAAAAAAAAAAAAAAAAAATGTGGATGTGTGCCTCAATAATTTTGTTGCCGACTGTAATATGCTACAGCTATGACGCATTTCAAGCTTTATTTTTTACTGCAGGCAATCCCTAAGTGTCTTTTTATTTATTTTATTTATTTATTTATTTGTTACTGGTGCTCTATTTTCTTTCTGGGCAAAACTTTTGTTGTAATTTATGAGGTATAACATGTTCTTTACAATCTTGAAGTTTCTAGGTAATTTATCGTGTACTTTTTTGATATATTTGATAAAATGCCTGAAATTGAAAGTATCGAGTCATTTATGGAAAAATAGTGTATCGTATATATACATATTACACATACAAACATATATTAATATGCTTATGCGTACACATTTTAATATATACTTACACACTTTTGGCACTGAGCATAACCATAGTTCAAGGTTTCTGGCATGTAGTGTAGAAATTATTATTTTATTTTATTTCTTATTATATCTTTGACTTTAGAAAAGTTCTATTTTCCGAAGTGATAGAATTTGGTGAAGACAGTAAAAACAAATAAAATTTGATTTTCATCTAAAAGAATGGAAATCCGCATTGAGCTATAAAATTCGGGAATAAAAATCTCAGAAGTTTAGGGGAAAAGTAACGATTTGATTTTATCCAATTTTATTGGCATCATAAAAATGGATCCATTAGAGGAATTAAATCCCAAATATTTGATTGGAAGGAAGAGTGTAATTTTCTTTTTAAGAAATTTATTTCACATTAAATTAAATAAAAGTGAAATAAATCGTAGATTCAAAAGTTAAATGATTTAAAAATTTGAAGTAAGGAAAAAAAAAAAAAAAAAAAAAAAAAAGATGTTATGAAGACAGAAAATATACACGCGTTTACAAATAAGTATTTATGTTTTATGTGTTATGATAAAAGTTATAGCTAACAGTTTTAAAACGAAATAGAAAATTAAACATATTTATGAATATAATATTTAACAAGGTTTTATAGAATAGATGGTGAGGAAAGTAATTATATTCTTTGTCAGCTTATAATGGTGATTTTCGTAAAAACATTCTAGTTTGCTTATAATCTTTAATTTTACAAATTAGAAATTATTCACAGGCTAAAAAACAATTTTCACAGACATTCCCTAACAGCCAAAAATAAATAATATGTAATGGGGCCCTTATTTTTCAATCCTGTCCATATAATATTTTTATAGATATTGGCGTTTCGGTAAGTTCAGCCATCAGCAAATTGCATATTATATCTGAAGAATTTTTATACGGTCTCATTCCTTCACTAACAGTCTGTGTCTGTATATTATGTATGTATATAATAAAAATAAGATATTTTATGGACATTTATATATAAAGAATCAAATGATAAAATCTTGAATTTCTTTTTCTTCGTAGGATATCTTTAGAAGCAGAAAAACCTACAAAAGTCATCGTGGAACCTTTAGAAACGCCGCCAAAAGAATATCCCGGAGAAACCGAAGAAGAGAAGGGTAAGAAAACAGCCACGTTATTGAATAAAATTTTTTAAACAAACAGAATATGTTTACCAATTATTACGACTGTTCATCAATCGAAAAAACAGTTTCTGTTACCAATTCAAAACTAAAATTCATGTTTTCATTTTTCTTTCCTTTTCTTTCTTTTCCTTTTCTTCTTCTTCTTCTTCTTCTTTTTTTTTTTTTTTTTTTTTTTTTTTTTTTTCATGACAAATCAGATTAGTTTAATTTACATTTTAAAAATTTGATGTATTACATTTAGTCATCCATACAGCCCTGTGTCGGTTTGTTATGTCTAAATTATAAGTGGCTTCTGAAAGGAAAACAAAACGTCTTGAAAATTAAATTTTATTTACCTCTTTCGATGACCAAATCCTTTCTGAAATATCTCGATAAGACGCAATTTTATGTTTTCCGGAAGTTATAAATACATTTCCATAGGTAATGTAAATTACTACTTCACAAAGTAACCAAAAAAGATAAAATAACATTTTTAACATCAAAGCAATTTAGCTAAAGTTTTGTAAAAGTGATTGTTGTCGCACAATTCATAATTTTTGTTTTGATTTTCGTGTTATCAACATTTTATAGCCCTTCTTACCTATTTCTTCACTTAAGGGCCCTCTTCACTCACCGCCGCCGGAGGCAGAAGCTAATATTATTCTATGGGAAAATTTTCCTTACAAATAACTTATTAACTAATCCATATTTTTAAATTCTGTTTTCACATTCAGAAAATTCCCAACTGTTAAATTGACGGACCTTTTTTAAAAAATTATTTTTTTTATTTTTTATATTTTACTTTGAAGCTGCAAAATACGAATTTTCAATATGTGAAATTTTTTCATTTTGCAATTTCAAAATAAAATATTAAAAATTAAAAAAATACATTTTTAAAAAAGGTCCGTCAATTTAACAGTTGGGAATTTTCCGAATGTGAAACCCGAATTTAAAAATATGGATTAGTTAATAAGTTATTTGTAAAGATAATTTCCCCATAGAATAACATTGGATCGGGCTTCCGGCGACGGTAAGTGAAGAGGGCCGTTAATGTTAAATAAATAAATAAATAAATAAAAATATTTTAATGATTTCAGACTAAGTTGTATTCTATTCATATGTGTGAATTACTGAAAGAGATTTTACATTTTTTACAATTTTGTTGATGAATAAATATACACATTATAACCTAGTTTTAACTACAAACTATATATAACAACAATATGTTATTACAATTACTTTTACGAAATTATCATCTCTGTTATGTATAAACCAATACTTTTTTTCTGTACAGTTATTATGAATATTTTTCTTTTTCTTCTTCTTTCTTTTTCTAGTTCTTCTCACTCTCTCTCTGTCTTTGTGTTTTTGGATGTGTACGTGTGTCATGTATAATGTGTTTACAATCAAGCTTTTTTTTTTTTTTTTTTTTTGTTACATTTTATATAGCTATTTTCTGGTAAAAGGCAAAAATCTGTCTTAACTCAATTCTTTACTGTGCATTAAATGTTATATATACTTAATTTCGAATAATTTTTAAGTATAATTATACAGTGGTCGCCATTTCTTTTACAGTAAAAAATACTTTTACTAGATTTTAATATTACATCTACAAGGGATGTTCCTAAAGTAAGCTTTATAGTACTTTTTCCACAAACAAACTTTATTAAAAAACAAAACACACATTTGCATAAGATAGTACAGATTTTTGGTTATTTTGTCATATAGTTGACAGCAATATTCATATATTTGTGATACTGTGAAACCAATTTCAAAAACCGTCCTCGTAAAATTCAGTACAAAATCCAGTGCAAGTTTAGTGCAAATTCCTCGTAAAATTCAAGGAAGTTCACTACAGCGTGTTACACCTATTCATTGCTTTACAAATGATGTGCAGATAGTTCTCACTTCGGTACATTGCAATGGTAGATATGTGGTGCGGCAAGATCAGAACTGTAAGCCGGGTGATCCAATCTCTCCCCTTCCACGCGTGAATTAGTTCTTTTATGGTCTTTGCTATAAGATGTCTTTACATTTTTGTTTACGAGAAAAAATCTTCAAGTCAAGAGTCCTGGGGTTTCATACAAATGAAACGCTTGCAATTTCGATGACGTAAATTTTGCAAATTTTTTGCAAATACAGTTGGCAGCAAAAGTAACAGAGCACTAGCGAAAATTCTTATGTAAAAAAAGTACACTTAATGCAGATTTGCTAAACAAATCCTTGTCGAATCCTGTTCTTAGTCAGTCTAAGAACAAGATTCGACAACGATTTATTTAACAAAACAGTGTTAAGTGTGCTCTTTTCTCATAGGAATTTTTGGTAGTGCTCGAATACTTTTGCTGCCGATTGCAGTCATACATTTGGAGCGCCTGCAAACGGCTTTGCAACTGGAAGTGTTTCCTTTGTATGCACCCAAAGGTCTTTTGCGTCAAATGGTGAATTTTGTTCGGTAAAAATATAACAATAGCATGTCGCATTGATGGTCTCTGAAATAACGAAAGCTAACAAAGAGGACGCCCTTAGCCGCAGAACACTGTCAGCCTACTTTCATGCAGACTACGTCACTATAAATGTTTTCGTAACGTATAAAATTAGCTGCTTCCACTTTATTTAAGTGGACTGATGTTATTTCCGAAGCAATTATTAATTGCAGCAGGTTGTGAAGAACTGCTTAATTCATTGACCACCGATTTTTTATAAAGATGGCGTCTTGAAATTCATTTAGCGATGTGACAAATGTACAGTCGGTAACAAAAGTGTCCGAACACTAGCAAAAATTCCTATGTAAGAAAAGTACACTTAATACTGTTTTGTTAAATAAATCCTTGTCTAATCCTGTTCTTAGTCAGTCTAAGAACAGGATTCAACAAGGATTTAATTAGCAAATCTGTATTAAGTGTACACTTTTTATATAGGAATTTTTACTAGTGTTCGGATACTTTTGTTACCGACTGTATGAATTCGGTGACGACTATGTTAAAAAAATAGCAAAACGTTTGTATTTTGTTATTCCACATTTTTTTTTTTTTTTTTTTTTTTTATCTAAATGCATTACACATAACTTATTTTTGGAATGTCCCCATTATTTTGATAGTATTAGGAGCCCTGAAATGAGGTTGATCCTGAAATACGTATATAAAGAAAGTTGATATTTATAAATTTATAAATATCAATGGTTTAGTGTATACAGTCGGTAACAAAAGTGTCCGAATACTAGCAAAGATTCCTATATAAACAAAGTACGCTTAATACAGTTTTGCTAAATAAATCCTTGTTGAATCCTGTTCTTAGACTGACTAAGAACAGGATTCATCAAGTATTTATTTAACAAAGCAGTATTAAGTGTACTTTTTTTACATAGGAAGTTTTGCTAGTGTTCGGACACTTTTGTTACCGACTGTATGTACATTTAGAATTAAATTTAAACCAAAAATTAAGGATGTAAATCGGTATATATATTAGGTACAGTCGGGGAAAAAAAAAACGCAACACCCGCTGTAATTTCGTTATTAATTGACGCAGAAACATCTAATACACATCATTCAACAGGAAATTCAAAGCACTCTCTGAGTATGTCGTCAAATTTTGAATTAGGGGTCATCAACATATTTAAATGAGCGCCAACTTTGATTTTTTCAATAGCAACACCCAATTTTGACATCATTTTCGAATTTCTGAGAGTCTGGCAGTGCGGAAAAGTATATTGTTTGTATACTTTATCTTTAGTATTTATAGAGTTATAATGAAAAATGTGTTAGGGGGTTATCTATAAATGTAGAAAAATAAAATTAAGATCCTATAAGAAATAGAGAAAATTTTAATGTTTCACACCGGAAATCTTTCAGGAAAAAACAAAATATTTATATTAATAAAACGTTGCTTCGTTTTCAGTTCCTTAATTATCCTGAATTCAATTTTTTAGATTTATATATACTTCAGTACTTTTTTAGATAATTTTAGGTCTATTTAAATACATTACACTTGCGATTACTCCATACAGTACTCTGTGATAAAAGCGCAATATTTTTCAAGTGTCTATTATGGCTGTACTGATCACCAATAAGGCTTAAATTTTCTTTCGTAGGTGTAACATAATATACGAAATGAAATAATATATATATATATATATATATACAACAACACATAAACTAAATCTTTTCGGATAAATTATTGTAAGTGTTCATGAAGTAAATATTAAACAATTTTAATCGCACCTCAGTGGCGGATCCAGAACTTGACTTTTGGGGGGGGGGGGGGGGCTAAGATTTTTCAAAGTGTTATTCTAGACCAATACAAAATTTACAATTGCAATATTCAATTGTGAATGTCAGTGTTTTTTTTTTTTTTTTTTTTTTTTAGGGGGGGGGGGCTTCAGCCCCTAGCACCCCCCTTAAATCCGCCACTGTCGCACTTACCAGTTTTGGATCAGTTGAAATCTTTGGAACTGTACGATTCGTTTTATAATTTCTGTGAAAATATAATTTCTTAATTAACCCTTTCGCGACCGCTTACGTAGATTCACGCCATTTGAAAATCTGTAAGTCTGTCAGTGGGCGTTTCTTTCGTAATTTGTGTGTTACATATTTCTTAAGTGTGTACCCAGTGTTCATATTTTTGCAATAAAATATACTATGGATAGAAATGTATTGATTAGAAAGAATATAATTATGATGTATATCCATTTGTAATATAATTGTGAATACAGAAAATTTGTTCTAAAATATTTTATTTTGAGAGAATAACCTCTTTAAGCGGATCTTACTGTCAAAATTACAAAATCCTGCGGTCGCAAAAAAGTGTTAAAATATATTTATAAAAGTAAAAGTATATTTTTAAAAATGTATAATGTTCAAATATATGTTTAATGAAGAGGGCTGGGATGGAGATATCTAAAGTAGGAAGCGGCCATGACGTACAGGGAACCCGGTTCAATAAGCTCCGTAAAACAAAACATAGCATCGAGTCATTTTCCATTTAGTAAATGAGATGTTTTAATTACTCTTATCTTATAAGACATATATTAATGATATTCTTGGACAAAGTGGAATAAGTATATTCGAAAACATTCACGATGGAGAATTCCTGTTTATTATTTCAAGACAGACATCCAAAAGAAGAATGGAAGCCATTACGATATCCTTTTCTAAACAGAACACATTTCGAGTCAATGATAAAAAAAATAACATCTTTTCAGAATGACAGACAGCAAGCTAATTAATTTATTTCGCCAAATCTCATTGGCATCAAAAATCAAGTTGGCTGAACACATTTTAAATTTTATATATGGTAAACCTAAATAATAGTTAAAGGATTGGCTAAAAATTAAATTACGTCATAGGATGTGATTAAATTTTGTCAGGTATCCAGAATTTGGCTAAAAGTGCGAAATCAATTGATAAAAAAATATTAGAAATTATTTTCAGCTATAATGATTCAACGGAATCTATAAACGTTTGATTGGAGACAGGAAGCTACAATAAAAAAAATCGTCTGCGGTTTTAAAGCATAAAATGAATGGGTTTCTCTTTCTTTGATATTTTATTTAATTATTACTTGATGAGATTTAGAGCAGGAAAAAGAACAATAAATTATATGAAATTACAGATTAATGAAATAGAAATAAAAATAAAATAGCATACGCGAAATAAACAAAATTGTATTAAATTCTTTTAGGATAAGAAATATAATGTTTGCTTGTATTATAAATAAATAAATAAAATGTAATTTATATTATTATTATTATTATTTTATTTTAAAAAGGGATATGTGATGTTTTTCAACATCACATATTTCTCCCCGTCGACCGAAAAAAAAATGGGTTCAGCCATTACATCGTCTATGATATGACAACTCAGCAAAAATTTAAATTAAATCAAATTATTTCCAATCTTGTAAAATAGATTGATTACAAAACAAAAACAAAAAATGAATGGCTTCCAATACAAATAAAATACGTACATTGTCATATTATCAATAGAAAATCTAGTATGCATACTTAAAAAAAATATTCTTATACAATAATAAAATGCAAATACAGGAAATAAGGATATTATAAGGTGATGTGATATAATGTTGTATGGCCATAAATCTGTGTACACAAAAGTCTTTAGAATATATCCACAAACAAAATGAGCTCTAGTCCTTTGATTTAAAATCATATTAATTCAGTCATCATATACTTTATCAGTTCGTGGTAAGATGCTGAAATCAGTAAATTTTTATGTTACCATGCATGGCGAGAAACTTTGACGAGTCCATTTCAGTTCAGAGAGGACAAGAATTCGTTGTAATAAATATATAGTTCAAATGTATAAGCAATTTTAATATGAAACTTTGACAAAACAAAAACCCTGTATATTTATATGTTATCAAATATATATAGTGAGCCTTTTATATTCATTAAAATGTTTAAAGAAATAATACATGTTGAAAGAAAGTAATAATAACACATGTTTTTATTTTTAATTTTTTTTATAGGTAATTGTAATTGGAATATATGAGACATATGCATATGTGTGATAAAAATATTACCTGCACCAAAGTTTTTTTTTTTTTTTTTTTCTTTAATTGCATTAACATTTTTTTTAAATCAAAATATTGTTCTAGTATGTTAACTTTTAATAAAATGCAATTATAAATAACACGTAAGTTAAAGAAATAGTGATAAAAGTGATATACACTGCTGTTGTCAGACAATGCAGCTTAGAATATAATTTCCTGGACCAGCCATTGATTATCCAAGCTGCGAAATTTCACAACAAATAAAAATCACAACAGGTTGATCAGGTCTGTTGCGATGAAAGTATACATCAAATTTATTTAATTTATCTTTAATCATTATAAATATTTAAAAATTTATACTGCGTAACTTTTAACCTAAGGAAAAAAAAAAACGATGAAAAATTACTTTCTGTTTCGTAAATTATATTGATGTGTATCATTGAAAATAATAATATTCTTATTAAAATTAGAATTATTATAAATGTCAAATAAGTGATTATTACGTGGAGGTGCCAACAAAATTCTATCTATATGCACACGAAATGCCTTATCATCACTAGCATGTAACCGTTTAATTGAAAATGAAACAGGGGAATGTTTAACTGTGACAATGAAAGGACCTGTATATTTAGGTTTAAATTTATCCATAGACTTCAGATACACAATATCTTTTGTGCAGATGCTTCTTAGTTTAGCTTTTCTTTGAAAATATTTATTTCTTTTTGATTGGGAATCTTGAATGTTATTGTACGCTTTTTTATAAATTTCCTGAAGGTCTTGCATTAATTTATAGATGTTTACATTAGAGTCCAGGTAAGTGTAATTATAATTTGAATTATAAGTGTCAAAAATTAGTGCCAGTTCTCTACCAAAATGTAGAAGATTAGGCGAGAATTGAGTGGAAGAATGCGTAGATCCATTGTAGAGAGATTTGTGTATATATAGTGCATTTTGAAATGAATGACCTTCTTCTAATAATATATTAATTGAATACTTAATTGATGTGTTTACACGTTCGCTAATAGAGTTCGATTGAGGATGAAAAGCAGACGAATGTATTATTTTTATGCCTAGAGTGTCATTAAATGTATTGTAAACTTGAGATGTATATTGTCGACCTAAATCTGATAGAATACATGCAGGGCGACCAAAGGTTGTAATGTATGAAAACAAACATTGAACTATTTTTGGAGAAGTAATATTAGATAACGGGTAAAGTTCTAAGTGTCTACTAAAATGATCAATTATTGTCAAGACGTATTGACCATTACTAAAAGGACCCACCAAGTCTGTGGAGATTGTATGATTTGGATGAGTGGGTGTATATGTTTTTTGTAATGGAGCAGGAGGTGTTTTGTGATGTTTCGCTTGTAAGCATTTAGTGCATGAAGAGACGAAATTGAGGGTATCAGTATAAATGCCCCTCCAAAAGTATCTTCTAGAAAGAAATTCATAGGTTTTAGCCAAACCGAAGTGAGATAAATGCGCAATGGACAATGCTTTTGCTTTTAAAGAATTTGGGACAATAATTAAATAACTGAATGAATTGTTATGAATATTCTCTTTCTTGAGCATTAATACTTTAGAATCAGGATTTATAAAGTAATTGGGAAATTTTTCTGACTTTCCGTTTTTTAAGATTTCTTCGTAAATTGTTTTTAATTCAGAATCTTTAATTTGTTCGGACACAAATGTTTGGTCTGAAATTTCTAGCAAGGGGTCTTTAGAGTTCGAATTTCCTGAAATCATATAATTAACATATTCTGAGTATTTGTTTTGATTATCATTACTAATTTTATCATTACTGTTAATTTTGAGTCTGTTTTCATTTTCATCAACATCAACTATTGGTAGTGGTTGTATGTCATGAATTAAGTTTGGATTATCTTTGAGATCCTCTTGATTGTTTTCAAAATTGCAACGTGATAAATAATCCGCTAAGATGTTCAAATTTCCAGGAATATGTTTGAAAACGTAAGTATATTCAGATAAGTCCATTAACCATCGGGTGGTAATGTCAGCGGGATTGGTAGTTTTCTTATATTTTTCAAGGGGAGCACTATCTGATAGAATTACAAACTCACGATTATATAAATAGTATTTGAAAGCGGTGACAGTTTTATGAATTGCCATAAGTTCCAATTTTAACGCAGGATATTTCTTTTCAGAAGGTTTTAAAGATTTGGAAAAGTATGCTATAGGAAGTAATTTACTGTTAAATTTTTGCATAAGCGCTCCTGAAATGGCTGTTTTTGATGCATCCGTGTTGACATAGAATGTTTTCTCCCAATCTGGAAGTCGAACCATTGGGGGAAGAAAGAATAATTTTTGAATTTTTTGAAAAATACTCTGATGTTTTTCTGTCCATTTGAATGTTGTTTTGGGTTTTGTGAGTTCCACAAGAGGTTGCGCAAGTTCTGAGAAAGATGGTAAAATCCATTTGTAAAAATTAGCAAGTCCAAGAATTTTTTTTAATTGTCGTTTTGTCGTCGGTGGTGGAAAAGAATTGATCTTTACGATGTTAGCGGTGATGGGTGAAATAGTATGGTTTTCAATATGGAAACCTAAATAATTAACTGCTGCTTTATGGAATTCACACTTAGATGGGGATAATGTTAAATTATATTTGATAAGAATTTCTAACACTTTATTTACTTTTTCACAAGTCTCTTCAAATGAATTTGATCCAATAATCAGATCATCTTGATAAGCATATATGCCATTAATGTTTATCTCGTCGAGTATTGTGTCCATTAGAGACTGAAATATAGAACTGGCGTTCTTTAAACCAAAACAAACACGTTTGTATCGATAACTGCCAAAAATAGATGTAAATGTTAACATATCTTGATATTTTTTCGGAAGGTCAATTTGGTGGTACGCTTGCATGAAATCTAACGAAGTAAAGTATTTGAATGACGAAAGATTGGAAATAATATTTTGAATCTTAGGGAGTGGATATGAGGAACCTTGTATGACTGTATTGACCATTCTAAGGTCTAAAGCAAGTCTGTAACGTTGTTTCTTTGAACCATCAAATTTTTTCTTTACCAGCAATATGGGACAAGCCCACTCGGAGCAATTACGCTCAATTATGCCAGCGTTTACTAACTCATTGATCTGTTCTTGGGCTTCTTTTTGTAAGGCTTGTGGAATCGGAAATGGAAGTGTTTTAATAGGGAAATCATTAATTAATTTTAGATTAGGAATTATTTTATCAGTATGTCCTAGAGTACTGAGAGATTTGGAAAAAGCAGCAAATTTGCTTAAAAATAAATTTTCTAGTGTGTTACGTTGATCAAGGGTTAAATGATTCAAACAAAAATCTTTACTTGATAAATCATTTTTACGTTTTAGTAATATATCCTCTGAAGCTTGAATTAAGTGGATATGGTCCTCAATATTTTGTATATTATTATTACTAGAGCAAGAGTCTTCAATTTTATCTAAATGTGGTTCTTTAATTTCATCAATTAAAAATAATTTACCAATATGCATATTTTTATTGAGGTGAATTGAATTTTTACCCTTATTTGAGATAAGTAACGTAAAAAGAGAATTATTATTTTCAGAATTAATTTCACTTTTGTAATTTGGTGATACAATAGAATCTAAAATTTCTATATCAGGATCCTTTAAGTCAGTACAAAATATGTAATTCGTTTCTTGTAACTTATTATTTGTTTTTGCAGTAATGTAGATATTTTCACCAGTTTGTATTATAACTTTCTTTAGAAGGTAAACATTCATGTTATTATCGTCAGAGTTAACATTATATACATCTAATTTTTCATTTTGCGAATCAAATAAGGAACAAGTAAAGTCTAATTTTCCAATTCTCATGGAATTTTTCGAAAAGTCAATAGTGACATGATTTTCTTTAATGAAATCCATGCCAAGTATTCCATGAAAATTAGAACTATGTGGTATGTCAATAATATAGAAATTGTGTTGGAAAAACTTTTTTTCAATTTTGAAAGTTGCACGAATACATGAAGAAAATTCAACGCAAGAATTGACCGTTTTAAGAGTAATAGACGACCCTAGTCTTTTATATTTTAAATTTGCTTTTAAATTATCAAATGTTGATTGGGCTAAAAGTGAACAACTACTTCCGGTATCAATAAGAAACTTTATATCATTATTGGCTAATTTAGCTTTTATTATAGGAAGTGTATGAGAATTTTTGTTTACATTAAATAAAATATGATCTTCAATATTATTTGCGCAACTCTCATTGTTGTGACTTGGAATATACCCTGTATTACCAATATTAAGATTACACTTTTGAAATGTTTGGGTAGCTTTATTATCTGCTACAGTAACATTAGCAACAGTTTGAGATCCAACTGAATTTACAAGTCTAGTATGTGAAATTTTCGGAAGAGAATTTGAAGATAACACATTTGTGACTTTATGTTCATTCGCTGATGAGACCCTTAGTTTTCGAGATATGGCAGCATCAGCATCTCCATACCTCTTTTCTAGTTTAAATTACGGTTTTCATAATTACGTGTTTTATAAGTTAAATTATCTCTATTTCTCCATTTATAACAATTTAAAGCAACGTGGCCATGTTTGGAACAAAGTTGACAAATCAGATTATTTCTAGAAAAGTTTCTTCTAGGGGAAGAACGAAAATTGGACTGTCTAGTTTTGTAATTATTTCTATAATTTCTTTGATCAAATTTGGGTCTGCTTGACTGAACTACGTGTAAGGATTCATTATTGGAGGGTGGATTGCTGTTTGTAAGTGAAATGCTATTAATTTTCTCAGATAAGTCTTTCAATGTGTTTAATAACACAGAGTCATTTTTATTATCACAAGAAAGAACAGTCTTAGTATTAGCAGTGTTGTTGAAAGAATCATATATTTCGGATAATGTTTGAGCTCGTTCAACTGCCTTATTATAGTCTCTTATGTTTTCCTCCATTAATTTAATTTTAATATTTGGGGGTACACACTCTAAAAATTTTGGAAGTTTAATGTTATCAAGGGATTGTTTGTCTTTAAGGTCAGGGAAAGCCTTAGGTACAGCAACATTTACACGATGGGCGAAATTTTTAATAGACTCTCCCGGCAAAATTTTTAAATTATGAAATTCTGATATTCCAGTGTTATATGACGATTCCTTGAAAAACTTACAGAAATTTTCCTCGATGAATTTAAGATCAGTCGAGTTATATAGTGTTTCATTCTCAATAAAGTATGCCAACGCGGCATCACGAAGTTTTTCTTTCATTATATGTAATGTCGCGTCATTTGTTAGTTTATTTAACATGGCAAAGGATCTCAATTGATCAAAGAAAAATTTGACAAATCTCGCGTCCCCATCGAAATTAGGAACGGAGCAAAACGCGTTTCGATTCTGTGCCATTTCTTTCCAAAATACAAACGTTAACTAAGTTAAATAAAAATAATATGCATAAGAATTCAATTAAACATCATATAATAAATAAAATTACCAAGACACTTAAAAATGAATAAAATTGTTAAATACTTTCTTTTTTAATTAAGCCTACAAAAGTTGGATGATAAAGTTTCAAGATTAATAAAAATATGTAGAAATTATTTGTAATATTTTCCTGTATAACATTATAGCTTGCAACCATGAAATTGGCTTATATACGTCTTGTTGTATATATATATTATAGATATATTTAAAAATATATAATGAATAATACTAAAAATGGATATATATGCAAATTAAAATAATTGTCAAGATATATTAAATTGTAAACACAAAAAATGAAAAAAAATTAAAAAATTTTATGCAGTATGATGAAAAGAAAAAAAAATATCACTATGATCTGGTATTTAATTTCACAAATGAAATAAATCTTTACTTGAATATCCAAAAACTAGATATTTCAAAAATAATATAAGCAAATTTTGATCATTTATATAACTTTTTAACTGTTCTTAAAAATTGAAATGAAAAGTTAAAGTAGAATATAATACTCATATGAAGAATAAAAGATTTTACCTATAAGTAAAAATTTATATATAAAGTTTAAATAAATGTCAATATTTAAGAAAAATGTACGAAATGTTTCTTTTTATTGGCACAAAAATTGATTGCAAAGGAAACTTACCCCTTTTTCGAATCTTCTTTTAGCTAAAACAAAAATATATATAGATATATTTATTTATTTACGGTATTTTATTTATTCTTTTATTCAAAATTGTAAGGCTCTTCTCCTGTATGAGTACGCGAGAAAAAAAAGTGAACACGGTAATTCAACTGCACAGATTCTAGAAAGACAACCCATATTTGGCAATTCTCCTTGCACCGATGAATCAACGATCATTTAATACTGAACGGTAAGTGCATAAGACGATCACAAATTGCGAACATTGCAGACTGTAGAGAGGATGTTATTCAATGAAACCGTAGAAAGTCCAACGGCATGGCATCACACAATATCGGCGATAAGAATCGGTACCGTAGACACAAAGTAATTTCTTTTTTTTTTAAAAAAATCACAGATGACATCCCGCAGCACACTAGCCTTTAGTAAAGATGAACAACAAATCGGTGAATTCGGTGCTGTTCACCGTAACGTAGTTAATTTCTTTTTGGATCATCACCGGGGCAGCTGTTTTAAAAACATAACAGTCTTCAACAACGCAAAACGTCACCTTCATGAATTAATCAGGATGTGTAGAATGATTAACGTAGTCGATATCACGTCGATATTAGGTTACTAAGCAGAGATCCGTTAAACAGAAATTCGAGCTTATATTTGTTAACAATAGTAATGAATAATTTTTCAAGACGAAAAAAAATTTTGGATATCCGGATATATTATCCGGCCTGAGTCTGGCACCACATATATTTAATGAAGAGGGCTGGGATGGAGATATCTAAAGTAGGAAGCGGCCATGACGTACAGGGAACCCGGTTCAATAAGCTCCGTAAAACAAAACATAGCATCGAGTCATTTTCCATTTAGTAAATGAGATGTTTTAATTACTCTTATCTTATAAGACATATATTAATGATATTCTTGGACAAAGTGGAATAAGTATATTCGAAAACATTCACGATGGAGAATTCCTGTTTATTATTTCAAGACAGACATCCAAAAGAAGAATGGAAGCCATTACGATATCCTTTTCTAAACAGAACACATTTCGAGTCAATGATAAAAAAAATAACATCTTTTCAGAATGACAGACAGCAAGCTAATTAATTTATTTCGCCAAATCTCATTGGCATCAAAAATCAAGTTGGCTGAACACATTTTAAATTTTATATATGGTAAACCTAAATAATAGTTAAAGGATTGGCTAAAAATTAAATTACGTCATAGGATGTGATTAAATTTTGTCAGGTATCCAGAATTTGGCTAAAAGTGCGAAATCAATTGATAAAAAAATATTAGAAATTATTTTCAGCTATAATGATTCAACGGAATCTATAAACGTTTGATTGGAGACAGGAAGCTACAATAAAAAAAATCGTCTGCGGTTTTAAAGCATAAAATGAATGGGTTTCTCTTTCTTTGATATTTTATTTAATTATTACTTGATGAGATTTAGAGCAGGAAAAAGAACAATAAATTATATGAAATTACAGATTAATGAAATAGAAATAAAAATAAAATAGCATACGCGAAATAAACAAAATTGTATTAAATTCTTTTAGGATAAGAAATATAATGTTTGCTTGTATTATAAATAAATAAATAAAATGTAATTTATATTATTATTATTATTATTTTATTTTAAAAAGGGATATGTGATGTTTTTCAACATCACAATATGATTAAAATTTTAAATACTAAAGTATCCTTAAAATAATAATTCTCCTCACTACAAAATAAATAAATAAATAAAAATAAAGCAATATATGAAGCAAATAATTAAACCTTTAACTATGACCGGTAGTTAAGAAACGACTTTACAGGTCTGTCTTGCATTCCAATTCCATTCGTTTTTTATATTTGGTAATTTCACATTAAACCTATTTTTCTATTTAAAACAGTAAACCCCGCCTATTTAGTTAATTTTTTTCTTCTAGTGTTTGTTTAAAAGATTCAAAATTAATCACCAATTAATCGATGAAGTAAATACCACTTCTGCATATTTTTGTCAACATAAAATAAGGGGTTTAACACGAATACTCAGTGTCACATTTACTTTTCTTTAATGTATTGTTTTGTTTTGAAGAACGATGAAGGCGGGGCTTGTCTTCTTTAGAAAACAGAAATTCTTGATGCTAACACTAATGTCTAAAAATCATAATTTTTGTTTCATTTCTTTGCGTTTGACGCTGCTGTTATATAATTGGACCCGTAAATAAAAAATAAAAGTATTTTGTTTAATTTTCTTTGTTATTTTTAAAGATTTGATTCGTTATCTCATGCAAAACTATATAAGAGACGGCCCCCTAAACCACTCCAAAAGAAAGATTTATTTATATCTCGAAAACTAATTATTGGAATGAGCTGCAAATTTGCACACCCATATTTTTCATCATTAGGATTCATTTTATGTAAAAGTTAATATAGGTCATAATTCATAATTTTTATGAATATGAATTTATTAATATTTTTCAAAATTAAAAAAAATTTCCAGAATCAAAAGTAATGATGGATTATGTTTGGGTTTCTTCACTGTAGCTCGTAAAAAAAAAATTATATCGATCAAGTTATTTTTTATGAATATATTAATAAAAGTTTGAAATATGAATTTAACATTAGCACCTTCAAACTTTGAACGCTTATAACTCTGTGAAAAAATGAGTAAAATATACAACCAATATATTTTTTCGCGTTGTCGTGACCCCAGGAATTCAAATATAAAATAAAAATAGGGGGTTACCATTGAAAAAATCAAAGTTGGTGCGCGTTTTAATATGTAGACGACCCCCAATTCAAAATTTCAGTTCATTTTCTATAACTACTCACAATTCCCCGTCAAATGATACCTATTACATTTTTCTACATTGATTAGCAACGAAGTTACGTTGAGTGTTGCGTTTTTTTTTTCCCCGACTGTACATTAAGTGGAGCCTGTTACGCCAAATCTTTTTTTTTTTTTTTTTTTTCCCCAGACTAGAATTTTTTTTTTTTTTTTTTTTTTTTTTTTTTAAATGTTTTATAAAAATTTCAATCCAAAATGCATTTTATGTTCGCGTTTTGAAATGGAAACATCAAAAGAGGAAGAACGAGGCATATTTCTATTCCTTACATCAAAAGGATATAAGAGAAAGGAAATTTACAGGCAAATGTTTATTTACGGGAAACATTGCACGTCTCTTTCCTGAGTGAAGCTGTGGTGCAAGCATTTTCACAAAATCTGAGGATCGCTAGCAGATGACGAACAACTTGGTTCTCCAAAGCAAGTTAGTGATGCCGTTGTCACTTAAATGATGAGATGATTTGACAAGACAGACGTCGAAATGTTTCATAGGTTGAAATATTAAGCTGAGTGTCGGTGCACTTTATGGCATAAAATCTGCGCGTAATGGATTTTTCATAATTTGGAAGCATAACACAAGAAGACTTTTGCATGGCCTTTGTCACTGGCACTTCTGCAACGTTTTGTGGACTACAGAGCAAAATTCTGATCGTAAATTGTTATAATGGACGTTCCTTCCAGAGAAGTCAGCATTTCTGTCTTATCATACCTTTAGGGCTCTTTATGGTACAATGCTAATTTTTTTTACATTATTCTGATCGTAAATTGTTATCGTGGACGTTCCTTCCAGAGAAGTCAGCATTTCTGTCTTATCATACCTTTAGGGCTCTTTATGGTACAATGCTGAATTTTTTTACATCCCCTTATTAGCGTAAGGAGCACTTTAAATAACTGAAAATATTTTTCATAGAGAGATATCAATATTTAAATTTCTTAATTTTTTTAATTGAATCACTTGAATTTTGTTTATTTATTTTCTAAAACCTTTTATCCTTTTTTACACAAATTTGCAGTTTACAATGTAGGATAAAGATCAATATTTAAGGAACGATAGCTGCCGCTATTACGTTGTTGATGGTGATATTTTCAAACAGGTACGAAACTCTAATAGAAGCTTACCGTGAAATTATACAACTCAGAATTTCAGCTGAAAAATGTTTTAATTTTGAAGACAAAACTGATGTACATCAGAATGAAATTAAAGTGGCATCATTGTGATGTAAAACATAATATTTTATGCTACTAAGGGGCTGCGAAGGATGAGAGAGAGAGAGAGAAAGCAAAGCAAAAAACATCACTTTACCATGTCGGAGCTGTTCAATTCTAAAATTTTAACTCTGTTTGGTAACACAGCTAAATAAAAAACGAAAAATCCGGTACAAATGTATGCCAGTTCAACTGCAAATCTATTTAAAAAAAAAAAAAAAAAAAAAAAAAAAAGGTTTATTCAATGGTTGCCAGAAATAATTTTGAAATAATAGCGATAAATACGCCAAAAGAATTGCTCTGTACACTCGGCAGCAAAATTATTCTAGCGTTAGCAAAAATTCCTATATAAAAAAGTACACTTAATACTGTTTTATTAAATAAATCCTTGTCGAATCATGTTCTTAATCAGTCTAAGAACAGAATTCGATAAGGATTTATTTAACAAAACAGCATTCAGTGTACTTTTTTTACATAGGAATCTTTGATAGCGCTAGAATAATTTTGCTACCGACTGTGATAAGAACGCGAACTGCAGGTGGTTCAGTATGAGTCACAATCTAAATTTAGATTTCGCATATGGCCACATATGGCAATGGATGTTTGAAATGAAATCGAAAGATTGCTTTTGCGTACTTTTTTGTTTTCAAATAAGGAAATGAAATATATTATTTTAAACAACTGATAAATTAAAGGGGTTTTATATGAATTAAAGATGTTTGAAAATGGGAAAATTTAATCACTGAAAAAAAAAAAAATCAAATATTTCCTGTCTTTACTTTATACAGGGTGATTCGTTACCGGTGTGACGAACTTATGGATATGTAAAGGGCACAAAGACGATTCGGAATCACACAACAATGCAGGGTCGGAAATGCAATCCTAAAGAAATAGATGATTTTTTAGCCCTTTTATAACTGATTAAAGACAGACCAAAATTATTCTAATTTTCATTGAATTCAAGCCACTTGTGTTAAAATAACCATATGAATAATAGGCATTTTCATTCACCTGATATTTTTTAACACATTTTAAATTGTATGATGTTGATTGAAACTTTCTAATTCTCTAAAATACGAAGGGAAAAAAAGAAAGAAAGAAAGAAGGCACGTGATCCAATTCTGAGGTTTTTACGACACGGGAGCTAAAGGATTAAGGGCTGTCAAATGAAAACTGTCAACAGTCACTTGCAAAATGAAAACTGAGATCATATGGCGATCGAAATGACATTTTAAGGCCAAAAGCTTAAGATAAGTTATGAGTTACCCCCTATCTCTTTAGAATTGCATTTCCGACCCTGCATTGCTATGTGATTTCGAATCCTGTTTGTACTTCTTACATCTACTGTAGGTTTGTTGCAGCGGTAGCAAATTAACCTTTATAGAACAGGTACATTTTCTAGATATTGAAATTCAAAACTTACATGCATTTTTTGAAGGATTAATTTAGAATAATTTAAGTTAATTAATTAAGAATTAGATTTAAGTTAAATTAAATTTATTTATTAAAAAATGTTTTTTATTTTAACTGATAATTAGGTATTTGATAATTTGAAATAAAATCAGACGTATTTAAATAATATGTGAATAACTTGCTCCTTAGTCTTCTCTGTCGTATTTGCCTTAAGATGAAAATGATTTTTTTTCTCTTGTCATTGTTCTTGAACGCGATAATTAAATTTATCCAGAAGGAAGTTTTCAATTTTTGTTTCATTACTTATAAAATAATTATTCATAGTTATAAATTTTTACATTTTCTTTTGCAGCCCGAAGAGAAGAGTTTGAGCTGAAACGGAAACTGAATAGGCACCAGGAGGCTATGAAAGTGCAGATTGCCAAAAAACTCCTTTCCCAGGAGGAAGGGATCGAGGAAGAAGGTGAAATCCACACTGAAGACGACACAGTATCAGATGGCAGCGAAGATGCTTTAGACCATACCCAGGACGATGATAACGAATCTTACTATGCATCAGCAGACGACACCATAGACGAACCAGACGAACATACGACAAAAGCTCCTGTGTGATAGGCAAAGATATTCACATGCAGATACATAGTCGTGTGTCGAGAGACAATGAATGCCAATGTTTTATTCCTTCATTTATGTGCAATATTGCCAGATTTACTGAATGCTTCATATAAATGAAAAATGAATCATTCATTTAGGTGTACATTATGTTGATTTGCTTTAATGGCAACTTTTTTTGTATTTTGTCATGTGGATTTTCTGTAACAGAAATTTTGCATTTGTTTCTATTAACTTTAGCGCAATGTATGTTTGTGATGAAATTTGTAAATAATTTAAAAAGTTATTAATTTTTGTAGATCATTTTTCAACTTTTTAAAATATGCAATGATTAATTGCTTAAATTATGTTTAGATCTGTAAATATATTACAGCTGCAATAGATAAAAAATTTCAGAAACAATTTTAAGTTTTTTTGTCTATGAATACAGTGAAAAAGATTTTCTTTTAACTTCCATATCAGTCATAGTAAAATATTAACGTATAAAGCTATATATTTTGTGTTGTTTATTGCTATCATAATATTAATATCATAAATAACATTACAAATGAAATATAATATTTATAATTATTTAATGTTTTGAAAAAAATTATAAAAATCATTATATGTATAATAAACTGAATTAAAAATAAAAAATACATCGTCATCGATAAAATAAATAAATAAATAAATAAATACGGTTTAGCAAATTCCTTTGAAATTAAAGGAAGTCCTTTTTTCCCCCATATTATGCTTTTATTATTATTATTATTATTATTATTATCATCATTATTTTGTTGCGGTTGATACAATAAAGCAAAATATGTGATGATCTTCAGTTTCTAAATTCTGAAATACTTTATATGTTAAAATTTGATACATTATTAGTTCTGTGGGAATATTATCACAAATGTGTAAAAATAAACTTAATGTGTGCTCTCTGCTATGTGTACTAACATAACTGCAATTTGTATATATAATCTTGCAACGTGAAGCAAAAAAGAAAAAAAAATCTTGCAAAATATGTCATGCATTTTTATTTTCTGTTTTAGATAAAAAAAAATAATTAATTAAATAAAGCACATGATATCTCTATACCTGTGTGTGTGATTAAACACCTCTGAAAAGCGAAAAACATTTTTACAGTCAAAATCAGAAAATGTAAACTTCAAATTTATGAAGCTACAGTTAAGTTTTTCTGGATAAAACTAGCTTTGAAATCTAAAGAAGAAGATCGGAGTTGTACCATTGTGAACTTCTCTGATACTCTCTGAATAACTGTGTTCTTTTTGTGGAGGTACTTCACAAGCTGGTCTTAGATAACTCGAATAATAATCCCAGTTTCTCCTGAGTTCCTCGGATAACTATCGAGAGTTTGTCCATATGAACTCGGATAACGTTTCAAGATTATTTCTCCAATATTAAAGAAAGAACTTTATTTATTTATTTATTTATTCTTTTTTTTTTTTTTTTTTTTTTGTATAAAAAGACTACTCTGAAGAACTATGCTGAACTTCAGGTACTTAATGTGGCTTTAAAGGAAAAATATTTATAATTTATATACATATTTGATGATATATTTCTGTTTATATTTTTTTAAACAAATAATAGCAAAATAAAAGGCTTAAAGAATAATGTATTAATTAACGCATGTTTACACGATTTTCATATGCAACCATTTTCATTTTTTCCTCTTTTATAGAAATTCATATATTGCATCTATTCCCTAAATCTGGCAATATTCATGTCTACGTATATGTATAAATATAATGTATAGCTTATGTTGTAAAATCAAAAATCTTATTCTTGGACTTCCATTTAGTGTTGTTAAGTAAAGTTGTTGGCATTTTTCTCAATGTTCAGTCATAAAAAATGCACAAGTTTAAAATGCAGGGGTTGGATAAAATGAAGTGGTAAATACTTTGATAGCTCTGAAAGAAATTTATCGCTAAGTAACATGTATGCTTCTGTTATGTTTCTATATATGTTTGTCGCGTTTGTTTTCTTCTGGTAAATAAATAAAAAAAATTCTTATAAAATTTCAATTATTTTTATTGATATTTCGCAGTATTAACATTGAATATGTGTTTCCACATATTCCATTGTAAAATATTTCCTACGCTAATTTTAGCACAATATAGTCCGAGGGCCAAAATGCATAAAAAATGTAAGAATTCTAACAATCAATATTCTTCAAAAGCATCCATCTTCACCTTTTCGTCATAACTCGCATACTAATCTATTCTAGGCTATAACGATCTCTCTCCTGTTGAATCCGTTATTTTTTGACGGTCTCCATGTCTTTTAATGATGAATTTCGACAATTATATCAATATTACATTACCGAATGTGAAGCAGAATTAACTGCGGTCAGTGTTCAGGCCTCCCTCGAGTCATCTGCAAAGAAATTGAGGATGTACGATGTTTTTGTCAATCTGTTCTGCACCGTCAAGTGTAAAGTCATCGCGCGACCAAAGCATTGGAGACATGTCTTCTGCGGAGGATCAAAATTAAGAGGAATGTCTCCAGACTAATCGAAGACTGTCATCAATATCCACTGTGTAGCTCTAGTGTGAAGTTGAGTTCACTCAATTTTTGCTCAAGAAAGTACCTTAATGGCTGTGAGTAGCTACAAGTACTCCAGAACACTGTATATCTTTAATATGCTATCATAATATAGTTTTCTTACAGTGTCTTTTTCATATTTCTCAATTTTTGAATAATGATCACCTAACAAAAAGCAAATAAAATTGTGATATGAAGTAGTGAAAAAAGATTCAAACTTATATGACAATTTTGCATTGTAATTCTTCCGACGTTTTAAATTTTGCTATTTATCTCCTAATTATCTAATGATTGGACAATTGTCATGGAATAAGAGAGAAGTTCAATTGATCTCAGGTTGAATTTTTATTCGAACTTTTCAGTCGATGATTATGTTCGACAGGTTTTTCTTTTCTTAATATATATATATATATATATATATATATATATATATATATATATATATATATATTATTTAATTTAACAATATCTGTTGCGTGAAAGCAGCATCTTTTGTAAGCTACCTGAAACGTGAAAACAACGAGTTTCAAATTTCTAATGTGCAATTTTTCAGTGCTCTTAGACCCTTTAATATGAAATGGTTACATAATGCTAGCAGAAAAATAACACATATCGTTACTCAATGGTGTCTCTAAAACAACAAGTATTTTCCACTCTAGTTTGCGTTTAAGCCCTTATACAGGCATCCTTCATACTACAGTGAGTTTGCCACTACTTTTATCCAACTAACGTTATGTAAACAATTTTACATTGTTTAACCCTCACTTTCCCAAGATGGGGTCATTTTGACCCCATTTTGTAGTTGAAATTTAGTTAAGCCCGCCTCATTCAAAAAGTGCGCTAATTCGCCAGAGATAGCAAACGTAAACAGTGGAATATTGCACCTTCTAAACGATACAAAAAGGCACGGTGCAGGTAATTTTCGCCAAACGTGCCAAGCGGCACCTGAAAGCAATTTTTCTGCTGTAACACCTTGATCTTGGGAAAGCGAGGGTTAAGGAATGCATAAATATTCATTACAATATTTGAAAGGTCAGGTACATATTATATTGTGTTATAGACAAACTCGTGTAATGTTTTTTAATGTCTGTTTTTCAAATAGAAAATATATTTAAATACAGAGTGCATTAGTGCCATTTGGCAGGCATTTTTCATATTACAATGAATTCGTCACTAATTTTATTCAAGTAACTTAATGTTATGTAAAAAATTTCATATTGTTTAAAGAAGTACATAAATATTAATTCTAAAATTTGAAGAATTGGGTACCTATAAGCGAACAAAAAATAAAATTTTATTATAATTCCCACAGATTGTATTTTAATTTATTTTGTATATATTAAGCTAAATGATTTCAAAAAGAATATCAGCAATCTTCATTAATACTATTAAAAAGGATAAATACTTTTATTCAAATAGTAATTTTTCAGCATATATGTATAGCGCACACAGCTTCTATGTATTATGCGCTATAAAAAAGGCTCGTCAGATTTTTACGAAATGTTAACCCTTTGCACTCGAGAGGTGACTTTCAATCACCGCTTGATTTGATACGTCAGTACTTGTTACATGTAACAAATATTCTTCTTTGAAGTATAAAGTTAAATAAAATAGTAAAATAAAAAGTTTTAAACGTTAAATTTTGTGTGAAATCATTTTATGTTTATGGTAAGTAATTCACCAAATATGCAGAAATCCATCTCGAGTTTCTGGTTCGTCGGTGCAGAAAAGATCTCGACTGCAAAAGGTTTTTTTTTTTTTTTTTTTTTTTTTAATGCATTAAACCCCTAAAATGTTGCTACTTCGGTGACAGGCATGGAAATCTAGCGCAGAATTCTTGTTACTATCTTAATACAAAATAAAATAAAATAATAATAATCTAAACTTAAGCAAGAAATTATTTTATTAAATAAAGACAAGAATTCTGCGCCCGATTCTTGTAGTACGTATTCTTAAAAAATATTATTACGCTGTTTAAATATTTCTTATGTTTACGACTTTTTGAGGCATTATTTTAATTATCTCATAAGGAATACAAGTTCTGTTCCAATAATATGTCTTTTTATTAAGGCACTTTATAATCAATCTTTAAAAAAATTATTATTATTTAACTTATATTTTACTTAATTAAAATGTAATAAAAGATTAAAATGAATTTTTTATAAGCAAATTATTAGTAAATTTTTATTTTAATTCATACGGATAAATTATACTTAAGCTAGACTTTGCATACTCCATGGGTTTTACGGGACTTCAAATTAAAATAAATGTAATTTATTTGTCAAAAAGAAAAAAATATTACTAAAATTGTTCAAGAAGCGTTATAAAATTTAAAAGGTCTAATATTTTTTTTAAGATAATGAACATGAATCTTGTCTTAAATTTTGGCATTTCATAGACACCTGATCACATAACTTTTATATTTTGGTTATCTAAAATAATAACTGTTCAGTTTTTCCATACAATTTTTTTTTATCCCTTGCGATTCTCCTTCTGTACAAAAGTATATGCGAAAAATAATGAATTTTTAAAATGTTGTTTTGAATTATATGAATTTTTATTAATATTATAATAATGTCAATATTTTAATTATATGGAAAAGTTTTTGCATTTATTTAGTTGCGACTTTTTTCTTAAGAAATAAAATATTCAATTTAGATTTCGTTATCTATAATATTAAAACACAAAGCACTTTCTGTAAGACCAATATTGTACGATCTGGGCACGCGAGAAAATTTTGAACCAATTCGGAACAGGAATATTCCTTTCTCTTTATGCAATGCAGTACGAATACTGATGATAGAGATCGAGCAGACGACATTAATATTGCGCATGTTTATGGCAGACCCCTAATTAAAGCTCAATCATAAAAATAATTCACACGATTAATTCCTTGATTCATACTTTCCAAGGACGTATAGGTATTAAAAACAAAGCAATTCGCTAATTGGTTACCGTCGTATGCATTTTTGCTGAATTTTTTTTTACACAGGATGTGGCGCCATCTGTTGCCATATAAAATTATTTTCTTTTCCATTTCTTAAAAGAGAAAAAAATCTTTTATAATTAACAAATTGTCAGAGTTTGTTGTTCTTTGAAAGTTAACTTTGATCAGTTGAAAACTTTGTTTAGAAAAGATGCAGATAGATATTTAAAATCAAAGGAGGTTTAATTTAATTTTTTTTATTTATTTATTTATTTATTACTCCAATTATTATAGTCTCTGATACTTCATTTGGATACTATATTACAGTAAAAATAATTTTGAAAGAATAACATAAAAATATTGATATTTTATACGAGTAAAAATTTACATCGTTTAATTTATTGTTAAAAATTTAACGAACAAATTAATTTGCTCGTTAAGTATTAAATTAATTCTTATTTATTTATTTATTTATTTTCAACAGTATACTTTTGTTGAAATATACTATTTTAATAGAATAAAATGTTATAATACCACACCAGTAAAAACAAATTTTAACTTTATTCCCATTTGCAGTTCCTTTTTAGAATACAATGAATTAATATTTTAGATTATATCCAAGTGGTTTTACAAATATGGGAAGGAAAATCAAAATCAAAACTATTATTTTGCTTTGAAAATGCACTTATTTTCTTGACAAATTAGAATTAATGATATATTTTACAAGTGAATGAAAACTTTATCTTTCATGTATGTCTTTTATTAAAAAACTGTGACCTGTTATCGTAGATAGTAAGTTAATATAATTATAATCTGGTAGTAAATTTTTGTATTCATTCATTGTGCGTGAAAAGCAACAAATAAATTTCGCAGTAACCATAAAAAGAGTGCAGTTCTATAGATTATTAGTCGATTTGGTATGACAGGGAGAAAATTTATTGTGGGATTAATTTAGATACTTGATGCTTTGATAAGTATTATCAGAAATATTGATACCATCTCATTAAGAAATATTGATTATTTTTATATTTTATATAAATTATGCCTTTCTTTTAACTACTCCTAATATTCTTTTGGTCATATATAGAGTAAAATTAGGAAAACCTTAGGATTTTATTTTTATTATGTGGAGATGTTTAAATTTTGCATATTGAAATTTCATGAAATTTATTCTTCCTCCCTCCAACCAAAAGATAACTGATTAAAACAGGGGTGTTAAACCGGTTAAGAGCAATGCGAAATATTAAAGCAAGGGTGTTTTAAACTTTCTGCCATGAAAAGATTTTAGTTGCACATCATCCGTCAAATTTTGACGGGTATTAACTAGTTTATAATAAAACATATATCAATAATCAAGCAATTGTATATTTCCCATACATCAAATATTAATAATTAAATTTTGACAGCTCAGAAATACTTAATACACGATTATACCTATAATATAATATATGATATTATGTAACAAGTAGAATGACTGCACCAGTAGTTGTCGAAATTACTAATGATTGAAAAACTGTTAACAATTCTAATTTTATTCTCTTACTAATACAAATGTGTAACACATTGGATATGATAAGCAAAAAAGACGAAAATTACATGAATATATTTTCCCTTTAATCTTAAGAAAAGTGTATCTATAAATTTCAATATTAAGAAATAATAACCTTGTAATAACATTATTTTTAATATTGTGGTTTTCACAGCTGAAAGTTTTTCATTCAACAGAGATATGCTAAAATCGATTTTGTTTTGATGTAATTGTATGAAATATTTTAATTTTGTGTAACAAAAATAAATTTTTGTTTAAAAATTATATATTTTCCCCTACGAAGGTCTTAAATTTTTAATATATTTAAAACAGAAGTACTATCTTATTAAATTAAAAGAAAAAATTTCAAAATTTAGATCTGGAAATTATTGTAAAAGTAATGTAATATGCATATTCTTCAATTAATTAATTAATATTATCTTTTTTTCCTCTTGTTATTTTTAACAAAGAAAACCAGTATGATGTGGCCCCCACATGACTTTCTTCTATATAATTCAAAATTCATTGAATACAAATTATTTATCAAATTATTAAATTATTTTCTGTTATAAATGCAGACGATTTTTATCTGACAGAATTATATCATTAAATACCCAAAGAAAGTCAATTTTTTTGCCAATATCAAAAGAAATACGATTTTTTCTTTAAGGTTTTTTTTTTTTTTTTTTTCATTAAAAGATTTAAAAAAAAAAAAAATCAACTTTGTTTTAAATTATCACAGATCTATAGTTCAACCATTCAGTTTAAAGGTATTGACGAGATCTTTCGAAAGACACCCATATTGAAAATTTACTCCCCCCCCCGGGGGGTGTACTTCCCCCTCAGGGGGAGAAGTGATGCTTCCACATGCACAAAATTTTTTCCTAATTAACTACTGCTAATATAAACAATTCATATTAATTTTACAATCACAGGTTTAAAATAACTCTCATTATGTACATTTATACGAAATTTTGTCTTTCCTGCCATGTCAAAAATTTACAAAAAAATGCGATCGTGGCGCCACCTGTTGAGCAATTCTTCCACAAATCTAATCAGCACCGGTTTATGTCAGGGTTCAACTAAATACCAAGTTTGGTTAAATTTCGTCCATTGGTTCGTGAGTTACAGCGTCCACAAAATTTGTGATACACACACACACACATTTTCTAAAAATGGTAAAATCGTGTTCAGGACATCCCAAAACCTGTAAATACATTGAAAACTGGAGTTCTAAAATTTTCACAAATCCAATACTTTCTCTATATATACATACAGAAGAAAGTAAAAATATAAATCCGCTATTTGAATTTATCATAAAATTTTATCAAAAATAAAAAAATAGAGGGAATGTTAAAGAGTAAATAAAATTTTAAAATATATTTGGACCTTTGCAAATAATTATTTTTTTCCCTGTTACAACAATGAACAAATCTAAATCTACTGTTTGAATGAATCATAAAAATTTTATTAAAAATTAAAAATTACTTGAAAATTTAAAATATCTTCGAATGATCTGAAATAATTAGTTTTCATTTCATCTCGCGTTTCATCTTAATTTATTAATAATAACTGGCAAATACATGGATTTTTCTATGCAAAAATTTCTTGGATCTTCACGTGTTTTATTCGTATAATTTGTATCTATAGTAAAAAAACAGTGATTAACACAACTTGTTGATAAAATATGTTACTTGTGTACTACGAATTTTTTCATAATAATCTTTTTTTTTTTTTTTTTTTTTTTTTTTAACCTTTCATATATTTATTACTTGATCATCACAGTGATATTTAGAGAATATCCTGACTGAAACTGTTGTTCTAATCAGTATTAAAAAATAAAAATTGTATTACATCTGTAAATAATAAAATATGTTGCTGAAAATGTATGTCAAATCATATTTTTTCCAAACCATGGCATAATATTTTTGTATGTAAATTAATAATTGTTACAACATAGGATGACTATTAAATGTTTATGAATTATGTATGAACATCAAAAATTTTGTTGGCTTTTTCATTAATACATAGTTAATTTTGTGATTATTTGTTGATTAGTAGTAGCTTTGTAGATTTTGTATCATATTTTGACTAAAGATTCCTTTATGTGAATTAATAATACTGATTACACAAGGAAAAGAAGTAAAACTTGCACCTTGTACTTAGACAAAGTTCTGTGGGAAGCACCCCTTTCCCTAGAAGATTATTGTGTATGAAACTAAAAATGTTTTAATGAAACGCACGAGTAGGTTGCTTTGTTGTAAGCAAATGTTTGATTACTATTTTTAATGTAAATAAAATGTGTTATTTCAATAAAAATAATCATTTTTGTTAACTTTTTCAGTCCAAAATTAAAACAATACTGGTGAATTAAACATAAGTCTGTTAAATCATCACAATTAAGTACTAAAATCAAATATTTATAAGGAATAATTTACTAGCATTTCCCGAAAAAGGGGTCGGGGAAGAAAGCGAAAATCATAAGGAGAAAGTTAAAATCTTTTTGCAGAAAGCGCTAAATTCTTATTGAATAAATAAAACTATAAATAACAACAATGATGAATTTAAAAGGTTGAAATAGAGTAGAAATCATTTATAATGGGGACAAAGAGGCCGTCAGAAATTTCTTGTTAAATCCGGATGCTCGTAAAAACTGGTATGTAAGAAATAAAATTTTACTGCATAAAAAACATTTATAAATAGATTAAAAAAAATTATTTTTTTTGCTCTTGGAAAAAAAAAAAAAAAAAAAAAAAACCAAAGCAGTCTTTGGGGGACTGCCGAGAGAAGTGAAAACTGAGTAACTTGTGAATTGTATCATCGAGCTATTAGATTATTGTTTCGAATTATTTTTGCTTTGTAAAAAAGTGTTTATGATCTGTATTACATGATTCGGCACAATATTTGTAGCTACCCAAATTAAATGAACTAAGGCTTATATTAGGTAAAAATATTGATTACTTATTAAATTATTTTAATTAGTAGCTGAGATACAAAAGAAAACCGATTCAGGACACCTCAAAGCGTGTAAATCAGGTTGAATCTCGAATTCCACTTTCGATAATATATAAGAATTTTAAAATATCTTTCGAATGATGTATTAAAAATAATTTAATCATAATCAGAAATTGAAATACGCGTATTAGAATAAAATTTAATTTGCAATTAAAATGTAAATTTTTTCCAAAATCGATGAAATTTGAACTGCAACTATCCCGTGTGCTGTTAATGGCGCACAGTAAGTTTCAAAGAATTTAGAAGAAAATTGAAGCATTTTGAAATTTGCAACTTTTATTCCAAGTAGAAAACCACGTGATGTCAATTAGCAAAAAATATGTTTCTTCCCAAAAAGATTCTCTGTGACTGGGTTGCCATGGTAACGAACGCCTGCAGAATTTCATTCAAAGCGTTAGCTGACGATGACGCGAGTTTCATGATTTTTGTTCACCCAAAAGTGCACAAAGCGACTAAAGAAGTTTTCACTAAAAAAAAAAAAAAAAAAAAAAAAAAAAAAAAAAAAAACAGAAGTGTTCTTTGTCTTTTAAAAGTAGATAGTCAGTTTGTAAATGAAAATTTATGGAAGTCCATTAGTCCTCATAACTACATATTTTTTATATCATTAATAGAAAAGTACGCTATGTCATTCTGTTGTTTATTTGCGAAATGTTGTACTCATTCTCTGCAGGGAAAGTCAATGTTAAGCCAAAAATTAACCTTTTCAGAAGAGAGAATTTGAATTCAAATCCGTACACACAAATAAACTTAAATCAAATGCAGTATATATATGTGTGGCAGGGAATGGGTGTATAATATAAATACATATTGCTCAAAATAGTGAAATTTTCTTTAACCCTTTGTTGCATATTAATCACCTGGGAAACTTTAAAGGAAATTATTGTGTTTTCCCTATTTAAAATTACCCCAAAAGTCAGGGAAAAAAATTGTTTCGTCAAAATTTTTTATTTTAAAAGTTACAGTTTGTCCACTGTAGTGGACAGTATGCATATAGAAACTGGATATCTAAAGTAGAAGTGGTGATGAAAATAATAAATGCAGTCACTTTTTTCATCGATACACAAATGAACTTTGCATTTTACGCATGAATATGTAGATTTTTTTTAGCATAACTCCATCTTACATCTTTGAGCACTATTTGATATTTGTCTAGCAAAATGATCCACTCCATCGTAGAGGACAGAGCTTGCTTTGACTGACATTTTTTTTGTAGGTTTTTACACTGACATTGACCCTTGTTTACGTAAGTCTTTCTGTATCTTGTTCATCAATTACTCTTGATACTGCTTGTATTAGTCCTCTGGCAATGGTCATCTTGAAAAATCCTAGTTGCATAAAACATTGTGGTATGACAGCTTTGTAAAGAAGCCAAGAATTTATCACGGAAACATCTATAAAATGAAATAATACCCTTTTGTACCACTACAATGGACAAACGAAAACAGTCCTACATTAGCCTATGTTCATAACGTCCATTGTAGTTGACAAAAAGAAAAATACATCAATTTTCATGAAAAATAGTATCTGAAAATAAGTGTTCTATTCAAGCATATTCTAAAATTCCTAAAATTCCTATTTCAAAATGCAAAATGTCAAAATAAAAAAGGTTTAGCACTTATATACAATGTTTACAATGAGAAATCATGCTAACTTGGAAGTAGAGGGTGACGCTATTTTCAAACTAGCAATGCAATCTGTAATTTTATATTATGCAACTATCTATGAGCAACAGTTGGAAGCTTTAATAATACAGAAAGAATAAACATTGAAACCAAATCTGTATAACCATTTGTGTGAAAGAAAAAAAAGTTTAAACTTTTGTCCACTACAGTGGACATCATGCAACAAAGGGTTAAAGATGTCATTTAGAAATGTAAATTATTGCAACATATTATATGAACTTAGATGAAAAAATGTGTTGACAGTGTGTGAAATTTAATCATGAAGAAAAAAGAAACTAATTTACATTCTAAAACCATTTTTTACTTCCTTGATTGCGAAACATAAAGATACCGCAATTTGTTTTCGATTTTATACGATTTATAGACATGCCTTATTGCACATTCGTAAGAGATTTTCGGCCATGTCTCTAAATATAATCAAATTTTTGAATTGGCTGTTTGATATAACTATATAATTTGCATACAAGCCTAAACTCTTGCTAGTGTCATTCAATACCTTACAAACGTTTTTACGTGATACCACAACAAAAAAAGTTTTTCGGACATACATACACACAGACAATATTTTGAAGATATTTTGTCTTTCTTGATGTCTGATTGACAAAAGTCTCTTTTTATTTGTTTGGTGATAAACGAGTTGGATTATATATGGGCTTTCAAAAGTTTAAACTTCTCCTCAGTGGCGGATCAAAATTGTTAAGGCATGTCTCCGTACAATGCTTAGGGGTGCGTCCGAGACTGTCGTCAATTACCCATTAAGCAGACATCAATTACCCATTAGTGCGACGTTAAACCTAACCAATCAAAAGTTTAAACAAGAGTTTATTTCTTCTTATTATTATTCTTATATATATATACATAAATATTGTTTTAAAAAGGAACAAAAACTAAATGAAAGATGGTAATGAATATTTATACAAACATACGTATGAACGAGGCAAATAACGTCTAGAACGCCAAAAATAAGTAACAGGAAAGCAGACAGCCGTTTCGGTAGCCTTTAGCGAACCGTCTTCAGTGCATCATCATCATCATCATCATCATCACAGGAGCTTTGGGAGTGTCTGCAGTGATCGAAACCACCGCTTACCTCTACCTGAAGTTGTAGATACCTGAAGATGGGTTGCAGGATCAATCAAGTCGGGATTCTTTAACTGAAGTGAGCTCTGCAGGAGCTCGGCGTGATGATATGATGAAAAAAACAGTCAAATAAGTCTGAGGAGACGCACTAAACTAAAGGGGGGTGGGAGAGATCTGACAACTGTAAGTTATCTGATGGATTTCCAAAAATCGGCACTGTCCAACAAATATATATATATATATATATATATACATTTTCTTTTCTTTTTTTCTTTTATATTAACATAGTGGATCGTATACAATCATTCCACAGGGCCCCCTCGCCTGTCCAGGACAGTTTTTCACCTTTGGACCCACCTGAGTAGGGAACTGCATACTTTCCTAATTTTGCCTAACAATTACACTAGAAATAACTATTTATAATTATTTACAAAATATATAAAAATTTCAATTATAAGGTTACATAAATGAAAAAAAAATGCGTTGTTTAAATGCAGAAAATACAAAAATTATTTACAATTAGAAGAAAAATCCCTACGAGTAAGGTAACAGACAGGAAGGCTGACTGTACGTGACTGTGGAGGAACACAGACGGTTGCAGACGTCGGGTCGGGGCACCAGAAGTAGAAGAATCGAAATTATTTCTACGAATAAGCTAATTTGGAGCTACAATGCTGTGTAAGATGACCCCAGAGGGGTCACGCCTCCGACGTTTAGAGATGGGTACAAACCCATCCTCTATAAGAAGGATAATAAGTGGACGTTTCCGTCCCTAGCCCACACGAGGATCATATCTCCTGATGACATTTAACTTTGGGGATAGATCTGTGAAACTTCAACGTAAGTTTCCTAATTACAGAATAGATGGATTTAATTTTTAGGTCTTTATGGATGACGTCATTACGAACATAGCGAAAGGCCTTAACATACCCACGCAATTGCTTATTTTGGAAGACTTGAAATCTCTCAAGCGCTGACTTGGAGTCTGATCCGTACACAACGGACCCATAGATCAAGACAGGACGGATCATGGATTTGTATAGTAACAGTTTGTTCTTGATGGACAGGCTGCTATTCCAAGCAAGTAGATAAGAAAGTGGGGGCCAGGCACATTGAGCTTTATTTAGAACTTATGAAATATGCTTGTGCCATAACAATTTGGAATCTAAGTGAAGTCCTAGGTATTTATAAGAAGTTTCCCAGGAAATAGGTTCATTATTGAGTCTAAAATTATTGCTGGGAACATAGGATTTGTTGGTAAAAAAGATGGCAGCACTTTTTGAACTGTTCACTTTAATTTTTCATTTTTTGAGCCAAATTTCATACGAATTAAGGTAATTCCTGGAATGGTTCAAACACAGTGAGTGTTTGTGTGTGTCTGAACATGATGGCTGTATCATCCGTAAATAATGCTAACTGGACATTGGGCTTACGAGGAATATCGTAGGTGTTAAAAAGGCGAGGCCCGTCTTCAGTGCATACAGAATTCTGAGAGAAGTTTTCTTATATATAGGAAAAGGAGGTGATGCAGCTTAGGATGATAAGCCAATAGAATTACGCGGAGTTTGGGGGACTGACCGATAGGAAAATGTGAAACCCAAGTTGTAAAAAATATGGAAGAAATTAAGAAAATGTGCACTGAATGTAAAATTTTCAACGGTCAGACAAATGGGGCACCGCGAAATCACAATTAACAGTATTTTTAAAGTTTTTATAAATATGAAAAGCTTCAAAGAAGTCAAGTTCGTCAGTGGAATTAGGCTTGCAAATTATTTTAGCTAAATCAAATTTAAAATTATGGTTTCCCTCCTAGCAATGCTTAGAAATAGCATATTTATTGATTTCTTTTTTACGGACGTAATTAATATGTTCTTTAAGGTGAAATTTAAGACTGCGTTTAGTTTGGCCAATGTACGATAAACCACACTAGCAGGAAATACTATAGATGCCCCAAGAATTAAACAAAACTATAGGATCTTTTAATTGAGAATAGGTGAGTTTATTGGAAGGTGAAAAAAATATTTTAAAATCATATTGTTTGAGAATTTTAGCTATGGCATAACTAGATTTAGGAAAATAGGGTAAAACAATACTGATATTAGAAGAGACTGATTTAGCAGACGAAGTAAGGGGAAGTTGTAATTTTTGGATAGCTTTATCTATTATGGAAGGGTTAAAACCTCTGTCAATTGCTATGGCTTTCATATACTTGATTGCAGAGCTTAATAGAACA
The DNA here is from genome assembly GCA_963930645.1 of Salticus scenicus. NCBI lineage: Eukaryota > Metazoa > Arthropoda > Arachnida > Araneae > Salticidae > Salticus > Salticus scenicus. The sequence continues at coordinate 2,117,298 of OZ005659.1, forward strand.
AGATCGGAACAAATATTAAGGGCACGGTCAACAAAAGTATAGAAAGCAGCCATTTTTTGAGTAGCTGGGTGACATGAACGCTCATGGGGAGTTAGAGAAACAGCAAAATTTTTACGATAGAAGGTGGTGGAAAATCCATCTGCAGTGTGTGAGACAAGGGTATCAAGGAATATAAGGGAGTCATTATTCTCTATTTCATATCTGAATTGGATATTACTGTCTATAGAATTTATAGTTTGTAAGACATGATCAATATTGTGAAGAGATGTGTGGATAAGCGTGAAAGTGTCATCAACGTAACAGGTCCAGAAAGGGAAAGACATTTTCTTGAAGAGCGTGCTTTCAAAATAATGCATATAAATATCAGCGGGAATTGGGGAGAGAGGAGAACCTGTTGCAAGACCTTCAGATTGACGATAAAATTTCCTTTGGAATGAAAAAGTAGTTAAGGATACACATATGTGGGCGAGAGAAATTAATTCATCAATTTCAAAGGATTTGAAATAAAAGTCTTTTAATCTCTTTTCAAGACAGCAGAGGGCGCCAGTCATTGGAACATTAGTGAAAAGGGATTTTGCATCGAAAGAAACCATAGTAAGATTAGTTAGAGGGAAGTTTTGAATACTTTTTGCGAAGTTAATGGAGTTCTTTACGCATAGATAATTGCGGAAAAAAATGGAGCAAACATTCTAGTGAGAAATTTAGCTAAACGATAGGAAGCAGTACCAATATTAGAGATTATTGTACGAAATGGGATATTGGGTTTGTGGACTTAGGTAGAGAATAAAATCTGGCACAGTTAGCTATAGAAGGGATAAGATGAGATTTAGTTGAGTTCAAGAACAAGGGACAAGATACAGCAGATTTCATTTTAGTTAATTCTTGAGAAAAGGGTTCACGGGAAAGAGGAATATATATGGGCCATCATTAATTAATTTGGTAACACTATCGATATAATGTTTCTTGTCTAAAATAACAATCTGACCACCTTTATAGGCTCTTGTGATGATGATATTTTCATTCTGAAATGATGAATGCATGTACTGATGAATGTGAAGATGATATTTTCATTATATTTTAATTCATTCAAGGCTTTTTATTCTGCAGGAGTAAGATTAGATTTAAAATTCTTTGAATTGAAGCTGGCATTGTTAAGGATTAAATGTCGAAGATTTTCTTCCTGTTGGTCACTGAGACGAGAATTTTTGAAAGCTTTTTCAACAGGAGCAATTAACTGAGAGAATGAAGCTGATTTGGCAATAGCAAATTTTCAATTATGTTTAAGTACTGAATATTGAGTATTGGAAATTTCAGCACTTGAAAGATTAACGATGGCATTCTTATTAACAACAGGGAGGTCGTTGGGAATGTTGGGACTCTGTGAACAAGGAAGGCGGGAGAATTTATCATGTAATTTAAATGAATGTTTACGTGAGAGGTTTTCGCAGTGAATCCATGAATTGCGATGAATAAGAGTAAAGTTAGAAATTTCAAAAGCAAACCTTGGGAGAAAAAAAAGCTGCTTTCAGAAGCTAACCTTTTGAAAGCACGCTCTTTAAGAAAATGTCTTTCCCTTTCTGAACCCGTTACGTTGATGACACTTTCACCTTTCACGCTTATCGATACTTCTCTTCACAATATTGACCATGTCATACAAACTGTAAATTCTATTGACAGTACTATCCAATTCACATATGAATAGAGAATAATGATTCCCTTATATTCCTTGATACCCTTGTCTCACACACTGCAGATGGATTTTCCACCACTGTCTGTCGTAAAAATTTTGTTGTCTCTCAACCTCTGCATGCGCGTTCATGTCACCCACCTACTCAAAAAATTACTGCTTTCTATACTTTTGTTAACCGTGCCCTAACTATTTGTCCCGATCCTGTTCTATTAAGCTCTGAAATCAAGTATCTGAAAGCCATAGCAATTGACAGAGGTTATAAAGATAAAGCTATCCTAATTGCAACTTCCCCATACTTCGTCTACTAAATTAGTCTCTTCTAATTTCAGTATTGTTTTACCCTATTTTCCTAAATCTGTTATGCCATAGCTAAAATTCTCAAACAATATAATTTTAAAATTATTTTTTCACCTTTCAATAAACTCATCTTTTCTCAATTAAAAGATCCTATAGATTTGTATAATTCTTGGGGCATCTATAGTATTTCCTGCCAGTGTGGTTTATCATACATTGGCCAAACTAAATGCAGTCTTAAATTCCGCCTTAAAGATTATATTAATTACGTCCGTAAACAAAAAATCAATAAATCTGCTATTTCTAAGCATTGCTTGAAGGAAAACCATAATTTCTTCCATATTCTTTACAATTTGGGTTTCGGATTTTCCTCATCCAAATTCCGCGTAATTCTTTTGGCTAATCATCCTAAGATAAATCCCGAGCATTTCTCTCACAATTCTTTATGCGCTGAAGACGGTACGCTAAATGCTACCAAAACAGCTGTCTGCTTTCCTGTTATTTATTTTTGGCTTTCTAGACGCTGTTATTTGCCTCGTTTATAATCCCAAAATTTGGCATTTATATGACAGCTTTGAGACCTACAGTTATAGTGACTTTCTTCTCGATTTATCCATATTACATAAACTTACAGAAACAAGTGCACAATACAAACATCAATGCCCGCACCAGGATTCGAACCTGGGACCTGAAGTGCCAGAAGGCAGCGTCCTACCGATAGAACCACGAGGCCGGCATTTATAATCCCAAGCCAAGTCTTCCATCAATAAAGATACATGTAGTTCTAAATGCCAAATTAAATTCTGATTTCTTTCTTTCTTCCTTTCTTTCGCTTTCATAACAGACAATTTAAAAATAAATTATAATTTAATTTAGAAATTTTTATTCATCAACCTTTAAAGTTCATTTCAGAAAATTTTGGAGTGGAAGGCTGATTTTCTATACCAACTATGTGAAAAATACCAGAGCCGGGAATTGAACCCGGGCCTTCCACTTTACGTGTGGATACTCAAGCCATTGAGCTACCCTGGCTGATTACCAGCTAGGCATTTCTCACATAACCTTCGTTAGCAAAGTCACCGAGTCTGTAAACACAACTATATCACGTGACATTATTAATCATGGCACAACTCCGATAGACTAAGAAATTTTAATTCAATTTAGAAATTTATTCATCAACCCTTAAAGTTCATTTCAGAAAATTTTGGAATGGAAGGCTCATATTTTTTATACCAACTATGTGAAAAATACAAGAGCCGGGAATCGAACCCGGGCTTTCCGCTTTACGTGCGGATCCTCAAACCATTGAGCTACCCTGGCTGATTACAAGCTACGCATTTCTCACATAACATTCGTTGGCAAAGTCAAGAAATGTTATGTTTTTTTTTTTTTTTTCTTTTGCTATGCGGATGTGCTATGTGTAACCAAAATACATTTTATAGTGATTTTGCGAAATGTTCCCCCTCTCCCTTTGGGGTCAGGGGAGGGGGGAGCAAAAACGCATTTCGAATAGTAACTATGCTCTAAATTATCTGAGAAATGATATTTTTTTTACGTTTTGTTAGTTATGTATACCTAACATAAACTATAAAGGAATTTTGTTAAACCCCTCACCTTTGGCTTTTATTTATTTATTTATTTTTTTTTTAATGGGATTTTTTTTAACAATAAGTTATATATATATATATATATATTTTTTTTTTTTTGAATTAATTTAAATATAGTGACCAGCAAAGCGGATAACGCCTGCTGGTATTAAACATAAAACCAGAGCCGAAAATCGGACATAAAAAAATATTTTGTTTACAGTGTTAGCAGGAGAAATTAATTTTTCTTCCTGAGCAATGTTCGTCAATGTAGTAAAACATAGAATAGCACTTCCTTCAATTAGATTCTATAGAAAAGGACGTTTAGCCTAATTTTGGGTATCCCTGTATATTGTATATAAGTTACATAGACCTCACATTGTTTACTCAAATTTATTCATATATGAAAACACATAACACAACATGAAATATCTTCTAGCAATTTCCAGTTATTAACCCTAATATAACCAAATACTGGGCAGCCCTGTAAACGAATAATGAATGATTTACATACGACAATCTACACAAAATGCATGTATACGTATTAGAATACGTTCATACCATTTTGCTTAGGGTAACCTATAGATGTTACACTGGACTTCCCAGCAATTTCGCCTATAGAAGTAACATATCTGAATTCTCTTGGATGGCCCTGTACAAATCATTTGCTTGATCTCAACGAAAAGTTTAGTGTAAAATCACTACATAATACATATTTGGACTTCCTACTATTATTACCTTTTGAGATATGCTGATAACAGACTCTTAGATAAGACAAACACACATATCAACCGCTAAAAACATTTTTCGGATTCAGGGGATCTCAAAACATTTATATAAAACAAAAATTAAATTTCGAAAATTTGACCCCAAAACAATTTTCTCTATACATTTATATCAGTAAGAGAAAGAAAAAATAAAGAAGAAACTAAAAGAAGAAAAGAAAGTTAAATCTTTTATCGAAATAAAGCAGTAGCATTGATGTTTGGACTTAGGATAAAATACGATAGTCCCACTATGTCTACAAAAAATCAGATTATTTTCTATTTATATTTCAACACAATCAGTTAAGAGCGATTTACAGATTCGGCTTTAAACAAAATTAAGCAATATGAATATTTCCTTTTTTTTTTTTTTTTTTTTTTTTTAAGCTACACTACATGTACGTACACCACAGAGAAAAATAATCTGATATGTCACTCACACGACTTTTTCTTACCCTGAAATTTAATACTACAAATACAGATTGGGAATTAAAGGGTAATATAACGAGTACTTTTATGTAACTTATGTTAAAAGAATTCAAATTAGGCTTCGGAACAGCTCTATTTGACACATAATTCTATGTGAGGGTAGAGGGAGCCACCGCCCCCTTCAACACCCCGTTTCATTATTGTACCTACATTTATATGAAATTCAAATCTGTTGTTAAAATCAAAAGTTCGTTTAAAATTATTCAGACAACTTTCACACGCAACATTCTTTGAAACTTATCAATCTTGATCAAACTTCTCTACTAACAAGCGTATTAACTTCTAAATAAAACAGTTGGATAGGCTGAAATTATTTGTTTTTAATTTATTCTAAGAGAAAAGGTCAAAAATCGAACGTTAAAAAAATTGACTTCGGTATTCAGGAAACCGCAAAATATGTAAATATATAGAAAACCAAACGATTAATAGTTAACTTAAAATAATATAGTGTTTCACTGACACGACTTTCTCTTACCCTGAAATTTAATACTATAAATACAGGTTGGAGATTAAGACGTAAGATAATGAGTACTTTTTATGTAAACCTATGTTAAACAATTCAAATTAGGCCTCGGAAGAGTTTTATATGATAATTAGTTCTGTGTGAGGGGGGGCTACCACACCCCTCAACCCCCGTTTCATTAATGCCCCTATATTTATATAGAATTTACATCTGTAATTAAAATTAAAAGTTCACTTAAAATTATTCAGAAAACATTCACACGCAACATTCCTTAAAACTTATCAATCTTTCAATTCAATATTATATTATTATTATTATTATTATTTTTTTTTTTGGTGGTGGTGGGGGGGGGGGGGGGGGGGTTGGAGGTTAAAAATGAAAAAAAATCGATAACTTTATTTTAAATTATCGCAGATCGATAGTAACCATTCGTTTTAAAGGTATTGGCGAGCATTTTTGAAAGCTATACCCAACATGAAAATTTACTCCAGGCAAGGCTCCTACATACACATTTTTTTTTCCCAGTTAACACTCTCTATTACAAAGAATATATATTCGTTTAGTTTAGTTTAGTGCAGTCTATAGATGTTAAAATCTACTTACGTGCAATTTCCCCCATAGAAGTAATGTATTTGAATACTTTTGAATATCCGTGTATACGAACCATTTTCTTGATCTCAACGAAAAGCTTAGTGTAGCATCCCTATATGATACACATTTAGAATACCGAGTTTAGAATTTCTGCTACCATTTGTTCTTGAGATATGCTGATAACAGACAGACAGACACACACACAGACCATTCGCTAAAAACATGATTTTCGTGTTCAGCAGACCTCAGAACTTGTAAATATAACAAAAACTCACTTTCAAAATTTGACCCTAAAAAAATACTTTCTCTACCGTAAGAATAAAAAAAAATATAAATATATTATTTACCATATGACTATGAGGAATTAATTTCAATTTCTGGGCAACTTTGCTGGACCTAGTAAAATATTATAGCCAAGCATGGAGCACCAAGAATGTTATGACTTAAATATTGGCAGTCCTGTATATTTTCCGATGGTTATGTACACACCACATGGTGCAAATAAATATAATTCTATATTAATGACACACGGCACAACCTGAAATACGCTTCCATCAATTTCCATGTACTGTCGCACTATAATCGAGTTCTTTTGAGTAGCCCTGTAAAAGAACAGTGAATGATTTCCGTACCATATCCTACATGAAGCATGTTTTTACGCATGTAAAAATTATATATTAGTTTCATTTTGTTTAATGTAGTCTATAAATTTTTAAACTCTAGTTATCTGCAATTTTCTCCATAGACGTAATGTATTTGAATTCTCTTGGGTGTCCCTGTACACAAACCGTTTGCTTGATCTCAATGAAAAGCTTAGCTTAGAATCCTTTTATGATACACATTTAAAATACCAAGTTGAAATTTCTGTTATTATTTGTTCTTGAGATATTCTGATAACAGACACACACACACACACAGATCAACGCTAAAAACGTGATTGCTGGATTCAGGGAACCTCAAACCATGTAAATATAACAAAAACTCAATTTTGAAAATTTTACCCAAAAACAATACTTTCTCTACCATATATATGGGTAAGAGAAGGTAATAACAGAAAATATGCTGCTATTTCAGTTTATTTTACTTTCCCACCTTTCTTCTTTTCATTCTATAAAATAAAAGGATAAATAAAAATGTAGCCTTAAAGGGCTTCTCATCATACTATAGGAATATGAAACTTAGTTCTCGTGAAATTTTATTTATTAGTTTTTATTTATTAGTACGACAGGCCGTATATACTATTTTTTTTAGAGAGTGATTTTGCCGTTGTTACCAAATTTTACGTATCACATTGAATGAACGTAAAAGCATTTTTGCTTTTATCTAATTATATAAAGCTGAAAGTTTGTCATTGTATGTGCCTGGATTATTAGATTTTATGAAAAATTTGTGCACTTATTAATCAGGACAAAATTTTGCTCACTACATATTTTTTAGTTCAATCAAATAATTGGTTAGGCTATTAAATAAAAACTGCATTTTAACTTTTAATTATTAAAAAAAAAAAAAAAAAAAAAAAAAAAAAGGTACAGAAAATTAATACATAAATCTGTAAATATATATTTCTTTTTATGTCGAAAAAAATGGGGGTGGGGGGAGAAGAACGTGCAAACATTTTTTTTAGATATGTTGAAAATGTATTATTATATCTATTATTTATTTTATGAATATTATTATTATTGGATGGCAACGTTAGTTAAAAAAAAAAAATGTGATACTTGGTTTCGTTTAATCGAGAGCTCGTGTGTATTAAAATTTTTAGAATAAGTAATTTACTGTTTTAGAGCAGTAGGGTTTTTCCATTGGGAATAAAGTTTTTTTTGTATTTTTTAAATGATTTCTTTTTGTAAATAATATTCAACGTAGCTGTGTTCTTTTTTACTGATATTTGAATTTTAAGAAGAAACGCAGTACGTGTTATTCAATTGAGTAGCCGCTTTGAAGATAAAAGTGTGAATATTTCATTTACTGGCGTCCGTAGATTACACTAGTTTTTAGAAAGCAGAAGAAAACGGTGATTTTTTCTTAAGTAGCTTTAACATTTGTGGCGTCCGCGACAGGATGTAGCAACATGTTTCAAGCAATAAAAGGATTTAAGAAAGATGATTTGATATATGTGGCGTCTGAAATTGGCGAAGAAGTACCAGCCAATGTTACTATTTCAGGTTTAAAAAATATTATATTGAACAGTGAAGAATACAAGAAAGATGCTGAATTTGTTCAAGTACTATTAGGAAATGCTGTTGCCGAGCGAAAATTACAAGAGCAAGAAGAAAAAATGAAACAAGATAATGAATTTGAAAAAAGGAAACAAGATAAAGAATTTGAATTTGAAAAAATGAAATTTGAATCTGAAAAAATGAAAGTTGAAGTTGAAAAGGAAATCGAGCTCGCTAAAATTCAAGCTCAAAGTCGAGGTGAATCTGTTCCACTAAATTATGTACCTGATTTAAGCAATTCAAAAAGGAAATTTACGTTGCCAAGATTGGAATTTAGACAATTTGGCGATGACTTAAAAGATTGGCTTCCTCTTTGGAGTCAATTTGAGCAGGTGCATAAAGATGAAGATATCGCACCGGAAGATAAATTTCAGTATTTAGTGCAAGCCACGGTTGCTGGTTCCCGTGCAAGAGAAGTAGTTGAAAGTTTTCCGCCAACTGGCGCCAATTATGAAAAAGCGATCGAAAGCCTGAAATCTCGCTTTGGAAGAGAGGACCTCTTAGTCGAAGTATACGTTAGACAGTTACTAAAATTAATTATTTCTGTTCAAATTAAGGAAATGTTTTCATTAACTTCTCTGTATGACAAACTTGAATTGTATCTACGTGCATTGGAAACATTAGGTGTAACCACGGATAAATGTGCATCTATATTGTATCCCATGGTTGAATCTTGTTTCCCAGCTGATTTTTTAAAGGCTTGGAATCGTAGTAACATTTCTCATTCAAACACTGATGCTAAAGAGAAGTTAAATAATTTAATGGAATTTCTCAAAAAAGAAGTTGAAGGCGAAGAAAGGATATCTTTGGCAGAAGCTGGTTTCGGTTTAGGAAAGAGCCAAGAGAACAAACCTTTAAAAAGGAAGCAATGCAATTTTGAAAATTTGAAAAGTAAAGTACCTACTGCTGCGGGTTTATTAACGGCCACTTCAAATAGAGAGGTGAAGAAATCTTGCGTTTTTTGTGATGGCAAACATTCAAGTTCAGATTGTTTTTCAGCTCAGAAAATGAGTTTAGCAGAAAAACAAAAAATAATTAAAGATAAGCGTTGTTGCTTTGCCTGTTTATCGCCAACTCACACTGTTAAGAAATGCCGAACAGTTCTAAAGTGTGTGATCTGTTCTAAAAAGCATTTTCCTCTAATGTGTGATGTACTTGATTCACAAAAAAGGGCTGTGGAAAAGAAAGAAGAAAAATCTGCAGAAAATGATGTTAGTATGTCCAATTTCAACAAACGAAGTCCAAAGATATTTCTTCAAACCGTGAAAGCCAAATTGGTCTCTGGCAATAAACAGAAAACTGTGAGATTGCTCTTTGATTCTGCATCCCATAAGTCGTATATTCTGGAAAGTGTAGCCAAAGAAATGAATTATATACCTATTCGCCAAGAGAAAATGGTTCATTCCCTTTTTGGCGGCGTTATCACTAACGAGGTCAAGCATAACTGCTATAAAGTGACATTGAAACATTTGAAAGAAAATTTTGGCTGCAATTTCGAAGTTTTGGATCAGTCTACTATATGTGAAAATATCAGACCGGTTTTTCAAGGCCCTTGGATAAAAGAGTTAGAAGAAAATGAGATTAATTTAACGGACATTGGCGTCAAATGTGAAGCAATTGATATTCTCGTCGGAGCTGACGTTATGGGAAAAATGTTGACTGGAAAAAGAAAGGTCTTATCATCGGGTCTCGTGGCTTTAGAAACGTACTTAGGTTGGACCTTAATGGGAAAAGTACCGCCTGGAAAAGCCTCGGAAGAAAACTTGGCGATGTCAGTGTTATCGCTATATGTAAATGAAGCTGAAATCTCAAATCTATGGAAGTTGGATTTAATTGGAATCTATGATCCTATTGAGAAGAAGTCCAAATACGAGACTGATATTCAGACTAAAGAGCATTTTTTAGAAACAGTGGCAATTAATAGAGAGGGCCGCTATGAAGTTTGTTTGCCATGGGCTGATGATAAGTCGCCTTTACCCGACAACTTGAGTTTGGCGAAGAAACGGCTCGAATACACAACAGCAAAGCTTATAGCGATGAACATGTATGAAAAATATGAAGATGTTCTTCTGAACTGGATTAATGAAGGCATAATTGAGGAAGTTCCCAAGAAGGAAGTAAACTCTTATGGCAATTACTTACCTCATCGTGCTGTAATAAAACCTAGTAGCAGCACTACTCCAATTCGCCCAGTGTTTGATGCTTCAGCTAGATTAGCAAATTATCCTTCTTTAAACCAATGCTTGGAATGTGGTCCTAATCAAATGGAACTTATCCCAGATATTTTACTTCGATTCAGAGAAAAAGAATTTGGCGTTATCGCCGACATTAGGAAAGCTTTTCTGCAAATAAGCATTCGTAAAGACGACAGAGATTTCCTGCGTTTTTTATGGTGGGAAAACTTAGAAGGTAAGAAACTAAAAGTATTTCGCCATACAAGAGTTGTTTTTGGTGTTAAATGCAGTCCTTTCCTTTTGGCTGCGGTAATTGAGTATCATATTCGGCGTTGTAACGGATTTGAAGAATCTTTAAAGAAAAGGCTTTTAGAGAGTTTCTACGTACAGTCGGTAACAAAAGTGTCCGAACACTAGCAAAAATTCCTATGTAAAAAAAGTACACTTCATACGGTTTTGTTTAATAAATCCTTGTCGAATCCTGTTCTTAGACAGTGTAAAAACATGATTCGATAAGGATTTATTTAACAAAACCGTATGAAGTGTACATTTTTTACATAGGAATTTTTGCTAGTGTTCGGACACTTTTGTTACCGACTGTAGATAATGTTGTTACCAGTGTTAATAACAAAGAAGAATTAGATAAGTTTATCGTTAATTCTAAAGCTTTAATGGCCAAAGGTTGTTTTGATCTTAGAGAATGGGAATGGTCTGGCGACTGTAATGAGACTAGTTCTAAGAAAGAGACTCAAGTATTAGGTCTTATTTGGAATAAAGAGCTTGATACATTGAAGATTAACATGAAATGGTTAGACAACATTAACATGGAAAAATTAACAAAAAGAACTATGTTGTCTGTCGTCCACAAAGTTTTTGATCCTTTTGGCTTCACCTCACCAGTCATGCTTTGTCCAAAAATAATGTTACAAAAAAGCATGGAAACTAGGAACGAGTTGGGATGAAGAAATAACTGGTGAGCTTCATAAAGAGTTTATGCAGTGGTTTCAAGAACTGAAGTATTTGTCTGATATACAGATACCTAGGTTTATTCGAGTATCTTCCGAAGATTTAAGCAACTGCACTATTCACACATTTGTTGACGGAAGCAAAGATGCCTATGGTGCAGTTACATTCCTTAGAGTAGAGGATGCTAATCAAGTTAATTTATTTTTGCTTGCAGCAAAGTCTCGAGTGGCTCCGTTAAGAGGTGTAACTATACCTAGAATGGAACTTCTAGCTGCTGTAATTGGAGCGAGACTGACGAATTCGGTTATTGAAGCTCTTGGTTGGAGAAATGTTATGACTCATTACTGGAGTGATTCTACAACGGTTCTTGCATGGATACAACGAGAAGAAAATTGGTCCGTTTTTGTAAGAAATAGAGTGCAGGAGATCAGAAAACTGAGTGATCCTTCATCATGGAGACATATAACGGGGGAGAAGAATGCTGCAGACTTGCCCTCCAGAGGATGCAAAGCAAAGCATCTAGTCTCATCAAAATGGTGGGAGGGTGCACAATGGATGAAAGACGTTTCTGAATTTCGAGCAATGATGGATTTCTCTTATCGCGATTGGAATGAGGAAGAAATTGAAAAGGAAAAACCTAGGAAAACCTGTATACTGACAAATACTGAAGCTATTGATGATCAAGATTGGTACTATAGATACTTTTCTAGTTATGATAGAATTATTCGTCTTGTTGCATGGATCCTTCGTTTCAAGCACAACTGCAAGAATTTAAATTGGAGGAAGCATGGTGAATTGACAGCCCCAGAAATTCATGAAGCAGAAATGAAGGTTTTACTTCTAATTCAGAATGAGTCTTTTCCTCAAGAAGACGAAAAGAGATTGAAAACTTTGCAAACGTTTAAAGACGAGCTTGGTGTCATTCGTTTGAAGACCAAAATTATTTATCGAAAGGATAGTGAAGATTTTCTTAAACCTATTGTTCTTCCATCAAAACATGAAGTGGTAAAACGGCTAATTTATAAAGCACATGTTGAGAACTGCCATGCTGGTGTCCAGATACTATTAAATATACTTCGAGAAAAGTATTGGATTCTAAACGGCAGAAAGGCAGTGAAAAATGTTGTAGCCAGCTGCACTGCATGCAAAAGATTTCGGTCAAAGAACTTGGAAGTAATCAGTCCTCCACTTCCTGAAAACAGAGTTAAAGATGCTGCAGTTTTTCAGATAACTGGTGTTGATATGGCTGGGCCATTATTTCTCAAGGATAACAAGAAAAGCTGGGTTTTAATTTTTACTTGCGCAGTCTACAGAGCAGTCCATTTGGAGCTTGTTACTTCTGCTTCAACAGATGCGTTCTTAATGGCTTTTAGAAGATTTACAGCTCGCAGAGGAAGATACTCTACTGTATACTGTGACAATGGTTCAAATTTTGTAGGAGCAGCCAACTATTTCAAGAAACTAGACTGGGAACGCATACGAGAAAACATGGAGCTGTCAACTCTATTGATTGGAAGTTCAATCCCCCAACTGCTGCTTGGTGGGAGAGATTAATTCGAATTCTAAAAGATCTCTTGAAAAGAGTATTAGGGCTGGCACGTCTCGATTACGAAGAAATGATGACGGTTTTAGCTGAGTGTGAGAAGGTAGTCAACTCAAGACCTCTTACTTACATCTGTGAAGAGGAAGCTGTAAAACCAATTTCGCCATCGATGTTCATCCAAGATATGCATAAATGCAGTCTTCCTGATTTGGATGCTGTTGAGCAAAATTTTTTGTGTAAAAGGCTCAAATACAGACAAACCATTCTCAAAGATTTACGAAGCCGTTTTAGATCTGAATATCTTGGTGCTCTTATTCTACGTAAAAGTAAAAGCAAAAAGTCAGACAAACATACCGTTACTGTTGGCGAAATTGTTATGGTGGGAGCCGATAATAAAAAGAGAATCTACTGGCCTTTAGGTCGTATCACTGAGATTATACCCGGTAAAGACGGACAAGTACGACTTGTTAAAGTGCAAACTTCCCAAAAGGAGCTCTTACGCCCGATTCAAAGAGTTTATCCCCTAGAGATAACATCGTCTGAAGATCTTCCCACACCGATGACTCTCAGTAAAGTTAAAGAATCAGATAACATCTCCAAAGTTTCAGACAGTACTACTAATGAGCAAATGAAGTTTAGTAGAGTTGGCCGAAGAATTAAGGTGCCGGAAAGACTGAACTTGTAGATTATATTAGATATTGTTGATCATTCTTCTATTTATTTTACTTTTCCATTTTTATATTTTTTAAATGTAATGTTGCCATCTTTGTACCAAAGTTGTTTGACTAATAGTTTTTATGTTTTGATTATTATTTATAATCAAAAGGTGGGAGGATGTTGAAAATGTATTATTATATCTATTATTTATTTTATGAATATTATTATTATTGGATGGCAACGTTAGTTAAAAGAAATATGATACTTGGTCTCGTTTAATCGAGAGCTCGTGTGTATTAAAATTTTTAGAATAAGTAATTTACTGTTTTAGAGCAGTAGGGTTTTTCCATTGGGAATAAAGTTTTTTTTGTATTTTTTAAATGATTTTTTTTTTTGTAAATAATATTCAACGTAGCTGTGTTCTTTTTTACTGATATTTGAATTTTAAGAAGAACGCAGTACGTGTTATTCAATTGAGTAGCCGCTTTGAAGATAAAAGTGTGAATATTTCATTTACTGGCGTCCGTAGATTACACTAGTTTTTAGAAAGCAGAAGAAAACGGTGATTTTTTCTTAAGTAGCTTTAACAAGATAATTAAAATAAAATTGAGAAAAATCGTACTAAAGAAATGGAACAGCTTCAGTATAGAATGATATATATTATGTATTATTATTATTATTATTTATATAGGGTAGGTGCTCCAGTGATTGGCATGCTCCAGTAATTGACATCATCCCGAAATAATTAATAAATAAGAAAAATAATAAAATCATATATTTTACACATAAGAATTTTAACATTTTATGTCAAACACTGGAGCATAGGGTGCTAATAACTGTTAAAATGAATAACTAGCAGTGTCAAACACTAGAACATAGGGTGCCAATTACTAATAAAAGGAAAAACTGACAGAGTCAATTACTGGAACACTGAGTGGGTGACAAATAAAAATTCATAAAAAAAAAAAAAAAAAAAAAAGTTATCAAATGTATGTATTTTAACATATATGTGGTTCTGAATGTCTTTCATGCCATATGTATTAACTTAAGATTTCTAAAAATATTGGTGCACTTACCCTGTCTTCACTGTTGCACTTACCCTATCTTGAAAAAAATGTAAAGTTAACTTGCATGTATTTATTAGGATTTCAAAACGATAAGATGTCATTAGATAACTCAGAAAATTATTTGAAAATATTTATAAATAACATTTTTCAAATTACTGAAGATAGAGTTTCTGAAATAATAATGGCAATTTCTAATAAATTAAAAGAAATGGAAAAGGCTTGAATTTAATAAAAGAAATGGAAATTTCTGAAATTAAACAAATTTGGTGATACAAAGATAATTAAAAATTTATTAGATTTATAAAAAATATATATCAAAGGATTCTATGGTTCATGAGCTGTAACTCGCATAACTCGAAATCTATACTAAATAAAAATTCAAAAAGTCCATACATGCATGAAGGTAATATCATAACGAATAGAAAAGTACCAAGCTCAAGAATAGTACTTACCCCATAATGTGACATAGCTGTTCATAAGTGAAGAGTAAAACAGCAACCAAGAAACAATTGAGAAAAAAAATATAACACTTGTAGAAAACTTGACTGTTAAATATATTTAAAAAATATTTCTTTTTAAGTCAAAAATAAATAAATAAATAAACGTGCGAACATTTTTTTTTTATTTAATGTGAAAATAAAATTGAGAAAAATGTCTAAAGAAATGGAACAGCTTCGGTATTAAGCCCCTTGGCGAAATTTGAAATTTGGCACCGAAGCAGCTCGGACATTTCTCGCCAATACATTTACTTACAGAGTGGTGATACTATTTTAATTCATCGTCAAAATGACAAAAAAATTTAAAAGCCGTCAAGGGTCCCCTATGCTAAAGCTATATCTAAGAAATTTTAAGAAATGGATACAGTGCAAGAGTGCGTGCAGGAAGCTGGATTTGACCCCGGGATCTCAGACATAGAAATCAAATGACATACCTCTTGACTGACATTTCCCAATGAATACGAAATCGTACGAGCGATATTACTCGTGTGGACGATACGATTACCAGATTGAGCTGTCAGCTGTCCGCGGGTAAGACTGTGCGATGTGACACGTTTTGTGCTGTGAACTTTTCACAGAGACTGGCGTTGTCATCTATTGTTCCAGATGTAAATTGCTTGTATTGTTTATTCGCACGTCCGCGATCATAACTTGTAAGAGTGCATGAGGGACGCTGGTTTTGGACCTAAAGCATACACAAAAGGTTAACCCGTTGTTCGTCAGTAAGCTTTGAGAGATCCGAGATAATCTATCTTTTATGTAATCCAATATCGAGGGTACTTTGTAGATTATAATCAGAAATAAATAAATTTAAATTAAAAATTCTATTCATTATTATTTATAACTAATTATCGAAAAGGTACTCACACTTTCGTCTATCACGGCACGACTTTTCAAAAGATGAGTTAGAACAGGATATCGTTGACACAAAATAATTGTTCTGTAACTTTCCTTTTTGACATATTTAATTGAATGATGATGATGCATTTACACTGCTGTTAACTATTTACAAAAAGTATTAATTTAAAATTTAATACTGATTTATTTGTTATTCACATAATCAATAATTTTCTCAATGCTCAAATATTTTGTTTTCCATTTTCTTTATCATAGTCAAAATCATATCTTAATAATAAATTTTAAGACACAGAAAAAGTGCCTTTCTTATATCTAGTCTACATCTTCCAACACTGAGCGACTGACCATTCAAAAGTAATTCTTATTCTAATAAATCCAAAAAAAAAAAAAAAAAAAAGAAGAAGCATTTCCACTGTCGCGCCAGATGTGCGGATGAGACAGGGGGAAAATGGGGGGAAAGCAATGATGTTTCAACATCCTCCCACCTTGAGCATGGAAAGATTCTGTACATGCTCAACAAAATATTAAAGAAAAAGGAAAACTGTTTACATTCTAAAATATTCTTAGTAAAATAAAAAAAATAATTTATAAACATGATAATATAAAATCGAACACAAGTTTTCTTAAAAATAAAAATAGTTCAGAAAAATGTTTTAGTCCTTTCGAACTTAGAGTTTTAGAGTCAGTTTAAAAAGTTTATATATTAAAGTCTTTTCACTGGTTTGATAATTCTACCAACTCTAGAGGTCTGAATTTGATTCTTGGGTATAATTGTATCACTAAGTTCTAAATGATAAATCCTCTGTAGTGGTCGTAAAATTTCACCATTCATGGTTCTCAGTTTGGAAACACGAACTTGTCCATCTTTACCAGGTTATAGTTCCACCACTTTGGAAAATGGCCACTGAATGCGTTTTAAGTTGTCATTTTGCACTAAAACTAAATCTCCAATTTTAATATTGTTGTTAGGAGGTTTCTTTACGTTGTTAAATTCTCGAAGAGATCCCAAATATTCAGCTCTAAATCTCTTGCGAAGATCGTCTTTTAGTTTCTGTCAGTATTCAAATCTTTTTCTCAGGTTATTTCTTTCAATAAAATCCAAGTCAGGTACTCCAGTTTCACGGAGATCTTTCAAAAACATTTCAGGTGTGCGAGAGGTGTTAAATCTTCAGTATCCTCAGATATATAAGTAAGTGGTCGTGAATTCACCATACTTTCTGTGTCGCAAATGGTAGTATATAATGCTTCATAGTTCAAATGGTCTTTTCCTAAAACTCTTTTCAACATTGATTTTATAATGCGAATCAATCTCTCCCCAAATCCACCCTAGCACGGAGAGGCTGGGGGGGGGGGGGGTTAAGTTTCCATTTAATTCTTTTTATAGGGGCAAATTCTACAATCTGTGCCCAATCTACAGAATTCAATTCTTTTCTTGTCGCATCTAAATTAAAATGTTATACTGGCTCTGCACCTATCTTTTATGGTTTACCGAAAATACACAAATCTAACATCCCCCTTCGTCCTATTGTTTATTATACTAAGTCACCCCTTTACAATCTTTCATGTTTTCTATCAAATTTATTAAAACCGCTCATTACTTCTTCTAATTACAGTTTAAATTCTGCCTTTCAGTTCCTAGATGCTTTAAAATTAATTCAAGTCCCCTCTAGTTGTATTATATCATTAGATGTTGCATCTCTATTTAATTCTATTTCTATATCATTTGCATGTGATATTGTTCAAGATATTTATCCTAATTTCAATGTTGACACTAATTTAAATTTAAATACCACTTTTTGTTTATCAACTAATTGTTTTCTTTTTAAGGATTCTTATACTATCGTCAGATTAACGGAACTGATATGGATGCCCCTATATCTGTCGTTATAGCCGAAATTGTAATGCAACACTTAGAAAACAAAATTAATTCCCAGTTTCATGATAAAAAAAAAAATTCTGGAAAAGGTATGTGGATGACATTTTTATAATTACTAAGCAACATTTTGTTACTGATATTTTAGATTTTGCTAACTCTTTATGTCCTGATATCCCGTGTACCCTTGAAACTGAAATTAATAATGAGCTACCTTTTCTAGACATCCTTGTAATGCATAAAACAGTTAATATTTTTTTACATTTTTCTACTTCAGTTTATAGAAAACCTACTTTCTCTGGTCAGTATCTTAATTTTAATTCTGCTAATCCTTTTTCTCATAAACTTGCAGCCATTCGTACTCTTTTACATCGTGCAAAGTATTATTGTAGTAATTCTGAATTTTTAAATATTGAACTATCTAAAATTTTTTCTGATTTAAAAAATAATAGTTACCCCCCTCGTTTTATTAAAAGAATTTATAAAGAAGATTTCTATTTTTCGTCTAAATCAGTTTATCCCAAAGTTAAAAGTTCTACTCACCGTACTACTATCCCTTATTACAAAGGTATTTCCGAAAATATCGCTAAATTGCTTAAAACAGCTTTAAACCCCAACTCCGTATTAGTATCATTCTCTCAAACTTTAAACCCGCTGTCCCCCCCCCCCCCCCCCCCCTTAAACGTCTAGGTGTAATCTATTGTATCCCCTGTACAAATTGTGATTCTACATATATCAGTGAAACTGGCAGAACAGGTGAAATTAGATTAAAGGAACATAAACGCGCTCATATAAAACAGGTGATTTAAGATCGAAACTCGTAATACATTCCCTCAATAGTGATCACATTCCTGATTTTAACAACTTTAAAATTCTAGCCTCTAATGTAAATTTATATGAATCCCATATTTTTCTAGAGGGCGCTTTTACTAAAATGCAACATTCTGCCTTGAACGAGGCTAAAGCTATTCCTCCTGAATATATAATCTTGTTATGATGTGTTATGAATTTTTTGTAAATGTTGTGCCTGTATGTTTGACACTGAGGAGGGCTAGTGTTCCAGCCGAAACGTCTGTCGTGTATTTTAATGTTTTTATTTAAAATGTATTTTTAAAGTTTTAAAAAAATTTTTATTCATTATCTCATTTTAAATGTTACATTGGTTTTAATATATTAATGAGACGTATAAATTATGTTTAATTTTATTAAAATAAATAAATATATTTTTTAGAAGCTTTTTAAAAGCTTTTTATTGAAATTGGGTTTCGTTATCGCGTCTTCATGTCACGCTAATAAATAAGGCACCTCAACTTTGAAGCAAATGTCAGAAGTTCTTATAGTCTTTCGTTGGCTCAGTTGGTTAGAGCGTAAAGTTGCTAATACGATGGTGGTGAGTTCCATCCCCGAAGAGTCGATGGGTTAAATTTTGCAGGTAATTAATAGAAAATGTGTCAATTGATAAAATAAATTTTTTTTATTGTCTACAGAGTATTCTAAGAATTTTTGAATAGTTTTTTTAGATACTAAAAAGCATAAAATAAATGTTAAATATATATATATATATATATATATATATATTATTTTGGAAGCTTTTTATTGAAATTGGATTTTTATTATCGTGTCTTTGTGTCATTCTGAAAAAAAGAAGGCGCCTCCACTTTAATATAAATTTAAACAACCTTTTTTGTCGCTTGTTAACGCATTTGGTTAGAGCATCATGGTGATAACGCGATGCTCGTGGGTTCGATCCTCGCAAGCCGATGTGTTACTTTTTTGCAGATAATTAATAGAAACGATGTCAATTGATAAAACAAAACAAAAAAAAAAATCTTTCATTGTCTACACAGTGTCCTAAGGAATTTTGATAGTTTTTTAAAGAAGCTTTTTTTTTTTTTTTTTTTTTTTTTTTTTGAGTTACTAAACGCACAAAATAAAAATTTCAGTAAAAATATAAATAAAAATTAATTAATTAATTAGTAAAAATATAAATAAATAAAAATAACAATGAAAGTTTTTTATTATTGTGGAGCCCTAAAAAGCCTAAAATAAAAATTTATTCTCGCAGAGACATGCTATAAAATCACAAAAGTTTCAATAACAAGAAAATTTTAAAGAAAAATATAGATATTTCACTTTCGCAAAACATGAAAAATTTTAAATATTCCAAATATTTTAAAAAGCATTCGAGAACAATATTCCTTTTGTATAAGTATTTGTTAGATTTTTCTAAAATGTTCTAAAATTTTTCTTGACAGTTTTTAGACTTTCGGTTAGAGCGTCATACTGATAACTCGATTCGGTGAAAGATGATATAGTACTATTTTTGCAGATAAATAATT
The DNA here is from genome assembly GCA_963930645.1 of Salticus scenicus. Lineage (NCBI taxonomy): Eukaryota > Metazoa > Arthropoda > Arachnida > Araneae > Salticidae > Salticus > Salticus scenicus. The sequence goes on from OZ005659.1 coordinate 2,137,368, forward strand.
TAAAGAAAAAAAAATGTCAATTGATAGACGAAAATCTTCCGTTGTCTACAAAATATCTTAAGAAATTTTAATTAGTTTTTTTAAGAAGCTTTTTTCTTTTTTGTAACTAAAAAGCACAAAATAAAATTTAAGTAAAAAATCATTTTTTAAAGTTAGAAGCTTTTTATTGTGAAGCCTTAAAAATCATAAAATAAAATTTATTCTGGCAAAGACAAGCTGCAAAGAAATGAAAGTTTCAACACTAAGAAAATTTTAGAGAAAAATATAGGTACTTTCCTTTTGAAAGAGATGAAAATTTTTTAATGTTCAAATTATTTTAAAAAGCTTTCGAGGCATTTGAAATTTCTGGCATTATGCATTATGTTTAAAAAGAAATTTTTATGCAGATTTTTATAAAGTACTTCGTAGAGTGTAATAAAGCGAAATATTAAATCGAAAATGTTCATAGGTATCATTTCATCCTTTTGGTATTAATCAAACAAGACAGTTTCATTTGTTTCAACCATTAATTTTAAAGTTATTGCAGATGAAAAAGGTATAAATCATTTTTTTTCTGCAGTGCGGCTTTTTTTTTTTTTTTTCTTTTTTTTCGTCGTTTAGTGTATATATATATTTGCACAGTTAGAAATAGAAAAAAAAATAATAAATAAAAGACAAGGGTTAAGCATTAGAATTAAGTGTTATTTGATATGAGAAACTCATATGTCTTTTTCCTCGAAATAACGCCAATGAATTTGATTAAAAAAAAAAAAAAAAAAAAAAAAAAAAAAAAGAAAAAATAGAGCTAGTGTATTTTTGAGATGACAGTTCGATCTGAAATACTTTCATCTTTACGATATTTAACGTTCATTGGTAACTTCCACTTCACCCGTTAAAAATACGTTTTTTTTTTTTTCCTTTGAAATCGCTGGAACGATTTTGCAAAAATAAATAAATAAAATCAGGGTTAGATTTTTTTTTTTTTTCAATTTCAATTTTATTTAATTTAATTTTTTTTTTTTTTAGATTAAAAAACGATTTAATTTTTTTCTGCAAGAAAATTAGCAGCCAGTATTAATCCGTGCTCCGCCTAGAACAAAATAAAACTGAAACCTATTTTTTCTAAGAAACTGCTTAAACGATTTTAATGAAAATTTAGATTTAAGGGTTTGAGTAAATAATTCGATTTGAATTGTTCTGATCTCAAAAAAAAAAAAAAGCTTTCACTGGTAACTTGAGTTCTGCCCGGAACAAAGATGTAAGAAATATGTTTCCGAAAACAAATCTTGCATTTACATAACAAATTATTTTTGGAGTGAGATCAAGAACATTTGTTCCTCCACGTACTAACTATGAAAAGAGAAGTTATAAGAGCAGAATTTATAGCAAAGTTGTGTCTAATGAAAGGGTGTCTAGTAGAATTGTAGAGTAATAGTTTTTCGAAGAGTATAAAAGTTCTTTAAAAAGTGAAAAACAATAAAATTATCAATATTTAGTTTCACAACTTTTGCAAATATTATGTATAATAATTAATTACAATCAATCCTCTCAGGTAATTTTAGTTTGATGAAATTTTTTTCTTATTGGTCTATGTGGTTTTAGTTGTCTTAAATCTGTTGCTCGGCTTTTACTACGTTTAAAAAATTATTTATGTATATGATACATATATTCATAATATTTTGTAATTGGAATGAAATGAAATTTAACAGATATAGGGTATAGTGGGGTAAGTATAACAGCGTTTTTGGATAGTTATACTTTAACCTTATTTTGTTAACTTACAATTATGAATATTTTCAGGGAAAAATTACAAATAACTGGTTTTGAAAATAAAAGATATTTATAAATTATCAATGTGCCATTTAAAGAAAAAAATTTAATGAAAATTTTTTGCTTTGTATTTCTATATACTCCATGATCTAGGACAAGTGTAGCCTTGGCGTACTATACCCAAAAATTGTAAATTAAGAGTTATGTAAGTCGAATAAAGTATAATTAAGGATAAAGTACCATTCTATTGTCAAATCAAATGCAAAAATTAGAGCTTACTTGAAAATGCTAAAAGTGTACGGTGCTTGTATACCATATGCAATAAAAATTAAGGCCAATGTCTAAAAGGATTTTTTTCTGTCATCGAAAAAAGAGTAAAGCTGGCATTTTCAAAAATTATTTTTACAATATCTCTAAAATTAATATTAATCCATAATATTTAAGTCGAATAATTTTTTATAAATAATATATATATATTTTTTTATGTAATAGTTAAAAAAAAAAAAAAAAAAAAAAAAAAAAGTATTTGTCTTAAAATAAAAAATCAAACAAACCAACAAAAAGGAAAAGAAAAAAGCCTTTTGTCGCTAGAAATCAATTTATATTTTTAACGATTTAGTGAGTTTAACTCGTTGCAACTTTCTTATATTTCTTTTTTTGATCAAAGTTTTTCAATTTATTTTCTTATTCGACCGAAGTTAATTTTCTTGTAATAAAACAAATTAAAATGTCTTCATTCTTAGCTAAATAAACGAAAAAATTCATTGAACAAAACTTCATTGATTTTCCATTTGACGTTTATTTTATGATCAATTAATGCAATACAATACATTAATGTTTAATGAAGGAAATTATTGTATCATAAAATTAATTTCGTAATTAGAAAGAGTAATTTTTATTAATATTTTTGTCTCACAAGGTTTATTTCGTTTTCTGAACATAAGAAAAGTCTTATAATCAAGAAAAACTCGTTTATGGAATTTTGGCGCATTTACATGCTTGAAAATATTATGTTTTTTTTTTTTTTTTTTTTTTTTACGGTGATCTATGTAAATGTATTTTGGTGCATCTGAGGGAATCTTATTTCGTCTTAACGCTGCATTCAATTCAGGTTAAATTGAGTATGGCATTTATAGGTCATCATCGTACAAACTCTGTAGATTTTCATTCATGTAGAATTTATAATTATTTTCCGACATATTTATGGTCACCCATTCTTATTACAATGGTTAAATTGAATAACAAACTTACAAATTGAATAACTGAGTAAAAGAACTGCCGCACATTATTCTATATGAACCCAAATTATTTGAGGTGCGTTTTGGTATTGTTAAATTATTTTAAATAAAACAAAACTAAAATATGTTGTATTGTTTTCACAAGATTTGCTAATATTACACCGAAAGAAAAAAAAAAAAAAATTGACTGTCATCTAGAAGCCAAATTTTGGCTCCAGTAAAAATAGTTCCATTCATTCTTATAAATTTTAGTTCCCTTTGCTAGCAAGTTCTAGAAACTCCTATTAGAATTCTAGAGGGTTTTTCTATATTAATGCAGAGAGTCAAACTTATTTAAATATCTCTTCAAATAAATGCGAACACAAAAGGCGAGTTTTAGTAACTATAATTTTGGTTTATAACTCAGTTCTGAGAAATCACGCAATAATATCTCGCAGTACAAAGGATTCATAATATTCCTATTATTCCTAATATTTATAAAATTACATCTCATATAGCGACATGATACCACACGTGTATTTGTAGAAAACCACAATTTATAAAAGATTTCACTGTAAAACACGTATAAAATATATTTAATTAAAATCATTAAAAAACACATCGTGTCAAGGCCTTTCGTCCTGAACACCAGGGCATCATCAGGACATAGCCATTTTTAACAATAAGTACAGTAACATTATATATACATAAGAAACATATTTCGGTTACAGTTATTAAACATGAATATTGGTTAGGATATATCCAATTTATGAAAAATATCCTATAAAATAAACTTTTTTCATTTGTAATGTTCATCTATTTTATCTGTTTCATCTATTTCCTGTTTAATAACTGTAACCGAAATATGTTTCTTATGTATATATAATGTTACTGTACTTATTGTTAAAAATGGCTCTGTCCTGATGATGCCCTGATGTTCCGGGCGAAAGCCCTAGACACGATGTGTTTTTTAATGATTTTAATTAAATATATTTTATCCGTGTTTTACAGTGAATTCTTTTATATATTCCTAATATTGTTTCACCATGTAGAAAAGTAAGTACTAGAAATTCTCGATCCTTTCGTCCATTCAGTTTATTTGTTTACCTTATACGCACAGCTCTGAAATCTAAATTTCTAGTTTAGGAAATGAGAAAATGATTGCTTAGTCGTTCTAGATGAAAGCAGTATATTTTTTTTCTCAGTGTACGAAATTGTATGTACTCATTGTGCCCTTCATAACCACCATAGTGGAGGTTTGTGCAAATTGCGCTATTCTGCTCTGTTCAGAGAATTTTTAACCCTCTCAGCGTGTAGCCTCAAATGACATTTTTACTTAAAACATAATTTTATTGTCTAAAAAAGTAATCTTATTGACTACTCTAGCTTCGTGATTTTAAGTTACAATTTTACTTCTCATACGACTTGGAGATAGATCTCTTGCTTTACACAAATTAGTCTCAAACCGTTTCAAAGGTGTCTATGTGAGTTACAAAAATCCAGTTCAAACGCTTAGAGGGTTTTAATTTAGAATATTTAATAAATACTTAAATTAGAACATTTATGTTCAATACTATTCAGGCCAGTCCATAAATGATACTTTAAAACTGATCTGCCTTTTTCACGGTAATAGTAAACTTCAAAATGCAGATTTATGAAAAATAAAATACCCTATTCTTCCACATAAAAAAAAAAATCTTTGAATAATTTATAGGGTCTTCAAAGTAGAATGTGGGAATTCAATAGAATTCTTTCACTGTCCTAAATGAAATTTAACTTGCACAACATATTTATGATTACACATCCTCGACATAGTGGCTACACGCAAACTAATAAACTTACAAACTGAGTAACCAACGTACGGTCCTAACAAGATTTGTTGATTTTTTCAGATTCATTAAAATGTATGGGAACGACAAAAAATCTTTAAAAAATTTTCATGAATACCAAAGTTATTTATTTGTATATGTGCTGTAACGGTGAATTAATTTAGCGTAGTTCTGATTTATAAGCTTATAAACTAAAGTAGTGAAACTTAAAATAAAAAATATTTAAAGAAAGAACTCTGATAATAAAACAATGACTTCTATTTTCTTTTCACGTACTAAAGAAGTCTAAAATATATAACCTTCGTTAAAATATCGCTGGAATCTTCATTAGAATTTATTGCAATGTGCTATTTATTAAAGGAGAATTTATGTGACATTTTATGTTAAAAATCCTTATTATTGTGGATATAACTTAGAAAATTTGAAATCCTTGTTAGTTCCATTTTCTTTTTATCGTTTCTAAAGAATAGAATTTTTCGTGCAACAATATGAAAGAAAATTTTTACGGCAAATCAGAGTTAAATCGATTTCGTATGCTCGTATACATAACAAGTGGTCAACTACATATATTTATGTATTTATTTATAAGAACAATAAGAAATATAATGCAAAATAAACAGGTGATTAAATTGTCATAACTCCCACAAAAGCCCAAATAAGTTACTAATTAACAAAAATAAAATTATTTAAATAATTTGACAAGTAATATTTTAATTTAGATATGAAAAGAAGAATACTCATTTTAAAATAGTACCTCTATGAGACTACAAACTATATCCATATATAAACATGAAAAGAAAGAACTTTTATGTATATCTATATAAGATGAAAAAAGTGAAATAAATTATCAAATAAGTAAAAAAAAAAAAAAAGAAAGAATTAAAAACTCATTTTATTTTCTTTATACTTTTTCTTCAGAAATACATACTTTCGACAAAAGCTACTTTATAAATTTTAATTGTTTCACATATTTATCATTTCATCTATCCTTAAATACTAGCATTACTTACTTTTATTAAGTATTTTTCTGCAATTTACTTCATAAAAGTAAATTAATATGAATATATTTTGTACTAATAATTAGCGTTTAGTTTCAAAATTAAATAAATACTTTTATTTCATTTTTCCTCGAACAAACACTAAAAAATTACTAACATGATTTACATCATTTAAAAGAGACAGCCTGGGTGAATTCTCGCCGTGTTGGTCTTTCTAAACGATCTAAGCACATATTCACGCGAATTTCAGAGAAAACCACGAAAGATTCCAAACGGCCAAATAAACGTTCACTAGTTGGGTTCGAACCTGGTACCTCTCATCTACTAGCTTTGAGAGTAAAACCTCTTGGCTACAAGTGGGACATTTAAATATTAAATCTTGTAAAATTGTCCTCGAGGTTTTTTCTTTTTTTCCTATCACTAAAGTAATGAGTGGGTACGTAGGAGTAAATTTATCTTAAACAAATACTGTGAAAAATCCAATTATATATATATATTTGTGCGTGTGTGTGTATAAACTTTAATTTAACAGTAAATAAAAATTAACCCTTTACCGTACATTCAAATTTTCGAAATATAGAAAAAAACTGTAAACAGTTAAGCGACTTTTGTACTTTTTATAATACTATGTGAAATTGTACTATATCTTTAGCTTATTTTAAGATAGACAAGTTAAAGCCCAAATCAACAAACAGGCGGGTTAAAAACCAGAATAAACTTAATCCTTTGTTGCATATTAATCACCTGGGAAACTTTAAAGGAAATTATTGTGTTTTTTCTATTTAAAATTGCCCCAGAAATCAGGGAAAAAAAATTGTTTTATCAAAATTTTGTTTATTTTAAAAGTTACAGTTTGTCCCCTGTAGTGGACAGTATGCATATAGAAACTGGATATCTAAAGTAGAAGTGGTGATGAAAATAATAAAAACAGTCACTTTTTTCATTGATTCGCAAATGAACTTTGCATTTTACGCATGAATATATAGATTTTCCTGAGCGTAACTCCATCTTACAACTTTGAGCACTATTTGATATTTGTCTAGCAAAATGATCCATTTTTTTCGTAGGTTTTTACAATGACATTGGCCCTTGTTTATACTTAAGTCTTTCTGTATCTTGTTCATCAATTACTCTTGGAACTGCTTGTATTAGTCCTCTGGCAATGGACATCTTGAAAAATCCTAGTTGCATAGAACATTGTGGTATGACAGCTTTGTAAAGAAGCCAAGAATTTATAACGGTAACATCTATAAAATGAAATAATACCCTTTTGTACCACTAAAATGGACAAACGAAAACAGTCCTACATTAGCCTATGTTCATAACGTCCATTGTGGTTGACAAAAAGAAAAATACATGAATTTTCATGAAAAGTAGCATCTGAAAATAAGTGTTATATTCAAACATATTCTAAAATGCCTAAAATTACTATTTAAAAATGCAAAATGTCAAAATAAAAAAGGTTTAGCACGTATATACAATGTTTACAATGAGAAATCATACTAACTTGGAAGTAGAGGTTGATTCTATTTTCAAACTAGCAAAGCAATCTGTAATTTTATATTATGCTGCTATCTATGAGCAACAGTTGAAAGCTTAAATAATACAGAAAGAAAAAACATTGAAACCAAATCTGTAAAACCATTTGTGTGAAAGGAAAAAAATTTAAACTTTTGTCCACTACGGTGGACACGATGCAACAAAGGGTTACAAGGTATTGACGAGCACAGATCAGGCTGCGATGTACTCCTAGCTGTTCGGAGTTTTTCATGGTTTTCTTTGAAACTGGGGTGAATACAGGTTATGACATGTCAGGCTGCGATCGTCCGCCTAGCTGTTCGGAGTTTTTCATGGTTTTCTTTGAAACTGGAGTGAATACAGGTTATGACTCTTTAGAAAGCACTTCACGGAGATCTTTTCACCCAGGCTTAGGATCCTGATGTAGGCAGTCGATCTTAACTCACACAACAAGATCTAAAGTTAAATACATTAAACCTTACAGGTTCCACCAAAGTCTCCACTTACTGTCAAATTTCGATATTTTATTGAGACAGACTATTAATTTCTATTAAAAAAAAAAAAAAAAAAAAAAAAAAAGTCATCGTCTTACTGAACACAATTATTTTGGAGGGTTGGTAAATAAATTGATAAATAGAAAATTTTTACTACATTATATTTAATCCTATTTTTTAAATTAAGTATTAATTTTAAATAATGAATTGTCTTTTAATCAGATTATTTTGCAGCTAAAATTATTTTCTCTATCTTAATACTTTTTACTTGTCAGAACTGATTTAATTTATTTTTAAAAGTTACAAAATTAATGACAAATACTATTACATTTTTCCGAAATGTTATTCGTTTTTTTTTTTTTTTTTTTTTTTTTTTTTTTTCCCCTTTAACTTATGTGTTAAGGTTCTACTAATAAAGGAGAATTCTTTACTTTTAAAAATTTAAGAATTAGAAAGAAAAGAAAGAGTTAAAAAAAAAAATCACAAATAAAATGTTTTCAGTTTGTAATTAAAGATTTATTTTTCATTTAAATTTTTGCTTTCATTAATAATTATTTTTGCTTTTTTTAAATTTAGATTATTTCATGTTATTTAAACAGTTTATTATACCGTTGATCTTTTTGAGGGTATTAATTAGAAATATCGTGTTAAAATTTATTACTTTACATATATAATTTATAAAATTGGAATAATGATTTTTAAAACTAGATGTTTCTAAAAATTAGTCAAAAAGAGTAATATTATTCTATTTTTAAGAAATTATTTTATTTTAGATGTATTTAGAACAATACTAAATTTTGTTTTTTTAATTACAGAAAATAAAAAAATATATGTATTACAGAGAATTAATGATTTTAATTGCTTATATAATTAATATCCAAATAAATTAAATACTTACTTCTCCAATCAATACAGCTTCCTGAAAAATTATAGTACAGGATTCGATGCTATTAAATTATTAGAAGCAAACAAATGTTCCAAATGTACAATATCTTTAGCTGTAGATTTTAAATGTTAATCAACATATTTTTTTCATCGACAATGACTTGTTTTTTATCCTTCTGTTCATGAAATAATATTTCAGCTGCACTCTAATCCTGTTCCCGTCGCTTATTAAAAACACATGCGCCCTGAGTCAAAGTGATTTTATTAAGCGACTGATTTTTATATCCGGCGAACGTTGCTGCACTCAAGAAAAAGGTATTACTTTTCTGAATTTGGAAAGAAATTTCAAAATGGAACAAAAAATGGAATTAATAAGCAATTAAAAAAAATTTTTTTTGAAAGACAACTGATTCATATGTCCTTCAAAACAAGTAAAATTAAGCATATCCCAAATTCTAAGGCGTTTTTGTTTGAGGAAAATCATCATTACTTTGCCGAAAGTTCACGCTTTTCTTTTGAATTTAAAATCTTTCCATTTAAACCTCTCGCTTCTTAGTTATTTCAAAAAATTGTCTTTTCATAATTAAAAATTTAAAATATATATATCGCGAACCAAAATAAATTTGTAACTTATGATCGCGCCTTGAATTATACGTTCCTTGAAATTGTTAATGAGACAAGTGATGGGAAGTGTTTAATTTGTAACTATGCTATAAGTGTAAAATTTTCGACAAAGAGAGATAACGAAGGAACTGCTGTATTTACTTAAAAAAAAAAAAAAAAAATAAATAAATAAATAAAACAGAGTAAATAAAAAAAGTTTCTTAGTGTGCATAAATGACATTTTTGCTGTTGAAGAGATTTTTTGAGTTTATTAACCAGCAGTGCTGATTTTATTAAGCGGCGGTTTTAAAAGTAGTTTGTATTGATTTGATTACGATCCTAACAATTTGATCAGATTAAGCGGCTGATTTTATTAACCAGTGAATTTATTAAGCGGCGGCTACTGTATTAACAAGCTAAAAGCGGTTAAGCAATTTATACATAATCCAACCAACTTAGGAAGCTCAAACCAAGATTTATGTACACCGTTTAACTATTTTACGATTCGGTTTATTTTTTGATTATTAAATATTTTTTTAATCTGTTTTTGCTGTATTTCTACTTCTGTTACTCAGGGTTTTTATCATTTATTTATTTTATTTATTTTTATATGATTATTTTATTTATTTACTTATTTTTCATTAAAGCTGCAGTGGAAAGACTGTAATGATGGATGTTTGTAAAATTTCATCTTTTGAGTAATTAAACCTACAATTAAAAAAATTTAATAACTAATAATTATTGATTTTTTGTGTTTTAAAATAATATATAAGTTATATAGTTATATTTTTCTATTTGAAATATTATATATATATATATATATATATATATATAACAGCTTCGTTTTAATTATAAATAAAGTAAAAATAAAGTAAAATGTTTAGATAAATAATTTTAAAAAAGGGTCGTTTTATTTTTACTTTATTTTATAGTAAAAACAAAGCTAATTTTTTTTTTTTTTTTTTTTTTTTAATTCTAGAAAATTATAAATATTACCGATAGAAAAATTATAAACCGACACACACACACACACACACACACATATATATATATTAATTCAAAAATAATTAAATAATTATTATTTATTAAAATTTTCAAATTTTGAATTGAATTATAAAATAAAGTAAAAATCAAATAAAAATTTAGATAAAATAAAAAAATAAAGAAAGAAACTAAAAAATTTCCCGTAGCAAAAATTCCCCAGTATCGAATCCAAATCATTGGAAGCTGCTTACTCTAACCAGTGCGCCACTGGAGAGTTGACTGTTTGCGAAATAACATATACTTAAAGATTACTGAAACTTTAAATGTTTTTTCTCGAAATTGTGTGTCTAGTGCGCGATACTGCTTTAACATGTTGTTATCTTCATAGCGTACTACAATTCTGCGCAATTTCATCCCGATTTGAATTTTCCATGTCATGATCTCTCCTTGTTAGTAAAAATTTCTTAATTCTGACAGCAGTATGCTGTGTCTAATGTAGTATTCCAAGTTTCCTAAAAACGTCTTTGCCCTGGATTTAATACCCTACGTGTTATAATTAAAAAAAAAAAAGTGGATTTCTTTCTCTCTTTTTTCTCTTTCTTTCTTTCTTTCTTTTTTTTTTTTTTTTTTTTGGCAATTAAAAAAAAAAAAAGAGTTATGTCTCCAGGAATAAATGTGGTAGCCTCATAAAATTTTATACAGATGATGAGAAAAATTTCCATAATCACATGTTAAAGCCAAAATGCATTTAAAGCATTACTTTTTGTGATACAAAACATTTTTTTTTTACTGGTTTCTTTTTCCTCATCAGGACACAACTTTTGCTAGAATATACACTCATGTTTCTGAGAATTGCAGCACCATGCAGAGATTATGCAAATTTAATCAAACTTATGTAAAGTGAGGTAAGACATGCAAATGATTAGAATTACAAAGCGATTGCTCATGCGGGGAACAAGAACCGACTCCTTACCAGTCGCTCGTTTTAGGTATATAAAGGACTGTAAATGCGCGTTGAAATCTATTTATCGTCCTCTGTTCTGTCTGCGGTAAACGTTTCGTTGGTGGTCAATATACTTCGTCAAAAGCGGAGGGTGCCATACCAACAACTAACGGAGTTCGTACGAGGCCGCATCGTTGATATGCGAGAGGGTACAAATTCGTATCGAGAAATCACAGCCCGCACGCAGAGTAATGCCACAACAGTGATGTGTGTTTGTAGAAATGGTCAGAGGAGAATCAAACAAGCCGAAAACCTGGCATTGGGCACGCAATAGAACAACGGCTCGAGACGACAGACACCTCATCCGCATGACTGTGACGGATCGTACAGCGTCCTCTCCTGTGTTAGCACGGCTACAGATGTTTTGTTGTCTAGCTTCACGGTTCGTTGCCGTTTTCTGCAGCGTTCCTTTACGCAGGATTCCCCTCTCGCTGAATCACAGACGCCTCCGACTTCCATGGGCTCAGCAACACAGGAAGTGGCGAGCCCATTGGCAACAAGTTTTCTCCGATCATTCTCGCTACAATCTGGAATACAACGGTGGAAGAGTATGCGTCAGACATTAGAGGGATGAACATCTGCTTCCACAGTGTGTTATCCAGCGTCATACTGTACAAATGTCAAGCATCATGGTGTGGGGAGTTATTGGGTATGATTTTCGATCCCATCAAGGGCACATTGCGGGCAACCCCAACAGTGATCGCTACATAAGAGAAATTTTGGAGCCAGAGGTCCTTCCCATTCTTCGACGCCTTCCTGCTGTATTTCAGAAGAATAATGCCCGTGTACATGTTTCTCAGACTGAACAAGCCTTCTTCAGTGTACAGCAGGTTTTGCTTCTTCCATGGCCGGCTTATTCCCCGGATATGGCGCACAGTAAGATTGAACTTTGGCGTCAAGTCGACGCCATCTGGAATGCCAATCCCCAGCATTACATTCAGAACCTGTATGATTCAATGCCACGACGTGTACAGACTCTCATCGCTCAAGGTGGTGGACACACAAAGTACTGATTTCAGACGTTCTTTTTTTTTTTTCTTTCTTGTACATTTGATCGTTTATTTGTACCACTATCAGTAATACGTGGAATAAATTTCCTTAATTTCTGACAATTCTTTCATGATGTTGCAACTTTCACAATCATGAGTGTATGAGGTGTAACATATTCTTTTTCCTACCCAAAGTTTCAAGATGATTCCTAAAGAACCTTCCTAGATATTTTACAAAACGTCTAAATTCGAAAGCGTCGAAATACTTATTGGTAGATAGTGTAGCTATCCAATTGTTTTTAACAGTCAATAATAAATTGTTTCGAACTCACTAAGACGATATGCAATAAATATATGTAAAAATATTATATGTAAGTAGAAAATAATAACTACTGTCTGATAAAAGATGAAAGAATAAAGTATATTTATATTCTCAAATAAATCATAATAAAATTTATAAAGAGATCAGACATTTCATAAAAATCTAATAATTAATAATGTAAAACTAACATATCTGAAGCTTAGTAAAATACGGCAGAAATAGCGCTCATAGCATATTGTTTCAAGGGATTAAGTCTAAAATAGTGAAAAAAATTCAAAAGTCGCCAAAGAGGCTGTACTATGATCAGGTTTACAAACCATGAATTATATATAACCACAAAAATTAATTGTCTTGGCAGCATGCGCTCTTCACACAAATCTTTACATTCATGTCTTCAATCACTTCTGTTCCAAGTTGATAACAATGATAAACTTCATGTTATTTCATTTTTGTCATCACAAAGTTCTATTCTTCGTTTTAAACTCGTACGTAAGTTCCGTTTAAAATTTGACCGCTTGCTGCCTCTTACTACTGATACTGATAATTGTAAATCGTCTTCTGTGACTTCCAACTGGACTGTTAATAAGTCTTCTCGCACCTTCTCTCCAAGTGAATTAGATGTGTTGAATCGTGGACTTAACTTTGCTTTAGGCAGACGCTCTGTGGATACTTTTAAACTTTTAACCTCCGTCGAACCTGTTATTTCAAAGCTTAATTGTAAAGAACAGCACTCTATTCGTAATAGTATTTCAAAAGTATTGTTAAAAAATAAACTTAGTTTTCCATCAAATTACAATTCTGATATACAAGTTCTGAAAAACTTATCGAACGACACTTCTATTGTCATCACACGTGCTGATAAAGGCCGCATAACTGTTATCCTCGACAAGTCTGTTTATGTTAAAAAAGCATATGAACTCTTAAATGATAATTCTACTTATGAACTCTTAGACAAAGACTTAACCCCCTCATTCCAACGTAAACATAATTAGCTCATTAGTGAACTTGAAAAATCTAAATCCATTGATCGTGTTCTCTCATCTAAGTTAAAATGTTATACTGGTTCTGCACCTATCTTTTATGGTTTACCTAAAATACATAAACCTAATATCCCCCTTCGTCCCATTGTTGATTATACTAAGTCCCCCCTTTACGATCTTTCACGTTTTCTATCAAATTTATTAAAACCCCTCATTACTTCATCTGATTATAGTTTAAATTCTGCATTTCAGTTTCTAGATGCTTTAAAATTAATTCAAGTCCCCTCTAGTTGTACTATGATATCATTAGATGTTGTATCTCTCTTTACTTCTATTCCAATACCATTTGCATGTAATATTATTCAAGATATTTATCCTAATTTTAATGTTGACACTAATTTAAATTTAAATACTGTACTTGATCTTACCACTTTTTGTTTATCTTCTAATTGTTTTATTTTTAATGATTCTTACTACCGTCAAATTAACGGAACTGCCATGGGTGCACCTATATCTGTCGTTATAGCTGAAATTGTAATGCAATACTTAGAAAACAAAATTAATTCCCAGTTACATGATAAAAAAAATTTCTGGAAAAGATATGTGGATGATGTTTTTGTAATTACTAAGCAACTTTATGTTAACGATATTTTAGATTTTGCTAATTCTTTATGTCCTGCTATCCAGTTTACCCTTGAAACTGAAATTAATAATGAACTACCCTTTCTTGACATCCTTATTATGCATAAACCTGTCAAGGATTTTTTACATTTTTGAACTTCAGTCTATAGAAAACCCACCTTCTCTGGTCAATATCTTAACTTCAATTCAGCTAACCCTTTATCGCATAAACTTGCAGTCATTCGTACTATTTTACATCGTGCAAAGCATTATTGTAGTAATTCCGAATTATTAAACATTGAACTATCCAAAATTTTTTCTGATTTAAAAAATAATGGTTGCCCCCCTCGTTTTATTAAAAGAATTTATAAAGAAGAGTTCTATTTTTCATATAAATCAGTTCATCCTAAAGTTAAAAATTCCACTTATCGTACGACTATCCCTTATTATAAAGGTATTTCTGAAAATATCTCTAAATTACTTAGAACAGTTAATATCTCTACTAGCTTTAAACCTCAACTCCGTATTAGTAACTTTCTCTCAAACTTTAAACCCGCTGCCCCCCCCCCCTCTTAAACGTCTAGGTGTAATCTACAGTATTCCTTGTAAAAAATGTGATTCTACATATATCGGCGAAACTGGCAGAACAGGTGAAATTAGATTAAAGGAACATAAACGATCATATAAAACAGGAGATTTAAAATCAAAACTCGTAATCCATTCTCTCAATAGTGATCATATTCCGGATTTTGAAAACTTTAAAATTTTAGCTTTTAATATAAATATCTATGAATCCCGTATTTTTCTAGAGGGCGCTTTTACCAAAATGCAACATTCTGCCTTGAACGAGGCTAAAGCTATTCCCCCTGAGTATTTAATCTTGTTATGATGTATTATGAATTTTTGTAAATGTTGTTTGTACTTGTATGTTTGACACTGAGGAGGGCTAGTGTTCTAGCCGAAACGTCTGTCTTGTGTTTTTAATGTTTTTAATTAAAATATATTTTTAATGTTTTAAATTTTTGTATTTTTATCTCATTTTAAAAGTTACATTGGTTTTGGTATTAATTATCTCATGCGACAGACGTAGCCGGTAATAGCATATTGTAATATTTGGCGTGAAATTGGTGTCATTTCATGGTCGATCGGATAAACAAACTAAACATAGTAAATAACGTAAAAGCAAATATTATGTGCACCACGTATACTGTTGTTCATGCGTAACTGGGATTCAAATATAGAAGGGATACTTCAAAATTTTCGATACTTTCTATTTCGAAACTGTTATCTAATAAGAACCTAAATGGAAGCCGATTGGTAAGCCAATGTCGCAGGTTATAGGGACAGTTACCCGAGTTTTAGCGGATGACCAAATCGCTTCTGCCAAACGTTTCAATTATTAAATTAAAAAGAAATCATTTTAATGTAGTGAACAGCGAAGCGGGCAAAGCCTGCTTATTTATTATAAAGCAGTGATGAGGTTTTAAATGACATAAATTTAAACATGGCAGTAACATTTACTGAAATACTGGTTTTGAATAAAAAAAAACTTTGTGATAAAAGAAAATACATTACAAGTATATCGAGATACGCAACGATTTCGAATCGAGATACGTAAGCACACCCATTCATCTGGAAGATTAAAGTAGGCCCAATTGCAATAGGTATGCAGTAACAGAAAATGCGGAAAATTAGAAAACAGCAAAAAGAGAAAAAAAGTTTAACATTTTTTCATTTTATAATTTTAAATAATATATTATTGTTTAAAAACTCAGAGCTATATTTTTCGTTTTATTTATTTTTTTAAAAGTGAAGCATCTGTTCTGATATTCTTTTTTCACTGAATTACCCATACTATAAAAGGTTCCCTCTGTGAAATCGCAAATAAAAAAAAAATTCCATGCAAAAGCAAGCTCCGTCTCTTTTCTGCTTCTGCTAAAAGCGTTGTTTCACATTTCCTTTTCAACTTCGTAAAAAGCTTTTTACGCCGGGCGTCAAATTGGATGGAAATTCTTTTTCCCCTCTACTTTCCAGTTTGAGGTTCTCTAAAAAGCAAATGTTTTCAGAGAAAACATTCCGTTGCATTTACAGAAATATATTACAAGAATATTAAATATTTATTTTCCAATATTTTCACATGAGTCACGAAAACGAATTTATTTGTGAAAAATTGATTAATATTCAAATATTCTTTCGTTGCGGTGACTTTAAAATTTACAGCTAATATGTATCTATTTATATAATTTCTAAGAGAGGTGACGATTCCGGTTCGTACTCATCTATATAGCAAGTTGCATAATTTTCATTCTTTAGTTAATTTTAAAAAATCTAATTGTCCGATCGGTATGTTGTTTAATCCGACGGATTTAGAAAAATCGTCCTTTTCATTTGGTACCTTATTTGTTACGAATTTTGGTTAGCTTTTTTAAAAATAATTAAAATATGAAAATAATAACCTGGTAATAACTTCAAAATTGGGCACATACATTTATAATTGTTGCCAAAAAAATTAACCAGTTATTCTTATCTTTTATTTATTTATTTATTTTTTTAAGCATAAAATTAAATATGCTTTCACGCGAAGAATAAAAAATTATAAAATATTAAGTTTGCTCATGCATATGAAAAAATGAAAATGAAGTAAAAGAAACAACCATAACCATTTTTAATATACTTCAATTTTAGATTCTTTTTTTCTTTTTTGTTTTGTTTAAATAGTATGTTTTGGCACAGATGAATCGCGCTTGGCATGAAAGCTAATTCATTAATAATCCTGGGTAATAATTTAAAATTTTGATGCTCAAATTGATCGGACATTTTTTCGCCAAGGACTCTACTTTTGTGAAAGCCACTTTAAGCCAAGTAGCACATCAAAAATATAAATAAATTATAAAATATTGCAGTAGTTCCTGAGATATAGTCTTTTGTTAAACTTTGGAAATCGCTGCATAGCAGAGCCACCTGTTGTGTGGTTGCCACCAGAAGTTGATATGCACTAACTTAATCAAGTTGCATCAATATATGAATTTATATGTATTTTTGTGCAGTAGTTAAAAAGATATAGCTTTACTTTAAATTGTAGAAATCACTGCATAATAGCACCCGTTATTGAGCTGTTAACACAAAATGTTGATAGACACTCTAATTTATATCAAGTTGCATCTATATATGACTTTATATGCAATTTTGTGCATAGTTTCTGAGATATAGCCTCCCCTCAAATTATAGATATCGCTGCATAGCAGCGCCACCTGTTGATCGGTTGACACCAACTGTTGATAGATACTAATTTAGGTCAAGGTGCATTTACATATAAAGTTATATGTAATTCTGCGCAATAGTTCCAGAGATACAGTCGCCTCATCTCTAAAAACGATCAAATCGTGTTCTGGACATCTCAAAACGTATAAATCCACCAAAAACCGGAAGTCGAAGATATTTACGTATTTAATACTTTCTTCCATTGAATACAGAACAATGTAAATAAGAAAAGTTATGCAAAATAAAACTGCTGAAAAGTCATTATATAGATATTTTTTTTACTTTCTTCTATATTCAATAGAAGAAAGTATTGGATTCGTAAAAATTTCCGACTTCCGGTTTTCGACGGATTTACACGTTTTGAGAGATCTAGAACACGATTTTACCTTTTTAAGAAAATATCTGTCTGTCCATCTGTCGGTCTCTGTGTGTGTGAGAGAGAGAGAGAGAGACAAAAATTTTGTGGCAACTGTATCTCCTAAACTACTGCTCAGAATTGTATATAAATTTATATGCAGATGCATCTTGACCTAAAAGCGTCTATCAACATTTGGTGTGAAACTCTCAACAGGTGGCGCTGCTACACAGCAATTTCCGCAATTTAAGGGGGAGGCTAATATATAAAGAGGAGGCATTTCCCACCATACCTCAATCAAAGAAAACACGAAAAAAAAAAAAAAAAAGAAAAAAAAAAAAAAAGAAAAGAAAAAAAAAAAAACAGATATTCAAAAACCGGATATCTGACATATTAACCGGATATCCGGTGGTTTTGATCCGGATATCCAACGATATTTGGAATATTGAAAAATCAACCGGATATGCCGCATACCGATATTTCTAGTTTAAATGGATAAATACAATACAAATTCACTCGAATGTCAATATGAAACACACGCATCATATAAATACGTATTCATAAACGTGGGTTCCCTAAGAATTGCACGCTCATATAATATATACGCATTAGACAAACATATTGTTGCGTACTCGGGGCTAGTGAATCTTCTGTGAATGAAAAACGAACCTTGCGGAGGTTTAAAAAATTTACAGAATATTTCGTAAGATTACAGGTTTGTTAAACCCCGTATCAACGTGAGTTTCACCAGAAAACGCAGCTTAAAATCCTAATCTCTTTCAACATTCTTTGTTATCTGTGTTAAGTTTTTGGCTGCATTATAAAGTTATAATTTAAAGTATTTTTATGGCCGGGTGCGTAATAATATTTTAATCTTTACTAACTAAATTTTTTAATAATTAAAACTTCTATATACGGGACGCCCCCCAACGTAAAAATACTTTAAATTATAACTTTATAATGCAGCCAAAAAACAAACACAGATAACAAAGAAAGTTGAAAGAGATTAGGATTTATTAGAAAGATACATGCAGTGTTATTAGCAGATCTTCATTAAGCTAGGCATTGAGTTCCCGGGATTCAATAGCGGCGGCGAAATTTGATATCAATCCTTTTTTTTTTTTTCTTTTTTGGCTGCTTAAGAAAGGTAAGAGTTTTTGCTGGGTGGGGTGACTTTTACAATAGTATTGTTTTTTTCTGAGATTTATAAATATGCGCAAGAATTTTGTAGAGTTCAAGAAATTTTCGTAAACTTATTAAACAAAATGCGTATGAAGTATTACCATATAAGTGGCAAAGGAGATTTAAAAAAAAAAAAAAAAAGAAAAGAAAAAGAAAAAGTGAGCAAAAAGTTTTATATTAGTCGTATAATATAAAAGTTCTGACGGCACTTTACTTCGACGAATCAGAAAGAAACGTATGAGAAATTTTGCAGCTAGTTGTCATAGAAACAAACTTTTGCTGAATTTCTAAAGAAAAAATGTCATATTTATAGACAGCATTTCGAATCATTATATCCGCGTTTGTAATGATCGATAGATGGCGCTCTCTGAACACTGCAGTTGTTAGTAAATATAACAGCCACGTGTAATTATTATTCTTTCTCCGCCATTTCATCATGGAAAGTCGATTGCATAATATGAGGATATGCAGTGGTGTGATAATTTCACCTTAGCCCACCAGAGGGTGAGCATTTCATTACAATCGCGGATAGCTGTAAAACAGTATGAAAAAAAAAAAAAAAAAAATTGTCTGAAAAAAAAATATATAATTTTAGATTCATGAATATGTGATAATTACTTCAGGATTACGGTAGAAAAGGATTTATCTATACATATAAAAGAGTACTTCCACTTACTCACTCACTGACTAATCAACGCACAGCAAAATCTACTGAAGCCACTGACTCGAAACTGGGTCAGATTATAGAACATATAGTGTAAGCATCCCCTAAGAAGCGATGTTGCGAAATTCGCCCCCCATAGGGAAGTAAGGGGCAAAATGTGATTTTACAAAAACCATTATATCTCAAAGAAAAAAACAGATATCCGTAAGAATTTTTACTCTAAAATAAAGCTAACACAAATCTCTAAAAACGAATATCTGGAATTTTAGAAATTCGGTCCACAAGGGGAGAAAAGGGGCAAAACGTGATTTCAAACGCGCAAAACGTGGTTTCACGTATTCCTATATATCTCAAACGAAAAAACAGATATACGTGAAATTTTTGCTCTAATATATAGCTAATACAAATACCTAAAAACTATTTTCTGGAATTTTAAAAATTCAGACCCCAAAAGGGGGGGGGGAGGGGGCAAAACGTGATTTAAAATAATCCTTTATATCGCAAAAAGAAAAAAAGAAATATGCAAATTTTTTTATCTAAAATATAGCTTCCACAAATACATAAAAACTGCCATTTCTTTAATTTTAGAAATTGGTCCCAGGTGGGGCGAAAAGGGGGGAGTGCTATGGGGAAAAAAATAGAAATACAGTTAGACCATTCAAACTTAGTACAGATAGGTTTTACAGGCCTACAAGTCGAATGAGCATATTTTCGAAAGTGTAAAATTATTAGAAGGGTCAGAAAGAGGGGGGGGGGGTCGGAGGGGCAAAAAAATTAAAATATAGTTACACTCTCAGAAATAATATACTCAATTTTGACGATTCAGTCATCTTCGGGCTTAATTTGGTTGTTTTTCACAACCATTTCGTCAAGCGATCGCGTGATTTTTGAGGTGAACTCTCAAATATTTGATGAAACTCTTTACTTACAATAGCATGTGCTGGCTTTCATTACCGCCATATTGGTTTTTTCCTGTGTTGCTTCGTCTTTACGTTACAATGACTTTTATTTGCAGGCCTGGTGGTTTGGTCGGTAGGGCACTACCCTCTGGATTCCCCCGTTCCGAGTTCGAATCACGGTGCTAGCATGGATGTTTGTGATATCTTATGTCTACAAAATATTGTGTGCGCTTGTTTCTGTGAATTTCTGTAAAAATGTGGATCAATTGAGACAAAAATCATTTTAACTATAAGTGTCAAATAAATGTCCAAATGATTTTTATTTATATGCTCTGTTATATATATTTTTTCTTTAAATATAATTAGGATTTAATGCCTAAAGCAACGAACTTGCAAGCAATTTTATAATTTTATAATTTGTATTTTATTTTGTATCATGAAACTAGGATGAAAAAATGTATCTTTACTTTTGACGAAATTCGTATGTGCAAGCAAGTGACGAAAGTAATTTTCTCAATTTGACGAAATAAGAATGAGAAAATATTTTTTTTATTTCTGACGAAATTCGTATTCTCAAATAGGTAACGAAACAAATTTCTTCAATTTGACGAAATGTTCGCTCGGAGCATATCCCTAGAAACACTTTCGTCAAAAATGAAGCAATTTTCGTGAAATTTGAGTATCCATTTCTGAGAATGTAGACCGTTCGAAATAATTACATAGAGGTATTTGATACCTACAAATTGATTGCGGATATTTTCGAATTTGTAAAGTTATTAGGAGGGGCGAGAAAGGGGAGGGCGGAGGGGCAAAAAATAAAAATAGAGTTAGGTCGTTCAAAATTGGTGCATGGAGGATTTTGATACCTACAAATCGATTGCAATTATTTACGAATTTGTAAAATTATTTGAATAGACGAGAAGGGTGTGAAGTGGTAAAAATATATAAATAAGAGTTAGAGCGCTGAAAATTAGTGTTGTTAGGTTTTGAAGCCCGATAAATCGATTGCGGATATTTTCGATAGTACTGATTTATTACGAGGAGCAGGAAAGGGGACGTGCGCAGGAGTAAAAACAAAGAAATTCAGATAGAATGCCGGAAAATAGTATTATTAGGTTTAAAAGCCCGAGAAAATGACTGTGAGTATTTTTTAAAGTCCAATATTTAGGACGGGCGGGAACGGTAGGTGAAGGAATATGCATGCCGTGCGCTCCTGTATACACTGCCGCAGGCAGTGGAGGCCCGGATCGATTATTCCACCGATGGGAGATTTTTTTTTTCTGTATTTTATATTTATGTTTTTCCCTTACGAAAATATAGTGATTCATTAAGAGAGTTGAACATAAATACGCGCTCGCAACGCACAATCGCCAGCGCTGCCGAAGGCAGTGGGGACACGTGCAACATTTTTTTAAATGAGAATTTTTTTTTTTTTCTTTTTTTCTTTTTTTGGCTCGCATGACAAAAAAATTAATGCAATTTTGAGAATTCATTAACTATAGTGATTCATTTAAACATAGTGTCCAGCGAACCGGGCGTAGCCTGCTAGTCAAATATATTTATATTTGAAGACTTGAATTCGAATATTTCATGTTGTGTATTTTGATAAAAATCATAATAACAAACATGGAGTTTATTTAGAATGAATATAATAAATGAAAAAAAAGAGCATATTTAAAAATAAGACAATATAAATGAAAAATAAACAAAAGATGTTTCCGAAATTTCTAAAAATAAGAGTTTCAATATTTACTGAATTAAGGAAATTACCTAAAGAACTTGTAAAATTTGGAGACAATTTGAAAACTTGTTATTTTAGCTTTTTATGCTTATATGTATAAAGAATTTAAGAACTTAATAAATAAATAATTAAACAAACAAATAAAAAAATAAAAAAAAAAGGAAATGATACATCCACATAAAATTTGTCTGTATATTTTACTTTTATTGGAATTCTTTCCTAATTATGACATTATTAAAAGTTAAATTAAAAAAATATATATAAAATTATAGTTTCTAAAAATATATCCTTTAAAAGTAAAAAATTGCAATCGATAAAAATTTACTACAAATATTTTTTTCTAGTTAAGGTAGAAATCATTAAGTTACAGATATTATTTTATTTTTATAACAATAAATAAAATATTGCTCCAATTAAAAATATTAATTTGAACGTAATTTTGAAAAATATATTAATTATAACATGTCAAAATATTATTATATTTTAAACTAATTGTGTCTGTGTAAAAAAGTAAAACAGGTGCAGATTTTTTCTTTAATTATGACTTCATTATATGACTTCTTATTTCTCTTAATTAATAATTCAATATCTTACCAGTTATTATTATTATTTATATTTAAAACGATGTTAAAACACTGTGTGTTAAAAAAAAATTAAACTTTTAGAAAAGTAATAATTCCTTTCTTATTTACAACTATAAATATTTTAAAGAGTTGAAGAATAATTTTCGTTAATTTGTGTTTTTTTTTTTTTTTTTTTTTTTTTTTTTTTTTTTCAAGTAATTTTTGTATGTATAGTAAACGATGATTTTGTATTCCATAAACAAAAGGTAAAGCACAGTGATTACAGTGATATAAAAAATAAAGACAACTGAAGAAAAAATAAGTGAAAAATTATTTTATTCGTATAATAAAAGTTCTGATGGCATTTTACTTGATGAATCAGAAAGGAAAGTGTAAGAAATTTTTGCCGAATTTCTGAAGCGAAAGTGATATTTATAGCCATCATTAACACGCTTATATTAGCTTCACCTGTATGTATGTATGTATGTTTGTTTGTAACTTCTCTGGGAGCAAAACGTGATTGCACAAAATCCTACCATATCTCAAACAAAAAAACAGATATCCGTAAAATTTTTGCTTTGAAATATAGCTAATACAAATGTCTCAAAATCGGTTTCTGGAATTTTTGAAATTCGGTCCCCAAGGGGAGCGGGGGGGAGGGGGGGGGGGGGTAAAACGTGATTTCACATGCGTAAAACGTGATTTCGCATAATCCTATATATCCCAAACAATAAAAAATAGATATACGTGAAATTTTTGCTCTAAAATATAGCTAAGGCAACTATCTAAAAACCAATTTCTGGAATTTTAGAAATTCAGCCCCCAGGTGGGGCAGCAAGGGGGGGGGGGGCTATGGAGCAAAAACAAATAGAAATACAGTTAGGCCGTTGAAAATTGGTACAGATAGGTTTTAAAGTTCTGCAAGTCGAATGGGGATATTTTCGATTGTGTAAAGTTATTAGGAGGGGCAGGGAACTAGGGGGGGGAACAGGGGGAAGGGAGGGGGGCAAAAAAATAAAAATGGTGTCAGATCGTTCAAAATTTTTACATAGAGGTTTCGATACTTGCAAATCGATTGCGGATATTTTTGAATTTGTAAAATTATTAGTAGGGGCGGGTAGGGGGTGAGGGGGTAAGGGGGGGGCTATGGGGCAAAAACAAATAGAAATACAGTTAGGTCGTTCAAAATTGGTACAGATAGATTTAAGAGGCCTGCAAGTCGAATGGGGATATTTTCGATTGTGTAAAGTTATTAGGAGGGGCAAGAAGGGGGGGGGGAAGGGAGGGGGGTAAAAAAATAAAAATAGTGTCAGATCGTTCAAAATTGGTACATAGAGGTTTTCGATACTTACAAATCGATTGCGGATATTTTTGAATTTGTAAAATTATTAGGAAGGGCTGGTAGGGGGATGAGGGGGTAAGGGGGGGGGGCTATGGGGCAAAAACAAATAGAAATACAGTTAGGCCGTTCAAAATTGGTACAGATAGATTTATGAGGCCTGCAAGTCGAATGGGGATATTTTCGATTGTGTAAAGTTATTAGGAGGGGCAAGAAGTGGGGGAGGGGAGGGGGGAGGCATAAAAATAAAAATAGTGTCAGATCGTTCAAAATTGGTACATACAGGTTTTCGATACTTACAAATCGATTACGGATATTTTTGAATTTGTAAAATTATTAGGAGGGGCGGGTAGGGGGGTGGGGCGGTAAGGGGGGCTATGGAGCAAAAACAAATAGAAATACAGTTAGGCCATTGAAAATTGGTACAGATAGGTTTTAAAGGTCTGCAAGTCGAATGGGGATATTTTCGATTGTGTAAAGTTATTAGGAGGGGCAAGAAGGGGGGGAAGGGAGGGGGGCCAAAAAATAAAAATAGTGTCAGATCGTTCAAAATTGGTACATAGAGGTTTTCGATACTTACAAATCGATTGCGGATATTTTTGAATTTGTAAAATTATTAGGAGGGGCGGGTAGGGGGGTGAGGGGGTAAGGGGGGGGGCTATGGGGCAAAAACAAATAGAAATACAGTTAGCCCGTTCAAAATTGGTACAGATAGATTTAAGAGGCCTGCAAGTCGAATGGGGATATTTTCGATTGTGTGTAAATATTTTAACCAACAACATACATACTGTAGCTATTTATGTGATAAATAATAAAATAATAAATATAGTTTAAAATATAGTTTAAAAAGCATGCTTTCATAGCACATCGAACTAAAAAGTGAAAAATAAATATAGTTTAAAAAAACTAAAGAACACGCTTTTAAAGCACATCAAACTAAAAAGTGAAAAATAATTCTTAATATAAGCTGAAAACAATAATGAACGAAAAATACTAGTATAATTGTGAAAAAAGCGTGGGGTGCTTTGTGCCATATTTTTCGTATATCGAGCAACCCACGCTTTTTTCACAATTATACTAGTATTATCACACACATCACACACATCAGTATCACAATTATACTATATTTCAAAGCAAAAATTTTACGGATATCTGTTTTTTTGTTTGAGATATGAAGGATTTTGTGCAATCACGTTTTGCTCCCAGAGAAGTTACAAACAAACATACATACATACATACAGGTGAAGCTAATATAAGCGTGTTAATGATTTTTCATTATTATGCAGCTGTAAAACTGAATGGAAAAAAAAAAAAAAATGTCAGAAAAGCTAAAATCTCATTTTAGATTCACGAATGTGTGATTATTACTTCAGTATTTTGATAATGAAAGATATATTAAATATGCTCCACTTTGAAAATTTGAATTCGAATATTGCAAGTTGTGTATTCCACTAAAAGTAGGATTTTATTGACAAAATTTACTCACAATAAATGAAAAAGCGTATTTTCTTTTTTCCTTTCTTTTATTTTAAATTTGACAATGGTAAAGGAAATTAACAGAAAGAAAGTAATATAAATATATATGTATATATTAATATTATTTGGAATCTAATAGTTGAATGGGAAATTACCTAAACAACGCGTAAATTTTAGAAACAATATCTTATAATCTTATGCTTATATATACACGTATGTGTGTCGATGTATATATATAATAGTTCTATATATATATATATATATATATATATATATATATATATACACACACACAACTGCTTTTTACTATTTCACGAACAGCTCCTGAAGCATCTTAATGTTTCCACGCAAGATTGAGGAGCTCCTCTGATAGTAGCTTTAATTTTTTTTTAAAGATTTTTTTTTCTTTTTTGTCTTATTTAGTTTGATTTTTTGCCTGTGTTTTTCTATTATTTCAGACTCTATATTATTTTACGCAAATTATGCGTGACTTTTCTAGAGAATTAAGTATGATAATTATTTTTTTAATTTTTCTTTGTAAAGTGTCACTGTATATTGAAAAAGCGTCGGAATTCCTTAAAATTGCAAAAAACATATTCAGTCAATCTAAAAGGGGACCGCATTTATTATTATTATTTTTTAATTTGATTAAAAAAAAAGGGGGGGGGGCACCTATCAGGAAAAACGGTGAAATTTTACTTGTGAAGGGCAAAGAGGATGGGGGGGGGGGGGTAAATATTTCGTTAACTCGATGGAATTTTTTTTTTTTTTTTTTCTTTAAAACAATTTATTTATTTTTATTTTTTTTCCCCAGTCATGTTTTGTTCTACTGTGCTTTTTAGGAGGTTATGACTATAATTCAATTTTTTATTAAGTCTTACTGTTCTTGTGAATCTCGGAAACACCTCCGAATGTCTGAGAAGTTTGAAAAACTTTTTTTTATTTATTGTGAGGATACTTTGTTTGGTTAAAAAATATTGCTGCGGGAGGATAAGGAACACGTAGAGTTTAATTGAAATCCTTAAATGTAGTAAATTATTTAATGAAAAAATTATTGTTGATGAATTAATTTTAAAATTTTAATCCTTCATAACCTCTTTAAAAATTATTGTAAGATTTTTTTTTTTTTTTTTTTATGTGTTAACAACTATTAACCTCATTTCACGTGAAATTTCTCAAAGATTGTCTCCTAGATTCTCTTATACGGCACTCAACCCCATTTTATTTTATTTTAATCAAAGTTCCCACTCAAATTGGTCGGACATGATTTAATAGTTTCTAGAAATTTCATGGTATTTGCAATATATAGGGGTAAGATGGAACTTTCAGCAAAAAACTTTAATCAATTATAATCAATTAAGAAAAAAAAAATTGAGTGAAATGTGTTTGAAAAAAAAAGGGGGGGGGTCTTAAAAAGACCTTTCCACCGAGCTAACAGAAGGTATCCTTTCCTTTTAGAAATTTCTCAGTTTACTCTTCTATGTGTCTTCTACGTCACCAGCCTCATTATTATTATTATTGTTAAATGAGATTTTTCTTCTCAAATCTCAAATTAATTGAACATCATTTCCTTTTACCTTTTTCTCTTTTCTTTTTTTTTTTTTTTTTTTTAATTTGTAGAAATTTGTACGCGTTGCCTCTATACAGGGAGTAAAATGAGGTACTCTGTATATATTATATGTATTATTATTATTTTATTTATTTATTTATTTATTTATTTTTTTTTGGAAAATTGACTTCAGAAAATTTTATAACACCAAAATTGTTAACTAAATATCTTCTGAAATTTTAGAAAAATATTACCAAACAAAACTTTTTGGCACAATTCTTTTAATCTAAATAGATAAAATTTTCTAGTAGACTTAATAAATGGGAGATAGTACCTCCCTTCAAAATCATTGTTTTAAATTTAATTACGATTCTTTTTGAATCATATAACTATATTCTGTAGAAGCGATAAAAGTTTTATTCCATGTATTTTTTCTCGATAAGGTAAGAATCACTAAGCTACCGAAATCATTTATTTTTATAATAATGCTATAACAAATTTTTTATAACAAAAAATTATTGTAATGAAAAATACGGTTTTAATGTAACATTTAAAAAGATGTAAAAAATAGTTTATTTATTTATTTATTTATTTTTTTTTTTTTTTTTTTTTTATCATGATATCATTATATATTTCATTAATAATTACACATTTCGTTAATCCTTATTCTTATTTATTTTTTAAATAATACATGTAAAAAAAAATTAAAAGAATAAAAGAAAGAAAAGAAAGAAAGAATTATTTTATTTTTATTTATAACTATATTATAAATTCAGTGGACTGAACACTTTGCAGCAAAGTTGAAACGTATTCCTTAATTTGGTTCGTCCTTCTGTTCACGCTCATATTTTCATAATTATTCTTAAAATTTGTTGGAACTAATGTATGTTATCAGAGATGACAAGTTATTAAGGATTATTCTACTATTAATACCGTAATTTTTTTTATAATATTTGTAATGACCATTTGTGATTAAATAAGACGAATATTATTATTCTTAAATAGTGCTATAAAATTTATTTTTAGTTGGTAATAATTTGGCATCTGTGTATGTCATTCAGGTTCATTATTGTATAGTTTTGTTAAACTAGTGTAACTAATGCTTCTGTTTCGCGTATAAGGATTCTCCAAAAGAAATTG
This sequence comes from Salticus scenicus, assembly GCA_963930645.1. NCBI lineage: Eukaryota > Metazoa > Arthropoda > Arachnida > Araneae > Salticidae > Salticus > Salticus scenicus. Next base: position 2,165,729 of record OZ005659.1, read on the forward strand.
GTTAAATACTGCGTGTTTTCTTTTTTGAGGAGGGGAGGGGGACGTATTTTAATAACTTTATACAGTACCAGAACATCTCGAAAATAGCATACACTATTTAAACGCACAAAAGCATATCTTCTAGAGTATTTAAACACACTATACGTAGATTTCTTCCTTTAGTATGAATTTATCTAGTCCACGACTAAAATAATTTTACGTTTCAATTATGCAACAAAACACATGATTGGACATTTATTTATTTATTTATTACTTTCTCTTACCCATATATAAGGTAGAGAATATACTGTTTCGGTTCAAATTTACGAAATTGAGTTTTTGTTATATTTACACGTTTTGAGGTCCCTGAATCTAAAAATCATGCTTTTAGCGGTTGGTCTGCGTGTGTGTCTGTTCTTCTGTGTATCTGTGTGTCTCTTTGTGTGTATGTCTGTTATCAGTATATATCAAGAACAAATAATAGTAGAAAGTCCAAACTTGGTATTCTAAATGTATATCATATAGAGATGTTATACTAAACTTTTCGTCGAGATCAAGCAAGTAGAGTTTAAAAATCTATAGACTGTACAAAAATAAATGAAACGAATATATATTTTTTATATGCATAAAAACATGTTTCCTGTAGAATATGGCATGAAAATCCTTCACTGTTCGTTTACAGGGCTACATAAAAGAACTAGATTATAGTGCGACAATACTTGAAAATTGATAGAACTGTATGTCAGGTTGTGCCATGTGTTATTAACTTAAGATTGTATTTATTTGCATCATGTGTTGTGTATATAATCTTCAGAGGATGTACAGGACTACTAATATTTAAGCCATACATTCTTTTTTATTGTTAGTGGAAGTGCTTCACTATAATATTTTAACATGTCCAGGAAAACTGCTCAGAAATTGAAGTTAATTCCTCATAGATATATGGCAGTTTATTTATTTATTTTTTTTTTTGATAAATATTCATCGCTTGTTTTTATTTTTTATTTTTTATGTACTCGTTTTGACGTTTCCTGAATACCGAAGTCAAGTTTCTAACGTTTGGTCTTTCTCTCTGTCTCTTAGAGTAAATTAAAAACAAAAAATTTTAGGCGATCCAAATCTTGTATTACGTTTGTTACTAGAAAAGTTTGTTCAAGATTGATAAGTTTCAAGGAAATCTGTGTGTCAGAGTTTTCTGAAAAATTTTAAATGAACTTTTAAATTTAATATCAGATTTGAATTCTATATAAATGTAGGTACAATAATGAAACAGGGGCAGTAGCCCCCCCCCCCTCCTCATACAGAGTTATGTGTCAAATAAACCTGTTCCGAAGCCTAATTTGAATTGTTTTAACATAGGTTTACATAACAGTACTTGTCATCTTACCCCTTAATCTCCAATCTGTATTTATAGTATTAAATTTCAGGGTAAGAGAAAGTCGTATGAGCGACACATCAGATTATTTTTTAAACAAAAAGAATATATTCAATTATATAGGAATATACTTCATAAATATAAGTCATACTTTACTTGTAAATAAACTTAATCATCATTTTATAAATGTTGCAACTCATACTAATAATTTAGATTTTAAGTTAAATTTCCAAAATATAAATTCATCTGTCAAATCTTTTTGTTTGTTAAACACTGATGAATCTGAAGTTCAAAATAATTTTAATTCAATACCTGATAAAAAAGCAGCTGGTTTTGATAATATTCCTATAAAAAAAAAATTTAATTTTTTTTAAATATAGATCTGATATAATTATTGATATCATAAATAAATCATTTAATGAAAGAATTTTTCCCGATCGATTAAAACTAGCAATCATCTTGCCAATTTACAAATCGGGAGATTTTAACAATTTAGATAACTATCGACCTATTTAAATTCTTCCAGTTTTTTCAAAAAATATTGAAAAAGTGATGCGATCTAGACTTGTTTCATTTTTAGATTCAATGAATTTCACTTTAAAAAATGAATATGTTTTCAGAAAAGGTTATAGTACAGAAAGCGCACTTGCTGAATTTTCCAGTTATAGTTTTGACAATATTGTCAATAGTTTAAAAACTGTAGCAATTTATATAGACTAATATCGCCCAGTGGTCGAAACTCGACCATTTTTTTTGCAAAGCGAGGCAAAGCAAAGTTATTGCCTTGTCCTAAACGGAATGCAATTGCAACACAGCTGCGGCAATTGTTTGCCAATATTCACACTAACTGAATCAGCAGATTTTTACTTAATATAACTATTTCTCTCTGTAGATGTTAGCCTTCCCTGAAATGAGAGAAAATCGCAACGTGAAAACGCTCCTTGTTGTGTGATACAGCCCAGATGCTAATAGGTACCATGTCAGACCAAGGTCCAACCAAGTATCAAATTCTGTTAAATTAATTCGGTTGGTTCATAAAGTACAGTGTTTGAACAAAAAAAAAAAAAAAAAAAAATATATATATTTTTCAAAAATGGTCGAATTGAGTTCGGGAAATTTCAAAACGTGTAACTTTATCGAAAACCGAAAATCTAAAACATTTCTGAATCTTATATTTTCTACTTATATATGCAGAGGAAAGAATAATAAATCCACTTTTTAAAAAATAAAAATAAGTAGTCAATTTCACTAATTTCACTTAATTAAAATGCAAGGAAATCTCAAAACGTGTAAATTCATCGAAAACCGGAAATCAAAAGTTTTTATGAATCTTCTACTTGCTTATTCTACCCACAAAATCTAGCAATAAAGACACTTTTTTAAAAAATAAGTAGCCAATTTCAGTTAATTGAAACGTAAAGAAAGCTCAAAACATGTAAATTCAGCAAAAAACGGAAATCGGAATTTTTTCCGTATCGTCTACTTATACATGCAGCAGTTAGTAACAAATCCATTTTCCTTTTATTTAGTATATTAGTCGAATATTTATTGTTTAAATATCACCCTTTGAAATGAAATGTTTATGTTTACATTCGAAACTGGAAGTTTGCCATTTTTTTTTCTGGAGTTTTGTGATTTTAAATTAAAATTTTATCAATTTTACAGAAAAAATAACTCAATCAAACACATGTAGACAGTAACTTATATATAACTATACCCAAATATCGGAATTAAAATCGGCAGATAATTTCCGTTATTTTTTAATAATTTTTTCAAAAACTCAATGGACAATTAACATAGACAATCTTTTACATGGCTCCATGGACAGACAGTGACGTCATCACTTCGCTTGCGTATAGTGATGCTACATTATACAAATTACTGTGTCTATGGTTTTATTTGAGCTTTATGAAATTGCCAGATTTAACAACTTTCTACTTTTAGGTATTTTTTAATGTGAAGGAATACGTGTATAAAAGGGAAAAATGGGGGAAAATGCATAAAAAATAAATGTATTTTTAAATACCTTCTTGACATCGTAAGAAAATAATATTTGTATTCGCACCTTCCGGCTAACCATACCTTTCGAATGATACCATTTTCAACCCTCTACTCCCATAATTAATATGTTAAAAAGGGACAACAAATTTTATGCTTGCCTATTAATATATAGATACTAGCAAAGCCCCGGTTCGGAACGAACCGAATTCCTAATGCGGGAAAAATTTCAAAATCAAACTGGAAATGTACAGCACTGGGCCTGTTGCTGTCTGCGTGCCAATAGATCAAAGTTTGTTAACGAAACCATTTTTTAATTCATGAAATCAATGAAGGTAGGGAATCAACGAAGGTTTTTCCCGCTTCGCTGGTCACTATATTTAAAGGAAACTCTTTTGTCTTTTGTATATCGCTTTACAAACAAAAATAAAATTTAAAGAAATCATGAAATTGCTTTAAAGCCCGCTTTGGTTCCCCGCTGCCTTCGGCAGCGAAGGTGCATGAAGGTAATATCATAACGAATAGAAAAGTACAAAGCTCAAGAATAGTACTTACCCCATAATGTGACATAGCTGTTCATAAGTGAAGAGTAAAACAGCAACCAAGAAACAATTGAGAAAAAAAATATAACACTTGTAGAAAACTTGACTGTTAAATATATTTAAAAAATATTTCTTTTTAAGTCAAAAATAAATAAATAAATAAACGTGCGAACATTTTTTTTTTATTTAATGTGAAAATAAAATTGAGAAAAATGTCTAAAGAAATGGAACAGCTTCGGTATTAAGCCCCTTGGCGAAATTTGAAATTTGGCACCGAAGCAGCTCGGACATTTCTCGCCAATACATTTACTTACAGAGTGGTGATACTATTTTAATTCATCGTCAAAATGACAAAAAAATTTAAAAGCCGTCAAGGGTCCCCTATGCTAAAGCTATATCTAAGAAATTTTAAGAAATGGATACAGTGCAAGAGTGCGTGCAGGAAGCTGGATTTGACCCCGGGATCTCAGACATAGAAATCAAATGACATACCTCTTGACTGACATTTCCCAATGAAAACGAAATCGTACGAGCGATATTACTCGTGTGGACGATACGATTACCAGATTGAGCTGTCAGCTGTCCGCGGGTAAGACTGTGCGATGTGACACGTTTTGTGCTGTGAACTTTTCACAGAGACTGGCGTTGTCATCTATTGTTCCAGATGTAAATTGCTTGTATTGTTTATTCGCACGTCCGCGATCATAACTTGTAAGAGTGCATGAGGGACGCTGGTTTTGGACCTAAAGCATACACAAAAGGTTAACCCGTTGTTCGTCAGTAAGCTTTGAGAGATCCGAGATAATCTATCTTTTATGTAATCCAATATCGAGGGTACTTTGTAGATTATAATCAGAAATAAATAAATTTAAATTAAAAATTCTATTCATTATTATTTATAACTAATTATCGAAAAGGTACTCACACTTTCGTCTATCACGGCACGACTTTTCAAAAGATGAGTTAGAACAGGATATCGTTGACACAAAATAATTGTTCTGTAACTTTCCTTTTTGACATATTTAATTGAATGATGATGATGCATTTACACTGCTGTTAACTATTTACAAAAAGTATTAATTTAAAATTTAATACTGATTTATTTGTTATTCACATAATCAATAATTTTCTCAATGCTCAAATATTTTGTTTTCCATTTTCTTTATCATAGTCAAAATCATATCTTAATAATAAATTTTAAGACACAGAAAAAGTGCCTTTCTTATATCTAGTCTACATCTTCCAACACTGAGCGACTGACCATTCAAAAGTAATTCTTATTCTAATAAATCCAAAAAAAAAAAAAAAAAAAGAAGAAGCATTTCCACTGTCGCGCCAGATGTGCGGATGAGACAGGGGGAAAATGGGGGGAAAGCAATGATGTTTCAACATCCTCCCACCTTGAGCATGGAAAGATTCTGTACATGCTCAACAAAATATTAAAGAAAAAGGAAAACTGTTTACATTCTAAAATATTCTTAGTAAAATAAAAAAAATAATTTATAAACATGATAATATAAAATCGAACACAAGTTTTCTTAAAAATAAAAATAGTTCAGAAAAATGTTTTAGTCCTTTCGAACTTAGAGTTTTAGAGTCAGTTTAAAAAGTTTATATATTAAAGTCTTTTCACTGGTTTGATAATTCTACCAACTCTAGAGGTCTGAATTTGATTCTTGGGTATAATTGTATCACTAAGTTCTAAATGATAAATCCTCTGTAGTGGTCGTAAAATTTCACCATTCATGGTTCTCAGTTTGGAAACACGAACTTGTCCATCTTTACCAGGTTATAGTTCCACCACTTTGGAAAATGGCCACTGAATGCGTTTTAAGTTGTCATTTTGCACTAAAACTAAATCTCCAATTTTAATATTGTTGTTAGGAGGTTTCTTTACGTTGTTAAATTCTCGAAGAGATCCCAAATATTCAGCTCTAAATCTCTTGCGAAGATCGTCTTTTAGTTTCTGTCAGTATTCAAATCTTTTTCTCAGGTTATTTCTTTCAATAAAATCCAAGTCAGGTACTCCAGTTTCACGGAGATCTTTCAAAAACATTTCAGGTGTGCGAGAGGTGTTAAATCTTCAGTATCCTCAGATATATAAGTAAGTGGTCGTGAATTCACCATACTTTCTGTGTCGCAAATGGTAGTATATAATGCTTCATAGTTCAAATGGTCTTTTCCTAAAACTCTTTTCAACATTGATTTTATAATGCGAATCAATCTCTCCCCAAATCCACCCTAGCACGGAGAGGCTGGGGGGGGGGGGGTTAAGTTTCCATTTAATTCTTTTTATAGGGGCAAATTCTACAATCTGTGCCCAATCTACAGAATTCAATTCTTTTCTTGTCGCATCTAAATTAAAATGTTACACTGGCTCTGCACCTATCTTTTATGGTTTACCGAAAATACACAAATCTAACATCCCCCTTCGTCCTATTGTTTATTATACTAAGTCACCCCTTTACAATCTTTCATGTTTTCTATCAAATTTATTAAAACCGCTCATTACTTCTTCTAATTACAGTTTAAATTCTGCCTTTCAGTTCCTAGATGCTTTAAAATTAATTCAAGTCCCCTCTAGTTGTATTATATCATTAGATGTTGCATCTCTATTTAATTCTATTTCTATATCATTTGCATGTGATATTGTTCAAGATATTTATCCTAATTTCAATGTTGACACTAATTTAAATTTAAATACCACTTTTTGTTTATCAACTAATTGTTTTCTTTTTAATGATTCTTATACTATCGTCAGATTAACGGAACTGATATGGATGCCCCTATATCTGTCGTTATAGCCGAAATTGTAATGCAACACTTAGAAAACAAAATTAATTCCCAGTTTCATGATAAAAAAAAAATTCTGGAAAAGGTATGTGGATGACATTTTTATAATTACTAAGCAACATTTTGTTACTGATATTTTAGATTTTGCTAACTCTTTATGTCCTGATATCCCGTGTACCCTTGAAACTGAAATTAATAATGAGCTACCTTTTCTAGACATCCTTGTAATGCATAAAACAGTTAATATTTTTTTACATTTTTCTACTTCAGTTTATAGAAAACCTACTTTCTCTGGTCAGTATCTTAATTTTAATTCTGCTAATCCTTTTTCTCATAAACTTGCAGCCATTCGTACTCTTTTACATCGTGCAAAGTATTATTGTAGTAATTCTGAATTTTTAAATATTGAACTATCTAAAATTTTTTCTGATTTAAAAAATAATAGTTACCCCCCTCGTTTTATTAAAAGAATTTATAAAGAAGATTTCTATTTTTCGTCTAAATCAGTTTATCCCAAAGTTAAAAGTTCTACTCACCGTACTACTATCCCTTATTACAAAGGTATTTCCGAAAATATCGCTAAATTGCTTAAAACAGCTTTAAACCCCAACTCCGTATTAGTATCATTCTCTCAAACTTTAAACCCGCTGTCCCCCCCCCCCCCCTTAAACGTCTAGGTGTAATCTATTGTATCCCCTGTACAAATTGTGATTCTACATATATCAGTGAAACTGGCAGAACAGGTGAAATTAGATTAAAGGAACATAAACGCGCTCATATAAAACAGGTGATTTAAGATCGAAACTCGTAATACATTCCCTCAATAGTGATCACATTCCTGATTTTAACAACTTTAAAATTCTAGCCTCTAATGTAAATTTATATGAATCCCATATTTTTCTAGAGGGCGCTTTTACTAAAATGCAACATTCTGCCTTGAACGAGGCTAAAGCTATTCCTCCTGAATATATAATCTTGTTATGATGTGTTATGAATTTTTTGTAAATGTTGTGCCTGTATGTTTGACACTGAGGAGGGCTAGTGTTCCAGCCGAAACGTCTGTCGTGTATTTTAATGTTTTTATTTAAAATGTATTTTTAAAGTTTTAAAAAAATTTTTATTCATTATCTCATTTTAAATGTTACATTGGTTTTAATATATTAATGAGACGTATAAATTATGTTTAATTTTATTAAAATAAATAAATATATTTTTTAGAAGCTTTTTAAAAGCTTTTTATTGAAATTGGGTTTCGTTATCGCGTCTTCATGTCACGCTAATAAATAAGGCACCTCAACTTTGAAGCAAATGTCAGAAGTTCTTATAGTCTTTCGTTGGCTCAGTTGGTTAGAGCGTAAAGTTGCTAATACGATGGTGGTGAGTTCCATCCCCGAAGAGTCGATGGGTTAAATTTTGCAGGTAATTAATAGAAAATGTGTCAATTGATAAAATAAATTTTTTTTATTGTCTACAGAGTATTCTAAGAATTTTTGAATAGTTTTTTTAGATACTAAAAAGCATAAAATAAATGTTAAATATATATATATATATATATATATATTATTTTGGAAGCTTTTTATTGAAATTGGATTTTTATTATCGTGTCTTTGTGTCATTCTGAAAAAAAGAAGGCGCCTCCACTTTAATATAAATTTAAACAACCTTTTTTGTCGCTTGTTAACGCATTTGGTTAGAGCATCATGGTGATAACGCGATGCTCGTGGGTTCGATCCTCGCAAGCCGATGTGTTACTTTTTTGCAGATAATTAATAGAAACGATGTCAATTGATAAAACAAAACAAAAAAAAAAATCTTTCATTGTCTACACAGTGTCCTAAGGAATTTTGATAGTTTTTTAAAGAAGCTTTTTTTTTTTTTTTTTTTTTTTTTTTTTGAGTTACTAAACGCACAAAATAAAAATTTCAGTAAAAATATAAATAAAAATTAATTAATTAATTAGTAAAAATATAAATAAATAAAAATAACAATGAAAGTTTTTTATTATTGTGGAGCCCTAAAAAGCCTAAAATAAAAATTTATTCTCGCAGAGACATGCTATAAAATCACAAAAGTTTCAATAACAAGAAAATTTTAAAGAAAAATATAGATATTTCACTTTCGCAAAACATGAAAAATTTTAAATATTCCAAATATTTTAAAAAGCATTCGAGAACAATATTCCTTTTGTATAAGTATTTGTTAGATTTTTCTAAAATGTTCTAAAATTTTTCTTGACAGTTTTTAGACTTTCGGTTAGAGCGTCATACTGATAACTCGATTCGGTGAAAGATGATATAGTACTATTTTTGCAGATAAATAATTTAAAGAAAAAAAAATGTCAATTGATAGACGAAAATCTTCCGTTGTCTACAAAATATCTTAAGAAATTTTAATTAGTTTTTTTAAGAAGCTTTTTTCTTTTTTGTAACTAAAAAGCACAAAATAAAATTTAAGTAAAAAATCATTTTTTAAAGTTAGAAGCTTTTTATTGTGAAGCCTTAAAAATCATAAAATAAAATTTATTCTGGCAAAGACAAGCTGCAAAGAAATGAAAGTTTCAACACTAAGAAAATTTTAGAGAAAAATATAGGTACTTTCCTTTTGAAAGAGATGAAAATTTTTTAATGTTCAAATTATTTTAAAAAGCTTTCGAGGCATTTGAAATTTCTGGCATTATGCATTATGTTTAAAAAGAAATTTTTATGCAGATTTTTATAAAGTACTTCGTAGAGTGTAATAAAGCGAAATATTAAATCGAAAATGTTCATAGGTATCATTTCATCCTTTTGGTATTAATCAAACAAGACAGTTTCATTTGTTTCAACCATTAATTTTAAAGTTATTGCAGATGAAAAAGGTATAAATCATTTTTTTTCTGCAGTGCGGCTTTTTTTTTTTTTTTCTTTTTTTTCGTCGTTTAGTGTATATATATATTTGCACAGTTAGAAATAGAAAAAAAAATAATAAATAAAAGACAAGGGTTAAGCATTAGAATTAAGTGTTATTTGATATGAGAAACTCATATGTCTTTTTCCTCGAAATAACGCCAATGAATTTGATTAAAAAAAAAAAAAAGAAAAAATAGAGCTAGTGTATTTTTGAGATGACAGTTCGATCTGAAATACTTTCATCTTTACGATATTTAACGTTCATTGGTAACTTCCACTTCACCCGTTAAAAATACGTTTTTTTTTTTTTCCTTTGAAATCGCTGGAACGATTTTGCAAAAATAAATAAATAAAATCAGGGTTAGATTTTTTTTTTTTTTCAATTTCAATTTTATTTAATTTAATTTTTTTTTTTTTTAGATTAAAAAACGATTTAATTTTTTTCTGCAAGAAAATTAGCAGCCAGTATTAATCCGTGCTCCGCCTAGAACAAAATAAAACTGAAACCTATTTTTTCTAAGAAACTGCTTAAACGATTTTAATGAAAATTTAGATTTAAGGGTTTGAGTAAATAATTCGATTTGAATTGTTCTGATCTCAAAAAAAAAAAAAAGCTTTCACTGGTAACTTGAGTTCTGCCCGGAACAAAGATGTAAGAAATATGTTTCCGAAAACAAATCTTGCATTTACATAACAAATTATTTTTGGAGTGAGATCAAGAACATTTGTTCCTCCACGTACTAACTATGAAAAGAGAAGTTATAAGAGCAGAATTTATAGCAAAGTTGTGTCTAATGAAAGGGTGTCTAGTAGAATTGTAGAGTAATAGTTTTTCGAAGAGTATAAAAGTTCTTTAAAAAGTGAAAAACAATAAAATTATCAATATTTAGTTTCACAACTTTTGCAAATATTATGTATAATAATTAATTACAATCAATCCTCTCAGGTAATTTTAGTTTGATGAAATTTTTTTCTTATTGGTCTATGTGGTTTTAGTTGTCTTAAATCTGTTGCTCGGCTTTTACTACGTTTAAAAAATTATTTATGTATATGATACATATATTCATAATATTTTGTAATTGGAATGAAATGAAATTTAACAGATATAGGGTATAGTGGGGTAAGTATAACAGCGTTTTTGGATAGTTATACTTTAACCTTATTTTGTTAACTTACAATTATGAATATTTTCAGGGAAAAATTACAAATAACTGGTTTTGAAAATAAAAGATATTTATAAATTATCAATGTGCCATTTAAAGAAAAAAATTTAATGAAAATTTTTTGCTTTGTATTTCTATATACTCCATGATCTAGGACAAGTGTAGCCTTGGCGTACTATACCCAAAAATTGTAAATTAAGAGTTATGTAAGTCGAATAAAGTATAATTAAGGATAAAGTACCATTCTATTGTCAAATCAAATGCAAAAATTAGAGCTTACTTGAAAATGCTAAAAGTGTACGGTGCTTGTATACCATATGCAATAAAAATTAAGGCCAATGTCTAAAAGGATTTTTTTCTGTCATCGAAAAAAGAGTAAAGCTGGCATTTTCAAAAATTATTTTTACAATATCTCTAAAATTAATATTAATCCATAATATTTAAGTCGAATAATTTTTTATAAATAATATATATATATTTTTTTATGTAATAGTTAAAAAAAAAAAAAAAAAAAAAAAAAAAAGTATTTGTCTTAAAATAAAAAATCAAACAAACCAACAAAAAGGAAAAGAAAAAAGCCTTTTGTCGCTAGAAATCAATTTATATTTTTAACGATTTAGTGAGTTTAACTCGTTGCAACTTTCTTATATTTCTTTTTTTGATCAAAGTTTTTCAATTTATTTTCTTATTCGACCGAAGTTAATTTTCTTGTAATAAAACAAATTAAAATGTCTTCATTCTTAGCTAAATAAACGAAAAAATTCATTGAACAAAACTTCATTGATTTTCCATTTGACGTTTATTTTATGATCAATTAATGCAATACAATACATTAATGTTTAATGAAGGAAATTATTGTATCATAAAATTAATTTCGTAATTAGAAAGAGTAATTTTTATTAATATTTTTGTCTCACAAGGTTTATTTCGTTTTCTGAACATAAGAAAAGTCTTATAATCAAGAAAAACTCGTTTATGGAATTTTGGCGCATTTACATGCTTGAAAATATTATGTTTTTTTTTTTTTTTTTTTTTTTTACGGTGATCTATGTAAATGTATTTTGGTGCATCTGAGGGAATCTTATTTCGTCTTAACGCTGCATTCAATTCAGGTTAAATTGAGTATGGCATTTATAGGTCATCATCGTACAAACTCTGTAGATTTTCATTCATGTAGAATTTATAATTATTTTCCGACATATTTATGGTCACCCATTCTTATTACAATGGTTAAATTGAATAACAAACTTACAAATTGAATAACTGAGTAAAAGAACTGCCGCACATTATTCTATATGAACCCAAATTATTTGAGGTGCGTTTTGGTATTGTTAAATTATTTTAAATAAAACAAAACTAAAATATGTTGTATTGTTTTCACAAGATTTGCTAATATTACACCGAAAGAAAAAAAAAAAAAAATTGACTGTCATCTAGAAGCCAAATTTTGGCTCCAGTAAAAATAGTTCCATTCATTCTTATAAATTTTAGTTCCCTTTGCTAGCAAGTTCTAGAAACTCCTATTAGAATTCTAGAGGGTTTTTCTATATTAATGCAGAGAGTCAAACTTATTTAAATATCTCTTCAAATAAATGCGAACACAAAAGGCGAGTTTTAGTAACTATAATTTTGGTTTATAACTCAGTTCTGAGAAATCACGCAATAATATCTCGCAGTACAAAGGATTCATAATATTCCTATTATTCCTAATATTTATAAAATTACATCTCATATAGCGACATGATACCACACGTGTATTTGTAGAAAACCACAATTTATAAAAGATTTCACTGTAAAACACGTATAAAATATATTTAATTAAAATCATTAAAAAACACATCGTGTCAAGGCCTTTCGTCCTGAACACCAGGGCATCATCAGGACATAGCCATTTTTAACAATAAGTACAGTAACATTATATATACATAAGAAACATATTTCGGTTACAGTTATTAAACATGAATATTGGTTAGGATATATCCAATTTATGAAAAATATCCTATAAAATAAACTTTTTTCATTTGTAATGTTCATCTATTTTATCTGTTTCATCTATTTCCTGTTTAATAACTGTAACCGAAATATGTTTCTTATGTATATATAATGTTACTGTACTTATTGTTAAAAATGGCTCTGTCCTGATGATGCCCTGATGTTCCGGGCGAAAGCCCTAGACACGATGTGTTTTTTAATGATTTTAATTAAATATATTTTATCCGTGTTTTACAGTGAATTCTTTTATATATTCCTAATATTGTTTCACCATGTAGAAAAGTAAGTACTAGAAATTCTCGATCCTTTCGTCCATTCAGTTTATTTGTTTACCTTATACGCACAGCTCTGAAATCTAAATTTCTAGTTTAGGAAATGAGAAAATGATTGCTTAGTCGTTCTAGATGAAAGCAGTATATTTTTTTTCTCAGTGTACGAAATTGTATGTACTCATTGTGCCCTTCATAACCACCATAGTGGAGGTTTGTGCAAATTGCGCTATTCTGCTCTGTTCAGAGAATTTTTAACCCTCTCAGCGTGTAGCCTCAAATGACATTTTTACTTAAAACATAATTTTATTGTCTAAAAAAGTAATCTTATTGACTACTCTAGCTTCGTGATTTTAAGTTACAATTTTACTTCTCATACGACTTGGAGATAGATCTCTTGCTTTACACAAATTAGTCTCAAACCGTTTCAAAGGTGTCTATGTGAGTTACAAAAATCCAGTTCAAACGCTTAGAGGGTTTTAATTTAGAATATTTAATAAATACTTAAATTAGAACATTTATGTTCAATACTATTCAGGCCAGTCCATAAATGATACTTTAAAACTGATCTGCCTTTTTCACGGTAATAGTAAACTTCAAAATGCAGATTTATGAAAAATAAAATACCCTATTCTTCCACATAAAAAAAAAAATCTTTGAATAATTTATAGGGTCTTCAAAGTAGAATGTGGGAATTCAATAGAATTCTTTCACTGTCCTAAATGAAATTTAACTTGCACAACATATTTATGATTACACATCCTCGACATAGTGGCTACACGCAAACTAATAAACTTACAAACTGAGTAACCAACGTACGGTCCTAACAAGATTTGTTGATTTTTTCAGATTCATTAAAATGTATGGGAACGACAAAAAATCTTTAAAAAATTTTCATGAATACCAAAGTTATTTATTTGTATATGTGCTGTAACGGTGAATTAATTTAGCGTAGTTCTGATTTATAAGCTTATAAACTAAAGTAGTGAAACTTAAAATAAAAAATATTTAAAGAAAGAACTCTGATAATAAAACAATGACTTCTATTTTCTTTTCACGTACTAAAGAAGTCTAAAATATATAACCTTCGTTAAAATATCGCTGGAATCTTCATTAGAATTTATTGCAATGTGCTATTTATTAAAGGAGAATTTATGTGACATTTTATGTTAAAAATCCTTATTATTGTGGATATAACTTAGAAAATTTGAAATCCTTGTTAGTTCCATTTTCTTTTTATCGTTTCTAAAGAATAGAATTTTTCGTGCAACAATATGAAAGAAAATTTTTACGGCAAATCAGAGTTAAATCGATTTCGTATGCTCGTATACATAACAAGTGGTCAACTACATATATTTATGTATTTATTTATAAGAACAATAAGAAATATAATGCAAAATAAACAGGTGATTAAATTGTCATAACTCCCACAAAAGCCCAAATAAGTTACTAATTAACAAAAATAAAATTATTTAAATAATTTGACAAGTAATATTTTAATTTAGATATGAAAAGAAGAATACTCATTTTAAAATAGTACCTCTATGAGACTACAAACTATATCCATATATAAACATGAAAAGAAAGAACTTTTATGTATATCTATATAAGATGAAAAAAGTGAAATAAATTATCAAATAAGTAAAAAAAAAAAAAAAGAAAGAATTAAAAACTCATTTTATTTTCTTTATACTTTTTCTTCAGAAATACATACTTTCGACAAAAGCTACTTTATAAATTTTAATTGTTTCACATATTTATCATTTCATCTATCCTTAAATACTAGCATTACTTACTTTTATTAAGTATTTTTCTGCAATTTACTTCATAAAAGTAAATTAATATGAATATATTTTGTACTAATAATTAGCGTTTAGTTTCAAAATTAAATAAATACTTTTATTTCATTTTTCCTCGAACAAACACTAAAAAATTACTAACATGATTTACATCATTTAAAAGAGACAGCCTGGGTGAATTCTCGCCGTGTTGGTCTTTCTAAACGATCTAAGCACATATTCACGCGAATTTCAGAGAAAACCACGAAAGATTCCAAACGGCCAAATAAACGTTCACTAGTTGGGTTCGAACCTGGTACCTCTCATCTACTAGCTTTGAGAGTAAAACCTCTTGGCTACAAGTGGGACATTTAAATATTAAATCTTGTAAAATTGTCCTCGAGGTTTTTTCTTTTTTTCCTATCACTAAAGTAATGAGTGGGTACGTAGGAGTAAATTTATCTTAAACAAATACTGTGAAAAATCCAATTATATATATATATTTGTGCGTGTGTGTGTATAAACTTTAATTTAACAGTAAATAAAAATTAACCCTTTACCGTACATTCAAATTTTCGAAATATAGAAAAAAACTGTAAACAGTTAAGCGACTTTTGTACTTTTTATAATACTATGTGA
The DNA here is from genome assembly GCA_963930645.1 of Salticus scenicus. Taxonomy (NCBI): domain Eukaryota; kingdom Metazoa; phylum Arthropoda; class Arachnida; order Araneae; family Salticidae; genus Salticus; species Salticus scenicus. The sequence goes on from OZ005659.1 coordinate 2,181,145, forward strand.
AATTGTACTATATCTTTAGCTTATTTTAAGATAGACAAGTTAAAGCCCAAATCAACAAACAGGCGGGTTAAAAACCAGAATAAACTTAATCCTTTGTTGCATATTAATCACCTGGGAAACTTTAAAGGAAATTATTGTGTTTTTTCTATTTAAAATTGCCCCAGAAATCAGGGAAAAAAAATTGTTTTATCAAAATTTTGTTTATTTTAAAAGTTACAGTTTGTCCCCTGTAGTGGACAGTATGCATATAGAAACTGGATATCTAAAGTAGAAGTGGTGATGAAAATAATAAAAACAGTCACTTTTTTCATTGATTCGCAAATGAACTTTGCATTTTACGCATGAATATATAGATTTTCCTGAGCGTAACTCCATCTTACAACTTTGAGCACTATTTGATATTTGTCTAGCAAAATGATCCATTTTTTTCGTAGGTTTTTACAATGACATTGGCCCTTGTTTATACTTAAGTCTTTCTGTATCTTGTTCATCAATTACTCTTGGAACTGCTTGTATTAGTCCTCTGGCAATGGACATCTTGAAAAATCCTAGTTGCATAGAACATTGTGGTATGACAGCTTTGTAAAGAAGCCAAGAATTTATAACGGTAACATCTATAAAATGAAATAATACCCTTTTGTACCACTAAAATGGACAAACGAAAACAGTCCTACATTAGCCTATGTTCATAACGTCCATTGTGGTTGACAAAAAGAAAAATACATGAATTTTCATGAAAAGTAGCATCTGAAAATAAGTGTTATATTCAAACATATTCTAAAATGCCTAAAATTACTATTTAAAAATGCAAAATGTCAAAATAAAAAAGGTTTAGCACGTATATACAATGTTTACAATGAGAAATCATACTAACTTGGAAGTAGAGGTTGATTCTATTTTCAAACTAGCAAAGCAATCTGTAATTTTATATTATGCTGCTATCTATGAGCAACAGTTGAAAGCTTAAATAATACAGAAAGAAAAAACATTGAAACCAAATCTGTAAAACCATTTGTGTGAAAGGAAAAAAATTTAAACTTTTGTCCACTACGGTGGACACGATGCAACAAAGGGTTACAAGGTATTGACGAGCACAGATCAGGCTGCGATGTACTCCTAGCTGTTCGGAGTTTTTCATGGTTTTCTTTGAAACTGGGGTGAATACAGGTTATGACATGTCAGGCTGCGATCGTCCGCCTAGCTGTTCGGAGTTTTTCATGGTTTTCTTTGAAACTGGAGTGAATACAGGTTATGACTCTTTAGAAAGCACTTCACGGAGATCTTTTCACCCAGGCTTAGGATCCTGATGTAGGCAGTCGATCTTAACTCACACAACAAGATCTAAAGTTAAATACATTAAACCTTACAGGTTCCACCAAAGTCTCCACTTACTGTCAAATTTCGATATTTTATTGAGACAGACTATTAATTTCTATTAAAAAAAAAAAAAAAAAAAAAAAAAAGTCATCGTCTTACTGAACACAATTATTTTGGAGGGTTGGTAAATAAATTGATAAATAGAAAATTTTTACTACATTATATTTAATCCTATTTTTTAAATTAAGTATTAATTTTAAATAATGAATTGTCTTTTAATCAGATTATTTTGCAGCTAAAATTATTTTCTCTATCTTAATACTTTTTACTTGTCAGAACTGATTTAATTTATTTTTAAAAGTTACAAAATTAATGACAAATACTATTACATTTTTCCGAAATGTTATTCGTTTTTTTTTTTTTTTTTTTTTTTTTTCCCCTTTAACTTATGTGTTAAGGTTCTACTAATAAAGGAGAATTCTTTACTTTTAAAAATTTAAGAATTAGAAAGAAAAGAAAGAGTTAAAAAAAAAAATCACAAATAAAATGTTTTCAGTTTGTAATTAAAGATTTATTTTTCATTTAAATTTTTGCTTTCATTAATAATTATTTTTGCTTTTTTTAAATTTAGATTATTTCATGTTATTTAAACAGTTTATTATACCGTTGATCTTTTTGAGGGTATTAATTAGAAATATCGTGTTAAAATTTATTACTTTACATATATAATTTATAAAATTGGAATAATGATTTTTAAAACTAGATGTTTCTAAAAATTAGTCAAAAAGAGTAATATTATTCTATTTTTAAGAAATTATTTTATTTTAGATGTATTTAGAACAATACTAAATTTTGTTTTTTTAATTACAGAAAATAAAAAAATATATGTATTACAGAGAATTAATGATTTTAATTGCTTATATAATTAATATCCAAATAAATTAAATACTTACTTCTCCAATCAATACAGCTTCCTGAAAAATTATAGTACAGGATTCGATGCTATTAAATTATTAGAAGCAAACAAATGTTCCAAATGTACAATATCTTTAGCTGTAGATTTTAAATGTTAATCAACATATTTTTTTCATCGACAATGACTTGTTTTTTATCCTTCTGTTCATGAAATAATATTTCAGCTGCACTCTAATCCTGTTCCCGTCGCTTATTAAAAACACATGCGCCCTGAGTCAAAGTGATTTTATTAAGCGACTGATTTTTATATCCGGCGAACGTTGCTGCACTCAAGAAAAAGGTATTACTTTTCTGAATTTGGAAAGAAATTTCAAAATGGAACAAAAAATGGAATTAATAAGCAATTAAAAAAAATTTTTTTTGAAAGACAACTGATTCATATGTCCTTCAAAACAAGTAAAATTAAGCATATCCCAAATTCTAAGGCGTTTTTGTTTGAGGAAAATCATCATTACTTTGCCGAAAGTTCACGCTTTTCTTTTGAATTTAAAATCTTTCCATTTAAACCTCTCGCTTCTTAGTTATTTCAAAAAATTGTCTTTTCATAATTAAAAATTTAAAATATATATATCGCGAACCAAAATAAATTTGTAACTTATGATCGCGCCTTGAATTATACGTTCCTTGAAATTGTTAATGAGACAAGTGATGGGAAGTGTTTAATTTGTAACTATGCTATAAGTGTAAAATTTTCGACAAAGAGAGATAACGAAGGAACTGCTGTATTTACTTAAAAAAAAAAAAATAAATAAATAAATAAATAAAACAGAGTAAATAAAAAAAGTTTCTTAGTGTGCATAAATGACATTTTTGCTGTTGAAGAGATTTTTTGAGTTTATTAACCAGCAGTGCTGATTTTATTAAGCGGCGGTTTTAAAAGTAGTTTGTATTGATTTGATTACGATCCTAACAATTTGATCAGATTAAGCGGCTGATTTTATTAACCAGTGAATTTATTAAGCGGCGGCTACTGTATTAACAAGCTAAAAGCGGTTAAGCAATTTATACATAATCCAACCAACTTAGGAAGCTCAAACCAAGATTTATGTACACCGTTTAACTATTTTACGATTCGGTTTATTTTTTGATTATTAAATATTTTTTTAATCTGTTTTTGCTGTATTTCTACTTCTGTTACTCAGGGTTTTTATCATTTATTTATTTTATTTATTTTTATATGATTATTTTATTTATTTACTTATTTTTCATTAAAGCTGCAGTGGAAAGACTGTAATGATGGATGTTTGTAAAATTTCATCTTTTGAGTAATTAAACCTACAATTAAAAAAATTTAATAACTAATAATTATTGATTTTTTGTGTTTTAAAATAATATATAAGTTATATAGTTATATTTTTCTATTTGAAATATTATATATATATATATATATATATATATAACAGCTTCGTTTTAATTATAAAATAAAGTAAAAATAAAGTAAAATGTTTAGATAAATAATTTTAAAAAAGGGTCGTTTTATTTTTACTTTATTTTATAGTAAAAACAAAGCTAATTTTTTTTTTTTTTTTTTTTTTTTAATTCTAGAAAATTATAAATATTACCGATAGAAAAATTATAAACCGACACACACACACACACACACACACATATATATATATTAATTCAAAAATAATTAAATAATTATTATTTATTAAAATTTTCAAATTTTGAATTGAATTATAAAATAAAGTAAAAATCAAATAAAAATTTAGATAAAATAAAAAAATAAAGAAAGAAACTAAAAAATTTCCCGTAGCAAAAATTCCCCAGTATCGAATCCAAATCATTGGAAGCTGCTTACTCTAACCAGTGCGCCACTGGAGAGTTGACTGTTTGCGAAATAACATATACTTAAAGATTACTGAAACTTTAAATGTTTTTTCTCGAAATTGTGTGTCTAGTGCGCGATACTGCTTTAACATGTTGTTATCTTCATAGCGTACTACAATTCTGCGCAATTTCATCCCGATTTGAATTTTCCATGTCATGATCTCTCCTTGTTAGTAAAAATTTCTTAATTCTGACAGCAGTATGCTGTGTCTAATGTAGTATTCCAAGTTTCCTAAAAACGTCTTTGCCCTGGATTTAATACCCTACGTGTTATAATTAAAAAAAAAAAAGTGGATTTCTTTCTCTCTTTTTTCTCTTTCTTTCTTTCTTTCTTTTTTTTTTTTTTTTTTTTTGGCAATTAAAAAAAAAAAAAGAGTTATGTCTCCAGGAATAAATGTGGTAGCCTCATAAAATTTTATACAGATGATGAGAAAAATTTCCATAATCACATGTTAAAGCCAAAATGCATTTAAAGCATTACTTTTTGTGATACAAAACATTTTTTTTTTACTGGTTTCTTTTTCCTCATCAGGACACAACTTTTGCTAGAATATACACTCATGTTTCTGAGAATTGCAGCACCATGCAGAGATTATGCAAATTTAATCAAACTTATGTAAAGTGAGGTAAGACATGCAAATGATTAGAATTACAAAGCGATTGCTCATGCGGGGAACAAGAACCGACTCCTTACCAGTCGCTCGTTTTAGGTATATAAAGGACTGTAAATGCGCGTTGAAATCTATTTATCGTCCTCTGTTCTGTCTGCGGTAAACGTTTCGTTGGTGGTCAATATACTTCGTCAAAAGCGGAGGGTGCCATACCAACAACTAACGGAGTTCGTACGAGGCCGCATCGTTGATATGCGAGAGGGTACAAATTCGTATCGAGAAATCACAGCCCGCACGCAGAGTAATGCCACAACAGTGATGTGTGTTTGTAGAAATGGTCAGAGGAGAATCAAACAAGCCGAAAACCTGGCATTGGGCACGCAATAGAACAACGGCTCGAGACGACAGACACCTCATCCGCATGACTGTGACGGATCGTACAGCGTCCTCTCCTGTGTTAGCACGGCTACAGATGTTTTGTTGTCTAGCTTCACGGTTCGTTGCCGTTTTCTGCAGCGTTCCTTTACGCAGGATTCCCCTCTCGCTGAATCACAGACGCCTCCGACTTCCATGGGCTCAGCAACACAGGAAGTGGCGAGCCCATTGGCAACAAGTTTTCTCCGATCATTCTCGCTACAATCTGGAATACAACGGTGGAAGAGTATGCGTCAGACATTAGAGGGATGAACATCTGCTTCCACAGTGTGTTATCCAGCGTCATACTGTACAAATGTCAAGCATCATGGTGTGGGGAGTTATTGGGTATGATTTTCGATCCCATCAAGGGCACATTGCGGGCAACCCCAACAGTGATCGCTACATAAGAGAAATTTTGGAGCCAGAGGTCCTTCCCATTCTTCGACGCCTTCCTGCTGTATTTCAGAAGAATAATGCCCGTGTACATGTTTCTCAGACTGAACAAGCCTTCTTCAGTGTACAGCAGGTTTTGCTTCTTCCATGGCCGGCTTATTCCCCGGATATGGCGCACAGTAAGATTGAACTTTGGCGTCAAGTCGACGCCATCTGGAATGCCAATCCCCAGCATTACATTCAGAACCTGTATGATTCAATGCCACGACGTGTACAGACTCTCATCGCTCAAGGTGGTGGACACACAAAGTACTGATTTCAGACGTTCTTTTTTTTTTTTCTTTCTTGTACATTTGATCGTTTATTTGTACCACTATCAGTAATACGTGGAATAAATTTCCTTAATTTCTGACAATTCTTTCATGATGTTGCAACTTTCACAATCATGAGTGTATGAGGTGTAACATATTCTTTTTCCTACCCAAAGTTTCAAGATGATTCCTAAAGAACCTTCCTAGATATTTTACAAAACGTCTAAATTCGAAAGCGTCGAAATACTTATTGGTAGATAGTGTAGCTATCCAATTGTTTTTAACAGTCAATAATAAATTGTTTCGAACTCACTAAGACGATATGCAATAAATATATGTAAAAATATTATATGTAAGTAGAAAATAATAACTACTGTCTGATAAAAGATGAAAGAATAAAGTATATTTATATTCTCAAATAAATCATAATAAAATTTATAAAGAGATCAGACATTTCATAAAAATCTAATAATTAATAATGTAAAACTAACATATCTGAAGCTTAGTAAAATACGGCAGAAATAGCGCTCATAGCATATTGTTTCAAGGGATTAAGTCTAAAATAGTGAAAAAAATTCAAAAGTCGCCAAAGAGGCTGTACTATGATCAGGTTTACAAACCATGAATTATATATAACCACAAAAATTAATTGTCTTGGCAGCATGCGCTCTTCACACAAATCTTTACATTCATGTCTTCAATCACTTCTGTTCCAAGTTGATAACAATGATAAACTTCATGTTATTTCATTTTTGTCATCACAAAGTTCTATTCTTCGTTTTAAACTCGTACGTAAGTTCCGTTTAAAATTTGACCGCTTGCTGCCTCTTACTACTGATACTGATAATTGTAAATCGTCTTCTGTGACTTCCAACTGGACTGTTAATAAGTCTTCTCGCACCTTCTCTCCAAGTGAATTAGATGTGTTGAATCGTGGACTTAACTTTGCTTTAGGCAGACGCTCTGTGGATACTTTTAAACTTTTAACCTCCGTCGAACCTGTTATTTCAAAGCTTAATTGTAAAGAACAGCACTCTATTCGTAATAGTATTTCAAAAGTATTGTTAAAAAATAAACTTAGTTTTCCATCAAATTACAATTCTGATATACAAGTTCTGAAAAACTTATCGAACGACACTTCTATTGTCATCACACGTGCTGATAAAGGCCGCATAACTGTTATCCTCGACAAGTCTGTTTATGTTAAAAAAGCATATGAACTCTTAAATGATAATTCTACTTATGAACTCTTAGACAAAGACTTAACCCCCTCATTCCAACGTAAACATAATTAGCTCATTAGTGAACTTGAAAAATCTAAATCCATTGATCGTGTTCTCTCATCTAAGTTAAAATGTTATACTGGTTCTGCACCTATCTTTTATGGTTTACCTAAAATACATAAACCTAATATCCCCCTTCGTCCCATTGTTGATTATACTAAGTCCCCCCTTTACGATCTTTCACGTTTTCTATCAAATTTATTAAAACCCCTCATTACTTCATCTGATTATAGTTTAAATTCTGCATTTCAGTTTCTAGATGCTTTAAAATTAATTCAAGTCCCCTCTAGTTGTATTATGATATCATTAGATGTTGTATCTCTCTTTACTTCTATTCCAATACCATTTGCATGTAATATTATTCAAGATATTTATCCTAATTTTAATGTTGACACTAATTTAAATTTAAATACTGTACTTGATCTTACCACTTTTTGTTTATCTTCTAATTGTTTTATTTTTAATGATTCTTACTACCGTCAAATTAACGGAACTGCCATGGGTGCACCTATATCTGTCGTTATAGCTGAAATTGTAATGCAATACTTAGAAAACAAAATTAATTCCCAGTTACATGATAAAAAAAATTTCTGGAAAAGATATGTGGATGATGTTTTTGTAATTACTAAGCAACTTTATGTTAACGATATTTTAGATTTTGCTAATTCTTTATGTCCTGCTATCCAGTTTACCCTTGAAACTGAAATTAATAATGAACTACCCTTTCTTGACATCCTTATTATGCATAAACCTGTCAATGATTTTTTACATTTTTGAACTTCAGTCTATAGAAAACCCACCTTCTCTGGTCAATATCTTAACTTCAATTCAGCTAACCCTTTATCGCATAAACTTGCAGTCATTCGTACTATTTTACATCGTGCAAAGCATTATTGTAGTAATTCCGAATTATTAAACATTGAACTATCCAAAATTTTTTCTGATTTAAAAAATAATGGTTGCCCCCCTCGTTTTATTAAAAGAATTTATAAAGAAGAGTTCTATTTTTCATATAAATCAGTTCATCCTAAAGTTAAAAATTCCACTTATCGTACGACTATCCCTTATTATAAAGGTATTTCTGAAAATATCTCTAAATTACTTAGAACAGTTAATATCTCTACTAGCTTTAAACCTCAACTCCGTATTAGTAACTTTCTCTCAAACTTTAAACCCGCTGCCCCCCCCCCCTCTTAAACGTCTAGGTGTAATCTACAGTATTCCTTGTAAAAAATGTGATTCTACATATATCGGCGAAACTGGCAGAACAGGTGAAATTAGATTAAAGGAACATAAACGATCATATAAAACAGGAGATTTAAAATCAAAACTCGTAATCCATTCTCTCAATAGTGATCATATTCCGGATTTTGAAAACTTTAAAATTTTAGCTTTTAATATAAATATCTATGAATCCCGTATTTTTCTAGAGGGCGCTTTTACCAAAATGCAACATTCTGCCTTGAACGAGGCTAAAGCTATTCCCCCTGAGTATTTAATCTTGTTATGATGTATTATGAATTTTTGTAAATGTTGTTTGTACTTGTATGTTTGACACTGAGGAGGGCTAGTGTTCTAGCCGAAACGTCTGTCTTGTGTTTTTAATGTTTTTAATTAAAATATATTTTTAATGTTTTAAATTTTTGTATTTTTATCTCATTTTAAAAGTTACATTGGTTTTGGTATTAATTATCTCATGCGACAGACGTAGCCGGTAATAGCATATTGTAATATTTGGCGTGAAATTGGTGTCATTTCATGGTCGATCGGATAAACAAACTAAACATAGTAAATAACGTAAAAGCAAATATTATGTGCACCACGTATACTGTTGTTCATGCGTAACTGGGATTCAAATATAGAAGGGATACTTCAAAATTTTCGATACTTTCTATTTCGAAACTGTTATCTAATAAGAACCTAAATGGAAGCCGATTGGTAAGCCAATGTCGCAGGTTATAGGGACAGTTACCCGAGTTTTAGCGGATGACCAAATCGCTTCTGCCAAACGTTTCAATTATTAAATTAAAAAGAAATCATTTTAATGTAGTGAACAGCGAAGCGGGCAAAGCCTGCTTATTTATTATAAAGCAGTGATGAGGTTTTAAATGACATAAATTTAAACATGGCAGTAACATTTACTGAAATACTGGTTTTGAATAAAAAAAAACTTTGTGATAAAAGAAAATACATTACAAGTATATCGAGATACGCAACGATTTCGAATCGAGATACGTAAGCACACCCATTCATCTGGAAGATTAAAGTAGGCCCAATTGCAATAGGTATGCAGTAACAGAAAATGCGGAAAATTAGAAAACAGCAAAAAGAGAAAAAAAGTTTAACATTTTTTCATTTTATAATTTTAAATAATATATTATTGTTTAAAAACTCAGAGCTATATTTTTCGTTTTATTTATTTTTTTAAAAGTGAAGCATCTGTTCTGATATTCTTTTTTCACTGAATTACCCATACTATAAAAGGTTCCCTCTGTGAAATCGCAAATAAAAAAAAAATTCCATGCAAAAGCAAGCTCCGTCTCTTTTCTGCTTCTGCTAAAAGCGTTGTTTCACATTTCCTTTTCAACTTCGTAAAAAGCTTTTTACGCCGGGCGTCAAATTGGATGGAAATTCTTTTTCCCCTCTACTTTCCAGTTTGAGGTTCTCTAAAAAGCAAATGTTTTCAGAGAAAACATTCCGTTGCATTTACAGAAATATATTACAAGAATATTAAATATTTATTTTCCAATATTTTCACATGAGTCACGAAAACGAATTTATTTGTGAAAAATTGATTAATATTCAAATATTCTTTCGTTGCGGTGACTTTAAAATTTACAGCTAATATGTATCTATTTATATAATTTCTAAGAGAGGTGACGATTCCGGTTCGTACTCATCTATATAGCAAGTTGCATAATTTTCATTCTTTAGTTAATTTTAAAAAATCTAATTGTCCGATCGGTATGTTGTTTAATCCGACGGATTTAGAAAAATCGTCCTTTTCATTTGGTACCTTATTTGTTACGAATTTTGGTTAGCTTTTTTAAAAATAATTAAAATATGAAAATAATAACCTGGTAATAACTTCAAAATTGGGCACATACATTTATAATTGTTGCCAAAAAAATTAACCAGTTATTCTTATCTTTTATTTATTTATTTATTTTTTTAAGCATAAAATTAAATATGCTTTCACGCGAAGAATAAAAAATTATAAAATATTAAGTTTGCTCATGCATATGAAAAAATGAAAATGAAGTAAAAGAAACAACCATAACCATTTTTAATATACTTCAATTTTAGATTCTTTTTTTCTTTTTTGTTTTGTTTAAATAGTATGTTTTGGCACAGATGAATCGCGCTTGGCATGAAAGCTAATTCATTAATAATCCTGGGTAATAATTTAAAATTTTGATGCTCAAATTGATCGGACATTTTTTCGCCAAGGACTCTACTTTTGTGAAAGCCACTTTAAGCCAAGTAGCACATCAAAAATATAAATAAATTATAAAATATTGCAGTAGTTCCTGAGATATAGTCTTTTGTTAAACTTTGGAAATCGCTGCATAGCAGAGCCACCTGTTGTGTGGTTGCCACCAGAAGTTGATATGCACTAACTTAATCAAGTTGCATCAATATATGAATTTATATGTATTTTTGTGCAGTAGTTAAAAAGATATAGCTTTACTTTAAATTGTAGAAATCACTGCATAATAGCACCCGTTATTGAGCTGTTAACACAAAATGTTGATAGACACTCTAATTTATATCAAGTTGCATCTATATATGACTTTATATGCAATTTTGTGCATAGTTTCTGAGATATAGCCTCCCCTCAAATTATAGATATCGCTGCATAGCAGCGCCACCTGTTGATCGGTTGACACCAACTGTTGATAGATACTAATTTAGGTCAAGGTGCATTTACATATAAAGTTATATGTAATTCTGCGCAATAGTTCCAGAGATACAGTCGCCTCATCTCTAAAAACGATCAAATCGTGTTCTGGACATCTCAAAACGTATAAATCCACCAAAAACCGGAAGTCGAAGATATTTACGTATTTAATACTTTCTTCCATTGAATACAGAACAATGTAAATAAGAAAAGTTATGCAAAATAAAACTGCTGAAAAGTCATTATATAGATATTTTTTTTACTTTCTTCTATATTCAATAGAAGAAAGTATTGGATTCGTAAAAATTTCCGACTTCCGGTTTTCGACGGATTTACACGTTTTGAGAGATCTAGAACACGATTTTACCTTTTTAAGAAAATATCTGTCTGTCCATCTGTCGGTCTCTGTGTGTGTGAGAGAGAGAGAGAGAGACAAAAATTTTGTGGCAACTGTATCTCCTAAACTACTGCTCAGAATTGTATATAAATTTATATGCAGATGCATCTTGACCTAAAAGCGTCTATCAACATTTGGTGTGAAACTCTCAACAGGTGGCGCTGCTACACAGCAATTTCCGCAATTTAAGGGGGAGGCTAATATATAAAGAGGAGGCATTTCCCACCATACCTCAATCAAAGAAAACACGAAAAAAAAAAAAAAAAAGAAAAAAAAAAAAAAAGAAAAGAAAAAAAAAAAAACAGATATTCAAAAACCGGATATCTGACATATTAACCGGATATCCGGTGGTTTTGATCCGGATATCCAACGATATTTGGAATATTGAAAAATCAACCGGATATGCCGCATACCGATATTTCTAGTTTAAATGGATAAATACAATACAAATTCACTCGAATGTCAATATGAAACACACGCATCATATAAATACGTATTCATAAACGTGGGTTCCCTAAGAATTGCACGCTCATATAATATATACGCATTAGACAAACATATTGTTGCGTACTCGGGGCTAGTGAATCTTCTGTGAATGAAAAACGAACCTTGCGGAGGTTTAAAAAATTTACAGAATATTTCGTAAGATTACAGGTTTGTTAAACCCCGTATCAACGTGAGTTTCACCAGAAAACGCAGCTTAAAATCCTAATCTCTTTCAACATTCTTTGTTATCTGTGTTAAGTTTTTGGCTGCATTATAAAGTTATAATTTAAAGTATTTTTATGGCCGGGTGCGTAATAATATTTTAATCTTTACTAACTAAATTTTTTAATAATTAAAACTTCTATATACGGGACGCCCCCCAACGTAAAAATACTTTAAATTATAACTTTATAATGCAGCCAAAAAACAAACACAGATAACAAAGAAAGTTGAAAGAGATTAGGATTTATTAGAAAGATACATGCAGTGTTATTAGCAGATCTTCATTAAGCTAGGCATTGAGTTCCCGGGATTCAATAGCGGCGGCGAAATTTGATATCAATCCTTTTTTTTTTTTTCTTTTTTGGCTGCTTAAGAAAGGTAAGAGTTTTTGCTGGGTGGGGTGACTTTTACAATAGTATTGTTTTTTTCTGAGATTTATAAATATGCGCAAGAATTTTGTAGAGTTCAAGAAATTTTCGTAAACTTATTAAACAAAATGCGTATGAAGTATTACCATATAAGTGGCAAAGGAGATTTAAAAAAAAAAAAAAAAAGAAAAGAAAAAGAAAAAGTGAGCAAAAAGTTTTATATTAGTCGTATAATATAAAAGTTCTGACGGCACTTTACTTCGACGAATCAGAAAGAAACGTATGAGAAATTTTGCAGCTAGTTGTCATAGAAACAAACTTTTGCTGAATTTCTAAAGAAAAAATGTCATATTTATAGACAGCATTTCGAATCATTATATCCGCGTTTGTAATGATCGATAGATGGCGCTCTCTGAACACTGCAGTTGTTAGTAAATATAACAGCCACGTGTAATTATTATTCTTTCTCCGCCATTTCATCATGGAAAGTCGATTGCATAATATGAGGATATGCAGTGGTGTGATAATTTCACCTTAGCCCACCAGAGGGTGAGCATTTCATTACAATCGCGGATAGCTGTAAAACAGTATGAAAAAAAAAAAAAAAAAAATTGTCTGAAAAAAAAATATATAATTTTAGATTCATGAATATGTGATAATTACTTCAGGATTACGGTAGAAAAGGATTTATCTATACATATAAAAGAGTACTTCCACTTACTCACTCACTGACTAATCAACGCACAGCAAAATCTACTGAAGCCACTGACTCGAAACTGGGTCAGATTATAGAACATATAGTGTAAGCATCCCCTAAGAAGCGATGTTGCGAAATTCGCCCCCCATAGGGAAGTAAGGGGCAAAATGTGATTTTACAAAAACCATTATATCTCAAAGAAAAAAACAGATATCCGTAAGAATTTTTACTCTAAAATAAAGCTAACACAAATCTCTAAAAACGAATATCTGGAATTTTAGAAATTCGGTCCACAAGGGGAGAAAAGGGGCAAAACGTGATTTCAAACGCGCAAAACGTGGTTTCACGTATTCCTATATATCTCAAACGAAAAAACAGATATACGTGAAATTTTTGCTCTAATATATAGCTAATACAAATACCTAAAAACTATTTTCTGGAATTTTAAAAATTCAGACCCCAAAAGGGGGGGGGGAGGGGGCAAAACGTGATTTAAAATAATCCTTTATATCGCAAAAAGAAAAAAAGAAATATGCAAATTTTTTTATCTAAAATATAGCTTCCACAAATACATAAAAACTGCCATTTCTTTAATTTTAGAAATTGGTCCCAGGTGGGGCGAAAAGGGGGGAGTGCTATGGGGAAAAAAATAGAAATACAGTTAGACCATTCAAACTTAGTACAGATAGGTTTTACAGGCCTACAAGTCGAATGAGCATATTTTCGAAAGTGTAAAATTATTAGAAGGGTCAGAAAGAGGGGGGGGGGGTCGGAGGGGCAAAAAAATTAAAATATAGTTACACTCTCAGAAATAATATACTCAATTTTGACGATTCAGTCATCTTCGGGCTTAATTTGGTTGTTTTTCACAACCATTTCGTCAAGCGATCGCGTGATTTTTGAGGTGAACTCTCAAATATTTGATGAAACTCTTTACTTACAATAGCATGTGCTGGCTTTCATTACCGCCATATTGGTTTTTTCCTGTGTTGCTTCGTCTTTACGTTACAATGACTTTTATTTGCAGGCCTGGTGGTTTGGTCGGTAGGGCACTACCCTCTGGATTCCCCCGTTCCGAGTTCGAATCACGGTGCTAGCATGGATGTTTGTGATATCTTATGTCTACAAAATATTGTGTGCGCTTGTTTCTGTGAATTTCTGTAAAAATGTGGATCAATTGAGACAAAAATCATTTTAACTATAAGTGTCAAATAAATGTCCAAATGATTTTTATTTATATGCTCTGTTATATATATTTTTTCTTTAAATATAATTAGGATTTAATGCCTAAAGCAACGAACTTGCAAGCAATTTTATAATTTTATAATTTGTATTTTATTTTGTATCATGAAACTAGGATGAAAAAATGTATCTTTACTTTTGACGAAATTCGTATGTGCAAGCAAGTGACGAAAGTAATTTTCTCAATTTGACGAAATAAGAATGAGAAAATATTTTTTTTATTTCTGACGAAATTCGTATTCTCAAATAGGTAACGAAACAAATTTCTTCAATTTGACGAAATGTTCGCTCGGAGCATATCCCTAGAAACACTTTCGTCAAAAATGAAGCAATTTTCGTGAAATTTGAGTATCCATTTCTGAGAATGTAGACCGTTCGAAATAATTACATAGAGGTATTTGATACCTACAAATTGATTGCGGATATTTTCGAATTTGTAAAGTTATTAGGAGGGGCGAGAAAGGGGAGGGCGGAGGGGCAAAAAATAAAAATAGAGTTAGGTCGTTCAAAATTGGTGCATGGAGGATTTTGATACCTACAAATCGATTGCAATTATTTACGAATTTGTAAAATTATTTGAATAGACGAGAAGGGTGTGAAGTGGTAAAAATATATAAATAAGAGTTAGAGCGCTGAAAATTAGTGTTGTTAGGTTTTGAAGCCCGATAAATCGATTGCGGATATTTTCGATAGTACTGATTTATTACGAGGAGCAGGAAAGGGGACGTGCGCAGGAGTAAAAACAAAGAAATTCAGATAGAATGCCGGAAAATAGTATTATTAGGTTTAAAAGCCCGAGAAAATGACTGTGAGTATTTTTTAAAGTCCAATATTTAGGACGGGCGGGAACGGTAGGTGAAGGAATATGCATGCCGTGCGCTCCTGTATACACTG
This sequence comes from Salticus scenicus, assembly GCA_963930645.1. NCBI lineage: Eukaryota > Metazoa > Arthropoda > Arachnida > Araneae > Salticidae > Salticus > Salticus scenicus. The sequence goes on from OZ005659.1 coordinate 2,196,489, forward strand.
CCGCAGGCAGTGGAGGCCCGGATCGATTATTCCACCGATGGGAGATTTTTTTTTTCTGTATTTTATATTTATGTTTTTCCCTTACGAAAATATAGTGATTCATTAAGAGAGTTGAACATAAATACGCGCTCGCAACGCACAATCGCCAGCGCTGCCGAAGGCAGTGGGGACACGTGCAACATTTTTTTAAATGAGAATTTTTTTTTTTTTCTTTTTTTCTTTTTTTGGCTCGCATGACAAAAAAATTAATGCAATTTTGAGAATTCATTAACTATAGTGATTCATTTAAACATAGTGTCCAGCGAACCGGGCGTAGCCTGCTAGTCAAATATATTTATATTTGAAGACTTGAATTCGAATATTTCATGTTGTGTATTTTGATAAAAATCATAATAACAAACATGGAGTTTATTTAGAATGAATATAATAAATGAAAAAAAAGAGCATATTTAAAAATAAGACAATATAAATGAAAAATAAACAAAAGATGTTTCCGAAATTTCTAAAAATAAGAGTTTCAATATTTACTGAATTAAGGAAATTACCTAAAGAACTTGTAAAATTTGGAGACAATTTGAAAACTTGTTATTTTAGCTTTTTATGCTTATATGTATAAAGAATTTAAGAACTTAATAAATAAATAATTAAACAAACAAATAAAAAAATAAAAAAAAAAGGAAATGATACATCCACATAAAATTTGTCTGTATATTTTACTTTTATTGGAATTCTTTCCTAATTATGACATTATTAAAAGTTAAATTAAAAAAATATATATAAAATTATAGTTTCTAAAAATATATCCTTTAAAAGTAAAAAATTGCAATCGATAAAAATTTACTACAAATATTTTTTTCTAGTTAAGGTAGAAATCATTAAGTTACAGATATTATTTTATTTTTATAACAATAAATAAAATATTGCTCCAATTAAAAATATTAATTTGAACGTAATTTTGAAAAATATATTAATTATAACATGTCAAAATATTATTATATTTTAAACTAATTGTGTCTGTGTAAAAAAGTAAAACAGGTGCAGATTTTTTCTTTAATTATGACTTCATTATATGACTTCTTATTTCTCTTAATTAATAATTCAATATCTTACCAGTTATTATTATTATTTATATTTAAAACGATGTTAAAACACTGTGTGTTAAAAAAAAATTAAACTTTTAGAAAAGTAATAATTCCTTTCTTATTTACAACTATAAATATTTTAAAGAGTTGAAGAATAATTTTCGTTAATTTGTGTTTTTTTTTTTTTTTTTTTTTTTTTTTTTCCAAGTAATTTTTGTATGTATAGTAAACGATGATTTTGTATTCCATAAACAAAAGGTAAAGCACAGTGATTACAGTGATATAAAAAATAAAGACAACTGAAGAAAAAATAAGTGAAAAATTATTTTATTCGTATAATAAAAGTTCTGATGGCATTTTACTTGATGAATCAGAAAGGAAAGTGAAAGAAATTTTTGCCGAATTTCTGAAGCGAAAGTGATATTTATAGCCATCATTAACACGCTTATATTAGCTTCACCTGTATGTATGTATGTATGTTTGTTTGTAACTTCTCTGGGAGCAAAACGTGATTGCACAAAATCCTACCATATCTCAAACAAAAAAACAGATATCCGTAAAATTTTTGCTTTGAAATATAGCTAATACAAATGTCTCAAAATCGGTTTCTGGAATTTTTGAAATTCGGTCCCCAAGGGGAGCGGGGGGGAGGGGGGGGGGGGTAAAACGTGATTTCACATGCGTAAAACGTGATTTCGCATAATCCTATATATCCCAAACAATAAAAAATAGATATACGTGAAATTTTTGCTCTAAAATATAGCTAAGGCAACTATCTAAAAACCAATTTCTGGAATTTTAGAAATTCAGCCCCCAGGTGGGGCAGCAAGGGGGGGGGGGCTATGGAGCAAAAACAAATAGAAATACAGTTAGGCCGTTGAAAATTGGTACAGATAGGTTTTAAAGTTCTGCAAGTCGAATGGGGATATTTTCGATTGTGTAAAGTTATTAGGAGGGGCAGGGAACTAGGGGGGGGAACAGGGGGAAGGGAGGGGGGCAAAAAAATAAAAATGGTGTCAGATCGTTCAAAATTTTTACATAGAGGTTTCGATACTTGCAAATCGATTGCGGATATTTTTGAATTTGTAAAATTATTAGTAGGGGCGGGTAGGGGGTGAGGGGGTAAGGGGGGGCTATGGGGCAAAAACAAATAGAAATACAGTTAGGTCGTTCAAAATTGGTACAGATAGATTTAAGAGGCCTGCAAGTCGAATGGGGATATTTTCGATTGTGTAAAGTTATTAGGAGGGGCAAGAAGGGGGGGGGAAGGGAGGGGGGTAAAAAAATAAAAATAGTGTCAGATCGTTCAAAATTGGTACATAGAGGTTTTCGATACTTACAAATCGATTGCGGATATTTTTGAATTTGTAAAATTATTAGGAAGGGCTGGTAGGGGGATGAGGGGGTAAGGGGGGGGGGCTATGGGGCAAAAACAAATAGAAATACAGTTAGGCCGTTCAAAATTGGTACAGATAGATTTATGAGGCCTGCAAGTCGAATGGGGATATTTTCGATTGTGTAAAGTTATTAGGAGGGGCAAGAAGTGGGGGAGGGGAGGGGGGAGGCATAAAAATAAAAATAGTGTCAGATCGTTCAAAATTGGTACATACAGGTTTTCGATACTTACAAATCGATTACGGATATTTTTGAATTTGTAAAATTATTAGGAGGGGCGGGTAGGGGGGTGGGGCGGTAAGGGGGGCTATGGAGCAAAAACAAATAGAAATACAGTTAGGCCATTGAAAATTGGTACAGATAGGTTTTAAAGGTCTGCAAGTCGAATGGGGATATTTTCGATTGTGTAAAGTTATTAGGAGGGGCAAGAAGGGGGGGGAAGGGAGGGGGGCCAAAAAATAAAAATAGTGTCAGATCGTTCAAAATTGGTACATAGAGGTTTTCGATACTTACAAATCGATTGCGGATATTTTTGAATTTGTAAAATTATTAGGAGGGGCGGGTAGGGGGGTGAGGGGGTAAGGGGGGGGGCTATGGGGCAAAAACAAATAGAAATACAGTTAGCCCGTTCAAAATTGGTACAGATAGATTTAAGAGGCCTGCAAGTCGAATGGGGATATTTTCGATTGTGTGTAAATATTTTAACCAACAACATACATACTGTAGCTATTTATGTGATAAATAATAAAATAATAAATATAGTTTAAAATATAGTTTAAAAAGCATGCTTTCATAGCACATCGAACTAAAAAGTGAAAAATAAATATAGTTTAAAAAAACTAAAGAACACGCTTTTAAAGCACATCAAACTAAAAAGTGAAAAATAATTCTTAATATAAGCTGAAAACAATAATGAACGAAAAATACTAGTATAATTGTGAAAAAAGCGTGGGGTGCTTTGTGCCATATTTTTCGTATATCGAGCAACCCACGCTTTTTTCACAATTATACTAGTATTATCACACACATCACACACATCAGTATCACAATTATACTATATTTCAAAGCAAAAATTTTACGGATATCTGTTTTTTTGTTTGAGATATGAAGGATTTTGTGCAATCACGTTTTGCTCCCAGAGAAGTTACAAACAAACATACATACATACATACAGGTGAAGCTAATATAAGCGTGTTAATGATTTTTCATTATTATGCAGCTGTAAAACTGAATGGAAAAAAAAAAAAAAATGTCAGAAAAGCTAAAATCTCATTTTAGATTCACGAATGTGTGATTATTACTTCAGTATTTTGATAATGAAAGATATATTAAATATGCTCCACTTTGAAAATTTGAATTCGAATATTGCAAGTTGTGTATTCCACTAAAAGTAGGATTTTATTGACAAAATTTACTCACAATAAATGAAAAAGCGTATTTTCTTTTTTCCTTTCTTTTATTTTAAATTTGACAATGGTAAAGGAAATTAACAGAAAGAAAGTAATATAAATATATATGTATATATTAATATTATTTGGAATCTAATAGTTGAATGGGAAATTACCTAAACAACGCGTAAATTTTAGAAACAATATCTTATAATCTTATGCTTATATATACACGTATGTGTGTCGATGTATATATATAATAGTTCTATATATATATATATATATATATATATATATATATATACACACACACAACTGCTTTTTACTATTTCACGAACAGCTCCTGAAGCATCTTAATGTTTCCACGCAAGATTGAGGAGCTCCTCTGATAGTAGCTTTAATTTTTTTTTAAAGATTTTTTTTTCTTTTTTGTCTTATTTAGTTTGATTTTTTGCCTGTGTTTTTCTATTATTTCAGACTCTATATTATTTTACGCAAATTATGCGTGACTTTTCTAGAGAATTAAGTATGATAATTATTTTTTTAATTTTTCTTTGTAAAGTGTCACTGTATATTGAAAAAGCGTCGGAATTCCTTAAAATTGCAAAAAACATATTCAGTCAATCTAAAAGGGGACCGCATTTATTATTATTATTTTTTAATTTGATTAAAAAAAAAGGGGGGGGGGGCACCTATCAGGAAAAACGGTGAAATTTTACTTGTGAAGGGCAAAGAGGATGGGGGGGGGGGTAAATATTTCGTTAACTCGATGGAATTTTTTTTTTTTTTTTTCTTTAAAACAATTTATTTATTTTTATTTTTTTTCCCCAGTCATGTTTTGTTCTACTGTGCTTTTTAGGAGGTTATGACTATAATTCAATTTTTTATTAAGTCTTACTGTTCTTGTGAATCTCGGAAACACCTCCGAATGTCTGAGAAGTTTGAAAAACTTTTTTTTATTTATTGTGAGGATACTTTGTTTGGTTAAAAAATATTGCTGCGGGAGGATAAGGAACACGTAGAGTTTAATTGAAATCCTTAAATGTAGTAAATTATTTAATGAAAAAATTATTGTTGATGAATTAATTTTAAAATTTTAATCCTTCATAACCTCTTTAAAAATTATTGTAAGATTTTTTTTTTTTTTTTTTTTTATGTGTTAACAACTATTAACCTCATTTCACGTGAAATTTCTCAAAGATTGTCTCCTAGATTCTCTTATACGGCACTCAACCCCATTTTATTTTATTTTAATCAAAGTTCCCACTCAAATTGGTCGGACATGATTTAATAGTTTCTAGAAATTTCATGGTATTTGCAATATATAGGGGTAAGATGGAACTTTCAGCAAAAAACTTTAATCAATTATAATCAATTAAGAAAAAAAAAATTGAGTGAAATGTGTTTGAAAAAAAAAGGGGGGGGGGGTCTTAAAAAGACCTTTCCACCGAGCTAACAGAAGGTATCCTTTCCTTTTAGAAATTTCTCAGTTTACTCTTCTATGTGTCTTCTACGTCACCAGCCTCATTATTATTATTATTGTTAAATGAGATTTTTCTTCTCAAATCTCAAATTAATTGAACATCATTTCCTTTTACCTTTTTCTCTTTTCTTTTTTTTTTTTTTTTTTTAATTTGTAGAAATTTGTACGCGTTGCCTCTATACAGGGAGTAAAATGAGGTACTCTGTATATATTATATGTATTATTATTATTTTATTTATTTATTTATTTATTTTTTTTTTTTTGGAAAATTGACTTCAGAAAATTTTATAACACCAAAATTGTTAACTAAATATCTTCTGAAATTTTAGAAAAATATTACCAAACAAAACTTTTTGGCACAATTCTTTTAATCTAAATAGATAAAATTTTCTAGTAGACTTAATAAATGGGAGATAGTACCTCCCTTCAAAATCATTGTTTTAAATTTAATTACGATTCTTTTTGAATCATATAACTATATTCTGTAGAAGCGATAAAAGTTTTATTCCATGTATTTTTTCTCGATAAGGTAAGAATCACTAAGCTACCGAAATCATTTATTTTTATAATAATGCTATAACAAATTTTTTATAACAAAAAATTATTGTAATGAAAAATACGGTTTTAATGTAACATTTAAAAAGATGTAAAAAATAGTTTATTTATTTATTTATTTATTTATTTTTTTTTTTTTTTTTTTATCATGATATCATTATATATTTCATTAATAATTACACATTTCGTTAATCCTTATTCTTATTTATTTTTTAAATAATACATGTAAAAAAAAATTAAAAGAATAAAAGAAAGAAAAGAAAGAAAGAATTATTTTATTTTTATTTATAACTATATTATAAATTCAGTGGACTGAACACTTTGCAGCAAAGTTGAAACGTATTCCTTAATTTGGTTCGTCCTTCTGTTCACGCTCATATTTTCATAATTATTCTTAAAATTTGTTGGAACTAATGTATGTTATCAGAGATGACAAGTTATTAAGGATTATTCTACTATTAATACCGTAATTTTTTTTATAATATTTGTAATGACCATTTGTGATTAAATAAGACGAATATTATTATTCTTAAATAGTGCTATAAAATTTATTTTTAGTTGGTAATAATTTGGCATCTGTGTATGTCATTCAGGTTCATTATTGTATAGTTTTGTTAAACTAGTGTAACTAATGCTTCTGTTTCGCGTATAAGGATTCTCCAAAAGAAATTGGTTAAATACTGCGTGTTTTCTTTTTTGAGGAGGGGAGGGGGACGTATTTTAATAACTTTATACAGTACCAGAACATCTCGAAAATAGCATACACTATTTAAACGCACAAAAGCATATCTTCTAGAGTATTTAAACACACTATACGTAGATTTCTTCCTTTAGTATGAATTTATCTAGTCCACGACTAAAATAATTTTACGTTTCAATTATGCAACAAAACACATGATTGGACATTTATTTATTTATTTATTACTTTCTCTTACCCATATATAAGGTAGAGAATATACTGTTTCGGTTCAAATTTACGAAATTGAGTTTTTGTTATATTTACACGTTTTGAGGTCCCTGAATCTAAAAATCATGCTTTTAGCGGTTGGTCTGCGTGTGTGTCTGTTCTTCTGTGTATCTGTGTGTCTCTTTGTGTGTATGTCTGTTATCAGTATATATCAAGAACAAATAATAGTAGAAAGTCCAAACTTGGTATTCTAAATGTATATCATATAGAGATGTTATACTAAACTTTTCGTCGAGATCAAGCAAGTAGAGTTTAAAAATCTATAGACTGTACAAAAATAAATGAAACGAATATATATTTTTTATATGCATAAAAACATGTTTCCTGTAGAATATGGCATGAAAATCCTTCACTGTTCGTTTACAGGGCTACATAAAAGAACTAGATTATAGTGCGACAATACTTGAAAATTGATAGAACTGTATGTCAGGTTGTGCCATGTGTTATTAACTTAAGATTGTATTTATTTGCATCATGTGTTGTGTATATAATCTTCAGAGGATGTACAGGACTACTAATATTTAAGCCATACATTCTTTTTTATTGTTAGTGGAAGTGCTTCACTATAATATTTTAACATGTCCAGGAAAACTGCTCAGAAATTGAAGTTAATTCCTCATAGATATATGGCAGTTTATTTATTTATTTTTTTTTTTGATAAATATTCATCGCTTGTTTTTATTTTTTATTTTTTATGTACTCGTTTTGACGTTTCCTGAATACCGAAGTCAAGTTTCTAACGTTTGGTCTTTCTCTCTGTCTCTTAGAGTAAATTAAAAACAAAAAATTTTAGGCGATCCAAATCTTGTATTACGTTTGTTACTAGAAAAGTTTGTTCAAGATTGATAAGTTTCAAGGAAATCTGTGTGTCAGAGTTTTCTGAAAAATTTTAAATGAACTTTTAAATTTAATATCAGATTTGAATTCTATATAAATGTAGGTACAATAATGAAACAGGGGCAGTAGCCCCCCCCCCCTCCTCATACAGAGTTATGTGTCAAATAAACCTGTTCCGAAGCCTAATTTGAATTGTTTTAACATAGGTTTACATAACAGTACTTGTCATCTTACCCCTTAATCTCCAATCTGTATTTATAGTATTAAATTTCAGGGTAAGAGAAAGTCGTATGAGCGACACATCAGATTATTTTTTAAACAAAAAGAATATATTCAATTATATAGGAATATACTTCATAAATATAAGTCATACTTTACTTGTAAATAAACTTAATCATCATTTTATAAATGTTGCAACTCATACTAATAATTTAGATTTTAAGTTAAATTTCCAAAATATAAATTCATCTGTCAAATCTTTTTGTTTGTTAAACACTGATGAATCTGAAGTTCAAAATAATTTTAATTCAATACCTGATAAAAAAGCAGCTGGTTTTGATAATATTCCTATAAAAAAAAAATTTAATTTTTTTTAAATATAGATCTGATATAATTATTGATATCATAAATAAATCATTTAATGAAAGAATTTTTCCCGATCGATTAAAACTAGCAATCATCTTGCCAATTTACAAATCGGGAGATTTTAACAATTTAGATAACTATCGACCTATTTAAATTCTTCCAGTTTTTTCAAAAAATATTGAAAAAGTGATGCGATCTAGACTTGTTTCATTTTTAGATTCAATGAATTTCACTTTAAAAAATGAATATGTTTTCAGAAAAGGTTATAGTACAGAAAGCGCACTTGCTGAATTTTCCAGTTATAGTTTTGACAATATTGTCAATAGTTTAAAAACTGTAGCAATTTATATAGACTAATATCGCCCAGTGGTCGAAACTCGACCATTTTTTTTGCAAAGCGAGGCAAAGCAAAGTTATTGCCTTGTCCTAAACGGAATGCAATTGCAACACAGCTGCGGCAATTGTTTGCCAATATTCACACTAACTGAATCAGCAGATTTTTACTTAATATAACTATTTCTCTCTGTAGATGTTAGCCTTTCCTGAAATGAGAGAAAATCGCAACGTGAAAACGCTCCTTGTTGTGTGATACAGCCCAGATGCTAATAGGTACCATGTCAGACCAAGGTCCAACCAAGTATCAAATTCTGTTAAATTAATTCGGTTGGTTCATAAAGTACAGTGTTTGAACAAAAAAAAAAAAAAAAAAATATATATATTTTTTTCAAAAATGGTCGAATTGAGTTCGGGAAATTTCAAAACGTGTAACTTTATCGAAAACCGAAAATCTAAAACATTTCTGAATCTTATATTTTCTACTTATATATGCAGAGGAAAGAATAATAAATCCACTTTTTAAAAAATAAAAATAAGTAGTCAATTTCACTAATTTCACTTAATTAAAATGCAAGGAAATCTCAAAACGTGTAAATTCATCGAAAACCGGAAATCAAAAGTTTTTATGAATCTTCTACTTGCTTATTCTACCCACAAAATCTAGCAATAAAGACACTTTTTTAAAAAATAAGTAGCCAATTTCAGTTAATTGAAACGTAAAGAAAGCTCAAAACATGTAAATTCAGCAAAAAACGGAAATCGGAATTTTTTCCGTATCGTCTACTTATACATGCAGCAGTTAGTAACAAATCCATTTTCCTTTTATTTAGTATATTAGTCGAATATTTATTGTTTAAATATCACCCTTTGAAATGAAATGTTTATGTTTACATTCGAAACTGGAAGTTTGCCATTTTTTTTTCTGGAGTTTTGTGATTTTAAATTAAAATTTTATCAATTTTACAGAAAAAATAACTCAATCAAACACATGTAGACAGTAACTTATATATAACTATACCCAAATATCGGAATTAAAATCGGCAGATAATTTCCGTTATTTTTTAATAATTTTTTCAAAAACTCAATGGACAATTAACATAGACAATCTTTTACATGGCTCCATGGACAGACAGTGACGTCATCACTTCGCTTGCGTATAGTGATGCTACATTATACAAATTACTGTGTCTATGGTTTTATTTGAGCTTTATGAAATTGCCAGATTTAACAACTTTCTACTTTTAGGTATTTTTTAATGTGAAGGAATACGTGTATAAAAGGGAAAAATGGGGGAAAATGCATAAAAAATAAATGTATTTTTAAATACCTTCTTGACATCGTAAGAAAATAATATTTGTATTCGCACCTTCCGGCTAACCATACCTTTCGAATGATACCATTTTCAACCCTCTACTCCCATAATTAATATGTTAAAAAGGGACAACAAATTTTATGCTTGCCTATTAATATATAGATACTAGCAAAGCCCCGGTTCGGAACGAACCGAATTCCTAATGCGGGAAAAATTTCAAAATCAAACTGGAAATGTACAGCACTGGGCCTGTTGCTGTCTGCGTGCCAATAGATCAAAGTTTGTTAACGAAACCATTTTTTAATTCATGAAATCAATGAAGGTAGGGAATCAACGAAGGTTTTTCCCGCTTCGCTGGTCACTATATTTAAAGGAAACTCTTTTGTCTTTTGTATATCGCTTTACAAACAAAAATAAAATTTAAAGAAATCATGAAATTGCTTTAAAGCCCGCTTTGGTTCCCCGCTGCCTTCGGCAGCGACCCACTCATTCACAGACTCTCGGGTGTCTGTCCAATAGCTGTGACAATAACTGCCTGTGACAATAGCTTACCAGTGGGCTTTCATTTGGGAGCTTAAATCCCAGTTACATATGAACAACACTATACGTGGTGTACATAATATTTTCTTTCCCGTTATTTTCTATATTTATTTGATTTATTCGATCAACCATAAAATGACAACAATTGCACAACAAATATAATATTACAATGTGCTATGATCGGTTACGTCTATGATCGGTTACGCATGAGACAATTAATTTTTGTGGTTATAATAGTAGGTGAGTTAGTTAATAGTAGCTGGTATATAGAAAAATAAATAATGAAATAATGAAATATGTAAACCTGATCATGGCACAGCCTTAATGTAGCTCCCCTTGGCGACTTTTGAATTTTTATCGTAACTTTAGACAAAAAAACATAATTTATATTATTATTATTATTATTATTATTATTATTTTTGTTATTGTTTGTCTGTTTGTTTGTTTCTTTTCTTTTCGTTTTCCTTTCCTTTCCTTCTATTTCTTTTCTGTTTTTCAATATTTTATAATTTATTTATATTTTTTATGCTCTACTTGGCTTAAAGTGGCTTTTACGAAAGTGGAGTCCTTGGCGAGAAATGTCCGATGAGTTTCAGCATCAAATTTTTAAAAATTACCCAGGATTATCAATAAGTAAAGATCTTTAATGTAATGCTGAATTAGCTTTCATGCCAAGCGCGATTCATCCGTGCCAAAAAAATACTATTTAAACAAAATGGGAAAAAAGTCTAAAATTGATGCATTTATTTTATTTATTGAAAAATATGATAAAATATGAGCATTTATTTTATTTATTTATTATTTGTTTATTTTATTTATTTATTTATTTTATTTTATTTTTTCGTGTGAAAGCATATTTTATGTTGGGAAAAAAAAAAGTATTATTATTATTATTATTATTATTATTTTGGCAACAATTAAAAATTTAAATGTCCATTTTTAAAGCTTTTACCAGGTTATTATTTTCACATTTTAATTAATTTTAAAGAATCTAATCAAAATTTCGTTACAAATAAGTTACCAAATGAAAGGGACATTGTTTAAGAATCCGTCGGTTTAATTAACTTATCGTTCGGACAATTAGAGTTTTTAAAAATTAATTAAAGTATGAGAAGCTGGTGGCAACTTGTGTCAGACAAACAGAAGAAAATCTCTCTTAGCCAACCAACTTGCGTCAACCCACAGACAAACATGAAGAAAACTCTCTTAGTTAGTCATTTATATATAGAGAGATATCAAAAGCTTTTTATTCAGTTAATCATATTTTACTGCTGCAGAAATTAAATTTATTAGGAATTTGAGGGAAACAATTACAGTGGTTTGAGTCATATTTAAATAATCAGAAACAATGTGTTAAAATTGGTGATTATACTAGTGATTTTGAGCTTATTAAAAATGGTGTCCCACAAGGCTCTATTTTAGGTCCTATATTATTTATAATATTTATAAACGACTTTTGTAATCTTAATATCAATGCTAAAATTTTAACTTATGCAGATGACATGGTTTTAATCTATTCAGCAAAAATTTATGATTTAATACAAGAACAAATAAATTCAGATCTTTTATAAATTAAACAATGGTTTACAGAAAAAAAAAATTATCAATTAATAGTGATAAAAATAAGTATATGAATTTTAGTCTAATGAATAATTTAAGTACGGTTTTATTAATTAAATATCATGTTTTTTTGTAATTCAAGTGGCAATCAATGTTCTTGTCCAATTATAAATAAAGCAGAAACTTTTAAATACCTTGGAATATTTATAGATAAAAACCTAAAGTGGAACAGTCATGTTCAATATCTTAGAAATAAACTTCGTTATCATTTAATCACTTTTTTTCATTTACGCAGCTATGTTAGCAAAGATCTCTTAAAAACGTATATTATGCATGGGTTGAATCAATTTTGCAATAAGGAACAATAATAATAATAATTATTATTTTTTGGAGGGGGGGGGAGGGGAGGGGAGAGATTATGTATAAAATATTTTACCTTTGTTTTCAGCACAAAATCGTTCAATAAATTATTTAAGTGTGATACAGAATCATAACTTTTTAACGATAAAACAACTTTATTTTTACCGATTATTAATTTTTATGATTAAAAATAGAAATTATTTAATACTTTTTGATTGCTTACAATTTGAGAAATCCTTCTGTATTACACCCCTAAATTATTTTTTGTTGCGATTTGTGCGTTGTTAGCCACATGTTTAATTTTTTATGACGTATGTTTATGTTAGTTTAAATTTTCTTTGTGTTTACTTTATTGTCTGTATTTTCTCATTTATGTATTTTTTTTTTTTTTTTTTTTTTTTTTTTTTATTTATGTTCATATTTATATATTTTTTAGATTTAACTGGAATAAACAATATTGTAATTTTATTTGTTTTTTGTTCGATTTGTTCTTAGTATTATTTCTTATTTTGTAAATAAATAAAAGAAAAAAATCAAATTAAACTTTATCTAAATATTAAATTGACACATTAAACTTCTGTTGTCGTTAATATATATATATATATATATATATATTTATATAGTAAATAGTTTAAATGTTTATTATAAAACCAGAGACTTTTTGACGTAAATAATTTTTATAAAGAATTTATTTAATAATTAATAGGCAAATCGTGATAAGTAAAATTTCATACCATTAAAAATCTTCCTAAAAATGCAATGCAATTATAACAATTATTGAAATTAATTTTTCATTAGACGAACTATACATCTTTTTTTTCAACTGATCCTTTTTTAATTTTCACGTTCAAGCGTCACATTTATCAACAAAGCACTTGAAATTTCCGCTATCCTAGCAAACAAATCTCTAAGTGAGATTCAAAAAAGTGTTCGGTGAAATCTAAGATGTCGTTGATTTCAACCGATTTTTATTTCAATCGGTCGGGAAGGGGAGATTATTTTTAGCAATATTATTATTATTGTTATTGTTGTTGTTGTTGTTGTTGTACATTATACAGTGTCTGCAATTTTTAGACAATAAACGTTGTTACACAAGAGCAATCCTATATAGGTACAAATTGAATTCAACCTACCAATTTTCTCCTGATGAAGGATTATGTTAAATTAAATGAACCCAAAACTGTTGATACTCTTTCTTTTGCAATGTATGGTGTTTGTTTGCAAATTTCTTAATCTTTAACATTTTGCCAATACCAGCATTTCGGTGTATTTTACTACAAGGTATCAGTATTATAAAATGATAAATATTGAAACATGGGAAATATCTAACTGTGAAAAAATTTCTGAGAATATTCCAAATGAAAGAATTTTATCGCCATGGTAGGTCTTTCAGTGTCATTTATCTTCGCTTAAAGGAAACTTTTTCGTAGAAATATTGTATGCTCTGCATGCTAGAAATGGCATGAACATTATCTGAATGGTTTCCGTATGGTAGATAAAAGCACTTTCAGCGTTGTTCCCTTTTGTATTTTGAATGTGATACTTGTCATAAATCTTTCTTAGGAGCTGTTCGAATTTAATGAAAAAGGAGAAAATATAGTATTGTATCTGTTACAAATATTTTTTTTTTTTTTAAAGCGGTCATAATTATACACATTATTAGTGGAAAAACAAATTCATTTTCTTAGATTTTTTTTTTTTTTTTTTTTTTACATTTTCAGTTCCATTTAGATCTTTATATTTACATGCGTAAATACTTTTAGGTCATTTTCTCTTAGGTACTTCTATTTCTTTATCATTTAGGAATTTTTCGAATATAATCACATATTTGCATTTAAAAAAAAAATTATGCTCCTGTTTGGAAAACAATAATCTAAATTGTTATGACTAAATAGTAAATAGCAGAGACTTGCAGTTTTTAAATTTAATTTCTGAAGCATTTTCTAACAAAGATGAAAAATGTTATGAAAAATATTTGTTTATCGGTCTATTGGTAAGTGTCCGTCTGTCCTACATAGTTTTGTCTTACATTCAAAATTGGTGTTACACCTATTTACTATTATTATCTCAAGTATGAAGATTTCAAACCTTTTATTCTAGAATGAGATGAATTTAACTGAAACAGTGCAAACTATTTTCTCATCATATCATTATTTCTTGTAGTTTTAAATTATGGTAAGCTAAATTTTGTTTTATTTGCATTTAGTATTTCGAAATGATTTTTTGTGCCAATTGCTTTTATATGATTAAATTAATCACTCAAATTATTCATAGTGCTAATTTTTTTATTTGTAATAGCATATAACATATTTATGGTTATCAACTACTGGTACAAAAACATTTATTAATGCTAGTAGTGGACATTTCTACTCATTACTAGCTGATTTCGAGTGGGAGATCCAGTAGTGGACAAAAAGGTCGTATTTTCGAAAATTCGAAATATGGCACGGAATGCAAGTTCATCTCACTCAAACACAGCTCGTAATATTTCGATTAAATACATATAATTTTTTTTTTTTTCGTCTTCCAAATTTTAAGAGAAGAATTGACTCCCTTCCCCCCCCCCAACTTTTTTTAATAACACGTAAAATACTAATAAATGTCGAAAAGAAAGAATTGCTAGCTTAATCCTTTATAAAATCAACATAATTAGGTCATTGTTATTATTATTTTCAAGTAATACTGAACTGAAATAAAACAATTTGTTTGTAACATAGATTTTAATCTTTTTTTTTTTTTTTTTCTTTTTTCCCTAGAAAAGGGAAGAACCAGGACGACAATACGGGGAGAAACAGTCAGGCCAGTATCTGCAACCCCTGACTGTGTTATTTTTTTGTAACATAGAAAAGGAATTTGAGCAACTACTTGTGATTGAGAAGACCAAGAAACCTAGATGCTTAAAAAACATTAATCCAAAAGCTTTATCAGTACCAAAATAAATTCAAAAACTGGCATACAGTCAATAGAAAGAAATTAAAACTTCTTCACACACCATAAATTTTAAATCAGCACAACCGGTTTCGAAAGGACGTAGCCTTTCTTCATCAGGTGCAAACACGTGCAACTGCCTTGGAAGCAAAAGAAAGACTGAAAGCAGGGCAAAAACCAGAGGGGGAGGAGCAACACAAACAACCAATAGGAAGCATCATGCAGGGCAGGACTAATCAGAGAGGAACACACGTACACACACACCACAAAAAGGGGAGGGAGGGAAGGAATAATCAATTATTATTTTTTTTTTTTTCAATAATCCAGTTCGGAAACGCGTTTGGCATGTGCCACAATTATCTTTCATACCAAACGCGTTTCCGAACTGGATTTTTTGGAAAATTTAGCTATTTACCTTAATCGTGATAAAATCGTCAATGAAAAATCTGATTCCACTTTGCTGTCTACAGCCTGGAAAAATTTGTTTAATTTAATTAAATAATTTCCTTCATTATGTTTATAACATAATATTAGTTATAATAAAATAATTCTAATTCTAATTAAAAATAATAATAATAATAATTAATGGATAAATTTTATTAAATTTACTTATTAGTTTAATATTATTTAAATAAATAAATAAAATAATAATAATAATTAATGTATTACTCCTTCCCTCCCCCTTTTTGTGGTGTGTGTGTTCCTCTCTGATTGGTCTTGCCCTGCATGATGCTTCCTATTGGTTGCTTGTGTTGCTCCTCCCCCTCTGTATTTTGCCCTGCTTTCAGTCTTGCTTTTGCCCCCAAGGCAGTTGCATGTGTTTGCACCTGATGAAAAAAGGCTACGTCCTTTCAAAACAGGTTGTGCTGATTTAAAATTTATGGTGTGTGAAGAAGTTTTAATTTCTTTCTTCATCAGTACATTCGTATTCCAATAAAAAGTCATGGATCACTCAAGACATTATGTCAGAATGATTGATAGATTTAGATGGGAGAATCTTTGATAGATTTAGAAGAAAGAATGAAAGAAAAAAAAAAAAAAAAAAAAAAGGATAATTTTGCTTTTTCTTGATAACGCATCATAGCACCCAACAGATTTAAAACTTAAATTTGTGAAATTAACGTTCTTACGCTGAAATACAACTTCATTACTGCAAACTTAAGATTAAGGAATAGACTGGAACTTCAAGGTTCAACACAGAAAAAAAAAAAAAAAAAATTCTGCAACATGAAATTTCACAAGCTACATTTGAAAGCAGTGATAAATTTTCAACACACACGTGTTATTGTTTTAGATGCAATCCAGTGGATCACTACGGCTGTTAAATTTGTATCCTAAAGTTTAAAATGAAATGTTTTGATACATCTGTTTTAACTATGTCTGACGAAAGCCGCTGAAGAAAAAGAATTGTCTGAACTGAACTTCCCGAAATAAGCTGTCTTAAATGTAAATGAATATCTGTCTATTGTTGAAAATTTGTGCACTGATGAGACAAATGAGGATATCCGAGCTTTGGTGTCGCCAGAGCTTTCATGATCTTTTGGTAGATCATGAAAGCATTGAGAAATATGCTTAC
Organism: Salticus scenicus; assembly: GCA_963930645.1. NCBI lineage: Eukaryota > Metazoa > Arthropoda > Arachnida > Araneae > Salticidae > Salticus > Salticus scenicus. The sequence continues at coordinate 2,213,393 of OZ005659.1, forward strand.
AAGGAAACATTCAAAAGGTGTCATTTTCAAAAAATATTGAAAAAAATATGTGATTCTACTCTTCATAAAACACCAGAAAGTGAAAAAATTATCGGCTGAAATGAATTACAGCGACCACAAAAAATTATCAAAATTAAGCATATTTGGTGATTTCACACTGTTAAGCTATTGATTTTGAGTACTTGACGTAGAAGCAAAACACGGTTCTGTTCGTACACGGCAATCTCGGTGCTAGCAAACGTATCGCCTAAGAGCGCTAAATCACCAAAAATGCTTAATTTTTATATTTTTTTTGTGGTTGCTGTAATTCATTTCAGCCGATAATTTTTTCACTTTCTGGTGTTTTATGAAGAGTAGAAACACATTTTTTTTTTTTTTTTTTCAATATTTTTTGAAGGCGACAACTTTTGAATGTTTTCTTGTTAGAAAAATGGTTAGAAAAACAACATAATAGTGAAGAAGAGGATATAGAGGAGAAAAAGCGGGAATTCAAAATCTATGAAGATGCCTTAAAATACACCTCACAAAGACAGTTTCACTTATGTACTATTTTATGAAAAAGCACCACAGAACTTGTTTTTAGAAGTAATTACAAAACTTTGAATAAACACCATAAAATGGTGTGTATTTAAAGTTTTGTACTTATTATATATCAGGTATGCTAATATTCATACCTCTGAATAACGACATCTCTATTTAAGGGACAAAATGTCCGGTCCCTTGGGTGTCCCTTATTCGGAGTATATATGATTGAATTAAACTAATGGAATATATTCTTATATAATTATATTCTGATGTATGATTAAATATATGATGTAAATTCTGAATGATATATGATGTAAATTCTGAAATGGGTACACCCCTTAATAAAGGAGTAAATTCTATAGAATATGTTAGTAAAAGTATATTGGAATATTTCATTTTTGTGTAGTAATATTGAATCATGAATAAGTTAAGACTAAAAGTGTTTGTATGTATTTGCATTAGGTAAAGCTAGTAGAGTCTGCGCACAATTGAACAGAACAATATAAAAAACTAAATATTATATATATACTTTTTTTTAACTATTGCTGCATACTTTTGAACTGATCCTTCTTCTATGCATTTCAATTACTATTTTGTTGTTCTGCGATAGTTTAAAGCAAGAGCTGTAATAAAACCGAGCGAGCTATTTAGCGCAATCTCTCCTTATTGGGTAGGAGTGATTGCGCACATAGGCAGGAGAGATTGTGTTTAATTTCAATAACAATTACTCTGTTAATAGTAATAATTGCACTTAAATGATATTGTTGTAAGGTAATTGTGAACAAATATTTTTGTATTGGGAGCGGATATTTCATTTCACTAATTTAAATAACAGAAAAATAAAAGAAATCTAAAAAAAATTACAAAAATTTATTTAAAAAAAAAATAGTAAAGGAACAGAAAAAGGAACAAGACCAGATAAAGATAAGCAATTGTAAAATAACATTAACCCTTTCAGGGACGGTGATGCCACTACAGCATCACCTAATTTTAATTTGCAACTGCAAAAACTCATCCCGGAAATTGTTTAGCAAAATTTTACTTTTATAACATAGCAGAAAATGTCATCAATTTCTTTTCTTTAAATTTTGTTCGTGAATTCCAATGGCAGTGTAATTTAAATGATCTTAATTACCTATCGCCGCAAAGGGTTAAGTTACTAGATAACACGTTTAACTTAAAATTAGTACATTTCCTTTTCAGCTTGAATGGTTTCTTGTTTGTTGACCGAATCTCTCGTTGTTCACAATCGTTGCAGTTACTGTTATGAATAGCAAAGCTGTAATGCATGTCTGAGCTAAAATAAATAAATAAATAAATAAATAAAGGGTAGGAAACCGTGTGTGTGTATAGTCCCGCCCACTTTTAAGCCCAGAATTCGCCTATCGTTTAATAACTATTAAAGTTTTTTTTTTTTTTTTTTTTCAGAATCTTCCACACAAAAATGTTCAAAACACAAAATCTAAATTTCAGTTGGTTTGAAATCTTCTCTTTATAACTTTAAAATTCTTTACGCTTGTTTATTTTATTTTATTTAAATTTTGATCATTACAGTCCTCAAAAGAAGTTTCAGTAGGCTGATATTTTTTGCTTGCTTGTAGTTTTATCGCTTCTATTTAAGCAGCCGACAGCTGCACAAAACTTGAACATCATACATGAAAATATTGCAGAACTAAAAAGATATACAATAACATTTAAATACTTTGTGATAAATTTTTTATAGGCTATCATTCGCAATCGAGAGGTAAATTCCAACAGAGGTGTAGCTTTTGTCGATAGCACCACTTCTGAATAATGTTCAACTTCAGATTCTAGGGACAGTCTCAATAAAGATGCGCCATCTCAAATGAGTTGAACTAGTCCACTCATTTCTCGAATTTATTTCCTGGTACAATTCCAGACATTCAACAAACTCATCCTCATTGTCTCGCCATTACCAATAAGCTGCGAAATCTCTATTAGTATAGAATCTTATAAAAAAACAATGCACAATCTCTCCTAAACAGCAAAAGTGCAAATTCTCCCATTTTGGTAGGAGAGATTGTGTAGTCTTCTATTAAATATAATTATTCGCTTTTAGAAAAAATCGGGGTGCTCATACGTTAGTCTAAATTGGTAACTTATTAAAAATATTTTAATTTTAAAATATTTTGTGCTACAATCATTCTATAGAAATTTCTGGGAAGGGTAATGGAAATTCAAGCATTTATTTTTGAAAAAGAGACAAAATAACCACGTTTTGTCTTAAAGCAATCAACATGCACATTCAAGTAAACACATCACTATTGATGTTGTACTACCACTTGAAATCACAACTGACCAACTTTACTCTTTCCAGCCGATCCCCTATGCACGCAATCTGTCTTACAGCGCGATCTCTCTAGATTTACCTTATTTAATGCATGAATGTGTGGTCATAATATGAAAGCATAATGTATGCGTGTGTGCATAATATGAATTCATAATGTAAGTGCATAATTTGAGTGTAGATTTTTTTTTTTTTTTTTTTTTTTGTGTGTGTGTGTGTAAATATATATTAAATAAAATGTGTGTATGTGTAAATGTGAGCATCATGTGTGTGTAATATACATACATAATATGTATGTATATACACATGCATTTATACATGTGTATCAACGTTTTAGAGTTATGCATTATCAGTTAAATAACCAGTAGTGACTAATGATGACCTCACGACTGACCAATATGAGCTATTAGCAAACGAAGTTGCATGGAAATTCACCAAATTCTAACTCTACTTTATTTTTATTTATTTATTTTTCTTGAATAATAAATATTTCAGATAGCACATCGGTCAATGCACATATCTATGTTAAAATAATGAAGAAAAATATTAAAATTTAACTATTTGTGTGACATGGGGAGGGGGGGGGATTTATTTACTGGAATAACTTAATATTAAAATGAAATTTAAAATTTAAAATTATTTTATCATTTTTTATATTAGAATATAAATAACCATCATTTCCCGAGGTAAAAAAAGAAAAAAACAGCCAGTCAAAACAAAATTAAAACTTCTCATATTTCCTTTTAAAATTATATTGAATATAAATGAAGTAGTTTCAGAATAATTTACTTTGCTATCTATAGAAATCAATATAAGAATCTTATACTATTAAGAGAGCAATATTTGTATGTATATTTCACTGTTCTCGAAAACGGTAGCTCGGACAATCACGAGATTTAACACAAAGGTGCCCCCCGAAGGATCATTGCGCACATCGAAGTCAGAATTTCGAATTTCTGTTTAGTTTTCTTTTAATTAATAAAAATATGAAAATAATATCTTATACTATTAAGTGAGCAATATTTGTATGTATATTTCACTGTTCTCGAAAACGGTAGCTCGGACAGTCACGAGATTTAACACAAAGGTGCCCCCCGAAGGATCATTGCGCACATCGAAGTCAGAATTTCGAATTTCTGTTTAGTTTTCTTTTAATTAATAAAAATATGAAAATAATAAGCTAATAATATAAAAAAATTAGCCATTTAAATTTAATCCATAATTTAATTGTTACCAAAAAAAAAAAAAAAAAAAAAAAAAAAAAAATGAAAACGAGTTTATTTTTTTTTTCCAACAGGAAAATAAATACATTTATCTAAACATGAACAATACTAACACACTACTGATCGCAGAGCTTCCAAATTTGGCATATAGGTACCTGGGACCCTACAGGTGTGCACCTCATCGAGATTTTTTCGAATTTCGAATTTGAATTTTTTAAATTAATATTTTTTCGATTTTAAACATTGGCTTTTATGTTTCATTTTTCATGAATTTATCCGCGTTTGTAATGATCGATAGATGGCGCTTTCTCATCTGCAGTTGTTAGTAAATATGATAGCCACGTGTTTTTATTATTGTTCTTCCTTGTTGTTCTATCACTGTTTCAGCGTGAAAGCTATCAGTGGTATAGGTTGCGTATAGTTTGCATAAATAAGACTCCAAATCATGAAACTAATATTATTTACATACTATTTACAATCTAAATGATACAAAGGATGAATTAATTATTTATTGCAGTAGAATGTATAGAAATATAAGCAAGCATTATTACAAATATTCTAGCTCAGAGGTCTTTTTACTCCGTGTCAGAGACAAAGTAAACATTGTTCCACGAAAGTTTTGTTTTTTTATCGCTACCTAGGAAACAAAATGTTTTTTGTTGCCAGATGCGTAAAGTCTTTTTTACTATCGACAGTGTTGCCAGTTGGCTGCAGTGGTATGATAATTTCACCTTAGCCCACCAGAGGACGAGCATTTCATTACAATCGCGGATTCTTCGATTGTAATCGTCTGCGTATCTTAGCAACGGCTATATTATGCAATTTATTTTTTATTTAATACATTTATTTGAGGGCGAATCTTTTTTCTCTTTTTAATTTATTATATTTATTGAAAATAAAATGGTAATGCAGTAGAAAAAATTAAATATATTAAATTTAAAATTTAAAAACGTATTTATAACAGTTATGTTTATGTATAATTTTTGTAGTATAACAACAATTATTTTTCATTTGTTAATTTAATTTCTTTAAAAGTTTTTTTTTTTTTTTTTTTTTTTTTTTTCTAATTTATAGTATTTGTCAGGAAATAATGGTAGTATATAGTAGAAAGGATTAAACTGATTGGAATTTATTTGTTTTTTATGTATTTAATTCCTTCTAAAAGAAAATCTACTTTTTATTTTATTTCATTACATTGGTCGGAATAAAATTGTAATACAGTGTAAATAGCATGAGCAATAAAATACTTGGTTCAAAAACTAAAATATTTAACAGACGCTGAGATACAGTTATCTTTAAAATCGTAGTTCTTAAATATTGGCAGACCCACCTATCGTCAATAAATACCCATATTGAAATACATAGGAAAGAGATTTCTGCAGGCAGTGGGAACCTGCTCCCGATACAGTGCGTCCAGAGAAAGAGCTGGCGAGGTCTAGAGCGATTCGAATGTAATTATTTTAGTTTTTATTTATAATGTGATGTGAAAAATAAATAATGATCCAATTCTTTTGGAGATTCATTTAAATATAGTGGCCAGCGAAGCGGGCGTAGCCTGCTAGTAAGTTTAATTTAAACATTTTACGATTTTATCATGTTTCACAAAATCACTCAGAGTGATTCTGGCGACGAAACTGCCAGTCGACTAACGTCAAGAAATTACCTTATCTTCAAAATCAATATTTTGATAGCCAGTAATTCATTTAAAATTTAATTACGATGCGACACATCAAGGCTTGAAATTTTACCCCTTTTGTTGGTTTGATTAAGAAACTTTCATTTTTGGAAATTGCATGCGGCTAAATAAAATATTGAGAGAGCAATTACACACTATAAGAATTAAAAATAACAAATACTTTAGAAAAAAAAAAGTTTTATCACCAATAATGTAAAAATAATAAGAGAATGAAATATTTTACGATAGTCAAATCAAATGTAATTTTTGAAATATATATACCATATATTACATTTATTCAAACAAAGATTTATTTAAATGGAGTTTCTATTTTTCTAAATAATATTCGTTTGATTCCCATTAAATAAACGTAGAATAATAAAATCAGATCAAGTATAAATAAATAGTGTTTTTAATGTCTAATTATTATTTTTTTTTTCAATAAAATTAGCGAAGTTAGCCTATTTTTGGATAACCTGACAAAATTTATTGATATCGTATGACTAAATTTAAATATTGATCAGTCTTTTATCTCTTCTTTACGTTTAACATACAAAAAATTTTAAATGTGTTGAGCCAAATTGATTTTTGATACCAAACAGATTTGGCGAAGTATAATTAATTTTACTTTTTCTCTCGTGCTGACGAGATGTATTTCTATCATTGTCTCTAAAAAAAGTACTCTTTTTGAAAAGGTAGTTTAGTATCTTCCAGTCATTTAAAGAAACTAGTATGTTGTGGCCACCACAAGACTTTCTTCTATATTTTCCTATACAAATTCACTCAGTAATATTTAAAAAAAAAAAATATATATATATATACGATTTTTTTTTTTTCAAAGTTTTTTTTTTTTTTTTTTTTTTTTTTTTAAGTAAAAAAAATCGATATCTTTGTTTTAAATCATCACAGAGTTGTAGTTTAACCATTCGTTTTAAAGATATTGACGAGACCTTTTGAAATATACCCATATTGAAAATTTACCCCCCCCCCCCACACACACACACAGGAGGGAAGCGATGCCCCCACATGCACAGAATTTTTTCCCTAGTTAACTACTACTATTATCAATAATTCATATAAATTTCATAATCACAAGTTAAAAATAACTCTCATTATGTACATTTATACGAAATTTTGTCCTATACTGCCATGTTAAAAATTTAGAAAAAAATGCGATCACAGCGCCACCTGTTGAGCGATTTATCCCCAAATGTAATCAGCATCAGTTTATGTCAAGGACCAACTAAATACCAAGTTTGGTTAAATTTCGTTTAAAAAAAAAAAATCTTTGTTAAAAGTAAAAAAAAATCAATAACTTTGTTTTAAATTATCACAGATTTATAGTATAACCATTCCTTTCAAAGGTATTGACGAGAACTTTCGAAAGATACACATCTTGAAAATTTCCAGGGGGTAGCTGATGCCCCCACATGCACAGAATTTTTTCCCTAGTTAACTACTACTCTTATCAATATATCACATAAATTTTACAATCACAAGTTTAAAATAACTCTCATTATGCACATTTATACGAATTTTTGTCCTATACTGTCATGTTAGAAGTTTACAAAAAATGCGATCACAGCGCCACCTGTTGAGCGATTGATCCCCAAATCTAATCAGCACCAGTTTATGTCAGGGTGAAACTAAATACCAAGTTTGGTTAAATTTCATTCATTCGTTCGTGAGGTACAGCGTCCACAAAAAACGTGATACACACACACAGACAGACATTTTCTAAAAACTATCAATTCGTGTTCAGGACATCCCAAAACGTGTAAATCCATCAAAAAATGGAGGTCAAAAGTTTTCAGGAATCTAATACTTTCTCTATATTACATATAGAAGAAAGTAATAAATTGTTCGCAACTCATCCAAAAGATGTCTATCATTGTTGCTTTCGAAATAAGTATTTTATAAGATAATGAATTATACACCTCATTTTTAATGAGGTTACTTAAATGAATAATAATAAATTTTTCTTAAAAAAAAAAAAAGAAAAAAAAAAAAAAAGAGAGAGAGAGAGAGATCAATTTCCTATTCATCACAACAGCGATCGAACCTCGGTTTTCATTTCAACCATTTGTTTCTTTGAATATCTTCATTCTACCTCTTAATTACACTAACCATTTGGATATATTTGAATCCGGTTCCGATAACAGAAACGTGCCATATATTCGAATGGCGAATTAATGGCTTTCTGTTAAAACTATTTAAATTATTCCCTCTCCTGCACCTAGAAAATTATATGTATGCATTAAATGGTTCATTTAATTTATTGTTATGTTTCATTCATTAATGGAAAATGTTTATTCGTCCAATTGCTGCTAAGACGTTTATTAATTTTCCCCTATTTAAAATTTTTTCATTGTTACTTAAACAACTAATGGTTGATTCCATTCATTGTTGCATCCTTTCAATTATTGTTTTAGGAATCTACCTATTGCGATGGTCCTCATGTCGCGACGTCTGGAAAATTTCTTCATATCTTCCCCGATCATGACCCCTAGAACCCAAAACCCCCCTCCGTTCAAAAGTTTATATATATATATATATATATATATATATATATATATATAACACTTTTCCCATGTTAAGTTCACACGATAACGGAGTAATTTTTATTTAAATTTTACCAGCTCTGTATATATTGTCAGGACAGTAAAAATCTCGGTCGAGTTCGTATATGGGGTACCCAGCTCAAAGGGGGTGGAAATAGTGGGGGATGGAAATTTTCATTTGCCCATAATTTCTTCAATATTGAAAATAGGAAAAAAACTTCAAATCAGGAGAATTACCCTAAAGAACAATTTTTGTATTTAAACTTTTTCGATAGCTTCAATTGCTTAAAAGTTACAAGTTAAAAAGTGATTTTTCGTCGATTGTGATGAAGCCGAGTTTTTCTATAGCTTTAATTGCTTAAATTTATAATCTAATGCTTCCGTCACGTGGAAACGACATTAAAAAAGATCACTGAAAATATAAAAACCATGTTAACTGCTTTAATTAATCATTTAAAAATATAAAATTAAAATAATACGTTAATCTTAATACAAATATCGTTTTTGGTGAATAGTTTAGAATGCCGGTTTAGGCAATTATTTAAAATTTACGATTGAAGTTGAGTGTAATACGTTACAGCCTACTTTGACTTTTTATCTTGTTTAAACAAGCTATTGGCCTGTGAAGATATATGAGGTTTTCGCTTGGGAAGAAAATATAATGACGCCAAAGCTGCCATTCTCCATCGCCAAGTTCGCCAAATTTTGTCGTCAAATAACGAATTTCGTCGCCAAGTCAAAAATGTCGTCGTCAACTATCAAATTTTACCGCCAAATCACAAATTTCTTTGCTAAGTTACAAGTTTTGTCACCAAAATCTCGCCAAATCATACAATTCCCTAAATTCGTAACAATTAACATTTAAATTTAGTGGTGCTCAAATGGTTCAAGGTTAACTAATGCTAATGTTAATGTTCCAGCCTATGTGAACCAAAACAGTTTCACTTTACAATTTTTACTCATCTGACAATATGAATCACAAAAACACAATACAAAACTTTCAATAATTCAATAAAAATTATAATGGAATAACTATCCAAAAACCGCTACAACTTAACTGTATTTGACTTAACCGTAGCAACGCCAGGCTCACCAGTGCTTGACCACAGTAAGGTCACAAGTGCATTTTTAACCGACTTCAAAAAAAGAAGGAAGGTTCTCAATTCAAACCGTATGTTTTTTTTTATGTTTGTTAGCTCATAACTTCTGAACGGATGCTCCGATTTTGATACTTTTTGTTTTGTTGAAAAGGTCTTGGTCTGCAATAGGTCCCATTGTAATATCTTTACGATCTAAAGAAAATACAGGGTGCCCCAAAAAATCAGTTCCAACTCTTTTAACTGCTAAACGGCTGCAGCTATAGTGATAAAAATGGTATGTAAGTATAGTAAAGTGGCCCTGCAGTACAAGATTAAACCGCTTGCTGCGCCACCTGGTGGAAAATAGTGGAGTTACTGTTCCTATCTCGAAAACGGTTCTAGAGAAAAAAAGTGAATTAGAAAGTTGAAGATTATCATCGATTTAGTACAAAAAGATAGTTTAGACATTCATGCTAGCGTTTCTATCTAGGAAACGGTTCAAGACAGGGGAAAAAAGTGAATTATAAAATTGCAGAGCATCATCGATTTAGTACGAAAAGATAGTTTTGACATTGATGCTAAAAGTACAAGGCTAAAAACGTGCCTTTTTTTGTTCGCAATTTCTTACACTATACACACTTGAGCTACATTGCTCACGTAGTAGCGTAGCTGGTGCAATATAGTTCATACGCTATATAGTTCAAAATACGGTTACTTGATACTTTTTGCTCTGTTGTAGAGATCTTGGTCTGAAGTAGGTCCCATTATAACATCTTAACAATCTAAAGAAAATAAAGCGCCATCTGGTGAAAAACAGCGGCATTAGCGCTCCTATCTCAAAAACGGTTCAAGATGGGAGAAAAGTTAATTACGAAGTTGTAGAGTATCATCGATTTACTACGAAAAGACAGTTTTTAGACATTATTGCTAAAAATAGAACGCTTAAAACGTGCAATTGTTTGTCCGCAATTTCCTACACTGTGCACACTTGAACTACGTTGCACGCTTTACAGTGTAGCGGATGGCACGTATACTCTGTGGTTCAAAGTACTGTTACTGTAAGCGGTCATATCGATTAGCGCAAAGTCATTTTCAACGAACTTCAGAAAGGAGGGTGTTCTTAATTCTTGCTATGTGTTGTTGTTGGTGTTTGTAAGCTTATAACTTCATAAGAAATGCTCTAATTAACCGACTTCAAAAAGGAGGAGGTTCTCATTTCAAAGCGTATGTTTTTTTGTTTTTGTTTGTTAGCTCATAACTTCTGAACGGATGATCCGATTTTGATACTTTTTGTTTTATTGTAAAGGTCTTGGTCTGAAATAGGTCCCATTGTAAGATCTTTACGATCAAAAGAACATACAGGGTGCCCAAAAAAGTCAGTCCCGACTCTTTTAACTGCTGAACAGCTGCAGCTATAGTCATAAATGTGGTATGTAGGTACAGTAAAGTGGACATGTGCTACGCGATTCAACCGCCTAAAGCGCCACCTGGTGGAAAAGAGTGGAGTTAGCGATCCTATCTCGGAAACGTTTCAAGACAAGGGAAAAAAGTGAATTATGAAATTGCAGAGCATCATCGATGTAGTACGCAAAGATAGTTTAGACATTAATGCTAAAAACAGAACGCTTAAAACGTGCATTTGTTTGTTCACAATTTCCTATTTTGTGCACACTTGAAAAACATTGCATATATTGTAGCGTAGCGGGTGACATTTATGCTATGTAAAATTCAAAGTATGGTTATTGTAAGCGGTCACATCGATTAACGCATAGACGTTTTAAGCCGACTTCATAAAGGAAGAGGTTCTCAATACAAACCATGTTTCTCGTTGTTGTTGTTGAAATTTGTTAGCTTATAACTTCGTAAGAGATGATTTGATTTTAATACTTTTTTTGTTGTCGTAATGATCTTGGCCTGAAATAAGTTTCATTAGGATTTCATCAAGATATAAACAAATTACAGGATACTCGCAAAAGTCTGTTCTCACTCTAACTGCTGAATGCAAGCAGCTCACTGGTAAAAGCAGTGTGTAAGTATCGATGTTGAAACTTCTGTCCATCAGCTGCAATGCATATTTTGCTCTTTGTTTGAACTTTACGCTGCGCAATTTCCAGCGCAGCGGGTGACACGTATTTACTGTAAAGTTCAATATATATGCCTAACAGAATTTTCGGTTACGAATACAGCGTATCCTTTCTTTGCATTTCTAAAGACTTTTTAATTTAACGAATGTTCGTTCAATAGATAGTTTTTTAGTCATATCCGATAAAGGCAAGAAAAGTGACACAATTTAAAAATGCAGCATTTGAGAAAAATCAACTTAAAAATAACTTGACTAGAATAAAACTGGCACAACTGTCTCTCGAGTGGATAACTTTCTAGATGGAGATGTAACTTTTTTGTTCACATTGGGTGCATTTAATGTATTTTTCAGTGACATAAACCATTTTTTGAGTAATGTCACTTTTCTTGGACGTTGTGATTTGTGAAACTTCCGTCGAACGTCTTCTGATGCTCTGCTATATAAATAAGTTTTCACTGAAAAGAGAAAAATAAAATCTTTTTGTAAAAAAATAGAACCGACTCCAAACTGGAACTACTATTCAAACAACTAAAAATGAAAGAAAAATGGCAGAAAATGGAACTGTAGATTGCGCCTAAAAGTATAAAATAATTTCCTTCGCCAAACAACCTATAACACTACAATTAATCATAACTTTTGAAGTCGGCGCAAAATTAAATAAAAATTGATACCTTTATTCAATACAAAAATCAAATCCTATTCAAAATACACGTCTCACATTGTTACCTGCAAAACGCAGCCGAAAACTACTTTGATTCAAGAAATCAAATAAGATTTCGTAAGCAGCAAAAGTTGGCGAAGATGCTGGAATCTGACGTCCTTGGTGAACGAAAAATCGCAAAATTATCTGGCAAACATATTTATTTTCTTTGGGATATCATGATTATTTTAATAAGGTATATCAAGAGAGTAATCAAGAATATGAAACAACACATCGTACAATATATATTATGAAAATATACATCTTGCGTGTATATTTTTGCCTTGCGTTTTTATCGCCAAATTCAAAAGCCATCAAGGATGATCTAACTTCGTAGAAACATAAATACCGCATTGTGACAAATGTTCACTGTTCTATGTAGATGCTACTAATGGACCAATTGTATACAGTGATAAAATAATAAAGGAAACCTGAAAATGGATCATTCGAGACAACAGCATTTGTTGCTACCGATCTAAAGACAAACCTTTAAAAACTAATTAAATTTTATTTAATTTTGCGCCGACTTCAAAAGTTATGATTAATTGTAGTGTTATAGGTTGTTTGGTGAAGGAAATTATTTTATACTTTCAGGCGCAATCTACAGTTCCATTTTCTGCCATTTTTCTTTCATTTTTAGTTGTTTGAATAGTAGTTCCAGTTTGGAGTCGGTTCTATTTTTTTACAAAAAGATTTTATCACGTTTCTATTTTTTTTTCTTTAAAAGACAGATATTGAACCAACAGTTATATGGATTTTAAATAAAATTTATAATTTTGATTGAGCTTGGGTGGGGAGGGGGCTGTAGCCCAATAGCCTCCTCCCGGATTTACCATTGCTGGGATTGTATATCTTTATGATTTCTATTTGTTGAATGATTATGAGCTGGAATTAAAAAAAAAAAAATTAAACATTTACTGACCAATAAATCTAGCCTAAAATTTTAAGTAGAATGAATAAAACCACTTTGTGGTTGAAAACTAAATTTCTTGATAACAGAATAGCCACGTAAATAATGCAACGTATGGGAACAAAGCTATTGGCTATACATGTGTTAATGCGTATGTTATATTTCTTTACTTATGTAACATTAACGTAAAGGAACTACCTTTGCCTTTAAGCTTGCCGAAAAGGGATTTTTTTTTAATTATATATTAATAAGCAAACATGAAATTCGTGGTACACTTTTAATTATGGGAGTAGAGTGTTGAAAATGATGTCATTCGAAAGATATGATTAGTCAGATTTGCAGAATACAAAAAAAAAAAATTTCTTACGATGTCTTTATTGTAAGAGAAAACAGCCATTAGAACGGTAGAAATTTGAATGAATGAGTGTGGTAGATCGAAAGTTTATATTGTTGAAAATATACGTAAATTAAAAAGGATTTGTTTTATGAAAGTTCTTAATTTTTTTTAAATCTAATTCCTTTCTTCTTTTTTCTTTCTTCTTCGTCTTTTTTTTCTTTTATGATTTCGTCAGCCTTAATTTGAAGACATATTTTTGAGCAAAGATAATGCATTTCAATTAACTGAAATTGACTACTTATTTAAAAAAAAAATGGATTTATTACTGTACGCAAGCGGCGTCACTGATCGTTCGTGAGGACAAGCAAAAAATTCCCTATGTTAATCGTCCATTGGACTTTATTATTATTATTATTATTATTTATTTATTTTAACTATCTCCCGATTTTAATCCCCATATTTTGGTATAATTATATATAAGTTACCGTCTGCGTGTGTTAGATTGAGTAATTTTTTCTGTAAAATTCATAAAATTTAATTTTAAATTTCAAAAGTCTGTAAAAATAAAATGTCAGACTTCCATTTTCGAATATAAACATAAACATTTAATTTCAATCGTATGAGATTCATTTCAAAGGAACAAATTTGATATCTGCGCCCTCGGCGAAAAAAAAAAAAAAAAATTATAAAAGAACGCCAAATTATCTGGCGAACACATTTAATTCCTTTCAAAAATCATGGTTATTTTAATAACGAGCAATTAGTAATATGAAACAATATTTCGTAGAACAGATATGTATTCTGAAAATATACATCTGGCATGTATGTTTTCATATTATGTTTTTTATCGTCAAATACACAAAACACCAGGGACGAACAGATATCAAATCTATGCTCATTTTGTTTCTAGAGTTGAAATTTAAAATTAAAATTTTGTCAATTTTACACCAAAATAACTTAATCTAACACATGTGCACGAAGACTAATTTATAATTATACCCAAATATGGGGATTAAAAACGCGAAATAATTTTTAATAATTTTTTACGAAAAATCCAATGGACAATTAACATAGGAAATCTTTTACTTGGCCCCAACGAAGGCAAGTGACGTCACACTTCACTTGCGCATATCTTCTACATATATAAGAAGAAAGTTTGGATAAACATTCGATTTCCGGTTTTCGATGAGTTCACACATTTTGAGATTTCCTTGCATTTCAATTAACTAAAATTGACTACTTATTTTTAAAAAAGTGCATTTATTACTTGCTTCTGCATGCATAAGAAGACTGTAGAAGATACGGGAAAAATCCCGATTTCCAGTTTTCGATGAATTTACACGTACTGAGATTTCCGTGCATTTGAATTAACTGAAATTAACTACTTATCTTTAAAAAAGTGGATTTATTATTCTATTTTATGCATACATAAGAAGAAAGCATAAGATTCAGAAAAATTTTAGATTTTCGGTTTACAATGAAGTTACACATTCTGAGATTTCCTGAACTCAATTCGACCATTTTTAGAAAAAACCTGTCTTTTTGAGTTCGAACACTGTACTTTATGAACCAATGGACTTAATTTAACCGAACTTGATATTTGGTTGGACCTTGGTTTGAATTGGTGCCGATTAGCTGTAGGGTTATATCACCGAACAGGGCACACTTCCACGTTGCGATTTCCTCTCATTTCAGGAAAGGCTCAGCATCTACATCTACGGTGTTCCAAACTCACAAGGAGAGGTCACAACATGGAAAATTCAGATCGGGACGAAACTCCGCAGGATTGTAGCATACTATGATGGTAATAACATATTAAAGCAGTAGGACCCACTATCCACAAAATTTCGAGAAAAAAGCATTTAAAGTTTCAGTAATCTTTAAATACAAGTTATTTCGCAAGCGAGCAAGCGCCCCAGTGGTGTGAACTTAAAGCGCGAGTCTGCTAGCCAGACGACCTGGGTTCGAGGCTACCTCGAGACTACTTTTTTTTTTTTTTTCTTTCTTTAACTTTTTATGTAATCTAAACTTTTTATTTATTTTTACTAAATTTTATAATTCAATTTAATATTTGAAAATTTCAATAAAATATTATTTAAATTTTTTTAATATAAAATAAATAAATTTTTCTATTTTTAGTATTTATAACTTAGGCAGCTACTGGAGATTAAGTGACTTGGAATGGTTGGACTATGAGATTAGAACACCGGAAAAGACCGTGCCAGTAATAGGCCACTGCAAGTGAATCCACCATTTCTGCTTTATGGTCCCGCTACTTTTTTCTACAATTCAACTTAGCAGTAAGTTTAGTTTATTACAAGTTCAATATCTTTTTACCTTTTAGGTCTGGGTGGGAACATGGCGAGCTAGCATGTTCTTTACTAAGTTACTTTTTTTACACATATCGGCTATATATTTTTGGACTATTATTAAAATTGAGTTACTTTTATCAAGCATAACTGCTACAGTTATATCTATTTCACTATTAAACTTATCTTGTTTACTTTTTTCTTTTCTTTTTCTTTCTTTTTTTTTTTTTTTGAGTATGCTGGCTTCGCCATGTTTCCGAAACCTGTTAGGCCTTTTTAATTTTCTTAATTGTATGTTCTGCTGCTCCCACCCACTGATGAGGAAGCGGAAGTGTGTTTTTCACACGAAGTGTTGTTTTTTAAATTGTTTTTTGGATACTTAAATTCGGTGTTTAATGTTTACTAACAATTCTTCTTTTTGTTAACCACGCCGACTTATCTTACATTTTTACGCGTATTTATTACCTTCTTTTCAAAACTACATATATAATTTAAAAATCTGTCTGAGAGAAGAGAATACTTTTTTTTTTTTTTTTTTTTTTTTTTAACTAGAATGATTTAATATTTAATTTTAATAATTTAATTTAATAATTAATTTAAATAAAATTTAATAATTAAAATTCTTCTAACTTTTGTTCTATCGCAATATCGATAACCAGAAGAATTTGCTTAATTACATGTATGAATGTATTCATTTATGATAAGTCTAATTTAAACATTTTACGGCTTTTTATAATGTTTCACAAAATCATTTAGAATGATTCCGGCAACGGAATTGCTAATCGATTGACATCAAGAAGTTACCTTATCTTCAAAATCAATATTTTGATAGAGAATGATTAATTCGAAATTTAATCACGTAGCAGTACATCAAGCGTGAAACTTTATCCATTCGTTGGTTTGATTAAGAATCTTTAATTATTGGAAATAGCATGCGACTAAAAATATTGAAAGAGCAATTGCGCTACAGAAATTAAAATAAGGAATAGTTTAGGAAAAAAAAGTTTTATTGTTATTAATATAAAAATAATGAGAGAATGAAATGTTTTACAGTAATTAAATAAAATGTAATTTTTGAAATATGCTTATCAGGATTTAACCTTTATTGAAAGAAAGGTATTTTATTAAATTAAATGTTCTGTTTTATTAAATAAAATTTCGGTGAATTCCCATCAAATAAATTAATAAAGTAGAATGAAACAATCAGGAACAAATAAATGTATGGTTCTCTAAATAAAAAGTTATCTATATATTAGTAAGCGAATTTAATTCGAATTAATGTGCAACCGGGGGTGGGGGGTATATACCCACAATCCGCACCACTCGATGTTTTTTCATGAGAAATTGGCGAAGAGATGTGAAATATATTAAATTAACTTTTTAATTAGTGGTAGCCTGTGTTTTAAAGTACGATGGTAGGTATCATTTGATGGAGATTTGTGGTACTTTTCAAAATATTAAGTTATTAATTCGAGTTAGCCTATATATTAAAATAGCCTATGTGGTAGGTACCATTTGATGGAAAATAGAGCAAACTTTAAAAATATTATAGTAAGAAATGTTTTAATTGAGAATAAAGTTATATTATAAATTTGACAAATTTAAAATTTGAATGGTATTTTCTAATTATAACACCATGCTAAAATTTCTCGGATCATGGCAGCCTGAAAAAATTTACAGGTTATATACTTCTATTTAAAGAATATAAAGCTGTAAAATAACAAATTTTGGGCATGCTAATGATAAATCCATGTGTAAGATAATAATTTATATCTTTATAAAGACTATTTGATAGATTTATTTTTTAAATAAAATAAAATAAATAGACCCAAACACATATAGATTTTAACATACAATGATGAAAGAAAATATAAGAACAAAATATATTTCGAAAAATGGGCATAAAATTTTCTTTCAAAAAAAAAAAAAAAAGGCACAAAATATTATTAAGTTTAGAAAACACAAAATAGTCTATCGAACAAAAACTTCAAGGTCATGGAATTTCACTGGAAGTTCTATGATTTAAATAAAAGCTGGGAAAATGTATAAT
The DNA here is from genome assembly GCA_963930645.1 of Salticus scenicus. NCBI lineage: Eukaryota > Metazoa > Arthropoda > Arachnida > Araneae > Salticidae > Salticus > Salticus scenicus. The sequence continues at coordinate 2,231,153 of OZ005659.1, forward strand.
GACAAGATTTTTGTGGCTCCCAAAATATAATAATACTAAAGAAAATTGCTTCTTTTTTTTTTTCTGTGATGTGAATGAAAATTAATAACATAGAGATGATAATGATATACTATGACAGAGTCATCACCATATTGTTTGGAGAATATACAAAGTTTTAGAGAGTATTTTTGGAGATAATATATTAAGCCTGGCGAATGAATGAAATAAAGCACTGCTTCCTCTAGAATTCTGTATCATTTTTCTGTATTTCTCGGAACAGAACATGTCACAGATTTTCTATATGATTAACATCTATACTTTTAGCTGACCAGTCAGTTTAGTAAAATTAATTTCAAACCATGACTTAGTAGCCCTGGAAACATATATCGGTGCATCTTATTGATGAAACAAATAGTCTCTAGAAGTTATATGTGGTGTTTGTACTAGAAGGTTATCTGCTAACATACCAATCTCTTTTACCATTCTGATTTGAGTGAAGACAATGGATGGCGACTCTTTTGGTGGCGAAACCGTTCCACAACTTGACAGACCACCACCAGATTGTCTTTTGGAGAATGTATACTTTTATTCTTACGGAGGGCATACCAAAAATGTCAAAAACCATACAGCCCATCCAAGTTTAATAAAATCCCAGGTTAATAGTAGAGAAAAAATAAAAGATGTTTTGAACATCTCTCATATGTTCAAGGAACACAAATTTCAAAAGAAACAAAAATAGTCGAGCAACACACTTCCTTGAATTTATATGGAATGACCCATGTTAAATATACTTTATTTCTTGCTCCTCCTACGTGATTAACAAGAACAACCATTGGTTGAGATTCGTCGTCAACTAATGACTCCAAGCACATAACTTTTTCAACTTTCCCAGCTTCCATTTCTATAATGAAGTATTCAAATCATCATTTTCGTAAGAAAGATCATCAAGCAATCATTTTCTTCTTTCTCCCTTTCTTATGTTGGTGATAAATAAACTCAAATGACATTCTTTTCAATTATTACAAAAATTTTCTTTTTCATATTATTCTAAAAACATTTCATTTGACTCTTTTATTTCTTCCTGCATATATACATCTACATTAGGGCGTCGCTGTGACGCATTTGTTGTGATTGGCCGTCTGTGTTCTATGTACATGTAATGACGTATGTTCGTTTTTTTTTTTTTTCTCTCTTCGATGTTCAGTTATAATAAAATATAGTTAAAAAAGACATGTGGGTTCATCCTTTTTATTCCCACAATGTAATATAATATATAGTTATTATTCACAAACCAAGCCAAAGGAGGCTGGTTTAATTCAATTAAAACTGTTATTTAATATATTTCAAATTATTGTTGCGTACTTGGGGGTTCGTGAATTGTCCGAGAATGAAAGGCCAAACGTACAAAAATGCAGTAATTTATTCACGGAAAGTTCCAGAAAAATACAGGTCTATAAACCAAGTATCAGCTTCAATTCGACCAGTAAACACAGCTTAAACAACAGCTGTCAATAGCAAATCCACAGTACAAACTGTATAGCAATAACACTTAAAGCAAGTCTCTTTCGAAGAGGCTCAATGCAAGCTGACCGGCTCTGATCACAGACTAAACTGAACTGACTCACTGCCTTGGCGGAAAGCGCTCCTTATATACTGTTCCATGGAACCCAGATTTTTCGAGAAAACTCTAGAAAGTGGTCAACCAATCAACTTACAGCTTCCATATTTGGTATATCCCATATAAGGATTTTCTCGCCAAGGTCGCCAAAAAATCGCCAAGGTGGGAAAAAGTCGCCAAATTTGGCGCCAAGTCCATTACCTGCCTTATTGGGGCTTTTTAATGCGTTTTTAAGGGAAAATAAGGCTATTTCAACGCTAAAACGACTAGAAATGCACAAAATTATCACTTTATCAACTTACTGAGCCTCTTTGAGAGAATTTATACAAAAATAAACACAATTATTTACAATTTTGTAACATTATATATTTAAACAGTATCAGTCGACTCAACATGATAGTTCCTGAAACGCAAACTGATTAATTTCATATGGATTACTTCTATTCTTCTGATTTGAAATAGCAGAGGGTACTCATAAACAAGGTAAGTGCATTTTACTTACCTTATAAACCTTGTTGAACTATATAATAGGATATATTACATATATCAAAATAGATTAATTAAACATTTGATATATGATTTAAATATTTCTTTTGTCAACATTAACAGATTATGATCCTGATGCGCTGAATTGAAATTTTAAATTCATTCTTGACAAAAGTTTTTTCTTTGCATATTTAAAGAAATTGCTACATTTAAAACAAAAAAATAAAAAAATAAAATGTAAGCGGAAGTAAACACTTTTTGTCTCGTCTCTTCAAAACGTAACAACATCAAAACGAAAGTATAGAAACATGTGTAAACATTAAAAACAAAAGAAGTGAAAATAAATATAAGAATGTTTAAAATAAACATTTGAATGATTAAAAATAAAATTTCAGTTATTATATTCTAGAAAGAAAACAAAATTGAAATATTAATATGAGTATCCTAAAGGACACTATAATTGAAAAACTGAACTCACGAAACTATGATGTCTGGAAATTTAAACTGGAGATGTTTCTCCAAAAAGAAGATTTATATTCTGTGGTAATAAACGATGCTCCCAATCCGATAACTCACACATGGAATAACAAAAATAGAAAGGCTCGTGCTATAATAAACCTCTTAATAGAGGACAACCAGATTATTCACGTAAAAAATCTTCAAACCGCTAGAGAATGTTGGAATGCATTAAAAGCTGTACATGAACGCTCGACCCTTAGCAGTAAACTATTTTTATTGCGAAAGCTTTACTTTACGAAATTAACTGAGGGTGGAGATATGATAGAAAATTTAACACATATTTATCAGTTACGTGATAAACTAGTATCAATCGGTGAAGAAATTAATGACAGGCACCTTTCAGCCCTAATGCTCTGTTCCTTACCTCCAAGTTACGATGTTTTAATTACAGCTTTAGAATCTCGAGACGAAAAAGATTTAACACCAGAGTTTATACGCTCGAAATTAATTGATGAATTTTCTAAAAGAAAAGAAAATAAATCTGAAAGTAATTCAGTATTAAAGGTAAAATTTAAACCAAAACTAGAAAATTCAAAGTTCTGCCGCTATTGTAAAAAAAAAATCGCATAGAATTGAAGAATGCTGGCATCTTAAAAATAAAAATAAAGAAAAGACTCCGAAACAAACAAAAGCCAGCAATGCCAGATCAACTTTCAAATCTGGTATGTACTCTCAAGATAGACATAACGCGGATAGGGCGCTTATTACTGAGTGTGAAAATAAAAAATCTAAAGATAAAATATTTACTCTATTTATCGGTGAGAAATCTAGCAATTGGTATGTGGACTCAGGTTGTTCAACACATGTTTGCAATGATAGGAGTAAATTTCATGAATTTAATTATAATAATTCACGCGTAACAATAGCGAATGGACAGGAGATAAAATCCCTGGGTCATGGGTCTGTGAAATTAAACACCATAAATTCCAGTAACACACATAATACTATAATATTGAAAAATGTTTTATATGTACCAGAAATAGAGACAAACCTCATATCTGTAAAAGAGGCTACTGAAAATGGTTGTGTAGCAATATTTGAAAACAAATCATGCAAAATAATGCATGAAGGAGAAACATGCATTGAAGGTTATATTAATAACAATTTATACTAATGCAAAGTTAACTATAATACAACACACACTATAAACATGGTAAAAACATGTGAAAATAAAAATTGTATTGATAAATGGCACATTAAATTAGGCCATAGAAACATTAGTCATATAAAACATTTGGTATACAACAACATGGCAGTTGGGATAAAACTAGACAACTGCAAACATGTTAATGCATGTGAAACTTGCATATTAACTAAATTAACGGACAATCCTTATCCCAAAAAGGCTCAATTTAGGGCAACTAAAGCACTAGAGTTGGTACACACTGACTTGTGTGGGCCAATGACAACACCCACGGTCGGTGGAAAATAGTATTTTTTAACTTTCATAGATGACTTTAGTAGATTTACAGTTATATACCTACTGAGAAAAAAGTTTTTACAAAATTGAGGGTTGGTTGGTTGGTTTGTAGCCTTTTACTGGCGCAAGATCCATACAAAATTGAGGGAATACATCGCAATGACATCTAATAAGTTCGGACGAACTTTTCATGCAATCCGCTCCGACAACGGAAGAGAGTATATCGGGACAGAATTAAATGAACACTTAACAAATTTAGGTATAGACCACCAATTCACTGTTCCCTATTCAGCTTCTCAAAATGGAACTGCTGAACGTAAAAATCGTACTTTAGTTGAAATGGCACGTTGTTTATTAAAGGATGGCAATTTACCAAATTCTTTCTGGGGTGAGGCAATAAATACCGCAGTTTACTTGCAAAATAGACTCCCAACATCTTCGTGAGAATTGACACCTTATGAATTATGGACAGGTCGAAAACCTAACCTATCCATGTTAAAACCATTTGGTTGTCGTTCCTATGCATACGTACAAAAGGTACACAGGGGAAAATTAGATAATACAGCACAGGAAGGTATATTCGTAGGATACGATAATAGAAGTAAAGGATATAGGATCTGCACAAATGGCAGAAACATAATTATTAGTCGAACTGTAAAATTTGTAGAAAATAAAAACAAGCGATACTTAAATATGAAACATCACAAAACAATGATGAGAAATGTGATAATAAAAATCCATCACCAAATTTGCAAATAATAGACTCAGAGATAGATGAAACTAATGATAGTGTTTTGTCAGATAATTCACAAAATATTCCACGTAGATCACAAAGATCTAATAAAGGGGTACCACCAAATAGGTTCGCATTCACAATACACAATGAAAGAATAAATGAACCAAAATGCTGGGATGATACCATAAGTATGGAAAACCCTGTGGAAAAGGAAAATTGGACCAATGCTACATTAGATGAAATAAATTCACTCAAGCAGAATGACACCTGGGATTTAGTTGAGGTTTCACCAGGGATGAAAATAGTAGGATGCAAATGGGCATTCAAAGCAAAATATAACAGTCAGGGCCGTGTTGAAAAATACAAAGCTAGGCTGGTTGCAAAGGGCTTTTCACAGAAATATGGAATACACTAAGAGGATACTTTCGTCCCAGTGGCGTCTCACACAACTTTGAGAAGATTTTTGGCAATGAGTCTTTATAAGAATTTAAGTCTTAGACATATTGATATCAAGACTGCATTTTTACACGGTAAATTGCGTGAAGATGTTTATATGCATCAGCCAGAAGGATACGTGGTATCCGGAGAAGAACATAATGTGTGCAAATTAAAAAAGGCAATATACGGGCTAAAGCAGGCCGCGAGAGCATGGAATTTAAAATTGAATGATTCATTACTTAACTTAGGTTTTAATCAAAGTCAATTCGACAAGAGTCTTTATAAATGTAAACAAAACGATGTAACTACTTGTGTATGTAGATGACTTGTTAATAGCGGGGAATGATCAACAAATAAATGAAATTATAAACAAACTAAAACAAGAATACCCGTTAACAGACTTGGGAGAAGCAAAACAATATATTGGGATAAATATTAATCGTCCTAATGAAAATACAATGACTCTTGATCAAACACACAAAATACAAGAACTTATAGTCAAATACGGTTTAGAAAATTCAAAACCTACAGACACTACTATGGAGACAGGTTACATAAAATGAAATGACGAAGAAAACCTTTTACCAGAAAATACGCAATATAGACAGGCTATAGGCGCATTGCTATATATTTAGACCGTATCACGTCCGGATATTAGCGCCGCGGTAAATATTTTGAGTAGAGGAAATGAGCGACCAAGAGCAAAAGATTGGGAAGCGGTAAAAAGGCTAATTAGATATTTAAAAAGTACAATTAATCTTAAATTGACATATAATAATATTGAAGAACCTGTCTTGAGGGTATATGCAGATTCCGATTGGGGAAACGATCCCAGTGATCATAAGTCTACAACAGGAAATTTATTCTGTATAGGAGTAAATACTGTATACTGGACAAGTAAAAAGCAAAAATCTGTATCGATGTCATCAGAGGAAGCGGAATATATTTCTGCAGCAAGTGCCGCACAAGAAGTAAAATGGCTTATAAAACTTTTTGAAGAACTTGATATACAACAAAATTGTCCTATTACACTTTATGAAGACAATCTTTCTTGCATCAAATTGGCTGAAAATGACAAGTTTCGACAGAAAACTAAACATATCGAGTTACCATCTGATCGGTACCATCTGATTCGAAACCTTGTTGAGCAGGGCATAATAAAGATTTAATATGTCAGTACGGAAAATATGATCACTGACATACTCACCAAGACTCTGCCGAGACATTCCTTTCGAAAATTGCGAATTTCTTTGTTGAACTGTGATTAAATGTCATCGAGTTTACGCAGGGGTGTTGGTGATAAATAAATTCAAATGACATTCTTTACAATTATTACAAAAACTTTCTTTTTCATATTATTCTAAAAACATTTCATTTGACTCTTTTATTTCTTCCTGCATATATACATCTACATTAGGGCGTCGCTGTGACGCATTTGTTGTGATTGGCCGTCTGTGTTCTATGTACATGTAATGACGTATGTTCGTTTTTTTTTTCTCTCTTCGATGTTCATTTATAATAAAATATAGTTAAAGAAAACATGTGGGTTCATCCTTTTTATTCCCACAATGTAATATAATATATAATTATTATTCACAAACCAAGCCAAAGGAGGCAGGTTTAATTCAATTAAAACTGTTATTTAATATATTTCAAATTTTATATTTAAACAGTATCAGTCGACTCTACATGATAGTTCCTGAAACGCAAACTGATTAATTTCATATGGATTACTTCTATTCTTCTGATTTGAAATAGCAGATGATACTCATAAACAAGGTGAGTTCATTTTACTTACCTTATAAACCTTGTTGAACTATATAATAGGATATATTACATATATCAAAATAGATTAATTAAGCATTTGATATATGATTTAAATATTTCTTTTGTCAACATTAACATGTTATTCTGGTAGCACATTCTTTTTTGAGATTTTCCAATCCATTACTTTTCTTGCTACAATCCATTACTATTTTTTTTTTTTTTTTTTTTTTTTTTGTATGTGTGTGTGTGTGTGTGTGTTCATTTAAGGGTTTCGTCTTTTTTTTTCTCAATCTATTTAAAGCATTGCAAAGTATCATCATTAAGAAAAAGTTCATTATAGATCAGTCAAATTACGGATACCTCTATAATTGAGATTGATGTAGTATCTGTATTTTTGGCAACGATTTGAGGAAAGAAAACCTACTATGTTCATTATTTAGTTTGAGAAAGAATACTAAGTCGTACCTACACCAGCTTCGACGCCCAATCGTTTAAAACTCAATAAAAATTATGTCCAAACGGAACATTTTTTATTTTGCTGAAGGTATTATTTCTCTAGGCAAGTACGCATCGCTCATCTACAAACTTGTAAATGGCACACTATCATTATTCCCATTATGCGTTTGTGGCTCTGAGAGATGTTGTAAATTTGTTTACGTTTTTGTACCGTGTCAGGTCGCGTGATCTAGCATTTTGGTTTCATCAAGAGGAAACAGCCATAATGAACATTTCAGAAAAATTACTGAGCAGTATCTTCTTTTTTCCTACTCTTGTCATGCGTTAGGGTACCTATTTCCTTCCGTCTTGAAAATAAAGCTTGAAGAATCAACATCTACAGAATGTTTTTCATACGCAGTCTTAATTGCCTGGAAAAAATGATAAATTTAAAAGTATGCATTGCTTTCTTCTTTGTTTTAGGCTACCATTCAGATTTCTTTTACTGAAATGTCAGGATGCTGCTCTTTAAACCGACCATAACAATCTTTACCTGGGTTATCGTCTTTGAGATACGACGATATATTCAGCTAAAATTGTAAACATTTCCTTATCGCAAAGGAAAGCCATTTGAGCCTTAACAGTTTAACATTTGTCTAAAGTAGTCTGATTTCATTCAACATGTCCATTGGGTTACTACCCTCATGTCATCAACAGAATTTTTGAATCTGTTGTGCAAAACTACAACAAGAAAACTGCAAGTTTTTACAACTTCGCTGAATGCTTTGCATTTTTAAGGACATCTTGCCCTCATAGATATAGTAATAAGACACAGATTGATCAATGAGGGGGAAAAAGTGATACCTTTTCATTTGGAAAAAGACGGCCATTTTACTCTCTTATGGATATCTTTTCCCGAATGAATATACACGGGAGTAGACAAAGATAATTTAGCAAATAAAATTTATGCACTAAAAGAGAATGAAAAACACATGTTACCCATTTTTCTTTCTTTCTTTTCTTTTTCCTCTCTTTTTTTTTTTTACTATACTCTAGTACAGGCCTGTCCAACCCAAAACACTTGGTGGGCCGCATTGGAAATCTATTTTATTCTCTCGGGCTTCACCGTATGTACAGTCATAAAATACCCCCCCCCCCTTCATTACCGACTAATTTCCCTGTAAATTAGTGTATAGATATGATGCTGGTGCCGATCGAAGTAATAAGGCCTAGTTTAGAACGGTTTAGTTAGATTTTGCTTAAGGGGGTATCTGCATATTAAAACTGGCATCAAATTCATTTTTTTCAAAGGCAACCTCCATTTCGACAAACTTTTTAGATTATTTGGATTAAATCAGCCCTGAAAATGGTATAGTTTATATGTTTCTCTCAAATTTTCCCATAATTTGTTAAAATATGGAGATGCTAATGTTAAATGAATGTAATAAACATTAATTTATGTCTTCCCAAAATAGTAATACATTGAAATTTCTTTTTTTTTTTTTTTTTTTTTTTTTTTTTATTATGTTAGAATGAAGTAATCCAAATATATTCCATGCATATTTTTGATTAAAAAACGTTTTTTCAATTATGAAAATTATTAGTAATTTCATATTTCCAAAAATTATGAGTTATGATCTACATTAATTTTTGCATGAATAGAATGGGTATCATCAAAAATATGGATTTCTAGATTTACAGTTCATTCCTATCATTATTTTCGAATTATAGTGATATTTCAATTTTTATTCCTTTTAGGGGGCTGTCAATGGTTATCATTTGTGTCATATATTACTTTGCTTGCGCATGATTTAAAATAGTTATGCAAGTAAGTTTAGACGTACACATCATTTCTTAATTAGCATTACTTTACTTTAGTTTATGTTTAAAATTATTATACTTCTTTTCCGATTATTATCTGAATAGATTTAAAACTTTTCTCTGTGATATCTTAATATATTTTATTTTTAAATGTAGAGATATACCTCTGATCAATTTTTACTTGTAACTCTATGAAAAATTGAAATTGAATTAAAAACTGGATATTATTACCAATCGTTAGGCATCAGCTGCTGGTTTCTACGATAATGTACGGTGAAATTAGTCGGAGAAGGAAATTATTATTATTATTATTACTATTATTATTTTATGACTGTACAAATGCATATGTGCATATATGTTTGTGAGTATATGATTTATGTATGTATATACTTTTTTTGGAGAAGGGCAGGGTGAAAATTCGGAGAAGAATACATTAATTTAAATTATTTTCATTCATAAATTAACAATAGAATCATGAAACATTTATGACTATATATTGAAACTATAATAAAAAGGAAGAATAATGGATCGAATAATATTTCATTACAACAGTTCTTTAGCTACCATAATCGTTGAAAGATATTTATTTTCACTGCGAAAAGTCAGAACGTATTTATTAATTTTTGATCCGTTAACCAAAGGTGCCAAACTTTAAATATAGTTCGTCTCCTCGCGGGCCGCAAGCGGTTGTGGGCCGCGGGTTGGCCGCCCCTGCTCTAGTATACTCATGTCTGCACAAAACTGACTTTCTTTCTTTCGGTATTTATTATTATACTTCTTTGAGATAAAAATCGTCTGCATTCATCATGAAAAATAATTTTAATAAATTATAATTTAATAAATAATTTGTAATGCGTAAATTTGTATAGGATTATATATAAAAGAAAGTCTTGTGGTGGTCACAACATACTAGTTATATATTAAAACTTTTGCGGCTGCTAACTACATTTAAAAGAATTTTGAGAATTCCGTATTACTTACTAATATAAAATATTAAAATTTAAAAAAGCATTCCACTAAATATGAAGACAGTAACTGTTTCATAATAATAATAAAGCAACTGATTATAAAATTTATATTTTTAATAAATTATCTGAATATAACTTATTTATGAAAATTTATCCCATTTCTTTTAATATATTTATTAGAACACTTAAAAGCCACGCAATATTTCGGTATTTTCAAAATTCATTAACATTCTATTCTATTATTATTTTCGAGTTTCAACTCTCTAATGGCTAATGCCAAAAAACTTTTTCGGCATCAAAAATCTTTGCTCGTTAACATGGGGATGATAGATCTATATAAATTACTATATCTATGCTTGCCCTATATTCATCATTTTTCATAAGTATACATAAAAATAAAGCTTTCTTTTTACGTAGGTTTGCGGCATCTTCTAATATCGTTTCACATACAAAAGAAACTCATATTAAGTAGATTTTATAGTTCAATTCTATGTTTGAAATTATTATGTTTAGAATATTACAAACAATTCTTATAAAAAAAAAAAAAAAAAAAAAAAAAAATTTGTTTATAATTACGCTACCAAAAAAATGTAAAGGATAATTATGAACACTGTTTGAAAAAGCCTTGAAAATGAGTTTGAACAAAATCCTTTTAAGTCTTGTTAAAACAGTAATAAATAATTAGCTCCTTTTTGAAAACAATTATTGACTTAAATTTTCATGATGAAAACAAAATGTTACACAGACACGAGAAATATTTTCACTTTGAACTCAAAGTGAAGAATTCTAGCACAAAAATGTCAGTTGTTTATTAAAATCTCAACAATGCTTTCAATCTACACTGTTAAAAATTTTTCTGTAAATTTACAGAGAATCTATTGGTAATTAATTATATTAAGTCTTACGTAAATTTACAGAGAATTAAAAAAAAGAGATTCTGTCAAAATGCAGAGAAACTATTCTGTAAATCAATCATAGTCTCTGTAAATTTACATAGATCAAAATATTCAAGTCTCTGTAAATTTACATCTGTGAAACATCATAGTCTCTGTAAATCTACATATGTAAAAATATGCAAGTCTCCGTAAATTCGAGCATATAAAAGCATATAAGTCTCTGTAAATTTACCATTGTAAAAATAACCACGTCTCTGTAAGGTTACGTATGTAAAATCATCCAAATCTCTGTAAAATTACATATGGAAGAGCATCCAAGTCTCTGTAAAATTACATACGTAAGAACATCCAAGTCTCCGTAAATTTCGTATATAATATTATGAAAATCTCAGTAAATTTATCCATGTAAAAATACCTAATATTTGAAGGACCCACCATTGGCTGAGAAGCTCTGCTCTCAACGTTTGAAGGCGGAAGGTGCATAGTTCGATCCCAGGTTGCGATTTTCGACCTACCCATTCGGAATTTTCCGCGGATTTCTCCGAAACTTGTATAAATATGGGATAAGATATTTTAGAAAGACCTACACTTACGGCAATCCTCACAGGTCTAGAAACCTAGCACATCCAATCGGCTTTAACTAACGCCGATTAAATATTAGTATGTTTACAAGCGTATCGATGACACTCTAAATTGGCATATACTTAAAATAAATTCCATTATTATCAATTTACAAGTACAAAAAAATTCCAACAGTAAGTTTATCTTCATGAATATGGGAAATAATCTAGTAAATAATTTACATAAGTACAGATTTTTATTCAACTTAAGGAAAAGAAACTTAAAGTTGGATGTTTTTGCACTTGTAAATTCATAGCCTCGGGATTTATTTTAAATGCGCGTCAGTTTAGAGTGTTTTGAATAGGCTTCTAAATATATTAATATTTTATTATTGTGGTGGTAAAATCACATTGGTTACTCCAGAGTTCTAGGCCTGTATAGAATGCCTTATGTGTAGGTCATTCTAAGGTGTTCTATCCCTTATTTACAAAAGTTTTTTTAAGAAAACCTTGGAAAATTAAGAATGGGTAGGCTGAAAATCTCAACCTGAGATCGAACTTCGCACCTCCCACCTTCAAACTTTGAGATAAGAACTCCTCGGAAATTGATGGGACAAGAAGACCAGACTTTATTATATATATAGACATGCTATATATTTTTTATCAAAGCTACATTAAAATTCAGAGGTATAAAGTTGGTTAAGCATGTATTACCTTTGTTAGGATTTGTAATGATGCGCTTTAACAGGTTTTTAACTACAATTTTTATTAATGTTGTGGTAGATTTTGGATACATTAAACTTTTAATAAAAAATTTAAAAAAGAAGCTGATTTATATTATGGTACTTCTAATAAAATTATCAGAAATAATTGCAAAATATGTCATATGTTTGCTTAATATTGCTCGGTTATATTTAGTCTATACCAAAATAAAAACTTAATTCCCTCATTTATGTAGAATATGACTCAATATGTAGAATATGACTCAATAGTGAAAGATCTCACAGGTCTAAATCTAAAATATTGATTTGATAATTATGACTGATATTGATGGTTTTTGCTCGGCTGAAACCGAAACTAGATTTTACTCTATCACATATATTTATCAATACAGGGTGCGCTGTTTTTTTTTTTTTTTTTTTTTTATGACTCTTCCACCTATATAATTATACGGTTACTTTTATAGTAAGATTCCATGATTGATTACAATTAATCATGGAATCATACTAGAAACTACCGAAAGAGAAGGAATTGTGTCGGTAGACACCCTGTATTGGCAAAGGCTATGTGTAACAGAGGAAAATTGGCTTCCTTTTCGGCTTCAGCACATTAACACATATTGGACCACTCATTAAACGAATCATTAGAAAAATGTAATTTTTTAAAAACATGGTCAGTATAAGATACTTACACATATAAAAAAGAAAAAATTAAAAAATTACAATAATTTTACAAAATTTTTTATTTTGTTTGTTAGTCCAAAAAACAGTCTCTACACAGTCCAAAAGTGAGCATTTTGCAAATTGTAAAGATTTTTACGAATGGAAGTCCAAAAAACAATCTCTACATCCTACATTGCACATGTTGCAAATTGTAACAGGTTTTTTATTGCATGATTTCAGTTGACATCGTCTTTGGATTTTTCACCAGCACATGCTTACTATTTAGAAGAAGAAGTTCTTTATTATTCTGCAGCATTAATATTTTTTTCAAATTCCATTTTTCACAGTAATTTAATTAATTTAGTCTATTTCTAAAAAATTATGTCAAATTTTTTGCAGATTTTAAATGTTTCTTTTACATTATTGACATTTAATTCAACTGTCCTATAAATAGGACGGCGGTCCAATATGGGTTAAAAATATAGGTATCAACTAAAATAATTTAAATTTTGCCAACATTATATTTGTAGATCTGTGTTAACAACCTCAGTTTCTTTCATTCAAAACATACATCCACTTTGTAAATACACTTAAAAAAAAAAATATTTTAATATATATATATATATATATATATATATGTCATTGATATTGAATTTAATTAATATATATATTACATTTTGATTAGATATTAACTTAAAACAATTAAGAATGTAATTAAAACACTAATCGTTTAAAATGCATTATGCTCTTAAAAAGGTGTAAACTTTCTAAATTGGGGGGGGGGGGGAGGAAGAAGTACTAAAAATTTGTTAGGTACTCTACCTTTCCATAATGACCGTACACTTTCGATTTCAGACATTTTTTAAAGTATTTCAAAAAATGTTAATCAAATCATTTTGAAACTTCAGATTTGTGAAAGGGGGACCGGTAAAAAAAATTAAAGTAAAATGAAAGTATTTGGCTTCACCCTGTAATAATTAATGCTTGAAATACGATCTGGTAGTAGCATGTGATTATAGGACTCTTTCTCATTAACTCTAAGTTTATATGTCTCTACCGCATATAATCAGGGAGATAAAGGTTTCTTTAAAAAATTGCAAAAAATTTTCCTTTTTTTTTTTTAGCTATAACCCGCAAAGTATGAAAAGACAGTGCAAAGTTATTTTCAGGAAACTCGACATACAATAATAAACACTGCATACTGCAATCACAATGAAAAAAATATTTAATATCTAATGAAATATGAGTATTTTTACTAAATTTCTAACTGCGCATGCGTAAATGTTCTTTGTACTGGATTTAATACCTTGCATGTTATAGCAAAAATAAATAAATTAATAAAAAGTTCAGCAATTTTTTAAAGAAATCTTTATATCTCCCTGATTACATGCGGTAGAGACTTAAAAATGTATACAGAAAATGAGGATGAGCCCCATAATCATGTGCTACAGCCAGATTGTATTTCGAGCATTACTTTATACTGGGTGATGACAAATACTCTTATTTTTCTTTAATTTTTTACTGGTCTTCTTTTCACTTTTGAAACAAACAAATAACTGAAGTACATGAGGTACAACATGTTTTTTTACACTCCTGAAGTTTCAAGATGATTTGTTAAGTACTTTTTGATTTATTTTAAAACGCATCAGAAGTCGAAAGTGTCCGGTCATTTATGGAAAGGTAGTGTAGTAAATGAATTTGAATTTTTAAATACTGATATTGATTTTTATATTAGCTAAAGAAAAAAAAAAAAACCAATTCCTTATAAAGGTCTCTCTAAAAACTATGCATACAATTTTGGTAGTTTATTTAAAAAGTAAATTTGTGCAACATATTAATGCAATGCATAACTTGTCACTTAAATCAAGACTAACAAATTTGATGCAAATTTTATTTCAAACTGTAACAAATTTTGAACATTTTTCAAAATTCTCTTTTTAATAAAATTGGTTTCTAAAAGTTATTTTATTAGAAAATAAAAATTCTCATTTCAGATCAGATTTCTAATACGTAATCGTAGAAGTAAAGGAACATATTAAAGGTTCGATACCTAAATAATTTTATTTTTTATAATTAATTCATTGCAATGTGCAGAATAATTTCCTTAATTACTTCAGTTTCTGGGATATAAATATTTTTAAATAGACGGCAAGTGGAATGTTCGTACGTATTAAATAGTATATAAAGAAATATAGAGCTTTTAAAATTTTTAAATATTAATTTAGGGTTCAATGCAGATGAAAATCGGGTACTCTTTTGGTTTTCTTCACTAGTTCCATAAATTCAAGTTTTTAAAATATATAACTTTTTGTTAAAGAAACCATTAGATTATTTTGAATTAAAAATATTTTGACTTTTTTTTTTTTTTTTTTTCCCTTTACAAAAACAAATTTTAAAACATTTTTCTTCTACAAAATAGGATCTAAAGAAGAAACAAACTCTACGCTTTTACACATGAAAGCAGCATCCTGGTAATTTACTAGAATCATCGCAAAAAGCTCACTAAGAAGAAAAACATCTTTGCTGCAAAGAAAACATACAATTAAAAATAATTAAAAAATAAAACATACTGAATTAGATTTAAATTAAACTTTATTTTACTAACATAACATAAATGAGATTAATAAAAGATAAATGGTGAAAAATTCCTTAACAGGATAAATATTTGGTATTTGTAAATGTCTTTGATGAGGGTATTTTACGGCATTTTCTATTTTCTTATTTCTTAGACAACTTGTTTCGTTTTCTTATATCAGGATCAATTTCCATTATAACTAGAAAAAAGAAAAATGATGAAAAATTACTATTGTAAGAAAACACTTTAACTATAAATTTTTAAAACGAAATCTGCATCCTATGACATTTTAAGCAAATAATGAAAAGAAAGGATTGTAATTCCATGGCACTAAAAAAAAATTAAGTATACATAATCGAATTTTAAAGTGTATCTTATGCACTCCATCTAAATAGAATCTAATAAAAAATCATCTAAAGAAAATAAAAGTACATATACATGGTATTTTAAATTATTAATACAGGAAAAAATCACTTATATAATGAAATCATACGATATTTAAGCACCATTTTATGAACGCCAGTGTAACAGGAATATTTCTGAAGTATTTTATATTAAAATCAAGTATGAATTGGATTGGATTTGGGAATAAGGCCGATTAACTGCTGTAGGTCTTAGGCTTACTTTGAAAAGACTTTATCCCCGAGCTTTTAAAAGACTCCCCCCCCCCTTCCTATATGAATTTTTTAAGTTTTCCCCTGTGTTCCCCTCCCCCGCCCCCCCCCCCTTTTTTTTTTCTTCTTCTTTTAACAAATGTTAGAAACTGGGGCACTCGGCCTTAGTTCCAAGCACTCTCTTAACTTTATAATACTCCGAATTAAAAACTGTCTAGTTATTAAAATCTTCCCCTTACAAAGAAGGAAAAGAAAAAATATGTTTAAGAAAAATTATTTCTGTCAATGCAAAAACTTGTCTGAAAGTTTTTTGACAATGCATTATTAAGCAGAATCTATTAGCAGCGCTGCCAGATTTGGGGACTTTTTATTCAACAATTACCTCTAAATTTTTATTGTAACAGCTGCTTAATCACTTCGAAGAATAATCGACTATTATGTATGTCCAATTCCCCTTCTCAAAATTATTGGTGATAGTTGAATAAAAAGTTCCCAAGTCTGGCAACACTGTCTATTAGCTATATTTCAGTGAAACTGTATTTTTAAATTGCAGTTACTCCACAATCGTCTGCGTCCGCCTCCCTACATAAACATGTAACCGCAGCCTTGGCATGCTTATGATTATGGTATATTCATCCAGGATAATACAAAAATACAGTTGGATTTTGTACTTAAAAGTAACGTTTTATGTGGATCGGTAATTTTGAGATATAAATTAGTCCGCAACAAATAAAAGCCTGGATAAAATTTCGTATTAATTTAAACATTTCCTCACTCAATTTAATATACACTCTGTACTTTGAATTCTTAAATATCAAACTGTATTCTGAAAAATATTAACTTGTCAGAAAATTTAATTTGTCCCCCAACCCACCCCTCTATTACCATTGCTCGGCAACTGCAACAATAGTTTTCTTTTTCTTACATTGTGGTTTGTTAACTTGTGCATATATATGCATACATATACATATGCAAGCAGGTTTTCAAAATTTTCAGAAAGCAAAATTAATAACATTGGACGGTTTAGTATACAAACCGTCCTCCCCTCCCTTAAAAAATAATCAAAAAAATTGTCGGGTAAAACTCCCATTAATAAAATCTTTATTTTGTATTTCGATTTTTAAAATTTACTTATTTTTATTATTTAACTATTAATCATATACTGTGGAAATGACTTACTTTTTCCTCAATTCCTACTATTTTGATTTAAGGTAATCTATATTATTTTTCAGTCTTTCAGCAAATGCCAGCAAACACCTTTAATGACAGGAAGAGACTGTAAAAAGAATATATAAGAAAACATATAGAAGTTTCAGACGATATTAAACTAAAAACTAGTAGGATGTGGCCACCACATGACTTTCTTCTATATAATATTACACAAAACTTATACAATAAAAATTACTTATTAAATTATCAAATTCTTTTCAATTATAAATGCAGAAGATTTTTATCTGATAGAAATATCACTAAATGCCGAAAGAGGTCAGTTTTTTTCCAAATCAAAAGAAATGACTTCTTTCCAAGTTTTTTTTCGTTAAAAGAAAAAAAAAAAGGAAAAAATGGATAACTTTGTTTTAAATTATCACAGATCTATAGTTCAAAAATTAGTTTTAAAGGTATTGACGATATCTTTCGAAAGATACTCATATTGAAAATTTACTCCCCCTGGGGGGTACTTAACCCCCAGGGGGGGGGGGGGGGGAGCGATGCCCCCCATGCAATTTTTTTCCCATACTAAACTACTACTATTATCAATAATTCATATTAATTTTACAATCACACGATTAAAATAACTCTCATTATGTACATTTATACGAAATTTTGTCCTATATTGTCATGTTGAAAATTTAGAAAAATGCGATCACAGCAGCACCTGTTGAGCCATTCTTCCATAAATCTAATCAGCAGTAGTTAATGTCAGGGTCCAACTAATCACCAAGTTTGGTTAAATTTCGTTCATTGGTTCGTGAGATACAGCGTCCACAAAATTTGTGATACACATACACAGACATTTTCTAAAAACAGTCTAAACTGTCTAATCCTCAGAACAAAATTTTCTGGTTCTTTAAAATCCCCCCCCCCCACACACACACACCTCACAAAGAAAAAAAAAATGATGCTTAACATGATTTTTTTTTTTTTTTTGTGCGTATGTAAAAAATTAATTGTATATTTTCTGGCCCAGTTTTGATAGGGCAGTATCAATTAGATCTATTTTAGCGAAAAAGTAGTTTTAAATTACAGCCACTTGTCATTTCAGCTATCTCTGCCTTACAAAATAAACTTGTGGATGAAATATTGTCATGACTGTAGTTATGGCACAAAAGTACAAAAAACATATGTGCATTAGTTATACTTTTGAAAGTTGTAGTTTTGAATTGGTTCGAAAAATGTAACCTTGATAAAATTTCGCGTTCATTTAAACATTTCTTCGTACAACTTAATGTTATGTTTTCAATCTTTGAATATCAATTTGTACACAGAAAATAGTTTGAAAGTGTAATTTAACTCCTTCCCCATTCATACCCGCTGCGGGTAAAGAAACAATTTTATTAGTTTTTCTATGTTGCTTGTTTCTGCTTTGTTACATCAAATATATAAATATTGTACACACAAACAGATTTTCAAACATCTCAGAAAACAAAACTGAAAATATTGTGTTGGTATCCATACAAATCATTCCCATCCTCCCCCCCCCACACACACACAACACACACATACGCACACTAGAAAATGTTTAGCATCAAAGATCTATATAATTCGCAATAATATTTCTGGTCTTTATGGTTCTGATTAAAATTTAACCTTATTCCTTTCGGAGAAAAACATTGCTCATTTAATAAACTTTTCTGGCCATTAGACATGCTCTTCTCAAAAAATAAACAAAAAAAAAAACGCTTAAGAAACAATGTTTTAATTCATACCAAAATCTTGTCGGAAAGTTTTCGGACTTTGTGTTGATAGGACAGTGTAAGTTTGACTTATTTCAACAAAAAAGTATTTTTTTAATTGCAGTTAACCTGTAATCAACGTCTCCGCCCCGCTGTATAAGCGTGTAGGTGTAGTTTCGGCAACGTATGGTTAGGAAACATTTATCTAGTGTAATTCGATAATCCAGTTGTTTTTATACTTCAAAATAATTCCGTATTAAATTGAACTTTTTAAAACTTCGATTTGAATTTATTCACAGAATGTAGCCTGTGTAAAATTTAGTATTAAACATTTCTCTACTCAGCTTGATTCATAAACTATACATTTAATCTTTAAACATCAATTTGTGAGTAGATTGTGCTACTAGTTTGAAAATTTAATCTGATCTTCCTCCCCTCCCCACTTCCAGTATTATCGCTGTGGAAAAAAATAATTTTATCGTTTTTCTTGCATTGTTTCTTAATTTATATATTAAATGTTAACACTCACAAAAAAAAAAAAAAAAAAAAAAAAAAAAAAAAACTAAAAACATTGCTGGGTTGATGCGCAACTCCCCTCCCCCGAAAAAATAGTGTTTAACATCAAATACTCATACATAATTTGTAATAATGTTTCTCTGTTTTTATGGATGTGCTAAATTGTTTTTATGGATGTGCTAAACTGTGTTTAACACCCCCCCCCTCCCACACACACACTTTTTTCATCCTTTACAATAACTGCTTTCTAACAAATTAATAGATCTATGTTTATTTTGTATATCTTCTGCTAAAGCAATTTTCTTCTAAACTCTAGAAGAAAAAGCGGCTCAGATTATAAGAAATAATTTCTATAATTTTGCCCTCCGCAGTAAATACATAATGTATTATGTAACAGAAATACGAAGCTAGATACTAAGGCTCCTATATATACGAGCTGGCGCATCAGGCATTTTGTTGCCTTAGGGTTGCCACATGTACCCAGCGCGATTCTCTGATAAACAAACGACAAACATTTTTTTTATCGCCTTACGTTACTTTAGAGTAACTTGTTTTATTATATTTCATAATTTTAGCTAAGTAAACTATGATATGGAAGTTTGTTTAGCGATAGACTGCTATAATCATTCAAGAAATGAATATAAAGTGTTCACAGACCTTCTATTACTGTGTATTTGAGTTTTGGCGACATTTTGTAAAAGAAACAGAAACCGCCCTAACAACACATCTTACCCCAGTATATCGATAGGATATCCATGACATCCTGAGAATGTACTGTGAAAAAAATGTGTTTTTAGGCATATTATTGTTGCTTATTGCTCTTTTTTTGACAGGATTAGCTTCAGATCAAGATTTCTTAAAATCATTAGGGAAGCGATAAGGACGCCAAGCGGGAATGCTGCCCACTTCAGAGGCAAAAAAATGGCGGTGATGCGCCGGCCTATTATTTTATTTAGGGGCTCTAGCTAGATACTACATACTAGATTCTAGATATCTTTAAATTGAATAACTCTGTTTATAAGTTTCAGGATATAAATATAAAAAAAATATCCGCTAATATAACTAACATGAACAGTCATTGTTTTTGTTGATTATTAAAATAGGATAAAAGATTATATAAAATTTAACTTACCTAATTATGAATTCCAAATGAAAACATGAATTGCTTTAAGTTCTTCAATACAGACAACAACAACAAACTTTTAATGTGTAGATACGAAGATAAACATTCCGCAGAAACAATCTAATTTTCCCTAACGTTCCCTTTTCCCCCCCTTTTTACGTAATAGTACACTGCAATGAAATTCAGTATATTTTTGCCTTCAAAACTTCTAGTTATATATATATATATGTGTGTGCATTTACTTTAATATAAAAATAATTTAAGGTTATGCATTTACATAGTTTTTTATTTAATGTATCAGTCAAAATCCCTACAGGGAAAACGTTGTTTTGAAAAGGGAAATATCTGTAAATTAAGAACTGAGTTTCTTGGTTCAATGTTTTTAACAGAGAACTCATGTAAATTTACGGAGAGTCTCAATACTTTTTCTGTACTTTTACAGAAATTTTTGACAGTGAACCGAGTTTCTTGATTCACTTCTTTTAACAGTGAACTCATGTACATTTACGGAGATTCTCAATACTTTTTCTGTATTTTTACAGAAATTTTTAACAGTGTACCAGCCCTGTTGAAAATCTTTAACTTACTCTTAGTCTATATAATATCAAACGACTGCTAATAGCATTTGTTCTAAATTATCCTCAACAAATTATTAATTAAAAATTATGCTTATGACATTTATGGACAATAAAATTCTTATATACTGCAGGTTATAAGTTATATATATATACTTGAAATATATATTATCTTCGTAGTTCATTAAATATATTGATATACATTAAGGATACTTACCCCAATAGGCTTTATATAAAATTAGTGTAAATAAATCCAATGGTTCATTTCTAGAGTCACACAAAAATATGGATACATACTAATTACTGAAACTATGATTAACATGCTACCATACCGGTCATTCCAGGAAATGTTACACCTGTCACAAAATTTTAAAAATTAATTTGAGAAAGTTAAATAGCAAAATAATACCTTAGCTTCCTACTTTATCTTCTAAAGCAATAGCAAAACAATTCTGCTACTTATTTTTCCAAAACTAATTTCTGAAATTTCGTCGGGTGTGATATTTCATGAAATGACCCATATTGAATTGTTTTAACATTACTATTCTACCTTGTAGTAAAAATACCAATATAATTCATCAAAAAAACTTTGTAAACAAGCACTACAATTTTTAAAGACAACTGTTTCGGGTCGAAAATATTAAGCACGATCTTTCCTCAATGGAAAAGCAATAGACGCTAATGCAGTATGAAAATAGTTCTGCTTTTCTATTCCCTGAAAGAGATGTCTCGTGCTTTATACAGTTAATGATATTTTTATACAAAGTCTTTGTCAAAATCATACAATAATAGTATTTTCGTTTATTTTCTGGGAATGAATTTGTAATCATTCTACATGTCACATATACGCAATGCAACAAATAAAAACTTTGTTCCTATTAAAGTTAGAAGAGTGTAAAATGCTATTTAAATAAACCGGAAAAATTCCCAAAGAAATAAAACGCGGTACATTTCCTTTTGAATTCTTAATGGAAAACTTGTCTTACTATAAAAACGCATTAAACGGGAACGGAAAGAAGAAATATCCTACGCATATCACTTTTCTCCCTGTGGGATATGGATGATTCAACAAATGTGTTCTGCTTCTGCGAATTCTTTGAAGCAAAATGCAAGACGTTATCATATAAGAATTTGACAAGGCGAAAAGATTTTTTTCAGATTTCAGTACATTTAAGCAGGAACATAAAATTATGAAACGGTTGAAGTTTAATTGAAGTTTTCTTATTGGTGGGTATTCCCTATTGCAATTTTGAACTATACACAATTTGACAAACAAAAGAAAGCAAAATATTATTGGTTAAGTGTATAACTTGATTTGGAAGTTTAAGAATTAAAAAAAAAATTTTTTTTGTTTGTTTGCTTCTTTTTTTTATATATATATTAAAAATACATCTTTCCTACTTAACTGTTTTTGAACTTATTTAAACAGTAGCACTCCCACCTATGCTCTTGTCTATATTTGCTTGTATACACTACATTTATCTATGATAAATAGCGTCATATACTTCCAAATTATACATATATATATATATATATATATATATGTATATACATTGTTACAATGATTGTTGAATGCATTACAACAAATTTATATAGCATTGCATTGACCTTTTTTGGTTATTTGTAATTTCTACATATATTCTTTCAACTTTTTAATAAACTTTTCATTGGACTTTTTTAATTATTTGTAATTTATTCATATATTTTTTCAACTTTTTAATAGTTTTTCAATGAACCTGTATAGTTATTTGAAATTTATTCAAATATTTTTATCATTTTCTGTCTCTGTGAAGGCAGGGTACAATGGCTCTATTAAAGTGAGTTTGGTGAAATTTTTCTTAACTTACACTAAATTATTACCGATTTAATCTATTTTTGGCTCTTGTAGCAAATTCTGGTTCATGTTCGCCTGTTATTTTTGAATTCTACACTCATTCTAACAATCGATATACAGGTTAGTTATCATTAAACTTCCCCTATAAACAGCATCCTACAGCGCAAATGGGTGAACGGAATGCAACGAAATTTGGAATATAGACTATACACGAGATAAGCTCACGGAATTTCGAAAAAAAAAAATTAGTTCTAAAATGTCCACCAGAGGGCACTTTTTCTGGAAAAACATTAAAGTTAAAACAATAGACGACCAAAACGGAATACTAAAACAATACTAACAATCCAGAACATGAATTATGAGTAATAAAATGTAAAACCGGGAAAATCTGTCAGTTCTAGGGAAAAATATGTTGAGAATTGCATGCTTGCAAAGAAGAGGAATCTGATCAGTTACGATCTGCTGTTGAACACACTGTCCATCGAGTTGAAATTGTGCAGGTGAATGAGGGTGGTCACATGGAGCACCTTTCCCTGCATCGTCCTGGATATGATTAACAACTGTTCCTCTTTTGCAATTTCGTCCTAATCTGTTCTTGTTTCTGCAAACTGAACTGTTTTATTTTTCTCAAACAGGATACTGTTATTTTTTCCTTACCTTCACTTAATGTTGTTCGATGATATGGTGATCAGAAACTAGTCAATACATGTTAATATTGTTTCTGTATTCCGCTTTGGTCGTTTATTGTGGTAAATTTAATGTTTTTTCCGGAAAAGGCGCCCTCTGGTGGACATTTTGGAATTATTGTTATTTTTTTTTTAATTCCATGAGCGCATTTCGTGTATAGTCTATATAACAAATTTCGTTGCATTCCGTTCACCCGTTTGCGTTGTAGAGTGTTGTTTATAGGGGAAGTTTAATTATACCACCCTGTATACATACGCATATAACTGTACCGCGGAGGTAAAGGGCGCAATGTTCATTTTATGAAAATAATTACTACCATGCCTTTGATGTGCTACAATAAAATACATTTGTCCTGAATAAAGAAAATCGACACAGTTTTATATTCCACTATCTTATCTCTTTTGTAGTAACTGTATATTAGTGTTTAATTTCTCTATATGAATCTAAAAATCCACATAAAGCACACGGGACTAATTCTTTTCACAAAATGGACTCGGTGTTCTTTACCTCCGAGATACAGATATGTATGCGTGTGTGTGTATACTGAAAGATTCAAAATGGATGTTAAAGCGATTTTCTCTAAAACCAAGACAAACACTTCCACTTACATATTTTGTTCTTTTGTTTGTAGTTGATCTGGCATTTTCTGCACAAGGAGCTGTATACAGATTGAAACAAGAAATTTAATTTTTATACGTGACTCCTTTTTATTTAGACTCCTTTTTATTTACTCCGTATATTTAGAAAAAATATTGTCCTCGGTCTAAGATTTAAAAAAAAAAAAAAAAAAAAAAAAAAAAACTCTTTGAAGTAAGAAATTCGATGAGCTATCGCAATCAGAAATTTTGAGAATTTATCATTAAATTTTATTTGGTTGTCTATAAAGTGAGTAAGGATTTGTCGTCGTGACCGATATTCATATTCCGACTGCATCCATGAAGAAATAGAACACATTTCGAAAAGATGACTCTGCAGACACTTTTAACTTGTGAATTTAATTACAACACTACTCAAACATATTTACAAACGCGCGCATTAACACACATAAAAATATACACATTCTAAAATTAACATTCCAATTGGCTTTTGAAGCCAGCTCGTTCCAACATTCGTTTGCCAGTTCTTATTTGCCATTTTTATTCTAATCTCTCCGCAGCCTCTTGATACCCCTTAAGAAAAACTAAAAGTTCGAAAACGATTCGAATAAAGATCGAATATGATCTTTACACGTCCCCCCCATGGAAGCTCATCCGTCGCTGGAATGACGATGCAGCTAAATTTGAAAAGAAAAACACTCAAAACAAAATACAACATATGAATGTGTACTATACTCGATAGGTTCGATGAGAGCTCTTAAATTAAGAATGCAACATCTCCCCCCAAAAAATAAAACTAAAATTATATACATATACTAGCTGACCCGACAAACGTTGTTTTGTCATATAAATTATTTCTAGAGAATATTTTGCTAGAAAAAAATAACTAACTTATTGTAAGTGTGTAAGGATGTGGTATATAAGTGAAACAGGTATGGAACGCTGTGAACGGTGACTGTGAATTCCGATTATAACGTAAAAGACATAATTAACAATTAAATAAACAATTTAAATTGGACTGAATTGCAAATCTAAACCATTCTCGAATCCACCTGAAGACACACAAAAAATTTCATTAAAATCGGTCCAGCCGTTTAGGAGGAGTTCAGTGATATACACACGCACAAAAGTATGAGACCCCTTTGGTAACTTTAAATATTTTAAGCCATTTTTGCGATGAATTGAAATGGCTATCTAAATTGTGGAATTGAAGATCTTGGCGAGAAGCGTTCGAGCTACTTCGGTGTCAAATTTCAAATTTTGCCAAAGGGATCCGATACTAAAGGTGTTCCATACAAAAAATAAATAAATAAAATATCAGTGACATACACACGCACAAAAGTATGGGACCCCATTGGTGACTTTAAATATTTTAAGCCATTTTTGCGATGAATTGAAATGGCTATCTCAATTGTGGAACTAAAGATCTTGGCGAGAAGCGTTCGAGCTACCTCAGTGCCAAATTTTCCATACAAAAAATAAATAAATAAAATATCAGTGACATACACACGCACAAAAGTATGGGACCCCTTTGGTGACTTTAAATATTTTAAGCCATTTTTGCGATGAATTGAAATGGCTATCTCAATTGTGGAACTAAAGATCTTGGCGAGAAGCGTCCGAGCTACTTCGATGCCAAATTTCAAATTTTGCCAAAGGGATCCGATACTAAAGGTGCTCAATTCAAAAAATAAATAAATATAATATAATAAAATAGCTACATAAATAAATTTGTAGGGTAGGGTGGTTGTTAATCAACGCGCGTGTAAATTTGATAGAAAATTATATAAAATACTCACTCCAATTCCGCACTAAATTTGCAAAATGTATAGTTTTTTATGCACACTTCAAAACTCTTCAAACACTAATTACATCTTGATGTAATATTTCAATTAGGACACAATTTTTTGTATAACAATAATAACACGAAGTTACAAAATATTTTCCTGAATTTGATCGCAGCACCAACTGTCAGGACGAACTGGAATTACAATAGAATATACGCAAGCGAAGTGTGACGTCACTGACCGTCAGTGGATGCAAGAAAAAGATTTCCTATGTTAATCTTTCATTAGATTTTTTATAAAAAATTATTAAAAATCAAGTAAAATTATTTCTCGATTTTAATCCCCGTATTTGAGTATAGATATTTAGTTATCGTATGCATGTGTTAGATTGAGTTATTTTGCTCTCAAATTGACAAAATTTTAATTTTAAATTTCAAAACTCTGTCTATCCTTGGCGTTTTTTGTATTTGGCGATCAAAAACGTAATACGAAAATATACATGCCAGATGTATATTTTCGTAATATGTATTGTACGAAATTGTTTCATATTATTCATTACTCTCTTAATATAAGTTGTTGAAATAACCATTATTTTTGAAAGAAATTAAATATGTTCGCCAGATGATATGGCGATATTTTTTTTTCCGCCAAGGATGACAGAGTTTTGAAATTAAAAATTCAAATTTTATCAATTTTACAGCATAAATAACTCAATCTAACGCATGCACATGATAACTAATACATATCTATACCCAAATATGGGTATTAAAATCGGGAAATAATTTTCCTCGATTTTTAGTAATTTTTTACAAAAAATCCAATGGTCGATTAACATAGGAAATATTTTTCTTGCATCTACGGACGGCCAGTGACGTCATCACTTCGCTTGCGTATTATTGAGTATTCGATACTACGATCGTAGCGCAGTCTGCCGGATCCAATGTGAAACATTCCAAAATCAACAACAATTTATAAGTGATAAATTAATTAAATAAACAATTTAAATTGGACTGAATTGTAAATCTAAACCATTCTCGAATCCACCTGAAGACACACAAAAAATTTGATTAAACTCGGTCCAGCCGTTTAGGAGGAGTTCAGTGACATACACACGCACAAAAGAAATATATATATAAAGATAATAAATTCAATATGTAAAATTCAACTACGTCACGAGAAGTTAATAATGTAAATAATTATAAGAAAAAAAACTTTTTATAAACCATGTTTTTAAATTTTCTGTTGAATCATAGAACTAACTACATTAGCACTTTATCAATGCGTATGAAATCTTTGAACCGATAGTGACGTCAATTTTTGTGAGATACATAATTTAATTTTTTACAATTTTTTAAAGCTCACGTTTAATTAAATTATTTATCACGTTTTTTTTTTTTTATGTCGAAAGAAAATGAACTCGTAATTTTTTTTTTTTTTTTTGGCAACAATTAAATTATAGCTAATATTTTAATGGCTATTTATAAGGTACTAGCTGACCCGTCCGGCTTCGCACTGATGAACAAATTTTAGTTAAAGATGGATTGATATGTAAAAAATCAAGAAATATATCAGTTTATATGTTATAGTCAGGCAATATTATTAACAGGAAAGTCAAAAGATAATTTTACAATTATTTTTTTTAATTAGTTGTTAAATGTTGGCAATTTTTACTTAATGCTATTTATTTATTTATTTATTTATTTCATAAAAAGAAACATTTCTTTACTCATGAATAAAAAATATTGAAAAATAAACCTATGACATGAAAATGTTTTTGATAAAATTGACGTCATAATAGCTTGAATTATTATTAATTTTTTCATTTCGCAAATATATTTAATTTTTTCCATAATTGATTATTATTTTAATAATGTATATTAAAGGAGAAATCAATAATATGAAACAATATTCGTACAATATATACTATTACAGAATCTGGCGTGAAACAACCACACGACTTCCATTACCCACTATTATACGTAAAATATACAATTTTTTGGAGATATTACTTGCATTTTTTGAGATTTTCGAGTAAGAGAAACTTGATACACGTATAAAGACACATACAACAGAGTTTGCATAGCGAGATAAAAAATAAGGGGGAAAAAATAGATAGTTATTTTTTTAAACACGAATTTCCGAGATCTAAAACTGAACTACCTAATCAGGATGACCGTTAATATTCCTGTAATAAGCACGTAATACTTGAGAAAGGTTATCTAAATTGGATTAAAGAAAAAATTTTCAAGAATACGTTAGAGCCGTTTTTGAGATACCAACTTTTACCAAAACTTAACATACTCAATTATTGACCTAAAAACAATAATTACATACAAAAGGATATTTAATAGGAAGTTAACATGGCGAGTTTGAAAAAAATCCGTACAGGCGTTTTTAAAGGAACGCACTTGCGAAGTCTGAAATTGAGCTGTTTATAGAGGACGCCTATCAATTTTCCTGAACTAAGCAACTTTTCAATCGAAAGGGCATCTAATATATTATTTATATAGCAACTTTGAAGAAAATCATTAGAGGTGTTTTTGAATATGGGCTTAGGGTCCCATTTCTGGTTTTCGATGACCCAATTCCGGTTTTTCAATTTTCACGAAAATTTGGAAAATTTATCTGTACACCAGACCTGAATCACTTGTGAAGTTTAGTAGTTCTATTTTTATTAGTTTTGGAGATATGACAGCCAGAAGATTACACACACACGTGCACATATACACACACACTGACCAATTGCCAAAACCTATACAATACTTCCACTACCTACGGTAGTAGGGGAATTGAAGTAAACACATACATCTCGTATTTACTACGATAATATACAGATTTTCGTATTACGTTTTCGATCGCCAAATACAAAAATCGCCAATGACGATAGATATCAAATCTATGCTTTGTTTTCAATTAAAATATTGAAAATTTTAATTAAAAATTTATTTTACCAAAATTTATTATAGCTTCTAGCACTTAGAGAGAGATCGTGATCGAAAGATTGCGGGTTCGGTCCTCGAGCCGGCCGAAGACCGTCGTGTACGCTAATGGCGACTGGTGCACGTTAAATCCGTCGTGGTCGCAAAGTCCTCCAAGTTCCCATCAAAAATTATACCTCTGGGGGTACCGGAACATGGGTTTAAAACTCAGCCTTGTCCCGGATCAAAATTCGAGTTCCTGCTGGTGCTGCCATCTATCGCCAGCTTCTGGAGCTAAGACGTACTTCCTCCCTATAATGGGCGCTCCTCTGTTAAACGGAATGACGCACCCCTCCTGCCTTAAACCCGGTTAGTTCCACTACCGGGGCTCGGAATTTCCGAGTGGCATAAGTAACAACAACAACAACAGAGAGAGACAGTGTAACTTTTGATTATTGAAAGAAAAAAAAAAAAAAAAGCAATCGGCTTTTTAGTTCTAGCGATCGTTCTCTACATATGCATATAAACCTTTCTTTTTTTTATATTAGTATAGCTATAGAGCATAGGTATATTAAATAGGTTTCCAGTCAACATAATGTAACTCAAATAATTAAATGCTATTTACATTTCAGTAATGGCTGTATGCGCTATGTATATTGAGCTACTTGCCATAACTGTTAGTTGCTAAAAATAGTCGCCAAATAAATTTAAACATCTCAATACGCAAGCGAAGTATGACATCACTGACCGCCCGTGGATGCAAGAAAAAGATTTTCCATGTTAATCACTCATTGGATTTTTTTTTTTTTTATTAAAATTCTAGAAGAATTATTTCCCGATTTTAATCCTCATATTTGGGTATAGATATGTATTAGTTATTGTACGCATGCGTTAGATTGAGTTATTTTACTGTCAAATTGACAAAATTTTAATTTTAAATTTCAAAACTGTCACCCTTGGCGTTTTTTGTATTTGGCGATGAAAAACGTAATACGAAAATATACATGCCAGATGTATATTTTCGTAATATGTATTGTACGAAATATTGTTTCATATTATTCGTTACACTCTTAATGTAAGTTTTTAAAATAACCATGATTTTTGAAAGGAATTAAATTATATTCGCCAGATAATTTGGCGATATTTTTTTTTTCTGCCAAGGATGACGGATATCAAATCTATTCCGCTGCAACATATTAGTATATTATATCAGATACTTTATTTGACATTTGAAAACAAATTTGACTTCAAATTATGATAGAATATTTATCCTTTCCTTTTTAATTAGTTTATTAGTTGGATGTTTATTGTGTAAATATCATCCTTTGAAATGAAATGTTTATGTTTTCAATCGAATATGGAAATTTGCCATTTTTTTTTCTAGAGTTTTGAAATTTAAAATTCCAATTTTATCAATTTTACAACAAAAACAATTTAATCTAACGAATGCACATGATAACTAATACATATCTATATCCAAATATGGGGATTAAAGTGGGGAAATAATTTTCCTCGATCTTTATTATTTTTTTACAAAAAATCCAGTTCACTTTTTATATTATTGTTCGCGTGAAAATATATTTTATTATATGTCTAAAAATAAATTAATTCGTAAATCCTTTTGGCAACAATTATAAATTAAAATAAATAATATTATAAAATAGAATTTCTTATTTTATTTTATTTTATTTATTTATTTTTAAATTCCAATTTCGTTTACACCACGGAGTAAAAAGACAGGAGAAGAAGGTAACGCTGAAATTTTGTGATGTTGTTTTCTAATGTTTACAGATGGCGCCAGCGTGCAATCCTTCCTTCTCTCCAGCTTCCGCAATGTTATTCAATGGGGAAATGTCTCGTTTTAATTATTTTTTTAAAAATAATATCAAGCTGAAAAAATTTCGATTGAAAGCAAATTTCATTAAATAGAGTATTCTAACCAACATGTTTTTTTTAAGAGCCATTTTATACTAATTTTACTTTGAAAGAAGGCTTTTAAAAAATGACGATTCTTATGAACCGAAGCTAGCTAAAACAGACAATTGGGAGGAAGGAGAATGGATGAAATTTTGTAAAGAAAAAAAATAAACTTACTTTAGGTGCAGAAAACACGAACTCGGACTTTATTTTTCTCCTAGGGCTTTTTTTTGTTTTTCTTATCACTATCATAGCCTGTTTTACAACTAGGAACGAAGCATTTATTTGAAACGTCTGAATTATGCAGTTTTAAGAACTTACAAACAAATTAAATTGCTTAAAATAAAAAATTTTAAATGTACTTCAGCAAAATTCTATTGAAAACAACAGTATATCCGCGCCGAAGTAGGGAGGAATGACAAGTGGCGCCCTCAATATTTACCAAAAATTTAGATCACAGTTTCGTAGCTTTCTCCCATTGGACCTTCAACTCCTATTAATTTTACTCCGTGGTTTACACACATCAGTTTAAACCACGGAGTAATAAAGACTCCGTGGTTTAAACATTGATGCTTAGATATTATATCATATCATATCAAATTAAATTATTAGAAAAATAAACACTTTTAATTCTATAATGACGTCAGATTTAACGTGTAAGTTTAACATTTAAAAAAGCTTTATATGAATTTCAATTTAATGCACGTGCAAATATATTTCTTTTCTTTTCACGTCAAGATATTTTAAAAACGAAATGAATATGTAAATGTTTCTTTTATGTTGGCAGCAGCTAATTTTTTTAATATTTCATTATTTCCATTTCTATTACGGCTTCTATGGGGATTTTAATTAAAATGCTCAGATTTTAAACTAAAATTTATTTTATCAAAATTAAATATAGCCTATAACAATATGGCATACTGTAGCTTTCGGTTAGTGAAAGAATTTTTTTAATCGGTTCAGTAGTTTCAGAGATTACCCTCCACAAACAAACAATTTTTTGCGCTTTATATAATGATATAGATATAGATTAGGAGGTTATTATTTTCATATTTTAATTAATAATAAGAAAACTATTCGAAAATTTTGACTGAATTGTTAATCTAAACCATTCTCGAATCCACCTGAAGACACACAAAAAATTTCATTAAACTCGGTCTAGCCGTTTAGGAGGAGTTCAGTGACATACACACGCACAAAAGAAATATATATATAAAGATTTAAAAAAAATCCAATATAACGGAAACAAATATTTATATTCATATATGAACGTACAAATCTCACTAATATTCAAAATATACTGAATAATATATTTACAAAACACAATAATATAATTTATCTCACAATAATAATAATAATAATAATAATAATAATAATAAAAAATAAATAAATAAATAAATAAATAAATAAATAAATAAATAATAATAAATAATAAAATAAATAAATAATAAAATAAAATAAATAAAACAATCTTTAATTTAGATAGATATCTTTAATCTAGATATCAATCTGCCTTTAATATAGATAAAGCATCAGCATTACCGTGTTTTGACCCTTTGTGATACGAGACCGTGACGTTGCAATGCCAAGGCTCGTCTCGAGAGCTTAGCACTGTGGGGAGCGCTGTGCGTCAGCTACGTAAGAGGATTATGGTCTGATACAGTTTGTATATGCGCTCCAAATATTCAGGTGTCAAATTTTTTCAAGGCTTCACGAATGCAGTAGGCTTTACGTTCAACTGTACTCCATTTGATTTGACAGGGTGTGAGTTTCTTGCTAAAAAATGCTATAGGCATTTCTTTTCCTACGTAATCACGCTGTGCTGAACAGGCTCCAATTACGGTTGATGAAGCATCTGTAAATAATAGGAATGGACGTTCCATATTTTGGAGTGTATAGAGTGGGTATCCTCAACAGTTCTTTCTTAAGTTTTAAAAAAGCTTCCTCTTCTGTGGTCTTCTATGGAATATCATTATTTGGTACATGTTTCTTCGTAAAATTTGTTAAAGGCAGCACAGTATGTGAAAAATTGGGAATGTAATCTCTGTAGCAACTAGCAAGACCCAACAAGCTACGAACATCTTTCTTTGTAACTGATCTTCCCAATTTTTGAATTGTTTCAATTTTTTCGGGATCAGGGGAATGTTGCCCGGACCCAATCACGTGACCTAGGAACTTGACTGAATTTTTCCCGAAATAACACTTACCCAAATTTACTGTTAAACCAACATCTCTGAGCGTCTTGAAAACTTCGTGAATGTGGTTTAAGTGTTCGTGGAATAAATTGCGACATCATCAATATATGATCTGCAATAGTTCCTGTATGGAAAAAGAGCTTTGTCTAGAGACTTTTGGAAGGTGCTTCCTGCATTTTTCCTACCAAATGGGAGGACCTTCCACTGGTAATGGCCTGAATGTGTCATAAAAGCTGTATAAGGTTTAGCTTCATCTTTCATGGGTATTTGCCAATATCCCTTGGTTATGTCGAATACTGAGATTCAAATTTCTTTTCTGGCAAATTTCTTTCGGAAGGACTCTGCCGTGAGTTTAAATCTTGACAATAATATATTCCTGATGCGTATATAATCTTCAAATATTTCTTCCAACTCTCTTGCAATGAAATGCACTATTTCAGATGGAAGTAGTGTTAATAAAGCAGACAACTAGTTCTTCTCTTCTACCTTAATTCTTTTAGCTTGACGCTCGAAAAGAGATAGGAACAACATAATATCATCATATTTAAAACAAAATTTTGGCATAATATATACCAAATCATAACATGCCGATGCGCTTTCACGAGAGGGAGGAGTGTTAACTTGAACTTTCTAGGCTTCTATTTTCTATTGCTCTAGCTGCAGTTCATACGCTCTTTCTCTCTTTGGTAAGTTTCTTCAGCGATTCCAGTTTTTACAATTATGATGACTTTTAGATCGGGACCCGGACTTTCCCTAAGTTCTTCTGCAAGATATCGCAGACCGTCTTTTCTAGCTTGCAAGAAACGCCATAACCCAAATCAGTAATATAAAATTCAGATACTTATTTATTGTAATGTTAAATTACTAAATATTTAATTCAGAGGGGGAAAAATTAACGATTTAAAATGTTATATAGCTCCTTTAACAAACACACACACACATACAAAAAAAAAAAAAAAAAAAAAAACTTATTTTATCTTAATTTATACTATAGCGCTCTCATTTAATACGTGGGAGGAAACAAATAAATATCGTTTTTAACTTTCTCGCATACAAATAACAAAATCATATCAACTTCAACTAATTATTATAAATGTTCAAAAAGAACATAAAAACAATTGTGCAATTATTTTTAACTATATGATAATAGTATGATCAACTTGCACAACCTGTCAGTAAAATATTAATAAAAAAAGAACTCGATGTAGAAGAAACCAAAATTATCTTTTTTTTTTTTTTTTTTTTTAATAAAACTAAACCATATTATTTTATTATTTTAACACAGATGATGATAATATGTAACAATAAAAATAATAAATAATTCCAAATTAAATAAATAACTTGTCACTCAATAATTAACTGCAAAAAGAAGGGGGGGGGATATTGTACATATACCCAACCATTTTAAACGATTTTTTTTTTTTTTTTTTTTTTTTTTTTTTTCAAATAATAATAATTTAAAAACACCTTTCGTTTGAAAGACTTGTAATCGTTATTACTCAAATAATAATAATAATAATAATAATAAAATGTCCCATGTATTTTATTTATTTTATTTTATCTGATTTTCTTCTTCTTCACTCGTAAAATAAAAAAAAAAATTCATAAATGCGTTCCAATGAAATGAAGAGAGAGAGAAAAAAAAAAAAAAAAAAAAAAAAACCTGGAGTGACTCCACTCGACTTTCCGAACATTGAGTAATTAATAGTTTTGTAAATAAAGTAAAGAAAGAGGAGTTGTTAAACAAACAAAAGAGAGAAAACCATAATAGAGTGTTTGAATATTTTTCTCCATATATTACACGATGTTTTATTTAACGCTACTGAACTTTGAGCCCATAGATCATAATGATAAAGAATTTTTCGTTGTGTCCCTGTAAAAACCTATAAATACTAGATTCACCAAAATGCTTATAGTTAGTGCGACAGTGATTTATAATATTCATATAAATCTTCAACTCAATTGAATAAGGCATTTAGACGCTCTCCCACTTATAAAAATTTGGTCCCATAGGCCATAATGATAAAGAATTTTTCTTTGTGCCCCTGTAAAAAAACTGTAAGTGCTAAATTCACCAAAATCTATACATTTCGTGCAACATGTGTACAATTTGTTTGTACAGATTAATAAAGCGTTTAGACGCTATAGCACTTTTAAAAATTTGGCCCCATAGGCCATAATGATAAAGAAGTGTTCCTGGTGTCCCTGTAAAAAACCTATAAGTGCTAGATTCACCAAAATCAATAAGGTTCGTATTATGGTGACTTACAATATACGTACCAACTTTCAGCTTATTCGAACGAAGCGTTTAGACGCTAGCGTGTTCACTCACATGCATACACACACACATACATACATCATCGTAAAAATAGTGAAAACAGACTTGGGGACCTCGAAATGTATAGAAACATCAAAATCTCAAATACGGATTTTTGACATGATTACAATACTTTCCTCGCTATAGTGTTCGGAAAGTAAAAATAATAGAATGAATAAAATAACAAAAAAAAAAAAAAAGATTAACTAAGTAGTATTATATTTTATTTTTTAATTTTTAATTTTTAAAATAAAGATTAAAAAATATTCTCCTATTTAATGATATTTATTTCCATTCAACAAATGCACAAGAAATTATATTATTATGGTGAAAAAAAAAATTAAAAAAAAAAAAAAAAAAAAAAAAAATCTTTCAAAAAAAAAAAAAAAAAAAAAAAATCAATTTATTCCATTTCAAATTAAATATATTAAAGTAGCGAATTTTATTATTCCGGATCAATATATTTCATACTCTGGTATAAAAATTAACAAATTGTTCATAGAATAGAAAGAAAATGGAAGCAAGTTTTGTATTCTTAACTCAGAACACAAAAATTATATCTACAGTTTTAACATACAATCGAATATATTTCTCGGGATGAGAAATTAAATTGGTTCTTAATTTGAAATGAAAAAAGAACACACAAAAATTATAACAATATAAATATTATTTAAAATTCCATGAATAAATACTTTTACAAGAAGTTATAAAAATGAATTTTTCAACTAAAAAATTAGCTATTGAAGCTATACAAAATAAATAAATAAATAAATAAAAATACACTGATGTGCTATACGGAGACACTTTTATGAGCATAGATGGCTTTGTCAAACAAACAGAGCCTGGGTGACCTTCACAATTAATCAGCAAGGATTGCTGGGCTATAACAACAAAAAGAAGAAAAGAAAACACATTGCCGGGAGCTTCATTAATTTTTTGTACCAGAATGGTTTTAAATTTCTAGCACGCCAGGATGGCTGTACCATACTATCAAATATGAAGATTTTAATCTCTCTTTCAGCGTGGACGGCTTTATACATTTACATTTATCATTAAAAGAAATACCCTAAACATGTTAATAACATGGGGAGCATGCAGCATGCAATAAGAATTCAAAAGCTCTCATCCTACCTTGACTACACCAGTAAAGATTTGTCGTCGTGACCGATATCAATATTACGACTGCATCCATGAAGAAACAGAACACATTTCGAAAAGATGATTCTGTCGACACTTTTAACTTGCGAATTTAATTACGACAGTACACAAACATATTTACAAACACGCGCATTAACACACATAAAAATATACGCATTCTAAAATAAACATTCCAATTGGATTTTGAAGCCAGCTCGTTCCAACCTTCGTTCACCGCTTCTTTTATGCCATTTTTAACACGCTTTTATTAGCTTCACCTGTATGTATGTATGTTTGTATGTATGTATGTATGTTTGTAACTGCTCTGGGAGCAAACAAAAAATTTATATTGTAAAAAATACTTCCCCTACGTGAACGATGTGGCGTTGAGGTAAGGCGCCGCGCTACGAACCTAAAGGTCCAGCGTTCGATCCCAGTCAGGGGAGATTTTTTAAAAATGGTTTTTGTTTAATTCTAAGTTATTTTAATTAAAGATTTAAATGTATGTAAATATTATGGTGTGTCACTCACACGATTTTCTCTTACCCTGCATTTTAATACCAAGATAGATATTTTGTGCTTTTTTAGTTCACATTTCTATAAAAGCGTGTTCTTTAATTTTTTAAAACTATAATATTATTATTCTAATCTCTCCGCAACCTCTTGATGCTACTTAAGAGACACTAAAAGTTCGAAAACGATCCGAATAAAGTCTGAATATGATCTTTACAAAATGGAAAATGTAATTACATACATTTAACATGATTGATATAATCAATCTTCCAACTGTAAATTAATGCATATAAATATGACAAAAAGTGAATTACTAGAAGGAGTTGGTAATGGAAGTTTCAAAGTGTGATCGGCGGAGTCTCACTTTTTGAAAACATGAAAACGAATAATACATAAAAAACAGATAAACTTCTTCTGCACTAGTAAATCGATATGGTTCATTATAAGCTTATTTGAAAACTATTAGAATGAGCCAATTTTTAGTAAATTTTAACAATTATAGCTAGAACGGTTTTTGTGAAATTCTGGATTAAATATTTGAGTGTATATTCGATTTTGAATTCTTTCACTGTTTCAGCGCTTGTAACTCGTCACTAAATTTAGATATTATAAGACGATATATGTTGTTTTGTAGGAATTTTTCTGTTTTTCCTAAATATTTACTGGAATTTTGTGTAGGATGTTTTAAAATTTCAGAAAAGAAGAATATTTAAAGATAGCTTTTTCATTCTATTTGCAGTAACTGGAAAAACGGTTTGAGATAGGATAGTGTTCATTTACTGATTTATGCTCCATATGTGGTCTAATACCACCCCCCCCCCCCGTCTTTTGTTTGTCGGTACAATAAGGATTCTTCACCTTGTATATACAAGACGTTGCCGAATTTGACCGACAAATTCAAAGTGTTGATGGTAAACATCATGAGGTTGAAAGATTATCATAGAATATAAGGTTTGCAAACCTAGTTTAGTGGGAGAAAAATCACAAAAGTAGATAACCAAATGAAAACGTGTATTAGGAGCACGGTAGTGGAGAAGAAACCCTGTCGTATGCAAATTTCCTTTTCGTATATGGAAAAGGAAAGAAGAGAGCAAATCTCATTAGCGGGCATTGCTGAATTCACGGCCGCTAAATTTCATTCGGAAATAATATGTCATATTACACGAACAAGAAATATGTTGATATGCATTTAATTAACGATCGAGCAAATGACAATTAACGCCTACTTCAGAGGAATTCCAAAAATGATGTAGAGGAATTAACATGTAGCGTATCAGCATGAAGGATAAATGAAGTTAACTGCTGTGTACTCAATGTGGTTGTGAAATAGCAGCCAAGCCTACCCCAGGTACCATATTGAATCTACCAAAACGCAACGCTGCCTAGTACAATGTTGTTTCATTTGTTTGACAGCTTTGAGACTTATAGTTACAATGACTTTCATTTCAAATGATCCATATTACACAATTTCTCAATAACAATGCAAAATTTTTTATATAACTGTGCGACTTAATGGATTCTGAGGTTACTTTTTTGGCTTTATTTTTATTCTGCATGTATTATCTTCTCTTATATAATTCTTCTAAGACTGTATATTACCAAGTACATCCTTCACGAACATCAAACGATGGCTATGAGTCACTTAATTTTTCTAAATAACGATGGCTTAATGCAGGGTACCACTGCAGCGTGCGCATACCTGAAACATAAAATCTGGTATTGTTTTATTCCCTGGATTTGCTTATTCCCTGTAAACAAGTATACGATCATTTGCAGCTGAACTGGGTATTCGGCACGAAAATGATAGGAAAGTTCTGCAGGCTGGAAAGAGGCACCCCTTTCACAGGCAAAAGGTACAACTTATATCCCATAAAATTAGCTCCTTCGGATAAAATTCGTACACTGGATGCTTCATGCCACGCACAATGATTCACAGTTTTCGCTACTGTTTTATTCACAGGCGTTGCCTTTTTTAAGAAAGAAAATTTTGTCAAAAAGTACAATTTGCATGCGTATTCCCACAGCTTTTGTTTGTCAGATGTGCAACACTATCTCATTATTAACACTTGGGCAGGAATTCTAAGATATTATCTTTTACGACCATACCTTCTGCCCGAATGCTTCAATGACGCATACTACCTTATTTTCCGACAGAGCTTCCTCTTGAGTTTGCTGCAGAAAATGCAATTCACTGGGCATTGGAACATGTAGGGGAGTGTCTCCGGTTGTAGCCACGGTTTTGATTTTGTCTTATAATTTATCGAGTAAATTTTATGCGACCATATGAATACCAATTAAAAACTAGAATCCTTTGCTAACTTTTTGCTAAAGTAGTATTAATTTCATCAACCAGAAAACTTTTATTACTAGTTTTGTGAAGTGATCATTTTTGGCCAAAAAATTAAGTACCCGTTCTGGGCACACTGGAAAAATCAGCTAAGAATAGGAAAATAATAAGAAAAATCACCATAAATACAGAAAATAACAAAATTTATTCATTTTATTAGGATTGAATGGCCAAACTGAGAACAGAAAATGACATTCTTCTAATTTTATTCATCATATTCTTCGTCTTCCGAATCAGAAGGGGATTACCTGCAAGAAAAATAACTTGCATGCATATTGACATATTTCAAATGCACTGGGCGACCACACTCGTTGCATTTGATTGAGTTTACTCTTGTTAAGCGGAGTGGTAGGTACTCTAAACAGATGATACAATAAAATCTTTTTGTAAAAAAAATAGAACCGACTCCAAAAAGCAACTACTATTCAAAAAAAAAAAAAAAAAAAGTATAAAATAATTTCCTTCGCCAAACAACCTATAACACTACAATTAATCATAACTTTTGAAGTCGGCGCAAAATTAAATATAATTTAATTAGTTTCAAAAGGTTTGTTTTTAGATCGGTAGCAAGAAATGCTGTTGTCTCGAATGATCCATTTTCATGTTTTCTTTATTATTTTATCACTATATACAATTGGTCCGTTAGTAGCATCTACATAGAACAGTGAACATTCTTGACAATGCGATACTTATGTTTCTACGAAGTTAGAGTTTCCTTTGCAAATTTGGTATAACTTTGATAACTATCATCCTTGGTGGCTTTTAGATTTGACGATCAAAACGTAACGGAAAAATATACACGCAAGATGTATATTTTCATAATATATATTGTACGGTGTATTGTTTCATAATCTTGATTACCCTCTTAATATACCTTATCAAAACAATCATGATATCCTAAAGAAATTAAATATGTTTGCCAGATAATTTTGCGATTTTTCTTTCACCAAGGACGTCAAATACCAGCATCTTCGCCAGCTTTTGCTGCTTACGAAATCTTATTTGTTTTCTTGAATCAAAGTAGTTTTAGGCTGCGTTTTGCAGGTGATAATGTGTGATGTGTATAGTGAATAGGATTTGATTTTTGTATTGAATAAATTTATAAATTTATATTTAATTTTGCGCCGACTTCAAAAGTTATGATTAATTGTAGTGTTATAGGTTGTTTGGCGAAGGAAATTATTTTATACTTTTAGGCGCAATTTACAGTTTCATTTCATACCTTTTTTTTTTTTTTTTTTTTTTTTGAATAGTAATTGCTTTTTGGAGTCGGTTCTATTTTTTTTACAAAAAGATTTTATTTTTATCTTTTCAGTGAAAACTTATTCATGTAGCAGAACATCAAATGGCGTTCGACGGCTGCTTCACAAATCACAACTTCCAAGAAAAGTGACATAACTCAAGAAATGGTTTACGTCACTGAAAAATACATGAAATGCACCTAATGTGAACAAAAATGTTACATCTCCATCAAGAAAGTTATCCACTCGAGAGACAATTGTGCCAGTTTCATTCTAGTCAAGTTATATTTAAGTCGATTTTTCTCAAATGCTGCATTTTTAAGTTGTGTCACTTTTTTTGCCTTTATCAGATATGAGCAAAAAACTATCTATTGAATGAACATACGTTAAGTTAAAAAGTCTTTAGAAATGTAAAGAACGGATACGCTGTATTTGTAACCAAAAATTCTGTTAGGCATATATATTGAACTTTACAGTGAATACGTGTCACCCACTGCGCTGGAAATTGCGCAGCGTAAAGTTCAAACAAAGAACAAAATATGCATTGCAGCTGACGGACAGAAGCTTCAACATCGATACTTACATACTGCTTTTACCAGTGTAGCTGCATGCGTTCAGCAGTTAGAGTGAGAGCAGACTTTTGTGAATATCCTGTAATTTGTTT
Source organism: Salticus scenicus (assembly GCA_963930645.1). Taxonomy (NCBI): domain Eukaryota; kingdom Metazoa; phylum Arthropoda; class Arachnida; order Araneae; family Salticidae; genus Salticus; species Salticus scenicus. The sequence continues at coordinate 2,272,628 of OZ005659.1, forward strand.
ATATCTTAATGAAATCATAATGAAACCTATTTCAGGCCAAGATCATTACAACAAAAAAAAGTATTAAAATTAAATCATCTCTTACGAAGTTAAAAGCTAACAAATTTCAACAACAACAACATTTTGAAAAACATGGTTTGTATTGAGAACATCTTCCTTTATGAAGTCGGTTTAAAACGTCTATTGATTTGACCGCTTACAATAACCATACATTGAATTTTACATAGCATAAATGTCACCCGCTACGCTACAACATATGCAATGTCGTTCAAGTGTGCACAAAATAGGAAATTGTGAACAAACAAATGCACGTTTTAAGCGTTCTGTTTTTAGCATTAATGTCTAAACTATCTTTTCGTACTAAATTAATGACGCTCTGTAATTTTATAATTCACTTTTTTCCCTGTTTTGAACCGTTTCCGAGATAGGAACGCTAACTCCACTGTTTTCCAGCTGGCGCTGTAAGCGGTTGAATCGCGTAGCACATCTCCACTTTACTATACCTACATACAACTTTTATGACTAGGCAGCAGGTGTTCAGCAGTTAACAGAGTCGGGACTGACTTTTTTGGGCACCCTGTATTTCCTTTTGATCGTAAAGATATTATAATGGGACCTATTTCAGACGAAGACCTTTACAATAAAACAAAAAGTTTTAATATCGGATCATTCGTTCAGAAGTTATGAGCTAACAAACAAAAACAAAAAAACGTACGCTTTGAATTGAGAACTTCCTCCTTTTTGAAGTCGGTTAATTAGAGCATCTCTTACGATGTTATAAGCTTACAAACACCAACAACACATAGCTCGAATCAAGAACATCCTCCTTTCTGAAGTTGTTTGAAAACGAGTTTGCGCTAATCGATGTGACCGCTTACAGTAACAGTACTTTGAACCACAGAGTATACGTGTCATCCGCTACGCTGCAAAGTGTGCAACATAGTTCAAGTGTGCACACTGTAGGAAGTTGCGAACAAACAACTGCACGTTTTAGGCTTTCTATTTTTAGCAATAATGTCTAAATATTGTCTTTTTGTAGTAAATCGATGATGCTGTACAACTTCGTAATTAACGTTTCTCCCATCTTGAACCGTTTTTGAAATAGGAGCGCTAATTCTGCTGTTTTTCACCAGATGGCGTTTTATTTTCTTTAGATTATAAAGATATTACAATGGGACCTACTTCAGACCAAGATCTTTGCAACAAAACAAAAATTCACAGGTAACCGTATTTTGAACTATATAGCGTATGTCTCACCAGCTACGCTACAACTTTTGCAATGTAGCTCAATTGTGCATAGTGCAAGAAATTGCGAACAAACAAATGCACGATTTGAGCATTGTATTTTTAGCATCAGTGTCTAAACTATCTTTTTTTACTAAATCGATGATGCTCTGCAATTTTATAATTCACTTTTTCCCCCTGTCTTGAACCGTTTCCAAGATAGGAACGCAAGCATGAATGTCTAAACTATCTTTTTGTACTAAACCGATGATACTCTTCATATTTGTAATTCACTTTTTTCTCTAGAACCGTTTTCAAGATAGGAACACTAACTCCGCTATTTTCCACCAGGTGGCGCTACAAGCAGTTTAACCTTGTACTGCATGGCCACTTTACTATACTTACATACCATTTTTATCACTATAGCTGCAGCCGTTTAGCAGTTAAAAGAGTTGGAACTGATTTTTTGGGGCACCCTGTATTTTCTTTAGATCGTAAAGATATTACAATGGGACCTATTGCAGACCAAGACCTTTTCAACAAAACAAAAAGTATCAAAATCGGAGCATCCGTTCAGAAGTTATGAGCTAACAAACATAAAAAAAAACATACGGTTTGAATTGAGAACCTTCCTTCTTTTTTTGAAGTCGGTTAAAAATGCACTTGTGACCTTACTGTGGTCAAGCACTGGTGAGCCTGGCGTTGCTACGGTTAAGTCAAATACAGTTAAGTTGTAGCGGTTTTTGGATAGTTATTCCATTATAATTTTTATTGAATTATTGAAAGTTTTGTATTGTGTTTTTGTGATTCATATTGTCAGATGAGTAAAAATTGTAAAGTGAAACTGTTTTGGTTCACATAGGCTGGAACATTAACATTAGCATTAGTTAACCTTGAACCATTTGAGCACCACTAAATTTAAATGTTAATTGTTACGAATTTAGGGAATTGTATGATTTGGCGAGATTTTGGTGACAAAACTTGTAACTTAGCAAAGAAATTTGTGATTTGGCGGTAAAATTTGATAGTTGACGACGACATTTTTGACTTGGCGACGAAATTCGTTATTTGACGACAAAATTTGGCGAACTTGGCGATGGAGAATGGCAGCTTTGGCGTCATTATATTTTCTTCCCAAGCGAAAACCTCATATATCTTCACAGGCCAATAGCTTGTTTAAACAAGATAAAAAGTCAAAGTAGGCTGTAACGTATTACACTCAACTTCAATCGTAAATTTTAAATAATTGCCTAAACCGGCATTCTAAACTATTCACCAAAAACGATATTTGTATTAAGATTAACGTATTATTTTAATTTTATATTTTTAAATGATTAATTAAAGCAGTTAACATGGTTTTTATATTTTCAGTGATCTTTTTTAATGTCGTTTCCACGTGACGGAAGCATTAGATTATAAATTTAAGCAATTAAAGCTATAGAAAAACTCGGCTTCATCACAATCGACGAAAAATCACTTTTTAACTTGTAACTTTTAAGCAATTGAAGCTATCGAAAAAGTTTAAATACAAAAATTGTTCTTTAGGGTAATTCTCCTGATTTGAAGTTTTTTTCCTATTTTCAATATTGAAGAAATTATGGGCAAATGAAAATTTCCATCCCCCACTATTTCCACCCCCTTTGAGCTGGGTACCCCATATACGAACTCGACCGAGATTTTTACTGTCCTGACAATATATACAGAGCTGGTAAAATTTAAATAAAAATTACTCCGTTATCGTGTGAACTTAACATGGGAAAAGTGTTATATATATATATATATATATATATATATATATATATATATAAACTTTTGAACGGAGGGGGGTTTTGGGTTCTAGGGGTCATGATCGGGGAAGATATGAAGAAATTTTCCAGACGTCGCGACATGAGGACCATCGCAATAGGTAGATTCCTAAAACAATAATTGAAAGGATGCAACAATGAATGGAATCAACCATTAGTTGTTTAAGTAACAATGAAAAAATTTTAAATAGGAGAAAATTAATAAACGTCTTAGCAGCAATTGGACGAATAAACATTTTCCATTAATGAATGAAACATAACAATAAATTAAATGAACCATTTAATGCATACATATAATTTTCTAGGTGCAGGAGAGGGAATAATTTAAATAGTTTTAACAGAAAGCCATTAATTCGCCATTCGAATATATGGCACGTTTCTGTTATCGGAACCGGATTCAAATATATCCAAATGGTTAGTGTAATTAAGAGGTAGAATGAAGATATTCAAAGAAACAAATGGTTGAAATGAAAACCGAGGTTCGATCGCTGTTGTGATGAATAGGAAATTGATCTCTCTCTCTCTCTCTTTTTTTTTTTTTTTCTTTTTTTTTTTTTTAAGAAAAATTTATTATTATTCATTTAAGTAACCTCATTAAAAATGAGGTGTATAATTCATTATCTTATAAAATACTTATTTCGAAAGCAACAATGATAGACATCTTTTGGATGATCTTTGGATCATACCACATTTATGACTATAGCTGCAGCTGTTTAGCAGTTAAAAGAGTTGGGACTGATTTTCTTGGGCACCCTGTATTTTCTTTAGATCGTAAAGATATTACAATGGGACCTATTGCAGACCAAGACCTTTTCAACAAAACAAAAAGTATCAAAATCGGAGCATCCGTTCAGAAGTTATGAGCTAACAAACATAAAAAAAACATACGGTTTGAATTGAGAACCTTCCTTCTTTTTTGAAGTCGGTTAATAAAAATGAACGTCATTATGAGATGGTGAAAAGTCCTTTTTTAGCGCGGTTGGCCTGTATTTCGTCCGGTGGAGTTGCCTTACATTTCCCATGTTTCTTCTGGAGGGACACGGGTACTCGCTTAGCTGCTTTCTCCTGCAACGCAGCAATGCTTTCCAGAGAAGTAAGCACGGTGCTTTGAAACGGCTTCCGACCACTATTCAATTGCTTTGTTGGTGTAAATACTTGAAAGGGGCCAATTTCATCCAAAAGTGATGAGCAGCTAACTCAAGATACTCTCCATATATAAGGTTTTTGTGTGGTGAGCGTTTCCTCTTCACGTGCAACATCTGGCCAAAGCAAGACAATTCGGTACTACTCCTCTTCATAAACACGAGCCTCATCAGCATCTTTTATCGTATTCTGCTCGACCGTTTCAACAAAGTTAACGTCGGAGATGTCTGAGTTGTATGGACAAATTCTCGCTGCTCTGAAGTTGTATTTAATGCTTTTGGGTGTCAAAGTCAGATCAAGAATCTTACAAACAAGGCCAGGAATATGATGGATTAACGAATACCTGGATAAACGAAAAAAATATTAGGTCAAAATTAAAAAGAAATGGATTGAGACAAAAATGTTCAAAGACTGAAAGTCTTACTTTGTTTGCATTGTTTTTTAGCTATGCAGAACACTGTGACTTGTAGTAAGTCTTCACCGGTCGGAACACAGACACGTGTAAAGGTTTCATTTTATGACTGCAGTGCGGCATGAAAGAAACAATATGCACTCCGATAGCAATAGACATATCAATGGCTTCAACTGATAGATGCGAAGCATGGTTGTCAATAAGCAGCAGCACAGGTTTATTCAACGAAGGTTTTGCAAAATTGCTAAAATGGCTCATGCATATCGTATAAATTCTGGCTGGCACATCCAGCCAAAATCATTAGCATAACCAGCAGTCCCAGATGAAACATTATCCAAGAAGCAGGTCTGCATTTTCTTTCTCGGGAAGAGAAATAATGGTGGTAAGCTGCTGCCTGCACCGTTCACTGTCAAGACAATTGTCACGATCGTACCTTTTTCGATCGCTTCCAACTTTCTGACACGTTGCATCCCCTACAAAACGATTATCTTGCCTGTTTTTGACGGGACCCTTGAAAACCGCTTTCATCGCAAATATTCATTGTTGCAAAGTAATGCTCATCCATCAGCCGTCCAAAATCTTAAAAAAAAAAAAAAAAAAAAACTATCGACATTGGTTTTGCAAAAGGCTTCTTGCACGGTGGATGGATGCTTGCTCGGGTATGCATAAAATGAGTTCACTGTGCCGGCGCATGAATTTTTAATAACAATGACGCCCAGCTTTGTCGTCCTTGTTTCTTGTCAAGTTGATATGCCAGTTCTCACAGCTCATTCCTGCTGATGCCGTAATAATGGCTGATGCACTTCAAAATATATTGGGCAAGTTCCTTTTCCTGAGCCAGTGTGAAAACCTACTGAAAAATTATGATTAATATTCATTAAAAAGATTATTGAAAAATAACCCAGGTGAGCACAAAACGACGTTGCGATACCTGTGAAAGAAGTGAAAAAAGCATATCATATTTAATGGAGTATATTAATTGCATTCACGGACGAATTTCAACGATTCACCATCTTCCACTGATGAAAAGTCGTTAAATTTGGCTTTCACTTTTTCAGGTAGCGCTGCAAATTGCTGCAAGGAAATCCATATTCCGAGGCGGGTTTCTTATCCACCAATCAATCATTAATGGCTTTAACTAACGCATTAAAATCCATTTCTTTTGAATTGTTTGACTTTTTTGGGTTTGACACGGCTAAAAATGCATAAAAACACTAACAAAATATGTTAAGTTGACATAAACGACAATACTTGAAAATCTGTAGGTCAATTACACACTTTAATTGTAAAAAAAACAAGGTTACACTCACAACCGGTTACATGAAGGTGCCCACAACCGGGAATAGCAGCCGTTCTTATGATGACGGGAAAAACAATTTTCTCTTCACACTTTGGCCGTATTCGATATTGCATTAAAATATAAGGAATATACTGCATGAATATGCATTACACTCACCTTTTTGAATTAATTCACTTCGATCTATCGCACACTGAAATACTCACAAATCACTTTTGTGTTTATTTATTTATTTATTTTTAAGCTTGTACTTACTAAGCAAATGCGTCTGTTCACTTGGGTGTTTGCACAAAAACTGCGTTTTGTCAAAAACAAGTTTGACAGTACTCAAATTCACTATATTTGCTTTCTGTTAAAAAATATAGGAGATCCATAACCGGAGACTTTATATTAGTTCATGCATGATGATAGATCAGCACATTTTTTGATTGCAAAGCGAAACTAATTCGATGATATATCTCGTAAGGTGGATCGGACGCGCCGACCTATTGCTTTATCTCCATGTCCCCCGGATCTCAATTCCTTAGATTAGATTTTTTCTTCTTGAGTACCAGAAATCTCTTATTTATAAGACGCCTGTGTATACAATTGAGGGTCTTGTAATATTAATCGCTGTTGCTTCAGTGGACTTCGAAAGCACACCGGGAATATTCGAACTTGACCGATAATTTTTAGACTGGGGTCGGCCGGGAAGAGGCCGTAAATTCAAACAATTATTATAAATTATCCTCGTCGTCTACTTTCTGACGTTGCACTGTGGTGCATTATTTATACTGCAATCCTAATTTGCATCTAAAACATGTTTTATTTACTTATTATTGGTCTTTTATGTTGCACTGGACGTCATACCCTTCACAGTCGTTTTCATGCTTTTCTCCCACAAGAGGTTTACGAAATTACGTTTTCTGTTAATTTTTTTATTTTCTTCATGCCTATTATTATCATTCTGAGTCTGTCGATCAAATTCGGAAACACTCTGAATATCTATGCATCTACTATTTACATATACATATATATGTTTGTGTGTAATAAATGGTTTATAAAATCAATTCTGTTAATGAACATTTAGAAATAGGCATTGCCTTGCTATTTAAAAAAAAAAAAAAAAAAAAAAAAAAGAACTTCTCTCGTAACTGATTTTTATGCATGTAAAAATACAACAAATTACAACTATGCAACTTAATTTTTATCAAAATTTGGCGATGAAATTAGTGTTATGCAAATTCAATTCTGGGATGAAACATCAAAATTCTATTCTCGGAAATTGTAGTTCAATGTACTATACTTTACGCTTGATAAACGCATATGTTTAGCTGTACGAAAAATCGATAAAAATTCTAAATAGAAAAAAGTATATATATTATAATCTTTTTAAGTGTTGTTTAATTTCACTGGAAATTTTCAAAGAGTACCTAAAATATCAAAAAATTCCCCGAAGAAATAAATCGGTGCATTTCCTTCTGAATTTCCGGAAAACTTGTCTTACTATAAAAACACATTAAATTAAAATGAAAAGAATAAAAATTCTGTGATATCACTTTTCTCCCTATGGGATACGAATGTTTCTAGAAAAATGTTATTGCTTCTAAGCATTCTTTGATAAGATTCCCAAATGTAAGCACGGACACATGAGAATTTAACAAAGATTTTACGATTTCAAATCATTCACGCACTGGAATGCAGAATTATGAAAGCGACATTAATTTTTTGAAAGTTCAATCCCTTTTTTTATTATTTTTTTATTGATTAATATTCTGTATGCAATTTTAGTGAATAATATATTAATTTTAAGTGAATAATATATTTATTAAAACGTTAACTAGTTTGCTAACGAAAATTAATAATCTCGAACATTGCTCCATTAATCTTCAACTTTGTTCCAAATAGTTGATGAAAGTTAATTAAGCGAGAATTTATTATAAATCATTATTGTTTAATCAGTTAAAACAAATTATTCCTAAAGTTTGAACAACAAGAAAAAGAAAAATTCTTAAATTAGTCACAAATTTTTACTTTCTCTTACCCATAGGGTGGAGAAAATATTGTTTTAGGGTCAAATTTTAGAACGCGAGATTTTGTTATATTTACGTGTTCTGAGGTCCCCTGAATACGAAACGTATGTTTTTAGCGAATGGTCTGTGTGTCTGTATGTGTGACTGTCTGTCTGTCTGTGGGGATGATTGTGTGGATGTCTGTGTGTCTGTTATCAGCATATCTCAAGAACAAATAGTAGCAGAAATTCCAAACTCGGTATTCTAAATGTGTACCATATAGGGATGCTTCAGTAAGCTTTTCGTTGAGATGAAGCAAATGGTTCGTGTACAGGGACACTCAAAAGTATTCAAATACATTACGTCTATGGGGGAAATTGCAGGTAAGTAGAGTTTAACATCTATAGACTGTACTGAACCAAATGAAACGAATATATATATTTGTAATAGATATAGTCAACTGGGAAAAAAAATTGTGTATTCGTAGGAGCCTCACCTCCCCCCTGGGGGGGAAGACCCCCCTCGAGGGGAGTAAATTTTCATGATGGGTATCTTTCAAAAGAGCTCGCCAATACCTTTAAAACGAATGATTGAACAATCGATCTGCGATAATTTAAAATAAACTTATCAATTTTTTTTTCATTTTTAACAATTTTTTTTAAATGTAATATTGAGAATAAATTCAACTTCTTTTTAGATATTTAGTGTTATACCACTTCTCTAATATGGAAATCGTCTGTATTATCATAAAAGATAATTTTTTTAAATAATAATTTTAAAAAATTATTTTTTAAAAACAGAATTATTTTCAATAACCGAATTAAATTCTATATAATTGTAGATGCATTAATGAAACGGGGAGTTGAGGGGGGCGCTAGCCCCCCCCCCCCTCACACAGAACTAATTATCATATAAAACTCTTCCAAAGCCTAATTTGAATTGTTTAACATAGGTTTACATAACAGTACTCGTTATCTTACCTCTTAATCTCCAACATGTATTTATAGTATTAAATTTCAGGGTAAGAGAAAGTCGTGTGAGTGACACACCAGATTATTTGAAAAGAAAAATTTCTACAAAACATTTTTTGTTTAGAAATACATTTATTTTCTACACTGATATTTTTGAAATTCATTTTTCCGTATCGTATACTTAATATTGAAACATAAGCTTTATTTTTTTTTTTACTCTGCATCATATAATAGACACAAAGACTTTTAATATTTGAGATAATTTGTGACCATGTTTTTTATTTTTATTATTATTTTTGAAATTTTTATGCGTGTTGAAGCGTAAGAATCTAAAAATTACACAATCTATCTGGTATCCATTTGCACTTTAGTTAGTTTCATTTGTTGTTAGCTAGTTTGTTAGTCTCTGTACATATTATCTTAAGAATGAATGAAGATAAAGGAGTCGGTCCAGTTTTAAAGTGACCTCTGTCATACCGGCCAGAATCCTATTTAATTTCAATATTCTGTTTTGAAAACTTTGCATGCTATTCTAATTTACTCACAGTATGCTACTCTAAGATTTTTCTGAACATGGTACAATGACAAAAGTTCGCCTGAACATGCACGACTGTATGACCATAACTATTTTTCTCATAAAAAAACTCAAACTAGTTTTAAAATATGAGTTATGATTGTTGGAAGAATTTTAGAAATTTTTTTATAATTTAAGAGTTTAGCTCGCCTATTATAGTTCGCGTTCTTTACAGTTAAACAAGTTGTGTTTTTTAATGAATTGTTTTATGATACAGCTCAATGAAGAAATATGTTTTATCTATGTAAATTATTTTGTTAAATGTATCAAGTATTACTGTGGTGTACGTTAAATAAAAGAAAGGAACTCAAGAGTAATATTTCTATTTTTTTTTTCAAAGGACTTTTATAAGTACTACATATTTTTTTAATTTAAAATTATTATTAAAGATAAGTTTGATAAGATTGAACAAAGTACTGACATCTCGCCGATGCCTCAAAAAATTTGTTGTACGTGTAAAGGTATTTTCATTAAAAAAAAAAAAGAGAAATATTACTTTTGAGTTCTTTTTTTTTTTTTTTTTTTCAAATGAAAATGCTTTTTCAAGTACAACATATTTTTTGCAGTCACCGGCGAGATGTGAGTACTTTGTTCAATCTTACTAAACATATTTTTTGGAGGCACTATTTTTCTCATAAAAAAACTCAAACTAGTTTTAAAATATCAGTTATGATTTTAGTACTAAAATTACTGAATATCAACGCTCTACTTTATCATAAATTATTTAAAATTAAAAAAATTTCATAATATGAAAGGTTAGGGAGCAATATTTCGAAGAATCTTACTTCATGAGTTATTCCACAGAAAATGGGAAATTTTTTAGCATAAAGAAAAGTTTAAGAAGAAGGAAAAAGTTATTAAGGTTATTTTTCTAAGTATAAATTACCCTTTTTTTTTTCCTTCAATTTTACGATAGAAGTCACATTTTATGCACTTTTTACTAAATACCACATGGATAAACATCCCTGACTTCAAAGAAATGTAATTAATATTTATTGAGTCAGATATTTCTGCTGTAACGATATATTACACAGTCAGCAGTAAAAGTATCCGAGTACTAGCAAATATCCCTATCTAAAAAGAGCACACAGAATACAGTTTTGTTAAATAAATCTTTGTCGAATCCTGTTCTTAGTCTAAGAACATGATTTGATAAGGATTTATTTAACAAAACAGTATTAAGTGTACTTTATATATATATATATATATATATATATATATATATATACACTAAGTGACAAAAAAAAAAAAAAGCCGCATACTTGGATATTTTCCTTTTCGCCTTCTACAACCGCCAATTTTATCGTTTTAAAAGCAAATTTTCGAACCGATTTTATTATGTTGTCCTCCACATACTCTTCAGCTTTGAGTCCAGTGTTAAAAACAAAATGCAATTGTCAGGAAAATTGTAATTTTAGAAATTATTTCAAAAATGGTAAGAATAAGGCAGTTAACGATGACACAAAAAGTATTAATTTTTGAATGAAAATCAACAAATATTTTAATACGTGAGATGGTAAAATAATTAAATGTTAACGAAATATTTGTAAAAGGGATTTTAGCAAGATATAAAATTTTTTGGCAGTTTAAATTGGAAATTTGGTTTTAGGCGGCCATTTTGCTCATCCAAGCGAGATGACCGTAAGTTAAAAAGCCATTGCTTATAAAATCGGTTTGTATTACATTTAGAACATAAAAGTGATTCAGAAAAAGTGTTTAGTGGCATAATTTCTCTAACTTCCGTACAGCAACTATTAAACAAAGCTGGTTTAAATGACAGAAAATTTGAAAAAAATCCATTCTTAGTGAAGAGAAGTAGGAAAGCGAGACCTCCGATGGCTAAAAAAATTAAAAAATGATTAGTTAATTATTAGATTGAACTGGTTCTCTCTGATGAGTCAAGTTTAACTTATTTCGTGCTAAAGAAAACAAGCAGATTTGACAAAGAAAATATGACCGACTTAATGAAAATCGCACTTTTAAAACAGTGACACATTCTCCGTAGATAATGGTACGGAGGTGCATAACTTTTCAAACAATCGGGAAAATTTTTATGCTCAAGGGATCAATTAACTCGAAATAAAACACAATCTGCATAAAAGTGGTGCCTGACCGACTATTTTGGAGGTATCTTGGACATTTCCGTAAACAGCATTTGAAGAAAACAATGCACCTTACTACACGGCGTCTGCGGTAAGTTTATTCACTTCAAATTGTCAAAATTTCTTATACATTCCCATGAGAACCTATAATTTTGTAAGCAATCATATCTTTTTTCACTTTAAGTTAAATACCACAAAGGATATAGTAGAATTTCTTTTTTACCAGACATGGAAATAGTCAAAATCGCGATCCGCTCGAAAATGTTTCATCTATAAAAAGGCTTGGGAGAGGGGAGAGGATTCGAAATTTGCAGCCTATAACTCTGCCAGAACTAGAAAAAATTATTTGTGATATTTGGCACATTGAAATGTCTGAGATTTATATTAAAACACTGTATAAAACTATGCCATTGCGCATTAATGCAGGAATTCCATATAAAGGTGGAATTAACCCAATGCAGGATACATATTTTTATCAAAAAATTGCTTAGATCTAACAAATAAAAAGTTTTACTTTATATATTAAAATATAACTTCTTTATTTCATATAATAAATCATAATAGAATGCAAAGTGTATGGTTATTTCATTATGCTCAAAAAGAAAGTTTTATGCAGATTTTTAAAAAGTACTTCGTGAAGTGCAGTAAAGCGAATTATTAAATCGAAAATGTACATAGGTATCATTTCGTCACATTAGTATTATGCAAACAAGACAGTTTTATTTGTTTCAAACATTAATTTTAAAGTTATTACAAATAAAAAATGTATGTCATTTTTTCTGCAGTGCGGCTTTTTTTTTTTGTCGCTTAGTGTATGTATATATATAGGAATTTTTGCTAGAGCTCGGATACTTTTCTGCTGACTGTATATAAGCATGTTTTCTATTTAAAACATCATTTTGAAGGGTTTTTTGCGAAATAAGATGTGTCAGTTTCCATTTTAAAGTCCATGTAAATTTATCTCTCTCACGTGGCACAATAAACAATAAAATTTAAAATTTGTTCTGAGCAAAGAATTTTTGCTTTTGAAAAGATGGCAGCTAATGGACTTTATCTGCATTACGTAATAAACCCTTGACACGTGACTACTACAGGGAAAAATACAGAATTATAATGTTTGCATTTGTGTTTTATGGGGAAATGTTTGCCTTCTATAGGGAAATATTTTGCATCCTTGAGGGAAATTCAAAGGGAAATGGAGAATCAGAAGTCACATGTTGGGTATGATTTAGCCTTGAACCCAAAAAACCGATAGAGTCCATAAGAAACCTTACCTCGTATAAACTTTAATGAAAATATTTTAAATTAACATTAATTTAGAAACTAATTGAATAATATTTTATACTGTCGAATACGTGACATCACATGTGAGACTTTTCAAATTAAAATACTTCTGAAAAGTGAACATTAATGTTATTAACATATATTTCATTAGAATCGTCTTTTTCTTAGCACACTGATGCATTTACTTTATGATATTAAAAGAATTTGAAAAATCTATATGATTGCATTATTACCCGCCGCTTATTAAAATCACATTTGCTCTGAGCCAAAGTGATTTTATTAAGCGACTGATTTTCATATCCGGCGAACATTCCTACACTTAAGAAAGAGGTAATAAATATTAAAATAATTAAATTAAAATAAGTCAATTAAACACATTCAACTTTCCGAAGCGCTTTCCTTTCAGTAAAATCAGCATTACTTTGCCAAAAGTTTACGTTTTTCTTTTAAATTTAAAATATTCTTTCGTTTAAACCACTTACTTCTTAGTTATTTTAAAATAGAAGCTTAAAATTTTCTTTTAATAATTACTAAAAATTAAAATCAGATTTGCAACTTATTATTGCAGTCTGAAGCGCACTTTTTTGAAATTGTTTCTAAGACAAGTAATGGGGCTTATTTAATTTGTAATTATACTGCAAATGTAAAATTTTCGAAAAAGAGAAGTAACTCAGTGATTGCTGTTTTTTTATTTATTTATTTATTTGTTTGTTTATTTATTTATTTTAATTCCAAAAATAAAAAGTCACAGTGTAAGTAAAAACTTGTTAAGCTTCATCAATGAAATTTTTGCTGCTGAAGAGAATTTTTTTCAGTTTAAAACCGGCGATGTAGATTTTATTAAGCGGCGATTTAATAAGTAGTTTGTATTAATTTGATTCCGGTCTTAGAAATTTGGTCAAATTAAGTGGCTGATTTTATTAACCAGTGAATTCATTAAGCGGCAGTTACTGTATTAGTAAACGTAACAGAAGAACAAATTTAAAATGCATAAATTCAAAACACATATGAAAATATAAAAAAAAAAACTTACATGGAAGTACTTTGCTATATTTACCATAGAAAAATAATAGTTGATAAATTGAAATGAGTATTTATAAATATGCAGTAGAATTATATATATATTTTTAACTAACAGACCAGATTGTCCACATCACTACGATATTTTGTGTTTAAAAAAGAGAAAATAATGAAATGAACAATCAAAATCTCTCAAAAAATACATTTAAAATCAATCGAATATCAAACTTTCAGATAATTGCACCCAGAGGAAGAAACGTGTAGCTTGGTACAATCATTGGCTTTCAAAGAAACATTTAGGTTAATTTACACCAGTAGTGGACACTTTAAAAATATTTTCAGCTATTTTTCGTATACTCTTCTTAATTTTAGAGACTGTAACATTAACTAATATTTCATGCCCCCCATTTATCCCTTCCTGTATTGTACTGCGAAAATTTTGTAGCATTTTTAAAAGCAAAAAAAAAAAAATAATAAAAAAAAAATTCCCGGAGGACTTAAAATTTACCATTAGTGGATACGCATCCAATGATTTACATATTTTTGTACCAGAAGTGGACATCTTTGAATTTTTGCAGAAATTAGCAAAGTAATAAGAGATTCTATTGGAAGATAATTCTTCTGCGACATTAGTGCGTTTCTCAGGGTTTTTTTTTTTTTTTTTTTTCCCTTTGTCATTAAATTTTTTACTACACTTTATGATAAGTATGCTAATTTTAGATAGCACATAGGCAGGGGTGAAAGAGTTCCGTCTTTTGACGGAACTCTTTCACCAGTATTTTTTAGCAATAATTTCTATTCTATTGAATAGAAATACATTAGCGTTAAAATACATTGAATTTTTAAAAATAAAAATAGTGGTGCCGAAGACGCTAACAGCTTTCACTCCTGCATACAAGGGTAGTACAATACAAAGGGGAGGGGGGGGGGAGGGTAATACGAAGGGTAATACAAAGTACAATACATTGTAATTTGAACATTTAACAAATAAGTACTGTTGAGTAGTTTGTTTACATTTTCTGCAAACCTTATATTTTTCTCACTTATAATATTTCATGCAACATTATTTTTAGTATTTCTAAATTCCTCCTAGATATAATATCTATCCATTTAATTTACGGTATGCATATTTCGTTATGTCTTTATAATAAACTAAAATTAGAATCACAAACAGCGTTATTTCAAATCCTAAGTACAAAGATCGTACTTGAAATAGCATAAAACCTTTCATTAATTATTTCATTTTATGAAATTACAGTATCTTTCGAAATGTAATGCATGCCTGAATAAATATTAAAACGTTTTCAAAGCGTAACTACTTGCAGAATACAGATATTATTACAAAATGCTTAAAACCGTGCACTTTAGAACAAATTTAACGTCAGGTTGTATGATGGTGATTTATATCATATATATAAAATTTCAACTCAGTCAGATAAGGCGTATAGACACTATCGCACTTAAATAATTTGAACCCATAGGGAATATGATAAAGGAACTTTTCGTTGTGTTCCTGTAAAAAAAAAAAAAAAAAAAAAAAAAAATGCTAGATTTACCATAATCATTTTGTGCGACGATGACCTACAACATGTGCATAAAATTTCAGCTTAATCGAATAAGGTGTTTAGACGCTATAGCACTTTAAAAATTTGAGTCCATAGGCTATAATGATAAGGAATTTTTCGTTGGATCCCTGTAAAAACACTATGAGTCCTAGATCCATCAAAATCTACACAGTTCGTGCGAATGTAACTTCTAACATGATTATAAATTTTCAGCTAAATCGAATAGGGTATTCAGACGCTATCGCACTTTAAAAAATTTGGACCCATAGTCCATAATGTTAAAGAATTTTTCTTTGTGTTCCTGTAAAAATCTATAAGTGCTTGATTCTCCAAAATCAATAGGGTTCACGCTAAGGTGACTTATAATGTATGTACCAAATTTCAGCTCATTCGAAGAAAAAGTTCAGACGCTATCGTGTTCATTCACATACATACACACACACACACACACACACACACACACACACACACACACACACATATATATATATATATATATACACATACATACATATACATATGTACATCACCGTAAAAATAGCGAAAACAAACTCGGGTTACCTCAAAACGTGTAGATACACCAAAATCTCAAAGTCGGATTTTTGACATGATTACAATACTTTCCTTGCATATGTATGTTCGGAAAGTAAAAAATGTTTTATGTACAAAGCCAATAAATTTTTCATCTATAACTGCAATTCAGCAATATTGGATAACTAATTAAAGAGTTTCGCCTTAATTTCTTTTTTTTTTTTTTTTAAGTATTTTATACTTTTTAAAACGATTTCTTCAAAAGGTTTTATTTCTAAGTGAATGCACCGATGGTATTTCTTCATTATGTTTTTTATATCGTATGAATGACTAACACAAAAAAATTATGAGGTATTTTAATTCGATTTATTTTTAATTATTATCTATGTTTTGTTACTAAATTTTGATTTTTAACAATTTACGAGAAATTTACCTATCTGTATGACCTCATATTTCTCTAAATATTTTTTAAATGTCTTAAAACATATATGTTTATCAGCTTAACCATAGCATATGCTTCTTATTCAATATTGTATAAATAGTACTACTGCTTGCGTACAGGAAGAAAATTTATCGTACAAAGAAAAAAAAACATAAATGAAAGAAAAACTAAAATGAAAATATATCTTTTCATATTTACTTTCAGATTTCTTTAAAAATCTAAAGAGAAGTTTGTGGAGGGTTCTTAACCTCGCCAACAGCCAAAGCTCATGTTATTGTATGAAGAAATTTTTCTTAAAAATTTCTAATTACCTAATGTATTTTATGAATTCCGTTTTCACATTCAGAAACTTAAAATTGGAACTCGTTTCCTAAAAATTTATTTCTTTTGTTTTTCATATTTCATTTTTGAGTTTAAAAATACAGAAAATTAACTTGAGTTTTTCGCATATTTTAGTTGTAAAATGGAATATTAAAAATTTAAAAAATAAATTTCCGGAAAACGAGTAGCAATTTAATCGTTGTGAATTTTCTGAATATGAAAACGGAAACTGAATGTAAATATGAGCAATTCTGGAAACATTTTCCCATACAATAATATGCGCTATGGCTGGTCGCAGAGTTAGGTATTGAACATTCCACAAATTTATCTTTAGATTTTTAAAGAATCTAAAAAGTAAATATCCAAAGATATGTTTTTACTTTAGCTTTAACTTCTATATAGATTTTTTTCTATATACTAATTAAAAAGCAGAAAATACATATTTAGTTTCACATTAGCCGTAAAAAACATTGAAAGAAAAACTATGCAACGGTTAACATACTGCTTAAAATGTTTTATAATCTATTCGAATTGCGTGTTATTTATTTATTTATTTACTGTATTTCATTTTTGTTTTTGTTTTTATTTGTTTATTTATTTATTTTTTACACTTTCCAGTAAAGTTGAAAAGTATTTATGATTTCTATTGTCTATTTGTTTGTATGTCTGTCTGTTTTCTAACTCCCGTAAATATTAATGGAATTTTTTTAAGACTGATATATATTATTTAAATTCCCTATCGGATGGCCCACCAGCGGCCGAGAGGTTCTGTGCTCAAAGCTGATAGATGGGAAGTGCTGGGTTCGATCCCATGTCGCGTTCATCGACCTAGCCGTTCTGATATTTCCGTGGTTTTCTCCGAAACTTGTGTAAATACGGCTAGGACCCCTTAGACAGACCGCCCTCCCACGGAGGGCATTCCAACCAGAAGTCTAGGACCCTAGCGTTATCAGTTGGCCTTAAACCCTACAACATCCCACTATCGGATATTTCCTATTGAAAATATAATACATACCACCACTGTTTCATATACAGTGATACACAAAGTATATTAAAGCTTTGCGTTCTTGAGAAGTATTTCTATAAACCATATTTTAACAACATTCTTTTAAACAAATGCTAATATAAAGAAAATATGATTTGTCAAGGTGTGTTCGAAAAATTCGGTGATAGGTCTCATAATTAAAAAACCGCGCCGGTTAGGATCTTGCACTCACGCAGACGCAGTGAGAGAAATGTCATCTAGAGCCATCTAAGGGCCATTTTACGACAGATAAGAGGAAGCGCACGCTATGAGCAGTTTAACACAGTCAGTGTGAGAAAGATTGTCAGTGTGACATGGAGCAACGCATAAACATAAAGTTTTGCTTCAAGTTAGGCAAAACGGCGACGGAGACACATGACATGTTAGTGAAAGTTTACGGTCAAGAAGCAATGAGTAAAAAGTGTGTGTATGAGTGGTTTAAACGCTTTACAGACGGAAAGGAGGATGTCAAAGATGAGCCGCGGTCGGGCGCCCTACAACAAGCACAACTCCAGACAATGTGGAACGAGTTCAACGGATGCTTGCGGCAGATCGACGACTATCTTTAAGAATGATAGCTGGCGAATTGCAGATAAGCCTAGACAGTGTGAGCACCATTGTGCACAAACATTTGCATAAACGTAAGATATGCGCCCGGTTCGTACCGCACTCGCTGTCAGACGAGCAAAAGCAATACCGGATGGAAACCTCTGGAGATTTTATTGACATGTGTGACCGAAATCCGCAATTCTTGGAAACAATAATTACAGGGGATGAGTCGTGGTGCTATCAATACGATCCGGAGACCAAGCGGCAATCCATGGCATGGTGTTCAACGTCATCACCCCCTCCCAAAAAAAGTCGTTTGACAAAATCCAGGATCAAGACGTTGTTGATCGTCTTTTTCGACAGTAAGGGTTTGATCCATCGTGAATTTGTACCCGCGGCTACAACCGTCAATGCGGAATACTACGAGGGGGTTTTGAAACGGCTGCTGCTACGCATATGCCGGATTCGGCCACAGTACCGGAATGGACAGTGGAATCTGCTCCATGACAACGACCGGCCGCACACTGCGATCCGTGTAACCCAATTCCTCGCCAGGCACCAGGTTACAGTTTTGGATCACCCTCCATATTCTCCAGATCTGGCTCCCGCGGTCTTCTTTCTGTTTCCCCGCCTCAAAAGAGTTCTGAAAGGCCAACACTTTTCCGACATCACTGAGATCCAACAACGTGTGACAACGGTGCTTCGAGCCATACCGAAAGAAGCGTTTGCAGACAGTTTCCAACAATTGTATACCCGATGTCAAAAGTGTATTGTTGCTAATGGCGAATACTTTGAAGGCCAGTAAAGCTATTTTGCTTGTTTCTCTTGTTTCCTTTTTTTATGGCAAAATTCACCGAACTTTTCGAACACACCTTGTATTTCCATAAGCCACATTTTAACACTTTTTTTTCCACAGATCTTAATAAAAATGACATTTATTATTCATATGCATGAACAAAATGTTTTCTGTAGAACATAATATAAGTAGCATTAAGATTTACAGAGCCACACAGAAAATATTCAGATACATTAAGGGCTATAACCGAAAATTGTTGGAAATGCATTTTCATTTTTAGTAAGAATTCTTAAAACTTTTTAACAATGTTTAAAAGGGATTGTGATTTGAATTAGTCTATCTGTCTGTCTTTAGGTTTGTCCGCGCCAGTAGTGTACGTAAGTGTTTTCAAAATTTCCTCAGAGTGATATGTGTTGTTCAAGTTTCTAATGGAATATTCCTTGTTTAAAATGACATTAACAACCCAACTGGTTTGTATGCAAGGCCACACAAAAGAATTTCAATACGTGGTGTTTTATGAGAGGTATTTTTATAAATCATATTTAAATAACTTTCTACAGCAAAAGTCGTAACGAATTTGACATTTAGTGTTAACATGCTAAAAAATATTTTTATAACTTGGTATGACCCACTCAAAAATATTCAGGTACATTAAAATCGTTAATTGGTAATTGTTTGAGTGCATTTTCAGTTGTGTTTAGCGTGTTTGACACTTTCTAACAATGTTTATGATTCATTATGAATTCAATTAGTTGAACCGTCTGCCTTTTGATTCTTTTGTGTGTTCATTGTGTGACAACGTAGATATAGAACTTTGATGGTTTTAAACGGTTATGCAACTGGAAAGTGTGTATAATAAATACAAACCTTACGATTTTTCGTTCTTGTTTCATTTTTATATATCTTTGAGCAGTATTTTTGTTGTTTTCAAACGTTTCAAAAAATATATATTTAGTATTTCAATTATGAATATTACCAATTTCATTGTATTGTTGTATTAAATTTGCGTAAAGAGAAGAATTACTTCAAATAGTGAATATAAAATTTATATTTGAAATAGCAGAAGACCATATGCTGATTATTTTATTTTATAAAATTATTTACTGTGGTTCAAAATTTAATCAATGCCTGAGTAAATATTAAAACGTTCTGCAACTGTAATAACTTGCGGCGCCCAGACATTATTATAAAATGCATTCAACCATGCACTTCAGACTAAAATGCACGTCAGCTATTTTTATGAATAACAAAAAAGAAAAAAATACGTTTTATACTAAGCAAATACAGTTTAAATGTATATTATTTCAGAAAAAATGTTGATCTGGAGCTGTAATTCAGCAATTTTTTATAACTAATGAAAAAGTATTTACTGTTTTTTTTTTTTTTTTTTTTTTTTTTTTTTCTTAATATAAATATATGATGCTTTATAAAGCGATTTCAGCAGAGAAATTTATTTATATATCAGAGCAAAGAGGATATTTTTTTCATTTTGCTTTTTTATTGCGTATAAATTTAAAACAATTGTTCTTTTTTTTTTTTTTTTAGTTCGACATACAAAAATTTTTAATTAGTTATGTTATGTTTTATTACTAAGTTTTGATTTTTAACACTTTCTAACATATTCTGTCTCTATGCGCTTCCATTTCTCTAAATACTTTCATAATGCCTTGAAATTGATATTCTATTTAGATTGACTATAGCATATGTTCTCTATTGTAAGGGGTATAAATACAGGGTGTTTCATACTAAATGGGACAAAAAGAGAGAATTTAACGCTGTTAAATTAGTAAATTAGTGTAATTACTTTATTTAATTTCATCAAATTTGCAGTGAAATTATACTTATCCAAGTTTCTTTAGTTGCTGTAGGTGTGCCTTCTGGTGATACATTAAATATATGGGTGGTGTTCCAGTTCCTGCTACACTTGAGATAGGATAGCCTTTGATAATGATTCGAAGGTTTCAGTTATCCACTGGCATCAGTTGTTGTAAGGCTTGGGAAAATGGTGACACAAAAACTTTTTTTCTTAACATAACCCCATTAGTAAAAATTTATGAGGATCCCACTGAGATCACTCGATCTCGGTAGCCAACAAAATAATATCATGTATTTTGATCCAGCACTGTCAATATATCCATTTCTTTGCGATTTTGGCGTCCTTTCAATTAACAATGTCTCTGTGGCGATTTAGTATCCTGAAGATTTTTCACTGCTGCTAGATAAAACTTGTATAATTGTAGTTTCAAAATTAATTTGTTTCGGCTAAATAAATCAAGTATAGAATTTGTACTATGCTAATCAGTTTGTTCCACTCAATATGAAACACCCTGCAGTACTAATGGTTTGTGCGCAGGAATTCTCAAAAGGTTTATGAGGTTTTTTTCAAAGTACAATTTGGTATTTTTATGCTATACAAAACACAACGAAACTAACTTACACAGTTTAGATGAACGCAAGCACATTTTTTATGGACGCACAAAATTATTCAGATACAAAATGATATATGAAAGGGAATTGCTCGAAACACTTTTACAGTTGTGCTGTAAGATTTTTCAGTAACTATTCTAAATTTTTTGTCACACACAGACAGACAGTCATTTTCTAAAAATGGTCAAATCGTGTTCTAGACCTCTCAAAACGTGTAAATCCGTCGAAAACCGGAAATCAAATTTTTACGCATCCAATACTTTCTTCTATTGAATATAGAAGAAAGTAATAGAATCTTAAAATAATAATAATTTACATAATATTTCTCTAACGTGGACCAATTACGATTATATTTTGTCGAAACGATACGATAGTGATGTAATTAATAAAATATGCAAAGATAAAAAAAAAATAATATTTATAAATGAACAATATTTAAGCACGCGTTCTCAACTTAAGGATCTTATAAAAAAATGACATGAAATCATTTTAAAGAAAAAAAGATATTTTTAAAAGCTGCTTCTTCAGAATCTTTGAAAACGTCATTTTAAACCAAGCAATACTTTAAAGATATATACAGAATATAAATTATTATCATAAATTGAATAAAAAACGCAATCACAAAAAGTATAATGAAAATAGGAATTAGTTTTTTTTTTTTTTAACGAAAAATTATACTAAATCAAATAAATAAAATATCATCGCCAATATGGCGAAAAATATTTGAAAGGAGTCTTGAGGGCCCTATACTAAAACTGTACTGTACTGTCTAAGAAGGTATGAAAACTGGGTCGTCAACCATGAATTGTGTTTTGAAACCTTTCTTTGAATGATTTTGGTTTCACTATTGCACAATATCAATTTAGTTCTAATGAATATAATTTTATTAACAGTTAAATATTTTCCTGCAACCAATCAAAAAATTTCGTTCGTATATCACAATGAAACAAAATAATTTACATGCATAAATCACAATGAAATACAAAAATTATGTATGTAAATCTCAATGAAATACAAAAATTGCATGCATAAATCTCAAGTTTATTTACGCGGAAACACCCTTTTTATTAGCGAGAATCGGAATAAGGGAATGTACTTTATAAAAGTGAAATTTCTTACTTTTATGAATGTGCAAGAAATTCTACTTTAATTTATTCAATACTTTTATTGTTATAGACTAGCAGGGTTTGCCCGCTTCACTGGTCACTATATTTAAATGATTTGTTTTTAATTGAACAATTGAAATGCTTAAATAAATATATTTCAATTGATGACTACTTTCGTCACAGCTTTTGTATGGGACCTCCTTGGCGATATCAAATATTTTTTCAAATTCTCGAATCTGTACAACAAAACTATTATTAAAACGATTATTCTCGAAAACAGCCCAATAGTAGTTGGTGTTAATTCTTCGAATATTCTAGAAACAGTTGAAGCTGTTACTCGAAGCAAAAGTCACTACTCGATGGATGTTTTGGAACAGTCCAAATAATAGTCGCTTTTGTAATAATAGTAATAATAATAATAATAATAATAATAATAACATTTTTTATTTATAAACAAATTTAAACCGGAATTTTATTTTTATATGAATACAATGTATTTCAATAGAAGAAAGTATTGGATTTGTAAAAATTTTCGACTTCCGGTTTTCGATGGATATACACGTTTTGAGAGATCAAGAACACGATTTCACCATTTTTAAACTAATATGTTGTGGCCACCACAAGACTTTATTCTATATTTTCCTATACAAATTCACTAAGGGAAAATAACTTATTCAAACTATTGTTTATTAAATTATCTAACATGACGAATGCAAATGATTTTCATTTTAGAGAAAACTAACACTAAATATCCAAAGAAAGACAGTTTCATTATTTATAAATAACATCTTAAAAATGGGTTTTTATAATGGTTATCTGATACATCAAGTTTCATTCAGTTATATGCCATGCAAGTTGAGATATAGCCATCCCATTATCGAGGAAATTTCCAGTATAGCAGCGCCATCTATTGGCCGATAAGAATCTAACTTGAAACATCATATTGTCTCATAATGGTCTTCTCACATATCAAGTTTTGTTTGATTATATACGCAATAGAACCTGAGATATAGCCTTTCCTTAAATTAATGAAATCGCTGTATAGCACCGCCACCTTTTAAGCAGTTGACACCAAAATTTGATAGACACTAATTTATGTCAAGGTGCATCTACATATAAATTTATATGCAATTCTGTGCAGTAGTTCCTGAGATATAGCCTTACCTTAAATTAAAGACATCACTGTATAGCAGCGCCACCTGTTGGCAGATAAGTATTGAGATTGTATCAGCCTAATGTCTTATAATTACCTTCTTACATATCAAGTTTTGTTTGATTATACGCTATAGAACCTGAGATATAGCCTTCCCTTAAATTGTGGAAATCGTTGTATAGCAGCGCCACATGTTGAGCGTTTGACACTAAAAACTGATAAGCACTAAATTAGGTCAAGGTGCAACAAATTAATAAATTTATGTACAATTCTTAGCAGTAGTTCTGGAGATTCAGTTACAACAAAATTTTTATCACACACACACACACAGACAGACATTTTCTAAAAATGGTAAGATCCTTTTCTAGAACTCTCAAAACGTGTAAATCAGTCGAAAGCCGGAAGTCAAAAATTTTTACGAATCCAATACTTTCTTCTATCGAATATAGAAGAAAGTAAAGTTGTGTGTGTGTGAGACAAAATTTTGTGGCGACTATATCTCAAAAACTACTGCACAGAATTACATATGATTTTACATGGAGATGTATCTTGACCCAAATTAGTGCCCATCAACTTTTGGTGTCAACTGTTCAAAAAATGGCGCTGCTATGCAGCGATTCCTCCAATTTCAGGATAGGCTATATCTCCGGAACTACTGCAAAAATTGCATATAAATACATATATAGATGCAATTTGATATAAATAAGTTCCTATCGTCTTTTGGTGTCAAATGCTCAACAAGTGGCGCTGCTATGCAGCGATTTCCACAATTTAAGGTAAGACTATATTTCATGAACTACTGCACAAAAGTACACATAAATTCATATATAGATGCAACTTAAAAATATTAGTGCCTATCAACTTTTGGTGTCAACCGATGATAGGTGGCGCTGCTATGCAGCGATTTCGACAATTTCAAAAAAGGCTATATCTCAGAAACTACTGCATAAAAATGCATATAAATTTATGTGTAGATGCATCTTGACATATGATAGTTTCTATCAATTTGTGGTATCTACTACTCAACAGGTGGCGCTACTATGCAGCGATTTACACAATTTAAGGGAGGGCTATACCTCAGGAACTACAGCATAAAATTGCATAAAATTTTATATGTGGGTGCACCTTGACATAAGTTGGTGCGTATCAACTTTTGGTACTAACTGCTCAACAGCTGGCGCTGCCATACAGTGATTACCTCAGTTTAAGGGAAGACGATATCTCAGGTTCTAATGCGTATAATCAAACAACGCTTGATGTGCGAGAAAGTCATTATGAAACATTAAGCCTATTCAATTTGGGTGTGTATCTACGAATTGATTGAGCTGTTATAGTGTAATTTTCCCCGAGAACGGGAATGATCTATTTCAACTTCTAAGGCATTTAACTGTACGAAACTTGATATATGAGATAACCATTGAGAAAACGCATTTTTTAAGATGTTAGTTAAACTCTCTTTCTTTGGATATTTAGTGTTAGTTTTTTCTAAGATGAAGATCGTCTGCATTCATCATGGTAGATAATTTTAATAATTGTTTTTGTAAATTATTTGAACTGAGTGAATTTGTATAGGAAATTATAGAAGAAAGTCTTGAGGTGGCCACAACATATACTAGTTCATTATGCTTTATTATTATTATTATTATTATTCAATATACTTTTCCTAAATTACAAATTAAAAAACAAATTAATAAATTTTTATTTCGTTATTTCTTTTTTGCAATATATTTGTCACTCATGTTTTATTACTAAATTTTGTTTTTGAAAGCATTTATGAACAAAATTTTAATTTTGATTTGTCTTTAAAACTTAAAACTCACAAGTTGTATTATGAAAGATTTATTAGTTCCCCATCATACTATAGATATGGGGAACTTAGGTAATCGTGAAAATTTTCGACCTCGGTTTTTTTACTTTTTTACACGTTTTCAGGTGTGAGGAATCCGAAAATGACAAAATTTGCATGGTGTCTGTCTGTAGGGTGTCTGTTAGTCCGTTAGTTTGTTAGTCTGTGTACACAATATCTCAAGAACAAATTCTCGCAGTGAGGTCAGATCAGTTTTAAACTATTACTTTCGACACTGGCAAGAACCCTATTCATTTGCAACATTCGAATTTAAAAACTTCGTAAGTTATTAGAAACTTACGATTTTCTTAACATGGGAGAATAGGACAAAAATTCACTTAAACTTGCATTAAATGGAAACTTTTTACTGTAAAAATGTCAGACCAGTTTTAAAATATCAGTTTTGATGCCGGAATGAACATCAGAAACTATAAATATGGTACTCTGAAAATTTCGCAAGTTATTGGACATTTACGAATTTCTTAACATGGCAGTATAGGGCAAAATTTCACATAAACGTCAATTTTGAGAGCTATTTTCACTGTAAAGATATCAGACTACTTTTGAAATATTATTTAGGACACTGGCATATATATTAATGACTATGAATTTTCCAATATAAAAATTTCATAAGTTATTGGAAATTTATGAATTTCTTAACAGGGCAGAAAAGAGCAAAATTTCACATAAACGTCAATCTTGAGGGATATTTTCATCGTAAAGATGTCAAATCACTTTAGAAATATTATTTAGGATACTGGCATGAATACCATAGACTATGATTTTTCGAATTTAAAAAATTCGTAAGATATTTGGAATTTACGATTTACTTAACATGTCAGAATAAGGCAAATTTTAGCATAAACTTCGAATTTTGAGGATCCTAAATACATTAGACAACTTCAAAATTACATTTATGATATTTGTTTGAACATGATTAAATACAAATATTCTAATAAGAAAATTTCGTGAATTATTCGTAATTTACGATTTTTTCAACATAGCGAAATTGTAAATTTTTCATATAAATATGAATTTTGAGGATTATTGCATTGGAAATAGTAGCATGAAAATTAAACAACGGAATTGACCCTGATAAAATAAATTATTAGATTAGAATAAGATAAATATATCGAAGTGAACGGTGGATAGCCTATTAGGCGAATATTTCATTCTGTCACTGTATCAAGCTTTGGTCAAATTCATTTCTTTCAACATGATTATAATATGCCTCGCACTAGAAATTTATGAGAACATAAATATGATGAGTAACTGAGCAGAGTCCACCTATGCCAACTAGTTTTTAATTGTTTAAGTTTCCAACGAGGTTATTAAATGCATACTAAGTAATATAAATTTCATACTCAAACTTTTTTTTTTTCCCCTTCCTTTTTTTTTTTTTTTTTTTTTTTTTTTTTTTTTTTACAATTTTAAAAGTTTTATGTGTAAGTGTATACATGAAAGTAATTTAACTTATAATTTGTAAAAATGGACTCTGGGTTGTATGAGTGAACTCGCAGTGGTGCCATGTTATTACGGATTGCCTGTAAAATTCATACTGGAATTTTTTGTTAGTATGTTTTTGTAATAATTACATACTATTAAATAAGATGAAATTTACTATTTCTACATTGTGATATGACTCTGATCATTGTGATATGACTCTGCAGTACCTTAGCACTACTATATTCGTATAATTTACGCATGCATGTAAGTAGTGAGGTACTGCTACTTCTGGTAACTTTAACTTGATCCTTACTATTTGCTTAAACTAAAAGTTAATAAAACAAAAAAACTCTAAGTAAAGTTCAAATAATTTATTGCAACTCAGAAAAGGGAGGATATATAAGTGCTTATAAAATAAAAAGTACTAATATATGGGCACAGAACAATAGATAACTCCGATAATCTTAAGATAGCGTAGAGCCCTAAAGCAAATTACCTTAGTGGTGATCTGACTGTTGTCAGTTTTTGGGCAGTTCTACCAAAACGCTTTCTTTCCACATCAATTGTTGCTTATTCTATATTTGGAGAATCAGTTTAGCATTTTTCCCTTCACCTAACCTTCATAATGTACTTACAAATCCTCTTAAATTCATTTTCATCACAAAATGTCCCCAAAAACTATACTTTTACTTAGAACTCGAAGAACACCTTTAAAATTTACTATCCAAATTCCTTACTTTCACAAATTATTTCCTCATCGATTTAGTCCAAACTAATTACTTGTCTTCCTTCAGCTTCCTAATCTAACGAATTCGAGCATTTAATACAATTCCAACACTAAACTAGTATGTTGTGGCCACCACAAGACTTTCTTCTATATTTTCCTATACATATTCAATCAGGAACAATATTTTAAAGAAAAGAAAAAAAAATACGAATTTTTTTTTTTTTTTTTAAGTAAAAAAAAATCGATAACTTTGTTTTAAATTATCACAGATTTATAGTTCAACCATTCGTTCTAAAGGTATTACCGAGATCTTTCGAAAGATACCCATCTTCAAAATTTACCCCCCCCCCCCGGGGGTAGTTCCCCCCACGGTGGGAAGCGATGCCCCCACATGCACAGAAAATTTTTTCTAGTTAACTACTACTATTGTTAATAATTCATATTAATTTTACAATCACAAGTTAAAAAGAACTCGCATTATGTACATTTATACGAAATCTTGTCCTATACTGCAATGTTAAAAATTCAGAAAAAAATGAGTTCTCAGCGCCACCTGTTGAGCGATTGATCCCCAAATGTAATCAGAACCAGTTTATGTCGGGGACCAACTAAATACCAAGTTTGGTTAAATTTCGTTTAAAAAAAAAAAAAAAAAAAAAAAAAAAAAAAAACGATTTTTTTTTCTAAGTTTTTTTTTTTGTTGAAAGTAAAAAAAATTGATAACTTTGTTTTAAATTATCACAGATTTATAGTTCAACCATTCGTTTTAAAGGTATTGACGAGACCTTTCGAAGGATACCCATCTTGAAACTTTACACACCAGGGGGGGAGGAACCGATGCCCCCACATTCACAAATTATTTTCCTAGTTAACTACTACTATTACCAACGACATCTTTCGAAAGATACCCATCGCAAAAATTTACTCCCCCGGGGGGGGAACCGATGCCCCTACATGCACAACATTTTTTTCCTTGTTAACTACTACTATTATCAATAATTCATATTAATTTTACAATCACAAGTTTAAAAGAACTCTCATTATACACATTTATACGAAATTTTGTCCTATACTGCCATGTTAAAAGTTTGCATAAAATGCGATCACAGCGCCACCTGTTGAGCAATTGATCCCCAAATCTAATCAGCACCAGTTTAAGTCAGGGTGCAACTAAATACCATGTTTGGTTAAATTTCATTCATTGGTTCGTGAGATACAGCGTCCACAAAAAAGTGATACAGACAGACAGACAGACATTTTCTAAAAACTATTAATTCGTGTTCTGGACATCCCAAAACGTGTAAATTCATCAAAAGGCGGAGGTCGAAAATTTTCACGAATCCAATACTTTCTCTATATTACATATAGAAGAAAGTAAAAATATCGCAATTTCCAAAGTTTTATGCCACTGTGCAAGTAAGATCTCACAATATTATACAAAATGCATGTGTAAAAATATATTTACAGTTTTTTTTTTTTTTTTAATGCTTTATGTATGCATATCTGCAAATTCTTCTGCTTTTCACAGAAGACATCATATCAGAAGTATATGAAATTGAACTTCAAGATTTTAAAAGAAATGTTTAAAAAAAAAATTAAAATTAAACTAGTATGTTGTGGCAACCACAGGATTTTCTTCTATATTTTCCTATACAAATTCACTCAGTAAAAATAATTTATTAAAATTATTAATTAAAAAAATGATAATGCAGACTATTTCCATATTAGAGAAGTACTATAAGACTGAATATCAAAAAAAAAAAAAAAAAAAAAAAAAAAAAAAGACAATTTTATTCTCAGTATCACGTAATTTTTTTTTTTTTTTTTTTTTTGGTTAAAAATTAAAAAACAAAAAATCGATTATTTCAATGTATCGCAGATCGTTGGTTTAACCATTCGTTTTAAAGGTATTGACGAGCTCTTTTGAAACATACCCATCATGAAAATTTACTCCCCTTGAGGGGGGACTATCCCCCTCCCCGGGGGGTACGCGATGCTCCTACATACACAACTTTTTTTTCCCAGATGACTATCTCTATTAAAAATAATTCTTTCAAATTTCATAATGATTATTAAAAAATAATTCTCTTTATGCACATTTATACAAAATTTTGTCCTATACCACCATGTGAAAAATTTTAGATAAAGCGGAATGGCAACGCAACCTGTTGAACAAGTTTTACCAAAAGTTGATAGGCACTAATTTATGCTAAGGTGTAACTACATACCAATTTGTATGAAATTCTGTGCAGTAGTTCCTGAGATACAGTTGCCACAAAATTTTTTCTCACACACACACAGACAGACAGACATTTTCTAAAAATGGACAAATCATGTTCTACTTCTCTCAAAACGTGTAAATCCATCAAAAATCCGAGGTCGAAAACTTTTACGAATCCAATACATTCTTCTATTTAATATAGAAGAAAGTAAAAATTAAAAAAATTAAAAGGGAAATAATTAATTATTAAATTTTAATTACTCTGATGCGTGCAAAACTCTTGCGAATTCGTACAACTCATATTCAAAATATTAGAATAATTGAGAAAAAGTAATAAGAAATAAATTATTTTTCATTTATCTATTTTTGATACTAAGTAAATACAATTAAATTTCTTATAAATTAAATCTGGAATATATAGATAAGATTTTAACATTTACAAAATATAAAATACAATAAATTAGGTAAACAATAGCTTTCTGAAACACATCAAAATATTAGAATAAAATTTAGATTGGTTCAAAATATTAGAATATTTTATTTTACGCAAAAATATTACCTTATGAATATGAAGTAAATAGTAGTTAATATTTTGTAGTATCCCCTTTAGCTTTAATTTTAATAACAGCGTACAATCGATCTTGCATACTATATACAAGGTGTGTATAAACATTTCTATCAATATTAGCCCAAATAGACCTCATACTCGTACTTGCCACTAACTCAATTTTACTTGAAGGAGGATTTTCTTGGAGTATTTTCTTCATTATACCCCATAAGTTTTTGATGGAATTAATGTCTGGTAAGTTTGGTGGCCAAGGAAGTACCTTAATGTTGCGTTGGCGGAACCAATTCTTAGTTGACACCGATGTATGCAGTGACACTAGAAAGATTAAATCATCTTCAAAGGAATCTTCTTTGGAATCATGTAATATTCCAAAATTTCTTGATATATCCGAGAGTTAACCTTTTCGTAGACGATGCATAACTTTCCAGGTCCTTCTGCGCTCATGCAACCCCAAACCATGACACTACCAGCAAATTTTACCGAACGTTTAAGGCATTCTTTATCAAACATTTCTTGCTTCATTCTTCAAGCTCGAATACCTTGATTACCATATGAAACACAAAACATACTTTCATCACTAAATAATATTTTTTCCAATCTTCTTCGCTCCAGAAACGTCTTGATTTGCACCAATTCAAACTTATACGCTTTTGTTTTGCAGTCATGAAAGGTTTTGTTTTCGGTACATGACATTCAAACTTAAATTTATGGAGACGTCTTAATGTTGTCGATGTAGAAACTTCAACTCCTTCTTCTTTCCATTTTCGGTGCAAGAATCGCACACTTTTAAAACGGTTTTTCTTAACAATACGCTTCAGTTTCCTGTCATCTCTAGCAGAGGTTTTTGGTTTTCGGCCACCATTTGGGCGATTATTTTGAAATTTTCCATTTTTTGAATATTGTGTTAGTATTTTACTAACGCTTGATTGCGAACAATGTAAATAATTCGCTATACAACATTGATTTTTACCGTTCCGATACAAATCAACCATATGAAGATTAAAAGATTCAGGAATATCACTCACACGACCCATTTTAAGACGAAAAAGCAAACAAACTGCAAAAAGAATACTGATTTTAAATAAAATTGTCTGAATTTAATCAATGATGCTACCAGCACTGAGCTCCATTGTAACAGGAGAGCTGACTTCGCGGTCAGTCGTCTACTGGACGAATTACGCCTTGATGAATGCATAGGGGGCAAAAAGAAAAAAATTAGTCCATTTTACTATGCGTCTGACACTCTGACAGTATGAATTCTCGATTGTTATTGTTTATTATTTCATTATGCTCCAACATATTGTTAATAAATAAAGTGTATTTGCGACTTTAAGTAGCAGATTATTTTAATGTGCATTTAGTTTAATGGTTACTGGAGATATATTTTATATAACTTGTTTATAAATGGAATTGCTTATATTCCACTGAGCCCCATTGTAACAATTTGTAGCTCAGTGTTGTATTCGAAGAATCTTTTTAAATTCAAGCTAACATTTTGAGTTCCAAACTACTCTATCAACCGAATTACTTTTAGTTTTATTCAACCATATTTTTCTTTCTTTCTATTTCCCCCCCTCAATTTTGATATATTACAGAAGTTATTTAATATCGAACATTCACTGCTAAAATAAAAGGGGTTATTTTATTAATTATTTTGAGGGAGGTGATCATTTAAATGATTGGTTATTTACTTTTATAACATTATAATAACAAATAAAAAATTTCATTAAACGTTAAATTTTTAAGATCATAATCTTTAAATAACAGAACATTTTAATATGCATTTAGTTTGATATTTACTTGAGATATTTTTATATAACTTGCTTATAGATGGAACTGATAATATTTCCACTGAATACCATTGTTACAATCTGTAGCTCAGTGCTGTATTAGCAGAACCTTTTTAAATTCAAGTTATCATTTTAAGTTCCAAACTACTTTGTCAATTCAATTATTATTTTCTCTTACTTGTAGAGAAAGTATTGTTTTGGGTCAAAATTTCAAAAGTGAGTTTTTGTTATATTTACACGTTTTGGTGTCTCCTGAATCCAAAAATATCATATTTTTTCGCAATTACAATACTTCCCTTACATAATGTATGCTTGGAAAGTAAAAAATAACAATAAAATCATTTTAGAGAGGTAGAGATTTGAATTTATAAAAACTATAAAATGTAAAAGCATAAATTTAAAAGAGTAATGCAATCCAGATGACTAATGTTTTTTGCTAGGATTTAAGTTGCAAAAAAATCCGATTGAAAATAAGTTTACTTTTTTCTTTTTTTTCCTCAAAGTTTTAATTGCTGCAAGTAATAGTGAGAAAAAACAGAAATTTCATAGTGCAAATTCATCATTACTATAAAATCATATTTAAATTAAAATTTAAATATTTTTATGCACTTTGCTTTAAATAAATAAAATGAGACATGTTTTCTCCCTAAATTTATTAAAATCTTACAACGGTAAATATTATAGCAAATTCTACCCCTCTCATTTTTCCAAAAACTATGTAAATGACTTCTTTAACCTTACAATATTTTTTCAGACAGATACAAAAATGATTTTGTGTAAAATTTTCTTATCACTTTTTCACGCTTAGATAAATATGTATTTTATCTACAATGAAAGAGATTTTCATTGTGTCCCTGTAAAAAAGCTACAAGTGCTGGACAAACTAAAATCTATACAGTTTGTGCAACAGTGAATTATAACCAATTATATAAATTTTCAGCTCAATTAGATGAGACTTTTGTACCCTATCGCACTTTAAATAATTTGAGCCCCTGTAAAAACACTATAAGTGGTAGATTCTCCGAAATTCATACCGTTCGTGTGAAAGTGATCTGTAACGCATATAAATTTTCAGCTCAATCATATAAGGCATTTAGACGCTATCACACTTTAACAAATTTGGGCCCATAGACCATAATGTTAAAGAATTTTTTGTGCGTAAAAAAAAAAAAAAAAAAAAAGTGCGAGATTGGTCAAAATCAATAGGCTTCATGCTATGGTGACAGACTTATAACATATGTACCTTCGAACAATGCATTTAGACGCTATCGTGTTCACTCACATACATAATCGTAAGAATATTTATTAAATATGAATTCAGAGGACCTGGAAACATGTTGAAACACCAAAATCTCAAAAAGATTTTTGGTATAATTACCGTACTTTAGTGCGGAAAGAATTGTAATCTTGTCAAAAATTATAGTGTTCAGAAAGTAAAACTTAAATTAATAGATGAAAAAAAAACTTGGCGTTTACAGTCATCTCATTTAAATAAATCTTTAAAAAAAAATTTTGAAAAAGTAGGCTTCATTTATTTATAAATTGAATGTTAAAATAACTAGAAATAACATATTGAATTTCTACATTGTTCATTAATTGTAATGAACAACAAAAATATGGGTTAAATAAATGAACACAGACACTTGAGTATTTAAAAGATATTTTATTTCATTAAAACGTTTTATATTTACAGACAGATGATTAAATCAGGATATATTTTAAAGTATCTGTCTCCCACATCTCTTATTATTTTTCTCAAATTTGCAATTTTAAACGACCAATGGATTTTTACTTGCACTAATTGTATTGAAAGTAATTCAAAATAAAATTTTCAAACCACTGTAAAAGTTTTAATAATATATAATTAATATTTATGTAAATAATAAGATAAAAAAAATAAAAGCTTAAATGCAAGTTGAAAAATATTTATAATTAAATTATAATTAAACTAAGAAAACGTTTGCTTAAAAAAAAAAAAAAAAAAAAAAAAATACTATACACACTTTTTAACTTTATATGTGCGTATATATATATTCACAAATTGCGTTAAAATTGTTGCCATTTAATACTAAGTTCCCACTCCCTCATTTCAACTATAGTGATCAAATACATTAAACTATATATATATATATAAATAGCGGTTTGTACAGCCGTAGGCTGAGCACCTTTTAACCATGCTTAATAATTCATAAATCTATTTCATTTCAAAAGAAAGAAAGAAAGAAAAAAAACTGCATGATAAGCAAAGGAGTCTATACAGAAAACTGTTTCTTTTGCCCCGAATGCGAACTAAAACTATCGGCACTGTATTCATACGCGCTGACCGCACTAGATAACGTTAGGGAATAGGAAGTCAGCTCTTCTGTTACAATGGAGCTCAGTGGCTACCAGTTGTTAATTGGTGATAATTAAAGGAGAATTAATGTGAAATATTCTAATATTTTGAACCACTTGAATAAATATTCTAAAATTTTGACTTTTCAAATTTTTTTTTTCAATTAATCTTTTCAAAAATGATACTAATTTTAAGATAATAAATAAGTTAAATCAACAATAACTTCTCAGTAAAAATATCGTTTGCATATTTGCATTAAAAGACATTAAATTACCAAACAATATTTTCAACTTGTAAAAAGATTTAATTATTCTAATACTAGCAAACCCATGCGAAATTTTCGCAGTTTATTTTATTTGTATATTTTATTTACCTTCAAAATTTGAAAGTTATAAGTCTTATACCAATTTCAACATCCAATTAAAATTTTAATTCATCAGAAGCCAAATTATTATTAGTTTGTGTGAGATGAAGCGCTAATGATAGCTAAACCAAATTATTTAAAGAAAAGATTCAAAATGTAAAGTTCATGTTTGACGACCCAGTTTCCATATTTCAACAGGCAAAACAGCTTCAATAAAGGACCCCTATGCCTACTTTAAAAAAATTTCCGCCATGTTAGCGAGATCCTTTTTATTTTATTTTATTTATTCGTTTTGGCATAATTTTTTGTTAAAAACACTTAGTACCTATTTTGATTATACTTTTTATTATTATTGTGTTTTTTAGTCAATTTATGGCAAAAGTTGATATTTTATTTATATTTTTAAAGTATTGCTGGGTCTAAAATTATGCTTTCGAGAATTGTAAAGATGCTACTTTTAAAAATAAATTTTTCTATAAAATGATATCATAAGACAAATGTCGTTAGTTATTTAGTTTTTATTTATTTATTTATTTATTATTATTTTTTCATTAACACTTTCCAACAAGGTTGAAAAGTGTTAATGACTTCAGTTTGTCTGTCTGTCTGTCTGTCCGCGCTCTAACTCCCGTAAATATTTATGAAATTTTTTGAATCTGATATATGTTATTCAAGTTCACTATCTGATGTTCCCTATTAAAAATGGAGTTTATACCTCTACTGGTTTGTATACAGGGACACAAGAAAGTATTTCAAAGCATTGTGGCTATGAGAGGTATTTCTATAAACCATATTTTCATACACTTATCTTAATGAAATTGAAATACGATATTCAATTCATTATTGGATGTTTCCTGTAGAAAATAGAGTAAATATCACCAATGGTTTATGTACAGGGACACTCAAAAGTATTCCAAAGCATTGAGTTCTATGAGAGATATTTTTGTAAATCAAATTTAAATAACTTTACTTTCTACAAAGTTTTATGAAATTGAAATATATTATTTGTGTGCACAAAAGAATGCTTTAAATAAAATATAGCATGATTAGCATTAGATTTACAGGGTGACACAAAAGTATTCATTTATATTAAAAGCTATTAATAAAAATTTGCTAGAATTGTACTTTCGTTTACATTAAGCGTTTTTAACACTTTCTAGCATTTGTCAAGTGTGAATATGATTTCAGTTTGTGTATATGTCCGTCTGTCCGTCTGTCTGCCCGTGCTTTAACTCCCGTAAATATTTATGGAATTTTTTTAAACTGATATATGTTATTTAAGTTCACTATCGGGTGTTCCCTATTGAAAATGAAGTTTATACCTCTACTGGTTTGTGTACAGGGGCACCCAAAAATATTCGAAAGCTTTGTGTTCCATGAAAGGAGTTTTTATAAACCATATTTTAATACCTTTACTGTATAGAAACTTTAATGAAATTTTAATATGTTATTCAAGTTCCCTTTCGGATGTTTCCTATGTAAAATTGAGTACATGTCTAAGTTTTTTTGTGTACAGGGGTACTTGAAAGTATTCCAAAGCATTGCGTTCTGTGAGAGTCATTTTTATAAACCAAATTTAAATAATTTTACTTTAATAATTTTTAAATAATTTTACAGGGCTACACAAAAATATTCAGTTACATTAAGAGCTATTAATAAAAATTTGCTAGAATTGCACTTTCGTTTATATTAAACGTTTTAACACTTTCTTATATTTTTAGTGGGAATATAATTTCAATTTGCGTATCTGTCTGTCCGATTGTCTACCTTTCTATCTGTTTGTTTCCGGCTCCTAGCGTCGGTAAATATTTTTAGAATTTTTTTAAAATTATACAATCAAGTTCACTATGGAATATTTCCTATTTAAAGTGACATTAATAGATCCTGTGCAACTAGTTTGTTTACAGGGACAACAACAACAACAACAACAACAACAACAATAATAATAATAATAATAATAATAAATATATCAATGGATTAAGTTTTAGGACAGAATTTTTTAAAAGTTATATTTAAAACTTTCTATTGTCAAAATCATAAAAACATTCACATGTATTTTTAATATTCTAAAATAATATTTTGTATAGGATATGACATGATTAACTTTTTCAGATTAAAAGTTATTCGATACAACAATTACGTACAGTTGGAAGGTGTTACTAATCAATGCGTGCTGCATGATTTTTCTTTCTTGTTTTTATTAAATCACTGAACTGAGTCCTCGTGCTTAAATATTATATGTATGTTATTTTTTATCCTCGCGTATTTTATTTCAACCATCGTATCGCTTCTACAAAATATAATCTAAATTGGTCCACATTAGAGAACTATTATATAGACTAGCAAGCCCGTTACAGGCACTTTATTCCTTTCGCACTTTATTTCTTTTCTTATTTACTTTTAAAATTCGAAACTCAATTATTATACCAGTTTCACCACCTAACAGAAATTCCTTTTAAAATTTTCTCATCATATTGGCGATGGTACTTTATTTGTTTTGGCGTATATATACACTTTTTTTTTTTTTTTTTTAACCTACTTCCTACTCTGATTATACTTTTATGCGTTTTTTTAGTGAATTTATAATAATAATTAATATTCTGTATATATTGATAGGTTTAAATGACGCAAAGATTCTGAAGAAGCAACTTTTAAAAATACATTTTCCCGTAAAATGGTCTCATAAGATAAATGTCATTTTTTTTTTATTTGATCATTAAGCTGAAACCGCGTGCTTAAATATTGTCTATTGATAAATATTATTTATAAATATTATTTTTGTATATTATTAATTACATCTGTATCGTATCATTACGAGAAAATGCAATCGTAATTGGTCCACGTTAGAGAAATATTATGTAGATTTTGAATATGAGCTGTAGTTTCAAGTCATTTTACTGTATTTAAATTTCCTTTTTCATAGAAAACATGAATTGTAATTTAAAAATTCAAAAACTATGCTTTTATATAATCTTCTTTTTAATAAATAAAGCATTAATACCATTCATCACATTTGCTGAATTCTTTTTCAAATAAAGATGCATTTAATTTAGAATTATTCAAATATTTTTAACACAATCTTAACGAAATATGTTTATAATAATTGCAAAAGACTTCGCTAATTACTTTATGGAGGATAATTAGTTTCAATCTTTTATTCCTGCAACATTTCAGAAACTACTTAAAGATTTATTTAGAAATTATAAAATGAGTCTTGCATCTTAATTAACTGAAGATTTCAATTGCCAATTAAAACGTATTTTTTGTCGGATCAGTTATTTTTTATGAAAAAAAAAAGTTATCTTCAACAAAATCAAAAAACTTTGTTATTTATTTATTTATACTTTTGAAATTATTTTATAGTATAAAGAAAAAATACTTTAATCCGAAAATTCCTTTTTAAATATTTTATAAGTAGATTAAATTAGAATGTAAAAATTATCAAATTGTATCAAATAGTTCATTAAACACTTTCAGCCTATTTGTTTTTAAAAAAGATTTTAATTTCTTAGACTTAAAATCTTTGAAGTTAAAAAAGTGAATTGTCAAACACACACACACACAAACAAAAACAAAAAAAAAAAAAAAAAAAAAAAATGAAAGAAAG
The DNA here is from genome assembly GCA_963930645.1 of Salticus scenicus. NCBI lineage: Eukaryota > Metazoa > Arthropoda > Arachnida > Araneae > Salticidae > Salticus > Salticus scenicus. Next base: position 2,311,269 of record OZ005659.1, read on the forward strand.
AAAGAGGAAGAAAATAAAAGTAATAAATTTATTTGAAAAATTTTATTTAAATTCTCCAATGGTCAAATGAATAGTAAGTATTCAAGTATTCCACATAGTAACTATAATCTTAATTTCGTGTATCTTTATACGTATAAAATGATTCTGTTGAATGTTCGATTTTCTAAGTGTGAATAACACCGCTGTCATATTGGGACTAATAATGTTCATAGTATAGCAATGTCCACTTACATTTATCTCGCTTGATATTAATTTCTATTCACGACATTTGAGCCAAGAAATTATTAATATGTCTATAATTATTAATAATAATAATTTGCAATGATTTATACTTTTATGGATACAGTTAATGGTTGATGTTCGAGTGTCTTTAACAAAGACTAGAGCAGCGCAAAGGACTACAGGCAACAGTTTGTTCTAAGGTCAGCCCTAAGGGGTATTCGAAGGTATGTCATTACGATTTTTATACAAGCGGAAAGGACTACTGCCCCTTTATAACGAGATGACCTAAATGTGAATCAAATTAATTGGCGGCGAATGGATTAACAAGGACCAGACAATGCTGCACCGTCAATCCCTTTGCAGACTTTTTCAAGCAAAACAAAACCCTGCCTAAACTGACCGCAGTCAGTGCTACTTGTCTTTCAGTGTTTTAATAAAAAACCTAAGAGTTTATGCAAACAATCTATTATTTTGAGAGATAGCGGAATTCATGATTAATATTTCTTTATTTCAACAGCCTGTTAACAAAACGTTTTATCTCGAATTCCTGTGTTATTTAAAAAATGGGCTGTTAACTCAGTTATAAATTAGGTACACATCCATTTACTGGATGTACTACTAAACCACTGCACGACATTTATAAATAATTGATTATTTAATATTTAAAATATTAGTTGCCGAAGCGTCAGTGGAGACCCTCTGTTGAGACTCAAAACGGTTTTGGGTTTCGTCTGTGTGTTTGTTTGTTTGTCTGTCTGTCGCTCGATAACGGCTGTAAAAATCACGCTATTGACTTGAAATTTGGTACACATGTTCATGAGCCCCACAGAATCAGATGTATAGTTTTGGGTGTGTATTCCATTTGTAGTTCGTGTTCAGGGAAACGCCAAAGTTTTTCTTATCATTACGGCCTATGGGAAGAATTTGTGTGTCGCGCGATAGTGGCTGCAAAAATCACGCTGTTGATTTGCAATTTGGTACACATATTTATGAGCCTAACGGAATTAGCTGTATTGTTTTAGATGTGTATTACATTTGTAGTTCGTGTACAGGGACACGCCAAAGTTTTTCTTATAATTACGGTATATGGGAGGAATTTGTATGAACCGCGATAGCCACTGCAAAAATTAAGCTATTGACTTGCAATTTTTGCCGAAACGTCAGTGGAGTTCTCTGTTGAGACTCAAAAAGATCTTGGGTTCCGTCTGTGTGTCTGTCTGTCGCGCAATAGCGGCCGAAAACATCAAGCTATTGACTTGAAATTTGGTACAAATGTTGATGAGCCCCACGGAATCAGTTGTATAGTTTTGGGTGTGTATTCAATTTGTAGTTCGTGTACAGGGACACGCCAAAGTTTTTCTTATCGTTACGGCATATATGGGGGAAAATTGTATGTATCGCGATAGCGGCTGCAAAAAACACTCTATTGACTTGCAATTTGGTACACATAATCATGAGCCCAACGAAATCAGCTGTATAGTTTTAGGTGTATATTCCATTTGTAGTTCGTGTACAGGGATACGCGAAAGTTTTTCTTATCATTACGGCCTATGGGAAGAATTTGTATGTCGCGCGATAGTGGCTGCAGAAATCACGCTGTTGACTTGCAATTTGGTACACATATTTATGAGCCTAACGGAATTAGCTGTATTGTTTTAGATGTGTATTACATTTGTAGTTCGTGTACAGGGATACGCGAAAGTATTTCTTATCATTACGGCCTATGAGAAGAATTTGTATGTACCGCGATAACCACCGCAAACATCAAGCTATTGACTTGCAATTTTTGCCGAAACGTCAGTGGAAGCTCTCTATTGAGACTCAAAAAGGTTTTAAGTTGTGTCTTGTGTGTCTGTGTGTCGCGTGATAGTGGCTGCAAAAATCACATTTTTGTCTTGAAATTTGGTACACATGTTCATGAGCCCCACGTAATCAGCTGTATAGTTTTGGGTGTGCATTCCATTTGTTGTTTCCGTACAGGGGCATGCCAAAACTTTTCTTATCAATACGGCCTATGGGAAGAATTTGTTTGTACCGTGATAGCGGCCGCAAAAGTGACGTTATTGACTAGCAATTTGGTACACATATTTATGGACCACACAGAATTTTAGCTGTATAGTTTTGGGTGTGTATTCCATTTGTAGTTCGTGTACAGGGACACACCAAATTTTTTCTTATCATTACGGCCTATGTGCAGAATTTGTATGTACCGCAATAGCGGCCGCAAAAATCTTCTGATTGACTTGCAAATTGGCACATATATTCAGGCTTTGTATAGAAATAGCTATATATTTTTTTATGTCTATATTTTCTACGGATTGTGTACAGGGACACGTCAAAATTCTTATCATTACAGCATATGGTGTGAATTTCGTTTAAATGCATTTTGACATCATTACTTTGCTATCAACAAAATGAAATTATCGTACATTACTGAGATGTTTTCTGCAGAAAATATGTGCTCTTAGGCTTCCTAATTACAGGACCATACAAAAGTGTTGTGACAATATAACGTAATCAGCCAAATTATGTCAAATTTCGAACAATTATTCATGAAAAACTAATAATAAGCTGAATAGTTTTTACTGATGTATACAATGTTTATGGTTCGTTTACGGAGACACGCAAAAGAATTTTCTGACATTAGAGTCTATGAACAATTTTTTATTTAAGCGCACTTTAATGCGTTTATGCTGCGTTCAATATAATAAAATTAACCCGCATTATAAAAATGCTTAAAATCATGTTTTCTCTAGAAAAAGGGCATGTATAGACTAAATAATTTATTTAGGGGACTCCACAAAAGAATTCCGATGACGTACTGTAATCCTCCAAATTATTCCAAATTAGGTTGAAATATTAATGAATTACATTTAATTAAATAGGTGTATTCCTTTTAGTGTATATAATTACTATGGCTCCTTTTCGTGTGTAATGCAACGTAATCAGCCAAATTATGTCAAATTTCGAACAATTATTCATAAAAAACGTAGAAAAGCGTAATAGTTTTAACTGATGTATATAATGTTTATGTTTTTTTTTTTTTTTTTTACAGAATAAATTAATTAAAAACACTTTAAAAACACGTTAAAAATACATTTATTAAAATATAAAAAACTTCCAAAGCTTTTCGCCTACATATAAGAAGGCATCATCAGGGAATTTGGTTTTACACATACTTCAGAGCAGTTATATGTACTTTTGAATCACATGGTTAACAGTTAAGTCCTTACATAAAATATATTCAACTGGAATTCAGAGGCTGGAGCTATTTCAGGAAGAGGAGGTGCTACACTTGGACGCTGGAGCTATTTCAAGGAAGAGGAGGTGCTACACTTGAAGGTTGGAACTATTGCAGGAAGAGAAGGTGCTACACTTGGAGGTTGGAACTATTGCAGGGTGTCAAAGTGCTACACTTGGAGGTTGGAACTATTGCAGGTTGACGAAGTGTAACTTGGAGGTTGGAACTATTGCAGGGTGACGAAGTACTACACTTGGAGGTTGGAACTATTGCAGGGTGACGAAGTGTTACACTTGGAGGTTGGAGGCTTCACAAGCAATAAATATAATGTGAAGCTATAAATATAATTAAACATAAAAATTCAATAAATTCAAAAGATGCTGCAATTTTGCCAATAATTTGGCACCATTTTATAAAATAACTAGCTGACCCGTCCGGCTTCGCACTGATGAACAAATTTTAGTTAAAGATGGATTGATATGTAAAAAATCAAGAAATATATCAGTTTATATGTTATAGTCAGGCAATATTATTAACTGGAAAGTCAAAATATAATTTTACAATTATTTTTTTTATTAGTTGTTAAATGTTGGCAATTTTTACTTAATGCTATTTATTTATTTATTTATTTATTTCATAAAAAGAAACATTTCTTTACTCATGAATAAAAAATATTGAAAAATAAACCTATGACATGAAAATGTTTTTGATAAAATTGACGTCATAATAGCTTTAATTATTATTTATTTTTTCATTTCGCAAATATATTTAATTTTTTCCATAATTGATTATTATTTTAATAATGTATATTAAAGGAGAAATCAATAATATGAAACAATATTCGTACAATATATACTATTACAGAATCTGGTGTGAAACAACCACACGACTTCCATTACCCACTATTACACGTAATATATACAATTTTTTGGAGATATTACTTGCATTTTTTGAGATTTTCGAGTAAGAGAAACTTGATACACGTATAAAGACACATACAACAGAGTTTGCATAGCGAGTTAAAAAATAAGGGGAAAAAAATAGATAGTTATTTTTTTAAACACGAATTTCCGAGATCTAAAACTGAACTACCTAATCAGGATGACCGTTAATATTCCTGTAATAAGCACGTAATACTTGAGAAAGGTTATCTAAATTGGATTAAAGAAAAAATTTTCAAGAATACGTTAGAGCCGTTTTTGAGATACCAACTTTTACCAAAACTTAACATACTCAATTATTGACCTAAAAACAATAATTACATACAAAAGGATATTTAATAGGAAGTTAACATGGCGAGTTTGAAAAAAATCCGTACAGGCGTTTTTAAAGGAACGCACTTGCGAAGTCTGAAATTGAGCTGTTTATAGAGGACGCCTATCAATTTTCCTGAACTAAGCAACTTTTCAATCGAAAGGGCATCTAATATATTATTTATATAGCAACTTTGAAGAAAATCATTAGAGGTGTTTTTGAATATGGGCTTAGGGTCCCATTTCTGGTTTTCGATGACCCAATTCCGGTTTTTCAATTTTCACGAAAATTTGGAAAATTTATCTGTACACCAGACCTGAATCACTTGTGAAGTTTAGTAGTTCTATTTTTATTAGTTTTGGAGATATGACAGCCAGAAGATTACACACACACGTGCACATATACACACACACTGACCAATTGCCAAAACCTATACAATACTTCCACTACCTACGGTAGTAGGGTAATTGAAGTAAACACATCTCGTATTTACTACGATAATATACAGATTTTCGTATTACGTTTTCGATCGCCAAATACAAAAATCGCCAATGACGATAGATATCAAATCTATGCTTTGTTTTCAATTAAAATATTGAAAATTTTAGTTAAAAATTTATTTTACCAAAATTTATTATAGCTTCTAGCACTTAGAGAGAGACAGTGTAACTTTTGATTATTGAAAGAAAAAAAAAAAAAAGCAATCGGCTTTTTAGTTCTAGCGATCGTTCTCCACATATGCATATAAACCTTTCTTTTTTTTATATTAGTATAGCTATAGGGCATAGGTATATTAAATAGGTTTCCAGTCAACATAATGTAACTCAAATAATTAAATGCTATTTACATTTCAGTAATGGCTGTATGCGCTATATATATTGAGCTAGTTGCCATAACTGTTAGTTGCTAAAAATAGTCGCCAAATAAATTTAAACATCTCAATACGCAAGCGAAGTATGACATCACTGACCGCCCGTGGATGCAAGAAAAAGATTTTCCATGTTAATCGCTCATTGTATTTTTTATTATTACTTTTTTTTTTTTATTATTAAAATTCTAGAAGAATTATTTCCCGATTTTAATCCTCATATTTGGGTATAGATATGTATTAGTTATTGTATGCATGCGTTAGATTGAGTTATTTTGCTGTCAAATTGACAAAATTTTAATTTTAAATTTCAAAACTGTCACCCTTGGCGTTTTTTGTATTTGGCGATCAAAAACGTAATACGAAAATATACATGCCAGATGTATATTTTCGTAATATGTATTGTACGAAATATTGTTTCATATTATTCGTTACACTCTTAATGTAAGTTTTTAAAATAACCATGATTTTTGAAAGGAATTAAATTATATTCGCCAGATAATTTGGCGATATTTTTTTTTTTCTGCCAAGGATGACGGATATCAAATCTATTCCGCTGCAACATATTAGTATATTATATCAGATACTTTATTTAGACATTTGAAAACAAATTTGACTTCAAATTATGATAGAATATTTATCCTTTCCCTTTTAATTAGTTTATTAGTTGGATGTTTATTGTGTAAATATCATCCTTTGAAATGAAATGTTTATGTTTTCAATCGAATATGGAAAATTGCCATTTTTTTTCTAGAGTTTTGAAATTTAAAATTCCAATTTTATCAATTTTACAACAAAAACAATTTAATCTAACGGATGCACATGATAACTAATACATATCTATATCCAAATATGGGGATTAAAATGGGGAAATAATTTTCCTCGATCTTTATTATTTTTTTACAAAAAATCCAGTTCACTTTTTATATTATTGTTCGCGTGAAAATATATTTTATTATATGTCTAAAAATAAATTAATTTGTAAATCTTTTTGGCAACAATTATAAATTAAAATAAATAATATTATAAAATAGAATTTCTTATTTTGTTTTATTTATTTATTTATTTTTAAATTCCAATTAGGTTCTAACAACCACGTGACTTTCTTCTTAGAAACTGTACTTTGCTGAAGGACAGCGCTACTTTTTCCCCTTTTTCCATGCCTTTGGAAGCGTGGTAGTCGAATTTTTTTTATGCTTTTACAAATACATTTGCAACACTGTGTTACAATAAATTCTTAACACTATTCCGCAATGGTAAAATGGGTCAGTAAGGTCAACTGTCCCTCAGCATGACGTCATCTGTTAGAACTCTATTTCGTTTACACCGTTTACACCTCCGTGGTTTACACACATCAGTTTAAACCACGGAGTAATAAAGACTCCGTGGTTTAAACATTGATGCTTAGATATTATATCATATCATATCAAATTAAATTATTAGAAAAATAAACACTTTTAATTCTATAATGACGTCAGATTTAACGTGTAAGTTTAACAATTAAAAAAGCTTTATATGAATTTCAATTTAATGCACGTGCAAATATATTTCTTTTCTTTTCACGTCAAGATATTTTAAAAACGAAATGAATATGTAAATGTTTCTTTTATGTTAGCAGCAGCTAATTTTTTTAATATTTCATTATTTCCATTTCTATTACGGCTTCTATGGGGATTTTAATTAAAATCCTCAGATTTTAAACTAAAATTTATTTTATCAAAATTAAATATAGCCTATAACAATATGGCATACTGTAGCTTTCGGTCAGTGAAAGAAGTTTTTAAATCGGTTCAGTAGTTTCAGAGATTACCCTCCACAAACAAACAATTTTTTGCGCTTTATATAATGATATAGATTAATAGCTTGTTTTTTCCAGTTAAGGATAGTTTTACTCTTCAATAGTCTCAGGCGACTCTTACATTTAATAAATTTTCATTTCCTGCATTTGCACTCTGATGTTTCTACAGCCTCCAAGTGTAGCACTTCGTCACCCTGCAATAGTTCCAACCTCCAAGTGTAGCACTTCGTCACCCTGCAATAGTTCCAACCTCCAAGTGTAACACTTCGTCACCCTGCAATAGTTCCAACCTCCAAGTGTAACACTTCGTCACCCTGCAATAGTTCCAACGTCCAAGTGTAGCACTTCGTCACCCTGCAATAGTTCCAACCTCCAAGTAACACTTCGTCACCCTGCAATAGTTCTAACCTCCAAGTGTAGCACTTCGTCACCCTGCAATAGTTCCAACCTCCAAGTGTAGCATCTTCTCTTTCTGCAATAGTTCCAACCTCCAAGTGTAGCACCTCCTCTTCCTTGAAATAGCTCCAGCGTCCAAGTGTAGCACCTCCTCTTCCTGAAATAGCTCCAGCCTCTGAATTCCAGTTGAATATATTTTATGTAAGGACTTAACTGTTAACCATGTGATTCAAAAGTATATATAACTGCTCTGAAGTATGTGTAAAACCAAATTCCCTGATGATGCCTTCTTATATGTAGGCGAAAAGCTTTGGAAGTTTTTTATATTTTAATAAATGTATTTTTAACGTGTTTTTATAGTGTTTTTAATTAATTTATTACAATATGACACGTGTTTTTAATTCAACTCTTAACTGGAGTTTGTTTATAATATTTTTTTACAGAGACACACAAAAGAATTTCTTAACATAAGAGGCTATGGACATTTTTTACATTTAAATGTACTTTAATGCGATTATGCTGCATTGGACATAATCTAATTAATATGCATTGCAGAGATGCTTAAAAGCATGTTTACTTTTAAGAAAGGGTATGCATAGAATAAATAATTTATTTGGGGAACCACATAAAAGAATTCCGATGACGTTCTGTAATCATCCAAATGATGTCAAATTCGTTTGAAAAATTAATGATTTATAATTAATTAGGCGTATTTTTATAGCTGGCGTATATAATAACTGTAGCTTCTTTTCCAGGATACATAAAAGAATTTAGTACTATTACGTCTATAGTCGGTAGGGGAGACCGGGGCTAGTAGTGACGTTTTCGTCATTTTTGGTATCAGTTGTAAGATTTGAACTGAAGTGGAACATTTAGTATATCATACCATAGAGTAAATCTTGTGTGATATATTTATAAAACTAATATTAAAATTATTAACATTTTTCATACCATAAAATGAATTCTGCGTAACATCGAAATTTGTAACAACTTGCCCAGTAACGGGGCGTGTAGTGACATACTTGAGGCACATTGTGACATACAAATGACATATACGAACACATTCTAACATAAACAAATTATGTGAGAATGGTAATTAATTGCAATATTTTAAATCAACAACGAAAATTTTACTCATTTATATCGTTGTAACACAATAAAAACACTTTCTTTCTTTCATTTTTCTTTTTTTTTTTTTTTTTTTTTTTTTAATAACACTGTAAACCAAGTGAAAAAAAATAAATAAAAGTTAAATTACTAATACTTGTAAACTCTTAGTCTTTCATAAAGCTACATCTTCTAATGAAGCATTTTTCAATATCAAAGTTTATTATCATATAAATAAATTTGCTTTTGTACATTTTTGTGATCTAAAGACCTGTTTTGCTCCCCCTTCTAATCTATGATTATTATTTAAACCCATTAAGAGCTTAACAAATTTTAATTCTTTATAATTTTCCATTAAAATTTGGTTTAAAGTTTGAATAAATTGGAAAGATACACGGTTCATAAATTACTATTGTACAATTTTTTTTTTTTTTTTTTTTAATTAAGTTAATTTAATTTAATTCTGTGTATAGAGTTAAAAAAGTTATTTCCTAAATTTTATCTAACCAGTGTAATAAAAAGTAAATTATAATAAAATACGTGTAAATTTTCAATATTAATGTGTAATCTATACTGAAATTTGAGACTTAAATTTAAGTTTGAAATAATTTTTATCATAAATTTTGATCTAAATTACTGGTTGTGAAATCGGTATTCTTCAAAAACGCAAAATAGCGCACTTATAAGTGAATGCAGTTTACAGCTGTTTCATTTTCAAACTGTTATGTACGTTCTTTTAAATTTATTATGCAATATAAATAAATGTGAGTACTGTTTTACTTTGTGATATGATATTTAACATTCAAGGAAAACTTAAGCTTTATTTAAATATTCCACGTTAAATTAACGGTTGTTTAAATTGATCGTTAGGTTTACTTATAAGTATATATGGCAAAATTGTAGTTATAAAAGTGTATTTATTCGAAATAAACTTTCTTAAACTAGTTCAGTATGAAGAGTATGGAAAACGTTTTTCGGTAATGAGCATTTACAAAAAAAAAAAAAAAAAAAAAACCGTTTTGCATCAGTTATTATTGTGTCGCCAATGAGAGATAAATAACAAAGAATCGGACATTTTCACTATTTTTTTATGGACGATATATAGTGATTCCACTGGAATTTTTTTTATAAACATACATGACCTGATGAGGAGAGTATTCTGTAACTTTTTTATAACTTTTTGCGTATGCGCCTATGGAGGCCTTCTTGCTACTTCATTTTTTTTTCAATAACGTAGGTATTTTTTTAAACACTGTTTGGCCTTTACCTATAGCGTGAATGTCAGACGTGGCTTTTTATATCCCATTTCAATATTTTCTTAGGTTATCGTTTACCAAATATGGAAGAGAGACTAGGCTCATGTGTGAGCTCCTAATACGCGGGGATCAACATTATGTACGATTTAGGCAACTACTTATGGTTTTTAAAAATCATTATTCCAAACATCAAACAATAATTAGCCGTTAAAGCAACAAGTGCAGTACAATATAAAAAATTGATTAACAATTATATACATTCGATAACCTTCACACATCCTTATTCTGTTATATCTTTTACATTTTACAAAACGTTTAAAAACGATATGTAAAACTTCTAAAAACGATTAACTTAAATAACTTAACGAACCTGTATATCGACTTGATACTCTTGCACAGGTCTCCACGTAAAGAAAAGTACATTTATTCATTCATTTGAAAGTTTTTAACGCTAAGCTTCTATAGAAATCATAGGCGTTTCGATTTTGGCAACTTTACTATGTTAATTTGAATTATGCACCTAAAATGTAAGAGTCTGTTACTCATATTAAGGGAGGCTAAAGAAGGGTTATTTTGTGTTTTTAAACAGGGTATATATAACTATGTGATGTTAACACATTCGTTTAAAATTTTATTTGGACAAAATTTTATATTTTGTATACTGTATTGTAACAAATCCTATTACAATATAAAGTTGACGCAAGTTTACTTTAATTTTACATTTGGAAATGTTTAATATTTCAGTTTTTTTATGAATGTCTTGTAAAAAATTATTAACATATATATACACATCTGTATTAAACAGGACGGTGTATTTATAGAGTTATTAATTTTTCTTTTAGTAATATAAATTAGTAGTACAGCAGGTTACTGAGAGTTAAAGACATAATGTCTGTTTTATCTGTAGAACATAATCAATCGAAAATAGTAACCAAAATATGACGATTAATTAGTGGATGAATAATAAATCAGAAATAATTTTAAAACGTAAAAAGAGTTGACAAACATTTTTTGCATGTTACTTTTTCATATAAACTTTTAATATTTCTCGTTCAACATTGAAAGTAGTCTTAAATATACTCTCAAAATAAGTGTTATTCTGTAAAAGAAACTTTTTACTTTGTTCAGTGTATTTTCCTTGGGGAACGTATACAGCACTGAATGAGAAAGAAAAGCTCTAGCTAAAATAATGGTTAATCGATTGCCTCCCACTGGGCTTTCTTCGAAAAGCAAAACAGTACGATACAAAAATACAGCTTTTGTGGTCGATGACACCATAATCTAATTTGTAAGGTAAACATAATAAAGACAAGAGAAATTAGAGGTAATGAATTATCTATTTCTAAGACTTTTTCTATAAACTCTCCATATGTCTTTGAAATGTACTTTTCACATTTCTAAGGGAGACATTACGTTTGCAGTCATTAATTTTACATCGTTCACTAAAATCATACATAAAATTAATTGTATTCCATTAAATTAAATTAGGGTTCCATTCGATTTCTAACAATTTATTGTTTTCGGCAGCCAAATTCTACATTATTATATGGAAAATATGTGATGAGAATTATTTATCTGCTAATTAATTTTATTTATTTATTTTTAATGCTGTTTCGTAGAATCTTTAATTTTGCTCTTGTTTTCCAGAAATTTAAATTTTTAATATTTCATTTTGAAGTAATAAATTATGGATGATGGATTTAGTTCATTTTTGCCTTTTTAACTCTAAAATAAAGCATTAAAATGTTAAAATATTCAATTTTTGGAAAACAAGAACAAATTTAACGATTGTGAAACATTGACAAGTCTGAATTGTTGAAGATAAACGAGACTACTCAATGTAAGTAAATATATTCTTCTCTATTGAATGTAATTGGTGGAGTGCTTCGCTTAATTTGAACAAGTCGCAGAAAAACTGTTTAGGAATGATAATTTCTTTCTCATATCTATATGAAAAACAAAGTTTTTAATTTTTAATTCAAAATTTCAACGGTATTTTTTTTTCCCTGTAATTACGCATTCGAGATTCCTTACATGCAAAAACCAAAATTTTACCAGTCTATGTGTACATTTTTGTTCTCAGCATAACTTAAAAATAATTAATTGTAGAAAATTCTAATTTATTGTTTTGAGGTTGTCACTTGAAAATTTGACCATGATTGATAAATTTCAAAGGGTAGTATGGGTGATACTTGTTTTAGTAATTTGGAATAAACTTTCAAATTTAATAACAATTTTAAATTTTTTAAACATTTTCCAACAAGGTCCAAAAATTGTTAAAAACTTCGTTTTGTCTGACTGTTTGTCCGCGCTCTGAACCAACTGAACTCACACTGTAAGGCATGGGGTGCCCAGAGACTTGCAATTTTTGTCCTTCATGGAGGGGACGGCTCCTCTATTTTGATCATGGAGCTAGAAGGATAATTGGAGTGATGTCTTCACTGCGAAAAACAAGCAGGACCAACAAAGATAAAACAAACAATATTCCTATAGTGGCAGCAATTAAATGATTTTATTCACGCCATCAGCATAAGGATTGTGAATATGTAATATGGATCATTCGAGACAAAATTCATTGTTACTATAAATCTCAAATCTATAAATAAATAAATAAATAAAATCAGTATGAGATTTTTTCCCTTTTTTTAACACTTTCCAGCAAGGTTGAAAAGTGTTAATGACTTCGGTTCGTCTGGCTGTCTATTTGTCCGCGCTCTAACTCCAGTAAATATCCATGGAATTTCTTGAAACTGATGTATGTTATTCAAGTTCACTATCAGATGTTCCCTATTGAAAATGGAATGAATACCTTTAGTGATGTGTGTACAGGGAGACCTGAAAGTATTCCAAAACGTTGTGTTCTACGAGAGGTATTTCTATAAATCATATTTTAATACCTTTACTTTGCTCAAATCTTAATGAAATTGAAATTGAAATATGTTATTCAAGTTTACTATCGAATGTTTTCTATAGAAAATGGAATAAATAACACTACTGGTTTGAGCGCAGAGACACTCGAAAGTATTCAAAACATTGCGTTCTATGAGAACTATTTCTATAAATCATATTTTAATAACGTTACTTTGCATAAATATGAAATATGTTATTCATATGCACAAAAGAATGCTTCCTGTAGAATATTGCATGATTAGCATTAAGATTTACAGGGCCACACAAAAATATTCAGTTACATTAATGTCTATTATTGGAAATTTGCTGGAATTGTATTTTTGTTTACATAAGTGTTTTTAACACTTTCTAACAATATTTAAGTGTGAATATGATTTGAATTTTTGTATCTATCTATCCCACTGTCCATCTGTCAATCTGTCGTCTGTTCGCCTCCAGCGCTCGTAAATATTTTCAGAAGTTTTAAAAAATGATATATGTTATTCAAGTTCACTATTGAATGCTTCCTATTTAAAATTGCATTAATTGGTCCTATGCAGCTGGTTTGTGTACAGGGACACCCCCGAAAAAAATACCAATGCATTGCGTTTTAGGAGAGCCGTTTCTATAAATCGCATTTAAATAACTTTCTACCACAAAAATCATTAAAAGATTGTTATTCATTGTTAACTTGCTGTGCCACATTGTGGTTGCATGGATGAGAAATGAGGAACAAAACAAAGCATACGTTTCATAGAAGTTTAATTTTGCAATACTTGTGAGTATACAATATTTTTTGTTATTCCATTGTCTGATCACCTATGAAGTACATTTGAAGGAATTTATGGCCACTATCTTTGAACGGCAGCAGTGAGTCAGCTTTGTGGTATATTTGCCCTTTGAGTTTAAAAGTTGGCAGGAACTGAGCAGTCACAATTTCCCCACCAAAGCAAGAGTTATATTTCATGATTTTCGATAGGAAATGCTTCGATTCAGTGGGAGATCCAGCAAGTAGAGTTTTCAATGGCTCTGGTGGTGATTCAAGGTGAAGATTCAAGGTTGATTTTTTCGCCAGCGCAACACATCCTTTTCGGTTCATTAATGAACTTTTAGAGCCTAGCAGTAGGTACAGATATGACTCCTCTGGCCAATGACAACATGCCGACTTGAACTATAATCAACAGCTGGATTGTACCGAAATGCTAGACAATGGAATCGCAGATTCAGATCTGCTGTTCTTTGGGTTCGTGTTTCAGCTATCCTCAATCTCTCGCGTTCATTCCATTGAGAACAAAATAAATTTGTTGCTGCAGAACGCGACTGCCATGCTCGCAACCGTGCATCCTTACGCCTGGCTGCACGATTTTTTTTTTCTGCTGGTTCCGCGTTACGTATATGGATGGTGCTTAGTCTGTGTCTCTCTCGTACGGATGCCCCTTTTTTCCTCAGTCATATTCAAAAGCCGTCTTCTCGATCCTTCCGTGTGGCGAGTGCGACGACCCAAATCTGTTTTTCTGCGAGAAATTATTTCGGTTTTTACAGCAACAGAAGGAAAGGATAAGATTATAACCTCTTATGGCTCTCACAGCTTGGCTCTCACAGTTGAAAGAAAAAATAAAAGATAGGGCGAAAAGATTAAAAATGAAAAATTTTCATTTTAAAATGGCCAAAAAAATTCATGTCATTTCAGGCAAGCATTTATTTTGTTAATAGAGCATACACATTTTCGTTTCTTACGATGTTAACATTACTGACGGTAAGAGGAACAGTTGAGAAGTATTTCCATTGAAAGATAGGTATAGTCCCAGATACGAAAGTTTGAGAAAACTAGTTGGCATAGGTGGACTCTGCTCAGTTCCCCATCATATTTATGTTCTCAGAAATTTCTAGTGCGAGACATATTATAATCATGTTAAAAGAAATGAATTTGACCAAAGTTTGATACAGCGACAGAATGAAATCCCCGCCTAATAGAATATCCACCGTTCACTTCGATATAATTATCTTATTCTAATCTATTAATTTATTTTATCAGGGTCAATTCCGTTGTTTACTTTTCATGCTATTATTTCCAATGCAATAATCCTCAAAATTCATATTTATATGAAAAATTTACAATTTCGCTATGTTGATAAAATCGTAAATTACGAATAATTTACGAAATTTTCCTATTAGAATATTTGTATTCAATCATGTTCAAACCACTATCATAAACGTAATATTTAAGTTGTCTAATGGATTTAGGATCCTCAAAATGGAAGTTTATGCTCAATTTTGCGTTATTCCGACATGTTAAGTAAATCGTAAATTCCAAATAACTTACGAATTTTTTAAATTAGAAAAATCATAGTCTATGATATTCATGCCAGTATCCTAAATAATATTTCGAAAGGGGTTTGACATCTTTACGATGAAAATATCTCTCAAGATTGACATTTATGTGAAATTTTGCTCTATTTTGCCATGTTAAGAAATTCGTAAATTTCCAATAACTTACGAAATCTTTATATTAGAAAATTCATAGTCATTAATATTCATGCCAGTGTCCTAAATAATATTTCAAAAATAGTCTGACATCTTTACGATGAAAATATCTCTCAAAATTGACGTTTATGTGAAATTTTGCCCTATACTGCCATGTTAAGAAATTCGTAAATTTCCAATTTTCAAAGTACCATATTTATAGTTACTGATGTTCATTCCGACATCAAAACTGATATTTTAAAACTGGTCTGACATTTTTACAGTAAAAAGTTTTCATTTAATGCCCGTTTAAGTGAATTTTTGTCCTATTCTCCCATGTTAAGAAAATCGTAAATTTCTAATAACTTACGAAGTTTTTAAATTCGAATGTTGCAAATGAATAGGGTTCTTGCCAGTGTCGAAAGTAATATTTTAAAATTGATCTGACCTCTCTGCGACAATTTGTTCTTGAGATATCGTGTACACAGACTAACAAACTAACGGATTAACACACTAACCCACTAACAGACTAACAGACACCCTACAGACAGACACCATAGAAATTTTGTCATTTTCGGATTCATCACACCTGAAAACGTGTAGAAAATTCAAAAAACCGAGGTCGAAAATTTTCACGATAATTTAAGTTCCCCATACCTATAGTATGATGGGGAACTAAAAAAAATAATTGCGACACGAAAATCACAAAGCGTAACAGGCGAAGAATTCGACTACATAAACTTTAATCACAACAGGGCTTTTCGGAGCAAAAATAGGAATGTTATTTCCTTTCCTAAAAAAACTAAAAATTTTATACAGATGCCATTCATCGAAAATCAAACATTTTTAACTATCCGCGATTGTAATGAAATGCTCGCCCTCTGGTGGGCTAAGGTGAAATTATCACACCACTGCATATCCTCATATTATGCAATCGACTTTCCATGATGAAATGGCGGAGAAAGAATAATAATTACACGTGGCTGTTATATTTACTAACAACTGCAGTGTTCAGAGAGCGCCATCTATCGATCATTACAAACGCGGATTGCGTGCTCATACATTCACAAAAACAAAAATTGAAACATCAAAATATTTTTCTTTTCATTTTTTACTGAGAACGCGCTGTAATATAAAATTCATCAAAATCAAACATTTTTAACTACCGCGTGCCCATACATTTACAAAAATAAAAAAGTGAACATCAACATTATCTTCCTTTTCATTTTTTACTGAGCACGCGCTGTATAAAATAAATGGCAAACATAAAGCAAATTTGCAGTGTCAATATGGCGGGTTTGTTGGTATACATTGCTAAACGTTAAAAAAGCGTTTTTCTGGCGATCGCCGGTATGTTACTGAAGTGAAAAATAGATAAAAACAATCTTTAAAGCGGGTTGTATATCGTGTCAAAATTTGAACTCAATCGGTGCAGAACATTTTGAGTTTTTGAAGCGTACACAAACCAACTTAACATTTTTATAAATACATATATGCTAAAATAATATTTTGTATAGAATATGATATGTTTAACTTTCAGATTTACAGGGATACACTAAAATATTCAGATACATTAAAACGCTGCATTGCCGTTTGTGTTAAGCTTTCCTACAATGTTTAAGAATGACTATGAATTCAGTTATTCTTTATATATGTCTTTCAGTTCTTTTGCCTGTCCATAATGGGATAATGCAAGGATCGCGAGAATCTCGCATGTTTTTATTATTGTTATTATTGTTATTATTTTCTCACATAAAATTTTTAACATTGTGAGAAATTCGCGCACTCTTCTGGGGCCAATTTATTAAAATGTTTTGGTCCAAAAACATGTCAGTCACAAAAATCAGCAAATAAAAACAGACCTTTCACAGAATCACAGAAGTTGAATGATTTAAAAAACTTTTCTAAGAAAATTATATATTTTGGGGATCAGCTGCAAAAATACATTATATTTCTACAATGAAACACCAGAAAAACTGGAATTAGGTAAATAATCTTGAACGGTAAGTGTCGAAAAAAGTAAGTTTCTTCAATTTGCTGCGAATAAGATGCTTGTTTCAGTGATAGGCAGTGAAAAAAAATCGACATATTTAAGTAATTAAATGTGATTAAACTCAAATTATACCAATTAGCTGTAAAATTTGACATCATCAACAAATTAACATTAATCCAGAAAAAAGAATTTAAGTATTTTTCTGTTATCACATTCTTTTTAAAAATCTCACTTTGTTTCTGAGTAAGGGTGAGATATTCTCACCGAGTTTTTACCTATGGGGGGGGAACCCTGTAATGTAGGCAAAGACGAAGGAAAATTATACGATACAACAAGTACGTACAGTTGGAAAATATTAATAATCAATGCATACAGCATAATCCTTCATTCTTATTATTTTTTTTTTTATGAATATAGATACTATGTTCAGTTGGGATGGATGGATGGTTGGATTTTAAGTCGCAGTAGTGCTGCGCAGATGGGTAATTGACGACGGTCTGGGGCACACCCCTAGAGGTGGTCCGGAGACATGCCATCACAATTTTGATCCTCCACGGAAGGGATGGCTCTCCCGCTTCGGTGATCCCCAGAGGTATAACTTTTGATGGGAACATGGAGGACATTGCGGCCACGACAGATTTTACGTGCACCAGCCACCATTAGTGTACATTACGGTCTTTGCCCGGCTCGAGTACCGAACCCGCAATCTTCCAATTACGAGGCCGGCGCTCTACCGACTGGGCTACCGCGGCCCATGTTCAGTTGGCACTAAAATGAACCTTCCCGCAGAAACTTTCAAATAAAACTGTTTTTAAGACAATTTAAAACTGCTTTTCAAGTAAGCAGTTCATGTACTGTGCTTGTTTTCTTACTCTTTAATCTGTAACCTAAATTTATAATATTCAAATAGGAAGAGGAGAAATGTTCTGTAAGGGCTACTACAGATAATCATTTTAATGTTTTGAAATATAAAGCTAAATATAAGCTGAAATGATAAAGCCTTTAATGGCCATTTCATTTTGTTTACATAAAGCCTTTAAGTGTAAAATCTTCTCATTTTCAGTAAAATGGTAAGCCTACATTTTTTTCTGGTTTGTTAAAAAGTGCAAAAGAAATGCGAAAGTAAACAAATTTAATTAAAAAATAAGAAAGTACATAAATTTATGCACAGTAGTTTCATTAAGAAACTTGATACTTTTCCTGGAAAAGCTAATATAATGTTACTTCTACTATAAATACTAAATTAAAATAATTAAAAAAGAAAAACACAGATTTCTCCATCGTATGTAGCATTATACCGAAGGTTTAGAAAAAGCACTCTAAAGGTCCCGATAAGTAGCATGTTGAACAGCAAGATGATGATGATGATTCGATGAGCTGATGACGGGGTAACTCAAGTCCTACGTCTCTTTTTTTTTTTTCTGTGAACGGCGATCTATTGACTATTGTCAAGGGGGTTGCGTTTGTGTCTTAAAATTGTCTCCTAGTTGCTATGGTTGAGCAAATATTGTTCCATGATCAACCGGTTGATTGTGATCTACTTATTGGTCATTCCTGTCTGAATAGAGACTAGTGGGATTAAAGTCGCACTATAGCTACGCAGTGAGCGATTGGCAACACATTGCTGATTGAGGTCATAATCCGGATAAACTATGCTTTAAAACATTGGCACATGAGATAAATTCTTTATAAAATATTTTTAAAAAGTGATTACGCATTTTATTTAAAAATAATACGAAAAGAAAAATTATTAAAAAAAAAAAAAAATTCAAAATTTTTGTTATATTTATATTAAAACAAATATATTCATAGAAATTTTTTTCCTACCAAATTAAATATTTCTTTTTTAAATTTGAAATGCTAATTATTTCAATGAGAGATATTTGGTTATTCCTTTTGAAAACTGAAAACAAAAATACATACTTTCAAGTACGGAATTTAATTTAAATACCAGTTTTATTTGCATTAAAGAATTTTCTGTCTCAAACAGTAAATGAAAAAAAAAAAAAAAAAAAAAAAAAAAAAAAAAAAATCTATAATAGTTTCTATTCTAAACTTAAATTTATTTCGTTTGAATAAGATCTGTTTGAAGAATAAATATATATAAACAATATTGGATTAAAAGTAAAATATTACATAAAATTACTTTTTTGAAATATTTTGCCGTACCTAACTCGTAATTCATTATTCAAAAGAATAATGATTCTTTTTACTCTCCCTTCCCAGAATTTTATCCATTCATTTATTTATTTACTTATATTTAAATGAAACGTAGAAAAGAAAAAATTAACAGTTTATTTGTGTGGAAGAAAAATTAATTAAAACATTGTTGCTTTTCAAACTTTCTAACAAATTTGCTAAATATCACTATTTTTTATTTTCTTTTATCCATATATATGGTAAAGGAAATATTCTTTTTTGTATCAAATTTGAGTCGATATTTTGTTATAGTTGCACGTTTTGAGGTTGCCTAAATCCGTAAAACACGTTTTTAGCTGTTGGTCTGTGTAGGTGTCTGTGTGTGTGTATATCTGAAGAACAAATATGAGTAAGAAGTTGAAACTCGGTATTCTATATCTATATCATATACCACATTATAGTTTTCGTTGAAATTCAACAAGTAGTTCGAATGCAGGGACATTGAAAAATTTTCATATACATAACGTCTATAGGTGAAATTTCTGATATAAACAGTTAAACAGTTTTAAATTGCACTAAAGAAAGTGGTGCGAGTGAAAGTTGTCTGAATAATGTAAATAAACTTTTAAATTTATTAACAGCCTTGAATGCTATATAAATGTATGTAGTATATTCCAACGGTAGGGATGAATGGGTCGGTAGTCTCCCCCCATCCCCCCCCCTCACAGAATTATTTGTCAAATAAAACAGTTCCCAAACCTAGTTTGAATTCTTTTTAACATAAGTTCGTATACAGTACTTGTTATATTACCCCCTACACCCCCTTTTAATCTTCAATCTCTCTTTATAGTATTGAAATACAGGATAAATTAAAGTCGGTGAATACGACACCACGTAGTGCTGGACGATATCAGAAATTAAATATCGCGATATATCACCAAGTTTATATCGATATTAGTGATATATTGCGATATTTCTTTCAAGATAGGAAAAAATAGACATTTGTTATTTTTTAAAGACATATGCGCACGAATTTTACAGTATACAAGTATAGAGTGTTTTCCATGTATTTTCTCGTATATTACTACCATAACTTTATCATTAAAAAAAAAAAAAAAGCATAAAAAGTGAATCAATATTTTGTGTTTCTGATAACTTATACCATTGCTTTTTAGTATACCTCTGTATAGTTTATTCTTCCCATTTTAAGCTTTAATTATTTTAAAATCATATTTTAACACAGCTAATATGTGATCTGTGTTTTATTTGTACCAAGTATATCAAAATTCATAATTCTACTATAAATAAAGCTTAAGAAAAATTGTCTTAAGATGTAGGTATTAAATAAAAAGGAAAATCATTTTAAATAGTTAAGAAATGCCATTGGATACACCTTTTTTGGTCGTAGAGAGTAATATTTTTTACTTAAAACTATTATATGCATCCTTAATGTTAGTTACTTGTCATTTTTATTTTTGTATCTGCTTACCAAATCATTACAATATTTTTTAAATGTATATGTGTTCAATTCACATTCGTAATAGTTTCACAATAATTGAAAATTGAATGATATATATATATTATATATATATATATATATATATATATATATACATTGTCAGTATAAAAATTATATTATTTAAACAAAATTATGTTAAAGTTTCATTTTGTTACTTAAAGTAACTCATTTTGCATTTAAACCAATTTTATTTAACATGTACGGCTTAAAAAAAAAAAGAAAGAAAGAAAGAAAAGGAAAGAGAAAAAATAAATGCTACATAAAAAAAGTAATAAACTATCCAATATTATATAATTCTATAAAGAAACTGTCACTGTAAAATTACTGAAGATAAAACTTTATTTTACATCAGTCAGATAGCACCCTTTCTCCCTTCCCATGTTATCCAATGGGATTTTTGTCGCGTCGTTTTATAAAAATATTTTATTAAAAAATGAATTTTTTCGAATTCTGTTTTTTGAATATTACTCTTTGAGCAGGTCGTCTTTTAGCTTAAATTCTGTTTTTTGAATATTACTCTTTGAACAGGTCGTCTTTTAGCTTAGTGAGCAATTTTTCGAAAAAATAAATTTAAATATTTTACTTAGAGATCCACACTTAGAGTCCATAATTTACTTATTGAAATAAAATATTTAAATTAATTTTTTCGAAAAATTGTTCACCAAGCTAAAAGGCGACCCGTTCAAAGAGTAATATTCAAAAAACAGAATTCGAAAAACTTCATTTTGGAATGAGATATTTTTATAAAACGAAGCAACGAAAATCCCATTGGATAACATGGGAAAGGAGAAAGGGAGCTATCTGACTGATGTACAGCCCAAAGCGAGTTAAACACATGTTGAAGGTCGCATCTTATTGGCCAGAAGATATCGATATTTTGAAATAAACCAATATCAATGAACCAATAGCAGGAAATAAGCTAAAACAAAAGATATTGTTTTCATTCGTCATAATAAGCGTTTGTTTTTATATCGTCTTGTCTGTGGTATTACACCTACGATCCACGAGCGGTGATGTGCAATATTATCAAAGAACTTATACTAACAATAGTATAAATTCTTTCATATTATCGTTTAGGGACAGTAAATGCATGAATGTAGAGTGGTATACTGTCATAAGTCAATATACTGTGATAACTTAATTTTCTTGATGAATATCATTCAGACGGATAGGGATATATCGTTTCGACCATCGAGCAGATATGTTTCGCAATATCTGCGAAAGTTGAAGTTGGTCTGAGGCAGATGAAGTTGGTCTGAGGTTGATGAAGACAGTGGTGCTTTTTTCTAGAAGAGTAGAACGAAACATTGGTAATTAAAGGAATGTATTTCCGCTTATTTGCGCGATAATCAAAGCAGGTGGCTTTCAATAAATACTGTTTATTTTTTTATTATGCGGTAGACTTATTAAAGCAGTGATATTTTAGATTTGAGGTTTCGCACGCAGGAATAAAGGAAGAGGAAGTATATGTATTGTGGGAGTGATCGTTTGGGGTGGGGTTATATTTTTTTATTTTATCAGTGAGTGATGGGAGAAAAATAAGAGAATGGGTATTAGTATAAGATATTGCGCGCTCTTTTTGTTCGGGTTTCGTTCGCTGATCGTGGTTCGTTCGCTCAGGTTTCATTCGGGTTTCATTTGTGATGCGCGCTAGCGCGGAAGCATAATTCTATTAATCCGTGGTTGGCGTTTAACGGTACTTATCGGCATATCGATTGATCGCGCGGTGCGCACTAGGTAATATCGTTAAAGGGATATATCGGCAGAGCAAAATCTTAAATATTGTTATCGGGATATTTAAAAAATATCGATACTTGGGGATATATTGATAAATAATCCAGCCCTAGACACCAGATTACTTTAATTTATTGAGAAAAAGAAATTGCATTCATTTGAGTTTTCGACTTCTTGTTTTTATGGAATTACGTTTCTCTTACTGTTCTAAACAAGTAAATTTAAACAGTGGGGAAAAAATATAATTTACAGACAATATACAGGTGTATCCAACATTAAATGAATGCATCCTTTTTTATTCGATATACTTAATGAAAATGTTTTGCAGGTTATACCATGTGCAAGAAAATCGTTTAAATTACTTTCTTTTACTTATGTGGTACAAAATTTTGCTTGGAATCTAATTTTTGAAGTTGAGCCTTTACGATAATAACACACTTTTAGATTCCTTGAATACGGAAATGAAGCTTTTAGCTTTTGGTTTTTGCGTGTTTGTTATTAACATAACTTCTTAAAAAGAAATAAGTGAGAAAAGTTCAAATTTAGTATTTTAAAGATCATATGAAAATACTGGAAAATATTAACTAAAATCGGTCAGTTTCTAACATTGGTGCAGATAAAAATTCTCTGAAGAATGTAAAATAAATTATTAAATTTAATTTCAGACTTGAACGTTTTATGAATGTAAGTATTGAACAGGCACGAAAGGGACAATATATAAAACAGTTTTAAAAACTATCAGAATAAGAGAAAGTAGTGTGATGCCGCATCCAATTATTTTTGTTGTTGTTGTTGTTGTTATTGTTATTATTGTTATTATTATTATTATTATAAATAATTACATATATGATATCAGCAGTTTTGCGATGAATTATTTTCAAACTTTATTTCAAAGCAGCTGTAACTTGGTTCGAAGAGCGCCAAGAGCATAACTGAATGACTGTGGGTTCGTTACTCGAGCTTCTCGAAGACCATCGTGTATATTAATGGTGGCTGGTGCACGCTTGGAGGAATGGTATAAAAGGAGATAATATGTCCGGAGAAATATGAAGTAAAAATTGTAATCCTAGAAGCCATTAAGTAACACAGTTATATAAGAAATTCTACATTGTTATTGTTAAATTATAAATAATGTGGATCATTCGAGATAAAAGTCATTGTAACTATCAAAATTGTCTCAAATCTGTCATATAAATGCCAAATAAATAAGATAACACAATACCAGCCTACGTTTTCGTAGACTGCAATATGGCACTTGCGGTAGCCTTAGCTGCTATTGCGGCAGTCATCTTGGGTGGACGACAGCTAACTTCATTTGCTATGCGTGCTGATACGCCGTATGCCAATTCCTTTTATATCTTTCCTCCAAGGCTGTACTTAAATTCCACCGTGGCCACAATGTCCTCCGTGTTCCTAAATAATACCTCCGGATATATTGTCGGAGCGGGGAGAGATTCCCTCCGTGCAGGATCAACATTGTGTTGCTATGTCTTCGGACTATTCTGAGACCTTCGCCAATTACCAGTCCGTAGCAAAACCTACTCAACTTCACTCTTAAACTATTTCAAAAAAATTATCCGGTAATAAAAACAGGAAACATTGCAATAAATACACATATGTCATGAAGAATTCATGACGTTTTGTATAAATTTTAATAGTTGTTAAAAAAATACTTCAATAGATTGAAATATAGAATATCTCCTTAAATTTTAAATAGTTTAGAAAGTGTGTGTCTAATTTATCAGTACAATTATATGTGTCCGTTAAAATACACTTTCTCATGAAAAAAGTAATTAAATTACTTAGCTATTTCCGTGGAAGCACTTAAAAGCTGGGGAAATCATGTGAGGTACATTCCTATCTCACGAAAAAACATAGGTTTTCAACAAAATTACTGAATGATATCGCCGTAAGCAAACGAAAAATAACTACGTCCCTCTTTTCGAGAATTCATTATCTTACTCCTTTCCCTCTTTTGGGGGGCGAAGCGAAAACAGCTGTCCTGCGTTTCAAGGCTGTGAGCGAACGATCAGTTCTAAAAGCTATTAGTAAACACCTGCTTTTTACTTTCTTGGGATCTGTTTTTCCGACTTATCCCTCGGTTGCAGATATCTTAGGCGATTCTTTTAACTGAGATAAGTAGTGTTAATGATAGCATGTATAAGAAATGCCCCAATTATTTTTAATTATTGGCATTTGGTGCGTTATCGGGTTTGAAAATAATTTTCTATGGGTGAGAAAATTCTTCGGGAGCATTTTAATGGATTTTAACTTATTTTAACTGGGTGGAGTCTGGTAATAGTTTCGATTATACGAGTGATCGAATCAGATGGTAGATTTTTAACTGTAAGATGGTGGCAACATCCACGATTGGTTTTTTCGGTTCAGATGTGCGTACGGCAGAAGCATCAACGATTATTTTATTCGTTGTGGAGTTGAATTTCTTGGGTTGTATGCAGAAAGTGCATTGTTTTGAGTAGTAAAAAAAAGAGGGGGGAGGAGAGGCTTGGAGGGGTGTCAGGCCTTCTCTCTCTCTCTCTTCCCTGTGTTTAATTCATTCTGTTTTCGAGCTCGTCTCTTAGGAGGTATGCGTTTTTCTGCTATGATGGCGACTTCCTTTGTAAGGAGACAGCCTCTCGTTCTTATTAGTCAGCAGCGAAAAAGAAATGGATGGCTCCTTGGACTGTTCTTTTCATGAGTCGTACTCCTGATATTTTCAGCATCGATGAGCAGAAAATGGGAAAACTGAAGGATGGTGCTTGTTTCCCAAACAGTCTAGTTGTATTGCCGTAACTCAATAAATGAAAAAACGTTTGCCCGAACGCAAACGACCTGGGAATCAAGATGTTGGATTCCTTTGCATATGGTCTGGGCTGAAAAGGCGGAATGCCTGAAGGAAAATATTGGAGTAGTTTGGCTGGAAAGGAGGTCCCTTTTCGTTGTGTGGGCCAGTCTTCTTATTGTATCAGTTTCACGTGATTTGCTTTTGGAAATTTTTTTCAACAGAGGAGTACTCCTGGTGACCTTTTAAATATTTTTGCATGGAAATCTTCCAGCCTAAAAATACGTATGTATGTTTTCTTTTTTGATATAAAATGAACTTGATCCGGTATTGTGAAAATTTAAAAAGTATCTCTGATATAGTTGATGAAAGTAATTGAATTTTCAAAATTTTAATTCGTTTGTGATACTAAATCGACTGTGTCGGTAATGTAATTTTTTTCCAGAATTATGAACTGTTATAATCTATTTTATCTTAATAGGTTTGGAAAATTTGTTTACTGCAAACAGATTGTTTTTCCAGTAGTATAAACACTCTTGCAAAAAGTTTGTTATGTGCTAGTAAATATATATATATATATATATATATATATAATCTGTGCAAATTTAATGAAATAGTATTTTAAAGAAAACTTATGATTTTTTTTGTAATTTGCATATAACTTACTTTTTAAATAATTTTTTATTGTAAAAGTTAATTTTATTTGTCTGTATACATTCTGATCGTCTCTGTATTTTTGTTAAATACAGATTTTTTTAAAATTATTTATTTAAGGATAAATAATCTGGTTGGTTTTTCTAATTTTGGGTAAAGTATAAAATTCACCTAAATGAAAGATTTTTTCTTCACGCGAATCGGGGGGTTATTTATTTTTTTCGTGCCATCGGAGTATGAGTCATAAACTTTTAAAGTTATTTCAACACTTATTAAATTACCATAATGCCTAAGGTATTTAATTTATTTTACTGAATTGGTGAATATACATTTGTGCACAACCTGGAATTTAATTTGATTCTATTATGCAACTGAAAGTTGAATATCTTCCATGAGAGTAATATTTATGCATGATTGTAATGAAATTTTAATTCCCTTGAAAATTTAAAGTTAAGTTTGGAACTTAAATGCATTGTTGTGTTGGAAATTTCAGAGTGTGCATATCAGTTTATATGTTTTTCTTTCTAGATGTTAAGACCCTTTTAAAATTGAATAAATTTTGATTTTGAAAGTAATTTCATCTATGTGCAATATAATCTGTATGCCTTACACAGAATCTGAATTAATGTAAACTTACAATTTATATTAATGGGTTTTGTGACGATATACAGATTATTAAGGGTGAGATGAATTTGCGTACTAGTTATTTTTTTCAGGAGTAGTAATGTTATTGGGCGGTAATCTTGGGAGTTAAAAATTTTTGAAATTTTAAAAATTTTGGAATGAGGATTGTTGTGTTAAGTTTTGGTATATTCACCAATTACTTTATTTTATTTTATTTATTTATTTTGGGGGTGGAGGAGCTTCAAAATAGTTAAGCAAATAATCAAATACTTTTAGGATTTTTTTGGATGGGTCCAATGTTTGATTATTTGGGTTGACTCTCTCTGATGGGTACTTATATTGCAATATACAAATTTTTTTATTGAAATAAATTTTGTTTATTTTGATAGAAACCACTATACGTTTAAAATATTTATGTTGTCGGCCAAAGACTTTTAGATTGATGTTGCTTTTATTGATTGTTAAGTAATTTTGTAGGTAGTAGCTCAGGGGTTAGTGCACTGATGCTGGTGAATTCTGTTTTAACTATAGTTTAAAATTCAAAAACAACAGCAATCAAAAGAGATGTTTATATATAGTTAATTACAAATGACAAAAAAAAAAAAAAAAAAAAAGAAGACCTTACAAATCATAATACATATCAAAGCATTTCTTTATAAGTATTAAAATTTTTTATTGTTTATTAAAAGTAACGTGTAATAAGAATAAGAATAACGCTATTTTATAACGAAATTGCAGTAATAGGATCAGAAAAAGTCCAGAGTATTCAGATATTGATACATATAACAAAGTAAAGGGGAGAGGAAAAACAGTTTAAAGAATAAATAAAATTTTAACACTGATTCTTTTTATTATAGAAGAAACTTAAAGATAAAAGGGGTAACTTTATACTAAAAATTAGATTGAAAGACATAGGATTCTTTTTTGTTATTTGCAGAGTCCTATGATACATTTTATACATTAAGTGCACGAAAATGGAAGAGTAATTATAATTTCATAAACAGAATTCGAGATAAATAAATTATGTCTTTTAGGAGGAATTAAATAAATAGATAAGCTTAAAGGCGAGCTGTTTCGCAGACTGAAAGGCGATAAAAGGAATTAGCTACAGACAAAATGATTGAATTATTTTTACATTAAATCTTATAAAGATAAAAGGAAGTCTAAATGTAAGTTATCCAGAAATATGTAATACATTTATTCCCCTTAATGGAAGCCTTAGAACAATACAAGTGATAAAATTTAATAAAGGATATAGAAAACGGATTACTTTTAATGAAACGAAATATGTAAAGGATGAAAACTATTAATATACATATTTTAAATTTTTATAAAGCTTTTCCTTATTTATTTGAATTTGCATTATTATTTTAGCTTATTTATTTATTTAAGGGGACTTGGCACCTTTGACTTGCATTAATGAATAGTTTTCATAAAAAAAAAAAAAAAACTTATATTTACGTTTAATATTTATAAATTGAAATTCAATCAAATATATATATTCAGGCAACAATTCTTATGTTTTTTTTTTCTTTTTTTATCTTTAAATATCGTAGTCTCAGTTTTGCATTTTCCTATAAATTCAAGAAATTTCAAAAGATATTTAAGAAAAAACGTCTTTTTTTTTAATGTTTAATAGAACCTATTTAATAATCAGGAATAGATTTTGGAATTTAATTATTAGTCTTTAAGAAAAAATAAATAAATAAATAAATATAAAGTACATGTTTATGTAAAAATTAAAAAAAAAAAAAAAAAAAAAAAAACATGTTTTATTATTAATTGTTATTTTGTTATTTTTATATTTTTTCTTCTAAGATATTGCAAAATACATCCCTAATTCTTTTAAATAGGTACCATTAAACACCCAAAAAATAAAATATTAAGGTTTTTTTTCCCTTAAATATGTGTAGAAGGTTTAGTATATTTTGAAGATCGTGAATTCATGAAAAAATACAAGCTTAGTAAACGTAGTTTAAAGATTTCAAACATGAGAAAAATATATATATATATGTATATAACAATAAGAATTGTTACCCGAATTTTGTTGAATACACATAATACAGTCCAATGTATAAATAGTAAATGGATATATAAGTTTTTATGTGAAACCTACTTCATTACAGTAAGTAAAACGCGTCAAGCTGCTTTCAGTAATGAAAATTATGAAAAAGGGATTTACACTGCTCGACATTGAAAATGCAACACCAAGAAGGAATGATAATAACGGAATGAAATTTGTTGGACACATACATTATGGTAGGAAGAACAATTGATTAAAATTTCAGGAAATTTTGAGTAATATGCACTCAGAAAACAGTACATAAAGCAGCGACCACTGTGAGCAATAACAGCACATATCTGCCTAGGCATTGAATCGAACAGATATTGGATGACATGTACGGGTAGAGCACTTCATGAAGCTTCAACACGATGCCACAATTCATCGATCGAAGTTACTGGTGAGTGGTGGGGGGGGCAGTCGCTTTTCAATGATTAAACAGTCATTTTCATTGGTGCGAGATCAGGAAAACGCGCTGCCCAGAGCGACAGTCGAACACTTTCTGTATCAAAGAAGGTCCGGACAATACAAACAACTTGCGGTCGTGCATTATCTTGCTTAAATTTTGCGCTACGGAGGCCTCGAATACAGGGCAGAGGGGCGGGCCTTAACTCATCAGAAATTTAATGTCCGCTGTTCAGAGTGCTAGGAATACAAACATGAAATAATCGAGACGTGTATCCAATGGGAACCCATAACATCATTGCAAATGATGGGCAGTATGATAATGTCGAATCCCAGCTGGCAATGTGCATTATTCATAATGCCGTTAAATACGGATAAGTCAATCTTGATGCTGATTTGTCTGAAAAGTGACTTCACGCCATTCCTGCGTTCAGGTTCATCGTTGATCACACATTAATGGCGCCCATATCAGTAATGCAGTTTTGAGGGTAATCAGAATTTTGGTAGCCGCATACTGAGTCACCACCTGGACTGTGTACCATTGAATACACGTCCCCGTCACCTCTTGTTTTCATTCCTGCCACTCTGAATACCAGCCATCACATTTCTGACGAGTTAAGGCCCATAGCTCTGCCCTATGTTCAAGACCTCCGAAGCGCAACATTTAAGCAGGACAATGCACGACCGCAAGTTGTCTATCTTGTCTGGACCTTCATTGATGCCGAATGTGTTCGACTGTTGCTCTGGCCAGCGCGTTCTCCTGATCTCGCACCAATGAAAGTGACTGTTTAATCGTTGAAAAGCGACTGGCCCCCCCACCATTCACCAGTAACTTGGATCGATGAATTGTGGCATCGTGTTAAAACTTCATAAAGTGCTCTACCCGTACATGTCATCCAATCGCTGTTCGATTCAATGCCTAAGCAAATATGTGCTGTTATTGCTCACAGAGGTCACTGCTTTATGTACTGTTTTCTTAGTACATATTACTCCAAATTTTATGAAATTTTAATCAATTGTTTTTCCTACTATAATGTATGAGTCCAACAAATTTCATTCCGTTATTGTCATTCCTTCTTGGTGTTGCATTTTCAATGTCGAGCAGTGTATTAACCTTTGAACGTTCATTGTTTACGCACTGAAACGAAGCAATTAACATTATTTTTATGTGACATTATTATCCAAGTATAACAAACGATGTGCAAAGGAAGTGAAACAAAGGAAGTGAAACGCAGAAATCTTCTTAGTAGGCGCGATTGCATAGTTGCATCTTTAATGATGCACTCATGCCTAATTTTTCCACCAGATTAAGATCCGTGCTATTATTTTTACCTGAAACAACTATCGCGAGTATTTTGTTATTTATAGCGTCTATTTACAAAATTATTTAATTATTAAATTAATTACAATTTGAATTTAATCAGGTTATTAAATAAACGTTCCAAACCAAAAGTTTCTTGAAAATTTTATTTTATTTTATTTTTTTTTTTTTTTAAATAATTGTGATCTGCTCTGTGTCTAATAGCCATTTTTAAAATTAGCATTAAAGTTTAGCATTTTTCAGAAGGAAATGCTTTGTGAATGTTGAAAAAGTAAAGTGTCACATAAAAATATAATTAATTTTGAGAATCTGAATCATTTAATGCACTACGATGCCGTACAATAATATTTTCAGCTTTTTTAGGACTGAGGACTATTTGTCTCAATCTGGGATTTTTGCGGTGTCAGTTTTCGATAGTTGGACATTTATCGAAATCTAAAATTTATCGAAAATATAATATAAGTGAATAATTTGAAAATGATGTTATAATTTGAAAAAAAAAAAAAAAAAAAAAAAAAAAAAAAAAAAAAAAAAAAACTAATAGTCCTCCGTCTTTAGCTAAATTCTGCCTTTACCAGAATTTCATCAAAATATTTTTTTTTTTTTAAGACTGAGGACTATTAGTCTCAATCTGTGGATTTTTACGATACCAGTTTTCGATAGTTGGACATTTACAGAAATCTAAAATTTATCGAAAATATAATTGAATAATTTGAAAGCAATGTTACACTGCATAAAAAAAGTAGACGGACACTTCTTTACAATTTTTTAAAACCTCGTCTTTGTTTAATAGGAAATGTCAATTAAAATTCTTTAACATGTTTATACTTATCATTCTTCATATTTTTGACAGACAAATAAAAATATTCAATTATTTATAATTTTAATGTCTGGAAATGCAGAAAAGAGAAAAGATATACATTTGCACAATATATTTTTTTAAAAAAAGTAGACGGACACTGGTCAAAAACTGCAATTATCTAAGTGGGTGTTTCATGCGGAATACCAGCTTTGTATGTACATGTACATTTGGCATTTTGCCAATTGCTAACGTGCTTGACAAGATGGTTTTACGTAGTTAAATTTCTTGGAGATGAATGCGCCATGTCACGAGGAATTCTTCTAACTGATTACCATAAAGGAGAGATTATAGAGCTGAAAAATGTTAATAAAGGAGTCAGAGAAATTATTATGCTACTTCTAATAAGGAAAAGTAGCATCAGCGATTTTCTACGTGCTCCTGAAGCCCATGGCGTAAAGAAAAAGAGTGGCCGGCCAAAGAAACTTTCGCTTAGAGACCAAAGAAAACTTTTTACTGAGCTGAAAAGAACTGGAGCATCAATTCCCAGAGTTCGAATAAGCACAGGAATTACTAACGTAACTTCTCAGACAATTTATAACTAAGTTAAGTACTCAGAGCTCTTTCAATACAAGAAGAGAAAACATCATCCATGCTGGAAGGATCACCACGTGACAGAACGCCTACAGTGGGCTCAAAACTATATGTCTTGGACTACAGAATGGATATCTGTAGTTTTTTCAGATGAGAAAAAATTTAATTTAGACGACCCAGATGGATATCAGTATAATTGGCACAGTTTGGAGAAAGAAGACGAAGTGCACTCTACTCGGCAAGTTTGTGGTGGCGGCGTAATGGTGTGGCTAGCTGTTGGCTATGGTGGAAGGACAAATTTAGTGTTCCTAAGTAAGATGCAGACTCGCAAAGATTATATTGAAACACTAAGCATTGAGCTTTTGCCATTTGCGTGTGACCTTGGAGGAGAAAACTGGATTTTCCAACAAGATGGAGCGCCAATACACACCGCTAACAACGTTGAAAAATGCTTTCATGAGAACAACTTATATGTTTTACCCTGGCCAGCCAAAAGTCCGGATATGAATCCTGTAGAAAACATTCAGGCTATACTTGTTCATAAAATTTATGAGGGTGGACGCCAGTATGAATCAATTCAGCAGCTCAAAGAAGCTCTTACAAACATTTGGGAAATTTTCTGTCAAAAAAAAAAAAAACCAGAATCTCATTGATTCGATGCCTAACAGAGTATACGAACTTATTAAAGTAAATGCGAGACGAACCCCTTACTAAAAATGTTTTATTTTAGAGATACAAGATGTGTCCGTCTACTTTTTTTAAGAAAAATTACAATGCAAATATGCACCATTTTTGTTTCCGGAATTTTTCCACTACATAATTCAAAAGGATTGAATCTATATCCAAAAAATAATTATATATGATGTCTCAAGAATATAATTATATTAGAGAAATGAACCCTATATCTCTAATTAAAGAAATAAACGGCTTTAAAGTATTGAAAGCAAGTGTCCGTCTACTTTTTTTATGCAGTGTATAATTTAAATAATAATAATAATAATAGTTTTCCGTCTTAAACTAAATTCTACTTTTGCCAGAATTTCAACATTTTTTTTTTTTTTTTTTTTTTTTTTTTTTAAGAAAAAGAAAAGAAAATTAATAATAATCAGTATTGAAACAAATACTATCGAAAAAGTTTTTTATTATTAATCGCATGAAAATATATTTTATTATATGTCGAAAAATAAATTAACTCGTAAATTTTTTTGCCAACAATTATATATTAAAATAAATAATTTAATAAAAGCTTAGAAGTTAGAATTTCTAATTTTATTTATTTATTTATTTATTTTAATACGCCACAATAAATAAAATTTCATTGCATTTTTGG
This sequence comes from Salticus scenicus, assembly GCA_963930645.1. Taxonomy (NCBI): domain Eukaryota; kingdom Metazoa; phylum Arthropoda; class Arachnida; order Araneae; family Salticidae; genus Salticus; species Salticus scenicus. Next base: position 2,344,719 of record OZ005659.1, read on the forward strand.
TGATAAAAATTTAAAAGGCTTCATGGGAATCATTTACTAAAACTGTATTGCTAGCGGAAATATGAAATCTGAGTCGTCAACCATGAATTTTATTTCGAAATTTTTCTTTGAATGATTCTAGTTTCACTATTGCACAATATTTATTTATTTTTTTTTTCCAATTTAAAGGGAATTATTTATTTATTTATTTATTTATTTTAACAAAAGATTTATTAGAATATTAGTTTAAATTTCCTTTACAAAGTGGCGCTATGATTGTAAATTTACCTTTTTTTTTACGATGGAGCAGTCCATTCAACAGCATAACTAGGACTATAAATACTCAGTGTAATGGCCGTCATTCATTAGAAAAACCGTCAGATGTTGCGTAAATACGGGCTAGGACCCCTTAGAAAGACCTCCCGGAAGGCACTCCCCCTCAGGCCTAGGACCCTATGGCAGTCAATCGGCCTTATTCCCAAACACCAACACCAACACCGTCAGATGTTGCACATTAGAAATTTTCATAAAAAAGATTCAGTATTTGAATTATGGCGTCATTTAATCAGACGAATATCTGTTTAAAACTTGTTTTTCGCTTTTTTTTTTTTTTTTTTTTTTTTTTTTTTTTTTTTTTTTGAGTGTTAGGGGGAATAATACTAAAAGTTTTATGCTTGCTAATGCACTACCTTTCCAAAAATAACCGGACACTTTCGATTTCAGATTTTTTCAAAACATCTCAAAAAGTACTAAACGAATTATCTTGAAATTTCAGGAGTTTAAAGAACATGTTATACCCCATATATTTCAGTGAAAGTTTTGACTCGAAAGCAAAAAAAAAAGGGGGGGGGTTACGATTAAAGAATTCAGTAAAAATGGAAATGTTTGTAGTCATCCAGTAAAAAGTCATTTTGAAATGTGATCTAGCTGTAGCATGCCACCATGAGCCCTCTTCTTATTATCTGTATAAATTTTCATGAGGCTACTACTCATATTCATCGAGAATATAGCAGTTTCTTTAAAAAATTGTCATGTTTTGAGATATAAACAGGTATTAAATCCAATGCAAAGTCATTTTTTTTCAAGTTGTTGTATGGTTTAAAGCCGATTGACTACGCTAGGGTCCTAGACCTACGCCTATAGGTGAAACGCCCTCCATGGGGGGTCTTTCTATTTATATCTGGGAACGTTCTTTCCAGGGGACGTTTTTTGGGGGATGTTTTATCCAGGGACATTTTTACTTAGAACCCCTATTCAAAGCATTTTCGAACTTTGAAATATTTGTTAAATCTGCTTCACATTTCATGAGCATCAATATGCTGTAACTCTCATCAGACATTATGGTTATTAAGGCTCTTTACTCAATTTTAATTGATTTTATGCTCTTTTACTCGATCCACTGCAGTAGAAATTGACTAACATATTTTTAATGTCAATTTCGTAACTGCCTACTCTCCCAAAGTTTTAAACCGAATGCTTCGGAATAATTATCTTCGTCTTGTTTAGCTGTAGAATTTCAGTATTTAACCTCCTACATTACTTATTTATTTTCAATAAACGTTTCAAAAATAACCTAACATTTTTAATACTGATTTTAGATGTACAGATGAGTCATTATCAGGATCCAATAAAGACAAGACCTTCCGGCTCATTCGGAGGGGAAGGTTGATTTCTTTTTCCTTATCAAGTACGAATTATTAATGGACTTGGTAGAAACATTGATGTAGTCTATGTACATATGGAGTTTTAAGCAAAACGGTTCACAAATATCTTTTTGTGTGAATTTAAATATTTCAAGTGGCCGGCACTTGGAAACAAGATGGCGGACCAAAATAGCAAACAAAAATATCAAATGCAATTGTGAGATAAGTCTACTGTACAATTTTAGTTCGTATTAATTCAGAATCTCAAAAGTCATCGTGTTGAAAAGTTAAGTGGCCGCCACTTGGATCAAAATGCCGAAGCAAGTTGCTCAGTGAATTAATCCAAAATATTTGTATGATAAGTCCACTGTCCAACTTTGGTTCAAATAAATTCAATATTTCAAAAGTTATCGCGATAACAAATTCTCAAGTGGCAGCGATCAAGTGGATGCAACTTGAAAACAAAATTGCAGAGAAACTTGCCCACCGAAATCATAGTTGTCTGAGTTATAAATCCATTTTCAACTTTGGTTTGAATTGATTAAGTATTTCAAAAGTTACCGTAATAACAAATTTATAATGGAGCAAGTTGCCCAGCAATATCATCCAAGATATTTTATACATAAGTTCCCTGTCCAACTTTGGTTCGAATCAGTGCAGTGTTTCAAAAGTTGTTGTTATGACAAATTTTCAAACGACAGTCTAAGTAGCTGCAACTTGGAAACAAAATGGCGAAGCAACTTGCCCAGCGAAAACATCGAATATATTTGTATGTTAAGTTAATTGTCCAACTTTAGTTAAAATTAAATCAGTATTTCAAAAATTATCGTGATAAGGAATTTTCAAGTGGCACCATGATTTCAAGTGGTCACCACTTGGAAAAAAACCCAGAGAACTTATCTGAGATATTTGAATGATAAATCCACTACCCAAATTTGATACGAATTGGTTCAGTATTACAAAAGTTATCATAAGAAAAATTTTTCAAGTGGCCGGCACTTGGAAATAAAATTGCGCATCAAGTTACCAAGTGAATTTATCCTAGATATTTGAACCATAAGTTCACTATCCAACTTTTGCTTGAATCAGTTTAGTATTTAAAAAGTTGCCGCGTTGGCATATTTTCAAGTGGCCGCAACTTTTAAACAAGATATCGGAACAAGTTGTCCAGTGAACGCATTCAAGATAATTATATAAGATCACTGTCCAACTTTGGTTCAAATTGAATCAGAATTTAAAAAAAGTTATCATGTTTATAAATTTTCAAGTGGTAGCCTAATTTCACTTTGTCTCGCTTAGTTTATAACATCCGCACTTTGTTAAAAAAGGTGGATAAGGTTCATTAATAAACCAGGTTGTGACCCTTATATAGTGCATGTATACATCAAAATTAAAGCAAATCCGGTCTTAAATATGCTTTTAACAGTGTTAATTTGAAATTTTCAAGTGGTCTCCACTTGAAAATAAAAGGGCGGAGCAACTTGGTTAACAAACTTATCCAAAATTATTTATAAGGTAAGTTCACTGTCCAAATTTGGTTCGATTTGGAGTATTATTTCGGAAGTTATCGTGATTTTAAATTTTCAAGTGTCCCTGCTTAACTTAAGATATCCGCCACTTTGTTAAAAAGTGGCAGATAAAGTTCATTAATGATCTTGATTGAGACACTTATATTTTCTATGTATACATCAAAATTCAAACAAATTCGGAATACGCATTTTACAACTTAAATTTGAAATTTTCAAGTGGTCTGCACTTGAAAACAAAATGGCGGAGCTACTTGGTTAACAAACTCATCCAAGTTGTTCATAAGGTAAATTCACTGTCGAAATTTGGTTCGATTTGGAGTATTATTTCGGAAGTTGTCTGATTTTAAATTTTCAAGTAGTAGCCTGATTTCAAGTGGCCTAGCTTAACTTAAGATATCCGCCACTTTGTTAAAAATGGCCGATAAATTTCATTAATAAACTTCAATGAGATCCTTATGGGGTTTATATTTACATTAAAATTCAAGCAAATCCGGCCTTAAATACGCTTTTTACAATGTGGATTTGCAATGTTCAAGAGGCTGCCACTTGAAAACAAAAGTCGGAGCAACTTGGATAACGAACTCATCTAAGATATTTATAAGATAAATTCACCGTCCAAATTTGGTTCAATTTGTAGTATTACTTCGGGAGTTATCGTGATGACAAAATTTTCATTATATATAGATATAAACTCTCTTTCAACAAACAATGAAACCATATTCAATATGCCTTTCTTCCTCAGCAAGCATTCAAAACGGTAAATGGCTCTAGGAACGACTATAATAAATTTACTCGTGATACATCGCCAACCAGGATAAGGAAAAAAATCTAGCCCGATGTAACTCGGGATAATAATTTGAATCAAAAATGTTCGACGTGAGTTAACTCGTGATAGGTAAATAGTCAGAAGCTTAAATAAAGGAAAAAATTGTAACAAGAAATAACGGTGTTAAAAAATTAGGACAGTCTACAGATATGCAGTTTTAAACCTATTTTGTCTTAAACCATAACGTTTTAATGCCTCTAGTAATAATGTTATTTTTGTCCTTCCCTATTTCAGAAAACACTTCCAAGTCCCTCTGAAAAGAAAAACATCAGGCCAAGAACATAAAAAGAGCATCGTTAAATCTTACTATATTGTTTCAATTATTACTTTTTTCTTTTAATTGAATAAAAAGCAAAAAACTGAATGAAGTACAGAAATTGTTGTTTTGATAGCATTAATTCTCTCTAAATGTTAATGTACGTCGATTTGTCCAATTTACTTTCTTTGGTCAATTCGATTGAACCATGCATTCAATTCACTTTTGAGGTTGAACAGGATTGCTCTTTGCCCTTCCTTGACGTTCTTGTGAATAAAGAAAAGGATTGTTTCTCAACTACTGTTTTTAGAAAACCATTCTCAGTCTCTTTGCCGCCGCATGCTCTCTCTAACCACGCCCCTCAACAAAAAATGTCTGCTTTTTACACTTATGTTTACCGTGCCTTACACATTTGTTCTGATCCGTCTAATCTTTCGAAAGAAATTAATTATTTAAAATCTCTTGCCCTCTCTCGTGGCTATAACCCATCTATCATCGATAAAGCTCTATATAAATTTAAGAATCCTAAACGTTCTGCTCCCAAATTAAACGATCACAGTCTCATCCCAGTTGTTTTACCTTTTTATTCTTCACTCTCTTTTAAAATCTCTAAAATTCTTTCACCGTTTGGTTTCAAAGTTATTTACAAACCCGTCAATAAAATAAAATTATCTTCTCTTAAGGATCCCATTCCCACCGAAAACCGTTCTGGAATTTATTTAATTCCGTGTTCGTCCTGCAACTTAGGTTATATTGGTCAAACTAGGAGGCGTTTGAAATACAGAATAAATGAGCACCGTCGGAATGTTCGTAATGAAGAGATTACCAAATCTTCTATTGCTTCCCACTGCTGGTCTCAAGGTCATCGTTTTGATTTTTCCAAAACTAACATAATTTCATCTCCTGTCTGTTCCTCCCATTTGGATATTCATGAAGCATTTTACATATTTAAAAATTCGAAAAATCTTGTTAATGATATTTCTTCCACTCCTTTCTTCTCTGATGCTTGGAAATTACTCACGTAACTTAGATTTTAGTTTAATTTTTGTTATCCTTAGATTGTTATACGTTTAATCTCACTCATTTATTTATTTTCTTGTTTTTTTGTACAATTCTACTCACACCAGTAGCTATATTTAGTTTTTACTTTATAAACTTTTTCTTTTCATTTTAAACGATTTTGTGCGTTGCCGCTTTGCGCTTTGACTGCAGCACTCGTGCTTACTTTGTTCGCCTGATGAAGGGTCGTGTGTTTTTTCGACCCGAAACAATTGTTGCGAGTTTATTGCATTTTATGGTGTTTATTCAAAGTTTGTAAGTAATAAATTATATTGTGCTCCTGTGTGTTTAAAATAAATAAATATATATATATATATATATATATATATATATATAGAGAGAGAGAGAGAGAGAGAGAGAGAGAGAAAATCAAACATAAAATCTGTAGAAAAAAAAAAGTGAGTGTGAGAGAGGGAGAGAGAAAGAGAGATAAATACAATCACTCCAAACAGCGTCTATGTTTTAGTGACATTTAATATGTTTTATTTAACGCTACTGAATTTTGAGCCTGTAGATCATAATTATAAAGAATTTTTCGTCGTGTCCCTGTAAAAATCTGTAAATGCTAGATTCACCAAAATGCTTATAGTTATTGCAACAGTGACTTACAATATTCATATAAATTTTCAGCTCAATTGAATAAAGCGTTTAGATGCGATCGCACATTTAAAAATTTGGTTACATAGCCCATAATGATAAAGAATTTTTCTTTGTGTCCCTGTAAAAAAACTGTAAATGCTAAATTCACCAAAATCCATACGGTTTGTGCAACTGCGACCTATAACTTGTATATAAATTTTTTGCTTAGTTTAATAAGGCGTTTAGACGCTATTACACTTTTAAACATTTGTCCCCATAGGTCATAATGATAAAGAATTTTTCTTGGTATCCCTGTAAAAAAACTATTCGTGCTATATTCACCAAAATCAATAGGGTCCGTGCTCCGGGTCTTACAGCATATACGTACCAACTTTCAACTCTTTCGCGCAAAGCGTTTAGACGCTAGCGTGTTCTCTCTCTCTTTCTCTCTATCTATCTCTCTCTCACACACACACGCACGCTCATACACATATACATATATATACATACACACACACATACATACATCATCGTAAAAATAGTGAAAACGTATTCAATGGACCTCAAAACGTATAGAAACATCAAAATCTCAAATTCGGATTTTTTTACATAATTACAATATTTTCCTTAGATATGTATGTTCGGAAAGTAAAAATAAATCATATTATAACCCAGTGTTTTGTTTTGAAATATTTAGTATAATAATATAAAGAAAAAAAAATTAAATTTGGCTTAAATATCTATATAATATTTCTCTAAAGTGGACCAGTTTCAAATATTTTTTGTCGAAACGATACGATACGCGAGGATAAAAAAAAAATAATAATATTTATACATGAACAATATTTAAGCACGCGGACTTGGTTCAATTGACTAATAAGAAAAAATGACGATATTTGTCACATGAGATTATTTTACGAAAAAAATGTATTTTTAACAGTTGTTTATTCAGAATCTTTGCAAGCGTCATTTAAAACCTAGCAATATTTTAAAGATATATACAGAATGTGAACTTTTGTGTCATAAATTGACTAAAAAACACAATCATAAAAAAATATAATCAAAATAGGAATTATTTTATTTTATTTTATTTATTTATTTATTTAAAAAAAATAATAATAACAAAATTAATAAAAAGTCATCGCCAACATGACGACAAAAATTTAAAAGGCGTCGTGGGAGTCCAATATTAAAATTATACTGCCTGTGGAAGTATGAAAATTGAGTCGTGAACCATGAATTTTATTTGGAAGCCCTTCTTTGACTGATTTTGGTTTCACTATTGTACAATATTAATTCGGTTTTATTTATAATTTGGCTTCTGGTAAATTAAAATTTTAATTAGGTGGTGAAATTTGTATAACATTTATGAGTTTCAAATTTTAAAAGTAAATAAGAAAAGAAATAAAATGCGAATATTTCGCACGGGTTTGCTAGTTTTTAATATTCCTTCATCCTTTACAGTTTTCAATCTAGAGGAAATAGGAGTTCACTTTCAAAGAAAGGAATTTAATTAATATTCACTAAACTATTTTTCGTTAGATGGTATTAACCTCTTTTAATTTCTACTGTTACAACAAGATATGTACAAGAATGAGGTTTACGCAAAAAGTATTCGGAACATGAACAAAGAACGAAAGAAAAAGATAAAAAGAGTAAGAGAATTAATTACACGAGCGGATAATATTTCTAGGCTAATGAGATTAAATATAATTATTACAAAGAGGAATAAGCCTTTAAGAATCAGTTTTTAAAAAAAGTAAGGTAAAAGTGGAAGAAAGATAAATTTGAACATTTTGAAAATTTTATTTAAGTCGCTACAGAAAATTGTGGTAAAAAAAAAAAAAAAAAAAAAAAAAAAAAATGGTAATTTATTTTTATAGTCTTCATTCAAAGGAAACAATTTTATAAGATGCAGTAGATTTAAAAAGAAGTATCTATATTAATAAAATCAGACTTTTGTCTGTAAATTTGTTAGAGTCGAAAAATTTTGCGATATCGTCACGTTTCACACACCATGAAAGCCGAAAATGACTTCAGAAAATTTTGCTTGTGTGTGTGTCATCGTGTCTGTGTGTCGCTTTTTTTGTCCGGGCATCACTTGAGAACGACTGGACGGAAATCAACAGCGCTTGGCAGAAACTTAGACCTTTACCTAACTTAAAATTATATCTATCAATTTTTCAGAAATTCCTTCCACGTTCCACCCCTGGGGGGCAAAAGACAAATCTATATTAATAAAATCAGACTTTGTCTGTAAATTTGTCAGAATTGAAAAATTTTGTGATATCTTCACGTTTCACACACCCTGAAAGCCGAAAATGACTTCAGAAAATTTTGCCTGTGTGTGTGTGTGTCATCGTGTCTGTATGTCGCTTTTTTGTCCGGGCACCACTTGAGAACGGCTGGACGGAAATCAACGGCGCTTGGCAGAAACTTATATCTTTACCTAACTTAAAATTATATCTATCAATTTTTCAGAAATTCCCCCACGTCCCCCCCCCCCTGGGGGGCAAAAGACAAAAATACCTTATCCGGGTATCACTTGAGAACGGTTGGACAGAATTCAACGGCGCTTCGCAGGAATTTAGGTCTTTACCCAACTTAAAATTATATCTATCATCTTTTCAGGAATTCCCCCACATTCCTCCGCTGGGGGCAAAAGACAAAAATACGTTTGTCCGGGTATTACTTGAGAACAGCTCGACGGATATCAACGGCGCTTCGCAGGAATTTAGGTCTTTACCCAATTTAAAATTATATTTATCAACTTTTCCGAAATTACTCACCTTTCCTCCTTGGGGAAGGCAAAAGACAAAAACACATTTGTAAGCATAACTCGGCTCCAAATTACTTCACAGTAAAGAAATTACACATGGTGAGACAAGGCATAAATAAATATAAAACATTATCTGCGATTTAGGAATTTTCGATTTTTAAGGGAATGGGGGGGGGGAGGAAGTATTGAAAATTCCTGATTTTTGAGTAGGCCTCTACCAAAAATGGAACAAATATAATGAAAAAAGGCTATGCGACTTCCTTAGGATATTTACAAAAACACATTTTTTTTTTTTTTTTTTAGTTCCCCATCCTACTATAGGTATGGGGAACTTAGGTAATCGTGAAAATTTTCGACCTCGGTTGTTTAATTTTTTCAGGTGAGAGGAATCCGAAAATGACAAAATTTGTATGGTGTCTGTCAGTGTGTTAGTCCGTTAGTGTGTTAGTGTGTTAGTCCGTTAGTTTGTTAGTCTGTTTACACGATATCTCACGAACAAATGATCGTAGAGAGATCAGACCAGTTTTAAAATATTACTTTCGACACTGGCAAGAACCCTATTTATTTGCAACATTCGAATTAAAAAACTTCGTAAATTATTTGCAGTTTACGATTTTCTTAACAGGGAGAATACGGCAAAATTTCACTTAAACTTGCATTAAATGAAAAAATTTTGCTATAAAAATGCCAGGCCAGTTTTAAAATATCCGTTTTGATGCCCGAATGACCATCAGTTACTATAAACATGCTACTTTAAAAATTTCGCAAGTTATTTGATATTTACGAATTTCTTAACATGGCAGAAGAAAACAAAATTTCACATAAATGTCAATTTTGAGGGTTATTTTCATCGTAAAGATGTCAGTCTACTTTAGAAATATTATTTAGGATACTGGCATGAATATTATTTACTATGAATTTTCCAATATAAAAATTTCGTAAGTTATTAGAATTTTACGAATTTCTTATCATAACAGAATAGGGCAAAATTTTACACAAACGTCAATCAATCTCGAGGGATATTTTCAACATAAAGATGTCAGACCACTTTTGAAATATTATTTAGGATACTGACATGAATACCATACAGTATGAATTTTCCAATTTAAAAAATTCGTAAGTTATTTGGAATTTACGATTTACTTCAAATGGCAGAATAAGGCTAAATCGAGCATAAACGTCCATTTTGAGGATCATAAATACATTAGACAACTTCAAAATTACATTTATGATATTTGTTTGAGCATGATTGAATACAAATATTCTAATAGGAAAATTTCGTAAGTTGTTCGAAATTTAAGATTTTATCAAGATAGCAAAATGGGGCGATATTTCAAATAAATATGCATTTTGGGGAAAGTTGCATTCAAAATAGTAGCATGAAAATAAACTACGAAAATTGATCCCAATAAAATAAATTAATAGGTTAGAATAAGATAAATATATCGAACTGAATTGTGGGTAGCCTATTAGGCGAGGATTTTGTTCTGTCACTGTGTCAAGCGTTTGGTGAAATTCATTTCCCTTAACATGACTCCACCTATGCCCACTAGTTTTTTTTTTTTTTTTTTTTTTTTTTTTTTGGGGGGGGGGGGGGTTACAAACTCGAGACACACCTTTTAGCGCTAAATGTGTCCTGAGAAATCTATAGGATCTGCGGTCACGAAATTTGGTGGATAAATTGTTCATATGTATCCGACCCTTATTGTAACGGGGTTTTACGAAATCACCCCCCCCCTTACACCCTAGGTGTCGAGAGGGCTATAAACACGTGTAAAAACACGTTTTCCTGTTTGAATTCGCCTTAAATTATCTTAGATTGGCGAACTTTGGTGTGTGGATGTTGATAGGTGTACGCTTTATGTATTTTGTCGAGATTTCGCAAAATTTGGAACTTAGCCACTGGGGAAGGGGGAGTAATAATCGGGTAAGATGCTGCCGAAGGCAGTGGGAACATGGACGCTTCACGTTACGAGCGAGAAAAATCTCTACCGAGCACAGCGGGAACTTTAACTCAGGTTAATTAATAATGATATAGGATTTTGACAACTCATTTCAGTATTGTGTCCAGCGAAGCGGGCAAAGCCTGTTAGTGTATTATATTAAAACAACAATGAGAATAAGAACGAAAAATAACCAAATGAATGAAGCACACAAAACAGCCCACAAAAGCCAGTTTAGTAATAAGCCAACTTATTTAATTTATTTAAATATTTTGACCAGTATTTTAGTTCCCCATCATACTATAGGTATGGGGAACTTGGGTAATTGTGAAAATTTTCGACCTCGGATTTTTGCTTTTTTTACACGTTTTCAGGTGTGAGGAATCCGAAAATGACATAATTTGTATGGTGTCCGTCTGTAGGGTGTCTGTTAGTCCGTTAGTGTGTTAGTCCGTTAGTTTGTTAGTCCGTTTCCTCGATATCTCACAAACAAATGATCGCAGAGTGGTCAGACCAGTTTTAAAATATTACTTTAGATACTGGCAAGAACTCTATTTATTTACAACATTCGAATTAAAAAACTTCGTAAGTTATTAGAAATTTAAAATTTTCTTAACATGGGAGAATAGGACAAAATTTCACTTAAACGTGCATTAAATGGAAACTTTTTACTGTAAAAATGTCAGACCAGTTTTAAAATATCAGTTTTGATGCCGGAATGAACATCAGCAATTATAAATATGCTACTTTGAAAATATCGCAAGCTATTGGAAATATACGAATTTCTTAACATGGCAGTATAGGGCAAATTTTCATAAAAACGTCAATTTTGAGAGATATTTTCATCGTAAAGATGTCAGACTACTTTTGAACTATTATTTAGGATACTGGCATGAATATCACTGACTATGAATTTTCTAATATAAAAATTTCGTAAGTTATTAGAAATTTACGATTTTCTTAACATGGCAGAATAGGTTAAAATTTCACACAATCGTCAATCTTGAGGGATATTTTCATCGTAAAGGTGTCAGACTACTTTTGAAATATTATTTAGGATACTGACAAGAATACCATAGAGTACGAATTTTCTAATTTAAGAAATTCGTAAGTTATTTGGAATTTACGATCCTCTTAAAATGGCAGAATACAAAATTGAGCATAAACGGCCATTTTCAGGATCATAAATATATCAGACAACTTCAAAATAACATTTATGATACTTGTATGGAAATGACTGATTACAAATATTCTAATAGGAAAATTTCGTAAGCTATTCGTTACTTAAGATTTTATCAACATAACAAATTGAAAATTTTCTATATAAATATGCATTTTGAGGATTGTTGCACTGGAAATAGTAGCATGAAAACTAAACAACGGAATTTACCCTAATAAAATAAATTAATAGATTAGAATAAGATAAATATATCGAAGTGAACGGTGGATAGCCTATTAGGCGGGGATTTCATTCTGTCACTGTGTCAAGCGATTTTTCAAATTCATTTCTCTTAACGTGATAACTATATTAAAAGAATGTCCTGTTCTAGAAATTTATGAATATATATATGATGGGGAACTGAGCAGAGTCCACACATGCCAACTAGTTTAAATTCATTTTATATTCAGTAGCAAATTTTGATGCTTATATTGAGTAAAACATTTATGTAAACAAACATTTTCCGGTCATTTCCGGTCACTTCCGGCTTCAAAAACTGGCGAATGACTAATATTAAAATGCCTGTAACTCAAGTTCTAAGCAAGATAGAAACAAAATTCAAACTGATTTAGAAAGCTAAAATGGCAGGCTTTAATACTAACTCAAAAATAGAAAATCGGAGTTTTGACCGAAAATTGCGTTGTAAAGGTAGGCAGGCACCTTAAACTCGCATTCTTGTTTGTCCAATACAAATCTTGCAATCGATTTTTAGCTAACTTTTCGACTAGCTAGACATTTTAAATTTTTGGAATAGCTCAGAACACGATGACAATGCATTCTTTTAATACTTTTATTCAATTAATAAATGCTTTCTTCTAATTAATTAATAAAATGTGAAAATAATAGCCTAATAATAGCTTTAAATTTAGCCATTTAAGTTTTATTTATAAAATAATTGCTGCCAAAACAATTTACGAGTTCATTTTCTTCGACAGGAAAATAGATACATTTACTTAAACGTGAACAATAAAAAATTGTAAAAATTTAAATTATGCCTTTCGCAAAAATTGAAGTCATTATCACTTTAAAAATTTATACACATTGATAAAGTGCTAATATAATATATAATACAATTCTATAGCTATGATTCAACAGAAAATTTAAAAGCATAGTTTATATAAAAAGGTTTTTACTTTCTTCTATATTCAATAGAAGAAAGTATTGGATTCGTAAAAATTTTCGACCTCGTGTTTTTGATGGATTTACACGTTTTGAAAGCTGTAGAACACGATTTGAACATTTTTAGAAAATGTCAGTGTGTGTGTGTGTGAGTGTGTGACAAAATTTTGTAGCATCTGTTTCTCAGGAACTACTGCACAGAATTTCATACAAATTGGTATGTAGTTACACCTTGACATAAATTACTGTTTATTAACTTTTGGTAAAAATTGTCTTGTAGGCAGCGTTGCCATCCCGTTTTTTCTAAATTTTTATCATGGTGGTATAGGACAAGATTTTGTATAAATGTGCATAAAGAGAATTATTTTTTAATAATCATTATGAAATTTACAAGAATTATTTATAATAAAGATAGTCAACTGGGAAAAGAATTTTGTATATGTAGAAGCATCGCCTCCCTCTTTGAGGAAGGGGGGGGGGGGGGCGGAGAATAAATTTTCATGATGGGTACCTTTTAAAAGAGGGTATCTTTCAATACCTTTAAAATGAATGGTTGAACCATCGATCTGCGATAATTTAAAATAAAGTTATCAATTTTTTTTTTTTTTTTTTAATATCGAGAATAAAATGAACTTTTTTTTGAATATTTAGTGTTATACTACTTCTCTAGTATGTAAATCGTACTGCATTATCATGGAAGATAATTTTATTAAATAATGGTTTTAATAAATTATTTTTACTGAGTGAATTTGCATAGGAAAATATAGAAGAAAGTCATGTGGTGGCCACAACGTTCTGGTTTTATCTTATAATTATTATTTATTATTTTTTTATTTCGATTTTATATTATAATAATTTAATAATACATTTTAAACGTTTCTATGTATTACTTTGAGGATTGATTGATAAGTTAATATATATATATATATGGAGGAGAACCGTGTATTATGGACCCCCTAAGCATGAATGCTCATAAAGCTTAATTAAAATAAAAATATTTAATTTGGTGGCTGCTCATTACAATTGCATAGTTACCTAGCTTAAATTTGGTAAAGTACTCTGGGAACTATTAATAATTGCAGAAAATTATTATTTTATTTACGTATCGGTGGTCCATATTACACGAACGTATGTGTACTATTACTATGGACCAATTGGTCCATAGTTGTCCTTCCCGTTCCCCAACATTTGACACACTTGGAATTGTGAAACGAACTGTCCAGCATGTTCCCTCACATACTTGTACATCTCTTGGGAATAGTAGAAATGGGCGGAAAAAAGGGGGAGGTCTAAAGGTTATATCCCATGAGTAGTGTGCGAAAGAAGTGATAATTTGATTACCTCTGCTACCCTGGCCTTTTCTATAGCCTCAAGATTTTTAGTGCGACATATGTACGCCAAGCATTAACAAAATCTCTCTGTTTTTATTATGGACCACTGGTCCATATTACGCAACACAGCATGGTTCATATTACACACGTAAACAGAGCAACGTGGTTTCCAATCAAAAATCGCTATGCAAATTGATGCCCATGAAACGCATGTCTAAATTGTTCATAAAATAAGTATATTTGCTAATATTAACGCGAAAATTATATTACAATTACCTTACAGTAGAAAGTAATACTTTCATTTTAACATACTTGTTACATCAGTGATCATATAAACCGAAAACTCAATTTCATAATCGTCCAAATACAAGTACGCACGTACAAGTCACTTCCTGCTTTAGATAACAATAATATTCACTAAACACAGTGAGATGGTTTCACCATCTAGTGTTGAACTTACAAATTTCTTCATGGTCCGTATTACACGATGGTCCATAATACACGGTTCTCCCCTACATATATATATATATATATTATTTATTTATTTATTTTTTATTTTTTTATATATCTTTTTAAATATTGAAATTTCATGAAACGTTTGACGTTTAAACATAATAAAATGTTTAATAATTAACTTATCAGTTAATAAGAAAATATTACTCAAATATGCTATATATGTTTCGACTATATTTTTAAACTATAATGGTGTAAAATCGAGTGGAAAAAATAAAAGCTATTTAGCATGGAGCATTTTAAGATGTTTGAAAGTTTTTTTTTTAAAAAAAAAAGAAAGAAAAAAGAAACTGAATTTTATTTATTTTTTAATTTAATTTGTTTTCGAGAAATTTTAATGTATTTAATACTGATACATACACATTTCAATGCCTACTATACAAAATTTCATAACTACAAAACAGTAATTTTTAAAAATAATTTATATCGTCTACCATTCTAAATAAGAATAGTCTTTCGCGAAGGGAAAAAATATGTTTTAAATAATTGAGCTCAAAATTCAGAAATAATAATAATAATAATGACAAAAGATTTTTTCAATATTTATATTATGTAACATATTTTAATGTAATTAGTTTTAAGAATAAAATAATGCTCCTTATAGACAATGCTCCTTATTTCAATAATACTCCTTATAGACATTTTTAGATTTTATGTTATTAATTCGTAAAATGTAGAGAAATAATCAAAACAAAAAATATTTCCTTTATTATAATATAAATGTTAGGATTGAATATTTCATAGAATTTGAATGCCTTTTCTAAATTTTTCCAAAATAATCGTGAAGTTGTCTTAAAATAATATTAACAGTACGAAAGAATATATATATATAGATTTTTAATTTTTTATCGAATATTCTACATTTCTTATATCAAATGTGGATAGTCAGGGGGGGAAAAATTAAAGGAATAGGAATTTAAAATGAAAGTAAAACAGTCTTAAAAGATGCACTTTATATAAGAAAAACTAATAACATATTTAACAATAGTAAAAATTACAAGTATAACACGAAACATAAACAGAAAATATTTTTGTAGAAAAGGAGTTAAAAAATTGTTATAACCAATATTGAATTTCTTTTTCCAAGCTGAAACATTTAATACACCACATTTGTGAAATTGCAACACCATTAAAGATTTGTCAGAAATTAATGGAATTGTTTCCACATATTACTGATAGGGGTACAAATAAACGAGATCAAATGTACAAGAAAAACAAACAAAAAGAACGTCTGAAATGAGTACTTTGTGTGTCCACCACGCTGAGCGATGAGATCCTGTACACGTCATGACATTGAATCGATCTGGTTCTGAATGTAATCCTGGGGAATGACATTCCAGATGGCTTCAACTTGACGCCAAAGTTCAATCTTACTGTGCGCCCCACCAGTTGTACGAGCGAGTCGCCGACCAATGAAATCCCAGACATGTTTGGTGGGCGACATATCCGAGGAATAAGCCGGCCATGGAGGAAACGTATTGTGCACTGAAAAAGGCTTGTGCAGTCTGAGAAACATGTGCACGGGCATTATCCTGCTGAAATACAGCACCCGGAATGCGTCGAAGAATGGGAAAGACCTCTGCCTCCAAAATTCCCCTTATGTAGCGATCACTGTTGAGGTTGCCCGCAATGTGCACTAGATGGGATCGATAATTATACCCAATAGCTCCCCACACCATGATGCTAGGCGTTCGTGCAGTATGACGCTGGATAACACACTGCGGGAGCAGAATTTCCCCCTGTAACGTCTGATGCGTACTCTTCCCTCATTGCACTTCAGATTGTAGCGAGATTCATCGGAGTAAACAATTTGTTGCCACTGGGAACGCCACGGACTGTGTTGCTGAGCCCATTGAAGTCAGAGGCGTCTGGGATTCAACGAGAGGGAAATCCAGCGTTGAGGAACCCTTGCACGCAATTCATGCTGCAGCAAACGGCGACGAACCGTGAAGCTAGAAAACAAAACACCTGGGCATCTATTCTCCGACCAGACTATACCTTAATTCCGACTGTGGCAATCGTTATTTTGATCACGTGACGTCACATTCCGTTGATTTTAACGACTGTCGTTGTTTAAGGACGGACGCTATGGCAGTCGGATCGGAGAATAGATACCCTGTAGCCGTGCTCCAACGTTGTGCAAACACACGAGAGGACGCTGTACGGTCCGCCACAACCATACGGATGAGGTGTCTGTCGTCTCGTACCGTTGTTCTATTGCGTGCCCCACTGCCAGGTTTACGGCTTGTTTGTTTTTCCTCTGTCCATTTCTTCCAAACACACATCACTGTTGTGGCATTACACTGCGAATGGGCTGCGGTTTCTCGATACGAAAATCCACCCTCTCGCATACCAACAACGCGGCCTTGTACGAACTCCATTAGTTGTTGGTATGGCCCCCCTCCGCTTTTGACAAGGAATATTGACCACCAATGAAACGTTTACCGTAGACAGAGGACGACAAACAGATTTCAATGCGCCTTTACAGTCCTTTATATACCTTTAACAAGCAACTGATAAGGAGTCGGTTCTCATTCTACGTATGCGCAATCGCTTTGTAATTCTAATCATTTGCATGCCTTACCTCACTTTACATTTCCTTAAGTTTGGTTCAATTTGCATTATCCCTTCATGGTGCCGCGATTTTCAGAAACGTGAGTGTAGAACTTCTTTTGAACATTTTAAGATAACATTAGAGTCTGTTTTAAAAAACGATTTTTTTTTTTTTTTTTTTTTTTTTTTTTTGTGTGTGTGCGTGTGAGGTGGGGGGTGGGGGGTGGGAACTTATTTTTTACCATGTTTTTATTAACTTCTATTCTTGTTTGTGCGGTACAAATCTTGTAATCGATTTCAACTAACTTCCCTACTAGCTAGACATTTGAAACTTTCAGAATAGCTCAGAACCCGATGACAACACGATACTTCGAAGCCCGATTTTGAATTTTCGATTAATTTTCTTTTAATTAATTAAGTTATGAAAATAATAACTTCCTAATAGCTTAAAAAGTAGCCATTAACATATTAGCTATAATTTAATTGTTGAAAAAAAAAATACGAGTTCATTTTCTTTCGACATAAAAATAAATACATTTAATTAAATGTGCAGGTTAAAAAATTATAAAAACTTAAATTTTGCATTTCACAAGAATTTACCTCATTATCACTTTAAAATTTTTATACAAATTAATAAAGTGCTAATGTTCTATAGCTATGATTCAACAGAAAAATTTAAAAACATGGTTCATATTTTTTTTTTTTTTTAAATCTCCTAATTATTTTAAATAATGGTATTTAAATCTGCCAATTGTTCCTTTGAAAAATATCACTGTTTAAATTTAAATACTCAAGATTTTTATTATATATTTAATGATTAAGAAATAGGAAATATTTACTATTATTCACTCTAAACTGTTCGTAATTTCAAACTTATGTTAAATACGTTTTTAATAAATAGCACTTAATATGTATTTTTTATAATTAAATATTTTCTAGCTTTTTAGCTTTTTAGCTTTGTAATAGTTCATTAAACAAAAAAAAAAAAAAGAAAAAAAAATCCAAGTTAAAATATTAAAATGGTTATTAGATATTTATCACTTTTTAGAGTCAATACTGTATTTTGTGTTTTCCATTAATTTGTTATAAGTGCCTCATAAAACTAATATGTTGTGGCCACCACAAGACTTTCTTCTATATTTTCCTATACAAATTCCCTCAATAACAATTAAAAAAAAAAAAAAAAAAAAAAAAAAAAAGAATTCTTTTTTTTATTGTTGTTGAAAGTAAAAAAAAAATCGATAACTTTGTTTTAAATTATCACAGATTTATAGTTCAACTATTCGTTTCAAAGGTATTGACGAGATCTTTCGAAAGATACCCATCTTGAAAATTTACCAAAGCGATGCCCCCACACGCGCAGATTTTTTTTCCTAGTTAACTACTTCTATTATCAATAATTCATATTAAATTTACAATCCCAAGTTTAAAATAACTCTCTTTGAGCGCATTTATATGAAATTTTGCACTATACTGCCGTGTTAAAAGTTTACAAAAAATGCGATCACAGCGCCACCTGTTGAGCGATTGATACCCAAATCTACTCAGCACAAGTTTATGTCAGGGTGCAACTAAATACCAAGTTTGGTTAAATTTCATTCATTGGTTCGTAAGATGCAACGTTCACAAAAATCGTGATACACACAGACACACAGACAGACAGACATTTTGTAAAAACTATCAATTCGTGTTCAGGACATCCCAAAACGTGTAAATCCATCTCAAAAACGGAGGTCGAAAATATTCACGAATCCAATACTTTCTCTATATTACATATAGAAGAAAGTAAAAAGAAAAAGAAGAAAAATCCTAACACTCTCTTAAACACTGCATCTAATATAAAATATATTATCTCTAAAATACGCTTCATTGCTACACATTTGAGAGGAAGAAAAAATATATGTACGTCTATAAACTATCAAAATCCTTTTACTAGATACATTATGTTTCATTTTTTTTTTTTATTCAAACTAATCTCATAAAGCAAATGTAAAACGTTTCTTGAAAATCTTAAGAACACCTTACCTTAATCTCTACGTATGTTGTAGTGGCTAGGCTTTGTCTCATACTACGAGAAATATCGATCGTTTTCTTAAGATAGTATTTCATAATCAGCGTATTATTCATTCTCTTAGGCGCAACATATTATTAGCCTAACATTTCAAAAATAATCTTTTTAAAAGGATAAATGTGTTTTCTGCTCTTTAGCTAAAAAGATTCTGCTGTCGCGAGCGATAAATTATGTAATACTGAGGTGTGAAGATTTAAAATGTTTTAAGCCCGTCAATATTTTTTCTGGAAGATTTACTAAGCATTATTTTTAAGCTGGTAAGATTTTCTTAAGAAAGCATTCTACTGAAATCGTCACAAATTTCCCTTTTTTTTTTTTTTTTTTATCTGTGACATTGTATGAAAGACAAGTAAACCTTTTTTTATGTACGTACAGCTTACATGATTTATATCTAAAACAAAGGACAGATATTAACAAACAAAATTTATTGCATCTTTTAAAGTTATTATAATTTATTATGTGTTCCTTACTGTATATATATATACAATATATTACTATATATTTTATATCACAACTCTAAAAATAATATATTCGCTACTTAAATGTAAGTAAATTTAATGTATTTATTACTACTTAAAGCATGCGATTGATATAGCAGTCGCAGACAAAATTACCATACATTAATCATAATCATGCATAATGTATAACATAATGTACATAATGTATTTTCCTAATGTATGTATTGAGAATAATTTAAATTCATTTTCAATACTTTTTTCTTCAAAAATAGTACTATTTTAAGACGTTTTTTCAGAATTACATAACAATCGAAATTAGAATCGGCTCCACTCGATTTTCTGAACATTGATTCGTTATCATTTATTTAAAAAAAATCTGGAAGGACTCTTCTCGACTTTCCGGACATTGGGTAATTAACGGTTGTACACTCTCAGAAATAATATACTCAAGTTTGACGATTCAGACATCCTCGGGCTTAATTTCATTGTTTTTGACAACCATTTCGTCAAGCGATCACGTGATTTTTGACGAAACGTGAACTCACAAATATTTGACGAAACTGTTTACTCACAACAACACATGCTAGCTTTCCTTACCGCCAATATTGTTTTTTTTTTCCTGTGTTGTTTCGACGTTATATTACAATTACTTTTATTTGTTTGCTCTGTTTTATTTATATTTTCATGATATATAAATAGGATTTATTCGTCCAAAGCAACGAACTTGTAGGTAATTTTATACTTCTATAATTTGTATTTTATTCTGTGTAACGAAACCAGGATGAAAAAAATGTTTCTTTACTTTTGACGAAATTCGTATGTTCAAGCAAGTGACGAAAGTAATTTTCTCAATTTGACGAAATATTCTCTCGAAGTATTTCCCTGGAAACGGTTTCTTCAGAATTAAAGAAAATTTTGTTAAATTTGAGTAACCATTTCAGAGAGTGTATAAATAAAGTAAGAGATGTCATTAAATAAACAAAAGAGAACAATATAATAAAAAAGTATCTTTCTCTATGTAGTACAGTCGGTAACAAAAGTGTCCGAACACTAGCAAAAATTCCTATGTAAAAAAAGTACACTTCATACGGTTTTGTTAAATAAATCCTTGTCGAATCCTCTTCTTAGTCAGTGTAAGAACATGATTCGACAAGGATTTATTTAACAAAACCGTATGAAGTGTACTTTTTTTACATAGGAATTTTTGCTAGTGTTCGGACACTTTTGTTACCGACTGTATGTTCTTTAAATTAGAGCTATTATCTATTTAATATTTTTTGTATACATAATAATGATAAAGAAATTTTTCTGGTGTTTCTGTAAAAATCGAAAAATGCTAGACTCAGAAAAATCAATATAGTTCGTGCGACGGTCACTATAACAATTATATAAATTTTCAGCTTAATCGAATGAGGCACTCAGACGCTATCGCACTTTAAATAATTTGAGCCTATAAGCCGCAATGATAAAGAATTTTTATTTGTGTCATTCTAAAGAGACTATAAGTGCTAGATTCTACAAAATTGATACACCTTGTTGGAAAGTGGTGTGTAACACGCATATAAATTTTCAGCTCAATCAGATATAGCGTTTAGACGCTATCGAACTTTAACGAATTTGAGCCCATAGGGCATGATAAAAAATCTTTCGTTGTGTCCCTGTAAAAAAAAAAAAAATCTGGAGTAACTCTACTCGACTTTTTGAACATTGAGTAATTAACGGTTTTGTAGATAACTTAAAGTAAGGGGAGTTGTTAAATAAATAAAAGAGAAAATTATAATAGGGTATTGGAATATTTTTCTTCATAGAGCGCGAAGTTCAATTTAACGTTATTGTACTTTGAGCCCATTTTGCCATTATGCTATTGTACTTTGAGCTCATAGATCATAATGATGAAGAATATTTCGTTGTGTCCCGGTAAAAATCGATAAATGCTAGATTCACTAAAATGCATATAGTGCAACAGTGACTTATAATATTTATGCAAATTTCAGCTCCATCGGATAAGGCATTTAGGCGCTATCGCACTTTAAAGTTTGACTCAATATACCACAATGATAAAGAAATTTGCATTGTGTGCCTGTAAAAAGAAGAACAAGTTTTAGATTCTCTAAAGTTCATAAAATTCGTGTGATGGTAACCTATAACACGTATAAAAATTTTCAGTTCATTTCAATAAGGCGTTTCGTCGCTATCGCACTTTAAATAATTTGTGCCTATAGCCCATGATGATAAAGAATTTACCTTTGTGTCCCTGTAAAACTCTGCAGGTGCTAGAGTCACCAAAATCTACACAGTTTGTGTGATTGTGACCAATAATATGCATATAAATTTTCACCTCAAACGGATAAGGCATTTAGATGCCTTCACTGCACTTTAAATAATTTCAACCCGTAGAGGCCATAATGATACAGAATTCTTTGTTGTGTCCCTATAAAAAAACAATAAATGCTAGATTTACTAAAACCTATACAGTTTGTGCAACTGTCGCCTATAATATGTGTATAATGTTTTTGCTCAATTTAATTGGGCATTTAAACGCTATCATACTTTTAAAAATTTGGTCCTATAGGCCATAATGATAAAGAATTTTTCTTTTGTCCCTGTAAAAAAACTATAAGTGCTAGATTCCCCAAAATCTATACAGTTCGTGCAAGTAAGACTTATAATATGCGTATAAGTTTTTTGCTCAGTTTAATAAGGTGTTTAGACGCTTTCGCACTTTTAAAAATTTGGTCCCATAAATCATAATGATAAAGAATTTTTGTTGTGTCCCTGTAAAAAAAATATATATGTGCCAGATTCACAAAAATCAATAGGGTTCGTGCTACGTTGACTTACAATATATGTACCAACTTTCTGCTTATTCGAGTAACGCGTTTTGACGCTGGCGTGTTCATTCACACACACACACAAACACACACACACACACATACATCATCGTAAAAATAGTGAAAACGGACTCAGGAGACCTCAAAACGTATAGAAGCATCAAAATCTCAAATTCGGATTTTTGACATGATTACAATACTTTCCTTACATACAGTCGGTAACAAAAGTGTCCGAACACTAGCAAAAATTCCTATGTAAAAAAAGTACATTTTTTACAGTTTTGTTAAATAAATCCTTGTCGAATCCTGTTCTTAGTCAGTCTAAGAACCTGATTCGATAAGGATTTATTTAACAGAACCGTACGAAGTGTACTTTTTTTACATAGGAATTTTTGCTAGTGTTCGGACACTTCTGTTACCGACTGTATGTATGTTCGAAAAGTAAAAACTATACGTGCTAGATTCACCAAAATCTATGTAGTTAGTGAAACGGTGACTATAACATTATGCGTATGAATTTTCAGCTCAATCGAATATGACGTTTAGACGCTATCAAACTTTAAAAAATTTGGGCCCATAGACCATAATGATAAAGAAATTTTCATTGTGTCCCTATAAAAATTTATAAGAGCTGGACTTAATGAAATATATACTTCTTGTGTGATGGTGACCTGTAATATGTATGTTACTTTTTGACTCAATCAGATCAGGCGTTTAGACGCTATCGCATTTTAAATAATTTGAGCCCATAAGGCACAATGATAAAATTTTTCTCATTTTGTTCCTCTCAAAAATTTATAAGTGCTATATGGTCCAAAATAGGTATAATTGGTGTGACAGTGACCTATAAAATGTGTATGAATTTCCAGCTCAATCCTATATAGCGTTTAGACGTTATCGCACTTTAAAGAATTTGAGCCCATAGAGAACATAACGATAAAGAATTTTTCGTTGTCTCCCTGTAAAAGAACTATATGTGCTAGCTTCACCAAAATGTATTCACTTCGTGCAACAGTGACTTATAGCATGTGTATACATTTTCATCTCAATTGAATAAGGTGTTTATACGATATCGCAGTTTAAAGAATTTGGGTCCGTATAGACAATAACGACAATTTGTGTTCCTGTAAAAAAAATATGGACGCTAGATTCACCAAATTTTATAAATTTCGTGCGACGATGACTCATACCTTGTGTATAATTTTTCAGCTCAGTCGAATAAGGCATTTAGACGCTATCGCACTTAAAATATTTTGCCCATAGACCATAATGATAAAGAATTGTTCGTTGTGTCTCTGTAAAAAAAACTATAAGTGCTAGAATCACCAAAATCAATAGGGTTCGTGCTATGGCGACCAAAAACATATATGCCAACTTTCAGCTCATTTGAACGAAACGTTTGAACGCTAGCATGTTCACTCATACACATACACACATACATATACACATACATCATCGTAAAAATAGTAAATATGAATTCAGGTGACCTCAAAACGTGTAGGAACACCAGAATCTTAAATTCGGATTTTTGATATGATTACAATACTTTCTTCACTATAAGTGTTCAGAAAGTAAAAAATTAAATGAGCGAATACTTCAAACAATAATAAATAGTAGGATGCGGCCATCACAAGACTTTCTTCTGTATAATTTTAAACAAAATTTATGTAATACAAATTATTTAATAATTTACTGGCCGCCGAAGGCGGCCAGCTGGTTCGTGATCCTTGAAAACTCCGATCGTACGAAACTCCCGTTCGGTAGCGACCACAGACTAAGGAATTACCTAGACCTGACAAGACGACTATCTGGTATGGCGGAAAAGTGAAGTAACTGAGGTGCTTGTACTAATATGGCTGCTCAGTTACAGTTGAGACTTCCCTTTTAGAACCGTCTTGCCGGGTCTAGTTTAGGCTGATCAGATCATAATATAAAAGCGTTAAAAATGCTACAATTATCCAATTACGGATACATTTTTTCATTCTTAATAA
The DNA here is from genome assembly GCA_963930645.1 of Salticus scenicus. Classification (NCBI taxonomy): domain Eukaryota; kingdom Metazoa; phylum Arthropoda; class Arachnida; order Araneae; family Salticidae; genus Salticus; species Salticus scenicus. The sequence goes on from OZ005659.1 coordinate 2,369,398, forward strand.
GGAAAGGGCATGGTTACAAACAAACGCTCTTTTAATCAATCTTTCCCACTCACGAGTGGCAAAAGGACAATCGCTATTGGTGGAAATACCAATGTTTTGCCCTGAGTAGAGTGTTTTGCCCTGAGCGTGACGTCAGCTGCGCTTTCCTTTTAAATAAGGACTAAAAATAAATTATTATTGATTAATAATTTACTTTCTACGATTTTTTTAAACTTAGGTAGGTAGGTAGGGTTTAATGTCGCACTAGTACTGCGTTATGGGTAACTGACGAAGGTCGGGGACGCACCGCTAGGAATGGTCCAGAGACATGCCATCACAATTTTGATCCTCCACGGAGGGGATGGCTCCCCCACTTCGATGACATCCAGAGGTATAATTTTGATGGGAACATGGAGGACATTATGGCCATGACGGATTTTACGTGCAACAGTCACCATTAGTGTACACGGCGGTCTTTTGCTGGCTCGAGTATCGAACCCGCAATCTTCCAATTACGAGCTCGGCAGTTCAAAATAATTTCAGAAGCAGTTTTATTTGACATATATTTTTGTGTGAGAGGGGCCAGCCCCCCTTTTGAAGCAGATAGTTCTTAGTCTAAGAACATGATTCGACGAGGATTTATTTAACAAAACAGTATTAAGTGTACTTTTTTCATAGATTAATTATTCCTAGCGTTCGAAAAATTTTGCTACCTACTGTACTTCTTTTTCTCCCCATAACAGATAGTCGTCTTGCGGGTCTAGTTTATTCCTGTTTTTGCTCTTCCTAATATGGCTGCTCGGTTACAGTTGAGGCTTCACTTTTAGAACAGCCTGGCCGGGTCTAAGTGTTTCCTTAGTCTGTGGTAGCGACTACGGCGCCTTTTTCCCGTTTCAGGACCTACAACAGCTAACTGACATATAGTGCAAATAGTTTTACTGAAAATTTTAACTTTAGTAAATTCTCGCTCGGTAGCGCCTGCGGCGCCCTCTTCCCGTTACAGTATCTGAAATAGCCTGTTCGCTCACCATGTTATGATCTTTGGAAATTCTAACCGTAGCAAAGTCCCGCTCGGTGGCGACTGCGGAGCCTTATCTCCGTTTTAGGACTTACAACAGCTTGCTCTCTCGTATTGCAAATAGCTTTGAAAATTTTGCTGCCGACTGTTCTAAAGCAAATCGGACGAAACATTGTGTTTTTTTACTTCAAGTTTATGTATAGTAATAATAATTAAAAAACCCTTTAATTCATTAAGAAAAAGAGGATAAAGTCTTGTGCTTATGGAGTGAATAATATTGTTTAATTGCTGCCACTATAGGAATATTTTTTGTTTTATCTTCGCTGCTCCTGCAAGTTTTTCGCAGCAAAGACATCATTCTAGATATCCTTCTACCTCCATGATCAAAACAGATGAGCCAGCCCCTCCATAGAGGACCAAAATTATAATTCTCTAGACCCCCCACTCCCACCCCATCACAGTGTGAGTTTAGTTGATTTTAACGTCTCATTAAAACTACGACTTGGGCAGTTGGCGATGGTTAGAGGTAGTCTGGAGACATGATATTATTAGAGAGCCTTACAAGGAAAGAGACGTCTCTTCTCATTGATTCGAAAACTCTTTTTTGACTGTCATTCACATTAAAAGTGTCTTTAATGTTTTAAATGCATTGTGCTCAAAATATAGATGAAATAAAGTATCATTACCAAAAATCAACGATATCTGTAAATTTTTTGTTGTTGATATTCAATTGAGAAGTGTTCGAATTTTTTTACCAAAATCCATTTTGTAGATAAAATGCCTGCTATGAGCCTGCACCGTAGCGTATTTTCATCATTTATCATCTCTCTCCATAGAGGCTCTCTAGCTATTACAAATTTGATCATCTGTGGAAGGGGTGGAGGATCAAAATTATGATGGCATGTCTTCGGATCACTCTTAGGTTTGTATCCCAGACTGGGCCCAGTTACCCATAGTGTACCACTAGTGCAACGTAAAATCCACTCAATCTCAACTTCATCTGTGGAAGGGATCAAAATTGTAAGTCACTAATACTTATGTCCACTTTTACGTGGAGTAAGTGACTATTATAGAATAATAGATTTTGCAAATGACAAACCTCGGTGAAGTTATTAAATGGTTTTGGTTGTTTGGTGTGAATTAACGGTATTCTCTAACCACGCAGTGGATTATTAATGACGGTCAAGGAATCATCCCCAGGGTGGAGATTTTCATATTTCTTGCATAGTCACTTGGTATAAACCAAATTAAACCTAATTCCATGTAGAATATTAAATAAAAAAATATTCTTTGTTACAATAACATGGTTGTAAAAATTTGACCTATAACTTTTAAGAGATTTGGAAAGTAGTAAAAAAATAAAATAAGTAAAATAAAATAAAAAGAAATCACTTTAAATTATATGTGCGTTAGTGCCCTCTATTCGTTCTGGCCAAAAAAGATGACATTTCTCATGAAAATTAATTTGTAGTAATCAGTTCTATCCTCATCGCTTGCAAATATTAGAACATTATATACTTTAAATCTTTGATTATTCTTGGAACGTTATAAAATTAAAATGTATTGAATAATATAGCTATTATGAATCTACATATATTTCTTTTACTATTTAAAAGTATAATTAGATATATAAGATCGCCCAATGTCACATCAGTCACAATTTCAGTCACACTCGTCACATAAAATTTTATTTTTATTTCTTATTTATTTATTTTAGTTTTAGTAACTGAAGGGGTTTTTTTTAATGATATTATTTTGCTTATCTAAATCTGCTTTAACTATTAAAAACAATCAAGTGTTTATCATAGTAAAATTCACAGGAATTTTAACAAACATGGATGCTGGGGAAAAGCCATGTTAGGAAAAATGTCACATCCATCCCAAAATTTAAAGGATAATCTACGAAAACTAAATAGTAGAATTCTGTCGCGACTGCTGCAGCATATGTTGAAAAAAAAAATGTTATTATAGTATTTTTTAATTTTTTTTTCTTAATTATTCAGTAAATTTTGCCTCTAAATTTTTTTTATAACATTTTACAATGGGATGGTCGATGTACATTTCTTTTGGAATTATAAAATAATAATAAAAAATAAATAAAATTGTACCTTTTAATGCGAACCAATTTTGAATTTAAAAGTATGAAATTTTTCTGTTGTTAACAATGATTTATGAGACTTTATCCTATGAAAATCTAGAATATTTGAAATCTGTCTACATCTTCTTTACATGTATCATCTTTCAAATAGAAAATAATGATGTTGTTCAAAGAAAACATTTTATTGCATTTGACGTAGATTTCATTCATTTATACCTTTGACATTTTCATTCAAGTATAAAAAAGAGCGAAATAGAACTGGGAATGTTGTTGGATTTTACACAATTCCAATTTCTCAGTCGAATTGAGCAAGCACATATAATAAATCTCAGTTTACTTAAGTATATAGTGGGGGCTTAAAATGAAAAAAGAAATATCTTAGAACATGTTCGTGTTTCTGTGTAATGCTTTATCCTTTCCTCGTGAGAATACTGAGTAAAATGCTATGTATATCAAAAGAAAATTATGAAGGAAACAATCGCAAGAAAACTTTTTGTCATAGCTTTACTTTTCAATAAAAACATAAATGAAATTGCTGTCGTGATGCTCTGTAAATGTCTAAACGTATGGCTGGCTCACGCACTATATAGTGTATTAAAAACGTAATATATTAAAAGGGGAAAAAACTTCTCATAACATAACTAAAAATACATTTCGAGGATTGTTCATTCATCTGCCTTAGTGTATGTGAATATTTTTGTGTGATTGTGTAAACTAATTGTTAATGGTAACCATACCCTATTCCATAAGAAATATGGCTTTGGGATCAGCACTGTAACAAATAATTGTAAAAAAAAAATAATAATAATAATGTCAAATATCTCTATTAAAATATTTATCCACATACAAATTCCTGATTAAAAAAAAAAAAAAAAAAAAAAAACACTATATTTAAAGGGAACTAATGTGCAAGTTGTACCTGACGGGACTAAAGTGAAAATTGTACCTCAAGGGACTAATGTGAAAGTTGTACAGTCGGTAACAAAAGTGTCCGAACACTAGCAAAAATTCCTATGTAAAAAAAGTACACTTTATACGGTTTTGTTAAATAAATCCTTATCGAATCATGTTCTTACGCTGACAAAGAACAGAATTCGACAAGGATTTATTTAACAAAACCATATGAAGTGTATTTTTTTACATAGGAATTTTTGCTAGTGTTCGGACACTTTTGTTACCGACTGTACCTCACGGGACTAATGTGCAAGTTGCACCGAACGAACAAACTATTTCTTTCAACGAAAATGCCTACTAACCCTGGACGATAGGTCTAATATATCGTATCATATTATATATCGTATTTATCGTAATATAACTCAATACTTATTTCGCTTCCTTCCTCGACTCGTTTTAATACGCATTTTTTATATGCATGAGCAGCCTCCGAAAAACAAAAACATTAAATCATTAAATTCATTTTTTTACTTATTTTTATTTCATATTATTTCACGCGCACTTTTTATTTCCTAATTCAAAATTATTAAAAAAAACTTTTTCGATATCGCTTGTAACGATACTGATTATTATTAATTTTCTTTTCTTTTTCTTTCAATAATAATAATAATAATAAAAAGATTTTGATGAAATTCTGGCAAAAGCAGAATTTAGTTTAGGACGGAGGACTATTAGTTTTTTTTTTTTTTTTTTTTTTTTCAAATGTTAAAAAAAAAGCTTTAATGGTATATTTCTTCTTCTTCTTCTTCTTTTTTTTTTTTTTTTTTTATTCAGCAACTCTCTTTACGATATCTTGTAAATTAAATTACAATGAATGTAATAAATATTTCTCTGTAAAAAAGCATATCATGAGATTATTACCAAATTAAGAAATTCCATGTCAGATGAAATATCGCCTCTTGAATTGTAAGTAGGGCAATTCGGTATAACTTCATTTAATAAGGGTTCATAGTGAGAGTTTCTTTTTTTTTTTTTTTTTTGCCTCATCCGATAAATTTGCTGATCATTTTTCATGAAGTACCACATTTTTAGAGCAATAGCAAAACGCTATGATGGAAAGATAGTTTCACATCGATTTATATTTCCAAACCTTTATATTATTCCCTGCTTTTTCCATGTAGAAATTTTTATGAATGTTTTTCCTTTCAATATTTTTGAAAATGAATCAAGAAAGAAAAATCGTATAATGAGTATATCTTAACAAATTTATTCACCATTTTTAGAATATAATTACGAACACTTTTAGCATTTACCAAAAGAGTTGAAAAGCGTTTATGTTCACAGCTTGTCTGTCTGTGATCTAATTTCACTAAATATGTTTATAATGTCTTGAACTGATATAAATAAATAATAGGCTTGTGTGAAAGAACTCACAAAAGAATTTGAATACATTACGGACTATGAGAAATATATCTCAAAAGGCTTTTTTTTTATATCCTTAGACTGAACAAAGCATAACTAAATTAACATATAATATTCAGATGCACAAAAGCATGTATCGAGTAAGATGTGATTAGCATTAATGTTTATTTACAGGGCTATACAGAAGTATTAAGATACGTTATAGAATATAAGGGAATATTGCCTGAAGTGTTTTTAAATTGATTTATGAAGGGATTATTTTTTCTGTACTGTTTTTAATTTACAATGCGTAATTTTTAGACAATAGAGAGAGCTACACAAAAGCAACCTACTTTATGCATTCTCATTAAAATTAAATGTATAAAAGTAATTTTTGTGATACTTCTTTCTCCCTTTTCGAAATAAAAATTATTTTAAGACTTTTGTCTTGAAGATAAAATATACTGAACGCTAAACCATGTAACGAGTGAATACTATTGAAAAGTGTTTCATAATATTAATTTCTTCACTCGCATGATGTTTCTTTCTTGTTCAGAAACTATTATTATTATTATTATTATTAAGGTATAACGTACACTTTTTACAAGCGATTTTAGTCAAAAAACACATTTTTCAGTTTTCATCTAGGAATAATCTTCAAACCTTTAGCTTTAATTACCTGTTTGAATTTTGTTTCTAGAGTAAATAAAAACCCGAGTTATCCCGTTTTAAAAAATGCGACAGCACAAAACAAATTTTCTATGCGTAGGACTTACCGCAAAACATATATCCTACACTCTTACTTTAAAATTACTAAAATTTAGCATATAGGTTTACATCATGTTCTTAGACTGACTAAGAAGAGGATTCGACAAGAACCCGAGTTATGCCGTTTTAAAAAATACGACAGCACAAAACAAATTTTCTATAAATAGCACTTACCGCAAAACATACATATTCTACACTCTTACTTTAAAATTAATAAAATTTAGCATACATGTTTACATCATGTTCTTAGACTGACTAAGAAGAGGATTCGACAAGGATTTATTTAACAAAACCGTATGAAGTGTACTTTATTTAAATAGGAATTTTTGTTAGTGTTCGGACACTTATGTTACCGACTGTACGAATCTGACCAAGTCCGTGCTTTTCAGAACCATCAGTCGTCAGTCCAAACAAAGGATATAAAAATGCTACTGCAAACAGTTCATTTAGTAATAGCACTAAAAAAGTTTCCAGGAGACCAGGTTCTTAATTGCAAATGAAAGAAAATTAGGCTGGAGCACTGTGCCAGCATAAGGTATTGGTTCATTCGCCCACTACCTCTTCGCTACGCTACTCACTACCTACTATCCAGGTCTTGAACTACTTTTATAATGATATCTTAAAATTTGTACATTACCTGGCCACTAAACAGAATCAATCAATTTTAATCTTTTTTAGTTAAAAGAAAAAAAAAAAAAAAAAGAATTACTCCTTTTTTATATTGCTTTATAAAAGAAAGTAAAAGAGAAAATCCATTGAAATTTCCGAAAAGCCCGTCTCGGGTCGTCGCTGCCTATGGCAGCGTCTTTCTAGGGCTAAAGTATCGGGTATGTATCCTTATTGCTTGTGGCAATGCTCTAACCATTGGCATCGCCGCAGGCAATACAGACATCTGATGAGCATTTGGGTGCTTATTGGATGACAGTTTCGAAATGTATAGCATCTAAAAAGTTGAAATAGCTCTTTTATATTTGAATCCCAGTTACATATGAACAACACTATATAGTCGGTAACAAAAGTGTCCGAACACTAGCAATAATTCCTATGTAAAAAGATACACTTCATACGGTTTTGTTAAATAAATCCTTGTCGAATCCTCTTCTTAGTCAGTCTAAACACATGATTCGACAAGGATTTATTTAACAAAACCGTATGAAGTGTACTTTTTTTACATAGGAATTTTTGCTAGTGTTCGGACACTTTTGTTACCGACTGTACAGTCGGTAACAGAAGTGTCCGAACACTAGCAAAAATTCCTATGTAAAAAAAGTACACTTCGTACGGTTCTGTTAAATAAATCCTTATCGAATCAGGTTCTTAGACTGACTAAGAACAGGATTCGACAAGGATTTATTTAACAAAACTGTAAAAAGTGTACTTTTACATAGGAATTTTTGCTAGTGTTCGGACACTTTTGTTACCGACTGTACGTACTCTACATAATATTTACTTTCACGTTATTTCCTATGTTTTATTTGATTTATCCACTCGACCATAAAATTGCATTTTCACGCCAAATATAATATTACGATATGTTATGAGCTCTACTTCCAATGAGACAACTAATTTTTTTTACTTCCATTACCCGACTACCGTAGGTAATGGAAGTATTGTATTCGGTCCGAAAATTTGATATCGATTTTTCATCTGTTTTACATGTTTTAAGGTCTTCTGAGTCCAAAAAAGTAGTTTTTGGCAATTGATCAGTGTGTCTGTGAGTTTGTATGTATGTGTGTGGGGAATCTTCTGACTATCATATGTCCAAAACTAATAAAGATAGAACTACGAAACTTCAGAATTGAGACAGGTCTGGTGTACAGATGAATTTTCCAAATTTTGGTGAAACTTCGAAAATCGGAAGCGGGACATCGGAAACCGGAAGTAATACCGTAAGTCTGTATCTCAAAAACGGCTCTAACGATTTTCTTCGAAATCGCTATATAAACACTCTATTAGGTGTTTTTTCGAATGATATAGTTGACTTGTTCAGGAAAATTGATAGCCGTCCTGTATAAATAGTTCAATTTCAGGCCTCGTAAGTGCGTTTCTTTAAAAACGGCTGCACAGATTTTTTACAAACTTTCCATATTAACTGCCTTTTAAAAATCATTTTGTATGTAATTATTGCTTTCCAGTCAATAATTGAGTATGACAAGATTTGGCAAACGTCGGTATCTCAAAAACTGCTCTAATGATTTTCTTGAAAATTGTTACGTAAATCCATTTTAGATATCCTTTCTTATGTATTACGTGGTTATTAAATAAAAATTAACAGTCATCCTGATTAGGTAGATCAGTTTTAGATGTCGGAAATTAATGTTTCGAAAAATGGCTAAACCTATTTCTTTCTTCTTACTATTTTTAAATTCGCTATGTAAATCTATTTTGTATATCTTTACATGTGTAAAAGCTTTCTCTTACCAGAAAATTTTTAGGTATCTAATTTGTTAGGTCAATTTTATGTCTTCTGATCATATTATCTCCAAAAATGCATATAATACATCTAATAGTAAGTAATGGAAGTTGTGTGGTTGTTTCACACCAGATTTGTTTATTATACATATTTTCTATTTCAAATACTTTATGGTTAGTTAATAGCGGTTGGTTTATAGATATAATAATAATAAATCTGTAAACGTCATAATGGTACCTTTATTATAGCTCCCTTTGGCGACTTTTTCATTTTTAACAAAATAGAAGGGATCTCGCAAACACGGCGGCAAAAATTTAAAAGTCGCCATTCGGGTCCTTTATGTCTTGCCAGGGGAAATATGAAAACTAAGTCGCCAAACATGAATTTTATTTTGAAACTTTTCTTTGAATGATTTAGTTTAAGTATCATTTGCATTGCATCACACAAAAACTAATACTAATTTGGCTCTTGTGAATTAAAATTTTAATTGGATGTGATATTGGTATAAGACTCATAAGACTCATAAGTTTCAAATTTTAAAGGTTAAAAAAAAGAAAGAAAAAGAAAAGAAATAAACTGCGAAAGTTTCGTTAATGTTAGCAAGTCTAAAAGTATATTAATTATTATTATTTTAAAGTCATAATAACATCGTTTTTTACTTTCTCTTACCCATAGCGTCGAGAAAGTATTGTTTTAGGGTCAAATTTTCGAACGTGAGTTTTTGTTATATTTACATGTTTTGAGGTCCCCTGAATACGAAAATCATGTTTTTCGCAAATGGACTGTGTGATGGACTGTGTGTTTGTCTGTGTGTGTGTCTGTGTGTATGTATGTCTGTCTGTGTGTGCGTGTGTGTGTATGTGTGTGTGTGTGTGTGTGTGTGTGTGCGTCTGTCTGTTATCGGCATATCTCAAAAACAAATTATGGCAGAAAGTTCAAACTCGGTGACGTGTATCATATAGGGATACTATAGTAAGCTTTTCGTTGAGATGAAGCAAATGGTTTGTGTACAGGGACACTCAAAAGTATTCAAATACATTACGTCTGTGGGGGAAATTGCAGGTAAGTAGAGTTTAACATCTATAGACTGCACTAAAAAAAAATGAAACAAATATATATTTTTTGTAATAGAGATAGTCAACTGGGAAAAAAAATTGTGTATGTAGGAGCCTCGCCTGCCCACCTGGGGGAAAGTCCCTCCTCGAGGGGAATAAATTTTCATGGTGGGTATCTTTCAAAAGAGCTCGCCAATGCCTTTGAAACGAATTATTGAACCATCGATCTGCGATAATTCAAAATAAAGTATTCGATTTCTAAATTCGATTCCAAATTCGATTTCTAAAGAAATCAACCTATTGCAATCACTTCGTTTATCTATCTATATATATATTTAATGAAAATTTTGTCATCGCGATAACTCCCGAAATAATACTCCAAATCGAACCAAATTTGGACAGTAAACTGATCTTATAAATATCTTGGAACAGTTCGTTAACCAAGTTGCTCCGATTTTTTGTTTTCAAGTGGCAGCCACTTGAATATTTCTAATCCACATTGTAAAATGCGTATTTAAAGCAAGATTTGCTTGAATTTTTATGTAAATCTAGACTATATAAGGATCTAAATGAACTTTATTAATGAAATGTATCTGCCATTTTTAATAAAGTGGTGGATATCTTAAGTTAAGTGGGGCCACTTGAAATCAGGCTCCACTTGAAAATTTAAAATCACGATAACTTCTGAAATAATACTCCAAACGGAACCAAATTTGGACAGTGATATTAATATATATAATGATCCTCATCTGTCATGAACGAATCCGGTTTGCACCGCTTCAAAACAGAGACTTTTGGCAGCCATTTTTTTTTTCCCATTTGTTCAATTCAACTTACGAAAACATACATATCATTTTCATACATGTTTTGTATCGCACATATTGTTATTTATTTCGTCTAAAACCTTGAAAAACTATTCAATTGTAATGTTAAAATGTTTAATTAAATATAACGGATCACTGGCTATTATAAACATGAACCTATAAATAGAATTATGTAACTTCATGATTATAAACAACGCAATGCCAAATAAAAACAAACATAATTTGTTGCCATTCAGAAAATACAAATTCCAAATGGACAACTCTTTAATTGCAAATGAACGACTCTTTGACTGTTTCATTAAAAAAAAAACGCTTAAAATATTTCTAAAACATATTAAAGCCTTAAAAATCTTAAAATATATTTGTAAAAACATATTAAAGTCTTTAAATATTTTTATCAAGCTTCATTATTTGTTTACATTGTATGGTATGTGTTTACGCATCTGATCAAAGCACATGACACAAATTAATTAGGTCGCTGATTCGATAATTAATCACTTTAATTTCACAATATAACATTTGTTCGGCTCAAAGCACGAACTCGCACGAACACATTTTTCTCCTCTTATTCCATTTCGTATTCCACAGTAGTCTCGCAGAAACGGAATATCACACTTTTCCGGAGGGGTGTGCGTAGCACAAGCATGTGCGACACGTAATACTCATTGGCGAAATGTCAATACAGAACATCCCGCCCCACCTTGCAATGTTTTTTAAACATTCAAGACACGTATAATAATTACTCAATTCTAAAATTACAATATCACAAATAAAATTAAATACTTATGAAATAAAATACACTATATACATATAACAATAATGACACATTTAAAAAACACAAATAATTTTACTTATTTATTCATGGGTAGGAGGCACAACTTTGTGATTGGACGTTTATAAGTACCCAAGGCAGTTTTAACTTCAACTACTCTTACTTTTGAGTCTTTGCCTGGGTAAGTAGCAGAAATTCTGCCCAATGACCACAGACATGGGGGCAAATTATCTTCTTTGATAACGACCAAATTTCCTACCTCCACATTATTTTTCTCGAACTTCCACTTGCTCCTCTGCTGCAAGTTGCTCAAATAATCAGAGCTCCACCTCTTCCAGATCACTTGAATAAATTTTGTTAATTTTTGCCAATGATCCAGCCTATTTTCACCAATATTTGTTAGATCAGGCTCAACCATTGATGTAATAGGTCGACCAATCAAAAAATGGGAAGGGGTTAAGACATTAAGATCGTTTATATCCGCCGACAAAGGAACAAGTGGTCGAGAATTTAACATTCCCTCAACTTGGATTAATACTGTTAGAAATTCTTCATAAGTTAGTTTTGAATTTCCAACAACTCTCTTTAAGTAATACTTAATGGATTTAACTCCAGCCTCCCAGATACCTCCAAAATTTGGGGCTCTAGGGGGGAGAAATTTCCAATCAATACCTTCTGATGACATGAAATCGGCAAGTTTTTCATCTGGCTGGTTTACTAATCTGTGCAATTTTTTAAGCTCAGCATTCGCGCCTACAAAATTTTTAGTATTGTCAGTAAAAAATTTTGCACACTTGCCCCGCCGAAAAATGAACCTTTTAAGAGCTGCAATAAATGAGGCTGATGTCATGTCTGACACCACTTCCAAATGCATTGCCTTAGTAACAAAACAGATAAATATACATACATAAATTTTATGGTACACACCTTTCCTTTGACCCCTATACTTAATATAAAAAGGTCCGCAGAAGTCCGCTCCAGTAATGTTAAAAGGAAAGGTTTTTCTCACTCTCTCCTCAGGCAAATCACCCATTAATTGGTCGATTACCTGAGGTTTTGCTTTGAAACAGGTTACGCAATTATGCACAATTTTTCTACATGTGCTTCTCCCATTAATTATCCAAAATTGTTGCCTGATTTGGTGCAGTAAAGCTTGAGGTCCTGAGTGCAAATACTTTACATGAAAATAATTAACAATTAAATCAGTTTATCTATGTTTAGAAGGCAACAAAATGGGGAACTTTCTGTCGTAATTCAAATCACTATTACTTAACCTGCCTCCTACCCTTAAAATACCATCCTTATCAATAAAGGAGTTTAGATTTGCAAGGGGGCTGGTTTTGGATCCCTTTTTGGCACCCATTTCCTCCTGAAAATGTTGTCTTTGAACCATTTTTATAATAAAAAATTCAGCTCTTTTCAATTCGGCGGCTTCTAAAGGACCGCTCCTCTTTCTTTTCCCCCGGCAGTTCTCTGTGAACCTGAAAATAAAGCTTAAAATACGAATAATTTTAAAATATTTGTTACTTATATTGAGAAAATTGTCAATAAAGGAGTCAACATTAACACTGAAAGAAAATAAGTTAGAGTCACTAATTTTCAGTTCCTCATGAAAGTCACTTAAAGTAATCGCTACTGGAATGTCTCTTTTAGGATAGTCATCCCCAGTAAGGAACCTTGGTCCCCTCCACCATAGTTCATTCTCATTGAGCTTATCTGGGTCTACACCTCTTGAGATTAAGTCCGCGGGATTTTCCCCGGATGAGACATGTCGCCACTGTTGTACATCTGTAAGTTCTTGAATTTTGGCCACTCTATTGGACACAAATGTCTTAAGTTTGAAGGGTTCCTTCTGTAGCCAAGAAAGAATTATCATAGAATCGCTCCATAAGAATATGTTGTTAAAGTCCTTTTTTAGAGCTGCTAGCACGCGTTCGATCAGTTTTGCCAACAACAACGCTGCGCATAATTCTAAGCGCGGTATAGTTAATTTCTTTAGTGGTGCTACCCTGGATTTACTTGTCACCAATTGTATAGAAACTTCGCCAGATTGCGACTTGGATTTACAATATATGACAGCACCGTATGCCAGTTCCGATGCATCGCAGAAACCGTGAATCTCAATTTGTACTGCCGATGGCAGCACAATGCATCTTTCTACTTTCATCTCTCTTATGGACTGCAAAGATACTGTAAATTTACGCCAATCCTTTGATTCTTTCTCTGGCAGGAGGTCATTCCAGTCAAGCCTTAATAACCAAAGTTGCTGCATAAAAATTTTAGCCTTTGTAATAACAGGTCCTAATAACCCCAAAGGGTCAAACAATTTCGCAATAAGTGACAGCACTGACCTTTTAGTAATTTCTGTTAAATCTGCACAGTTCACCTTAAATGAAAAAGCATCTAAATTATGCTGCCAACAGACACCTAAAGTTAAAGATTCCTCTCGTTCAGCAAACTCATAGTTGGCATCATCATTTTTAATGAGCTCGGGGTGATTACTGTGCCACTTGTGCAAAGACATTCCTGCAGACTTAAGAATGCCTATTAGCTCATTTTGAATAATTTTAGCCTTTTCCAAGGAGCTAGCTCCAGTTAGGACATCGTCCATATAAAAATCCTCTCTAAGTACTGGAGCTGCGTTAGGGAAATTTGGCTCTTCATCTTCGGCTAACTGTTTTAATGTTCTCATATCTAGAAATGGTGCACTGACCGTTCCGTATGTAACAGTTAATAATTCGTAAGTCTTGGGGGGTTCATGAGCACTATTGCTCCACAAAATTCTTTGTAAAGCATGTTGATTCGGGTCTATTAAAATCTGTCTGTACATCATTTTCACATCTGCTGTGAACGCATAAATGTATCTTCTAAATCTTATCATAATAGAAAATAAATCTTCCTGAATGACTCCTCCATTATATTGGAGTGAATTTAAAGATAAACCATTGGAAGATTCACTTGAACAATTAAAAACAACTCGCAGTTTGGTTGTAGTTTTATCAGGTTTGTATATTCCATGATGTGTCGCATAATAACATATTTTGGGTTCTTTTTCCTCAATTACTTCTCTAAGATGACCCAATTCTTTATATTCTTCTAAAAAACCTTTATAAAGGCTTAAATACTTTTCATCTTTCGATAATCGGGTCCACAGCGATCTGAGTCGTTTAAGAGTAACCTCACGAGAATCTCCTAAGCACGAAGGATCAGTTTTAAGAGGCATCGATACTACATATCTCCCCTCCTCACTTCTCCAATGAGTTCGCGAAAAATGCTCTTCGCAAATAGAATTTTCTTTAGATTTGGTTACCCCCATTTCAACATTCTCAATTTCCCAGAATTTTTTTAAAGTTGTATTTAGATCCCCATCAAGAATCAGACCGCAATGACCCATACTCGCACCTTGTTGCTCGAAACTACCTGAAGCAACATAGCCAAATTTTGTGTTCTGTAACAACAAAGAAGAATTTTCCGCATATATCTGTCCTGGCGTAAGTAACTCATAGAAAATCTCTGCACCTAACAATATATCTATTTCACCAGGGATATTAAAGCTATAATCCGCTAAATGGACTGTATCTGACACCTCAACATTTACATCAATTATCCTCTGAGGAACAAGGTCGGTGATTTTCTTAACTATAAACATATTTAGATTCCTCTGAAAATCTCCCGTATTATTTGCTATGGTAGCTCTCACGCAGCCCTTTACTACAACTGACGAATCGTTTAGACACGAAATCAAAGTATTTTTTTTTTCTGCTTTGAGCTGTAGACGATTTACACATTTTTCACTGACTAGGCAGACTTGACTTCCCACGTCTAACAAGCATCTACACTCAACCCACTGATTATATTTATTTTTTATCAGCGCTCGAATTGTGCTTAGCAAAACATTTCTAGTGCTTACAAAACTCGTAGCAACAATCGAGTCTGTATTCACAGATTTCACCTGAGTTACTTGACTATTTGCCCCTACTCCATACACCTGACCGCCAATGCCAATCTCAGAATAACTTGTATTTTGATTTTGCGAATTTTGTCTCAAACCCCTATTTACATTCTCATTGGAAAAGTGAAGAAGTTGATGATGTGGTTTCTTACACATGAAACAATTGCTCACTTTACATTGTCTGAAATTACAGTTTTGCAATAAACACTTAAAGCAAGCCTTAGTATTTTTTACAACTTCTACCCTCTCGTGTGGCGTTAGCCGTTTAAACTGCGGGCAGTTCTGGAGCAAGTGAGATTCATTACCCTTACACAAACCGCATTTGTTATTTTTCATCTCTGACAAAAATACATTAGCACCTTTATTAAACTTACGAGATGAATTGTAATTCTCAGGCTGTTTACCTCGCGAAGTTGTGTATAAGTCAACCTCCTGCGCTAATTTTAAGGGATTAAACCACTCATTTCCTTGTCTAATACTTATATGCGACGCGACCTCTTTATCTAAAGTTTGGAAGATTTTATCCGCTACAATTAATTGGTTTAGTGTATCAAAATCCGAAACTTTTCTCAGTTTCAAATAGTATTCCCAATTTGTTTTTAACCGAGACGCAAATTGCACGCATGTTTCGCCATGTTGTCTAGTCGCCTTTCGAAATTGTTCCAAACACGCCATAGCAGTGGGTTCAAATTCTCGCAAAATTAATGATTTCACTTTCTCATAATCTCCAATTTCCGCATCTTTTAAATATGTAATTATAATGGAAGCCTTTTCACCTACTAAATTTAAAAGAATTTCCGCTTTATATTTGCTTGGAACATCCTTCGCTACAAAGGCTCTCTCTAAAGAAGCAAAAAATAAACACCAGCCCTCAGGTTTACTAGGCAATTTTATAGTTAATGCTCGAACACTTTTTATTAGTGCATCTAAATTACACGACTCAGAATCTTTATCACTATTGACTTCCGATTTATTTTCAGATTTTAATTTCTGAAGTTCTAACTCAGCTTTAACCCTATCAAGTTTAATTTTCTCCAATTCCAGAAGTCGCTGTTCACCATTTTTTCGTTCATCAATTATTGAATTGCCGATAGAAATTACCTGCCCTGGATCCGACTTATACAACGCACTGTTTGATATAATACTATTTAATTCAGCCACGGTCATTTTTTCATTAATTTTTTCCCCTATTTCTTCGGCTATAAGCCTCAGATCGCTTTTTATTGCGTTTTTGAACATATTTATATTTCTCAATTTACTTTATAATAAATAAAAAAGAGGAATAATCTCACTTACTCAAATAACGAACACTTAAATCACGAGTACTAAATAATCACAAACAATAAAATCAAAAATAAATTCAATCAAAAAAATGGAAAAGAATTTGCTCTTACCTCAGATCACTGCGATCCCTATTTTCTATCACTAAGCTGATGTAATTCATAATTCCTCTCACAATTAACAAGTATTGTTCACAAAAAACACGTATTCTTCACAAATACCACTGAGTTTTCACTAATAACACGCATTCGTAATTAATCAGCAAAATAAACAGCCATTCTGTTCAGTTACTTTCCAGAAATGTTCGAAAACCGTTGTTCTTTTACGCAATTCTAAACCAAATTATTAACACCGATAACTCGTTAAATTACACTTATTACTCCGGCCTCTAGGACCAGATGTTTACGCATCTGATCAAAGCACATGACACAAATTTATTAGGTCGCTGATTCGATAATTAATCACTTTAATTTCACAATATAACATTTGTTCGGCTCAAAGCACGAACTCGCACGAACACATTTTTCTCCTCTTATTCCATTTCGTATTCCACAGTAGTCTCGCAGAAACGGAATATCACACTTTTCCGGAGGGGTGTGCGTAGCACAAGCATGTGCGACACGTAATACTCATTGGCGAAATGTCAATACAGAACAGTATGATTGGCGTCGAGTTCAGTACGTAAATGTCGCCAGTTGATTTTAGTTTTGAAATTAATGTAAAGTTATAGTTGGGATAGAATGTTTGGTTGGGCAAGAATCCGCGATTGTAATGAAATGCTCGCCCTCTGGTGGGCTAAGGTGAAATTATCACACCACTGCATATCCTCATATTATGCAATCGACTTTCCATGATGAAATGGCGGAGAAAGAATAATAATTACACGTGGCTGTTATATTTACTAACAACTGCAGTGTTCAGAGAGCGCCATCTATCGATCATTACAAACGCGGATAGGTCACCAGTTGAAATGAGTATTGAAAGTAGGGTAGTCTAAGGTGATAATGTCGAGTCAAGATAAAATGTTCGGTTGAGAATGAGAAAGTCCCTAGCTGGATCCTGGATATTTTGGCGATGTTGTGGGTGAGATAGCTGGTTGGGAGTATAGAGTAGAGGTGAATTTGTGTTAGCATGGAGTGTCTGTAATTATTAGATAGTTAGTTAGAAAATAAGCAAGCAAAGTGATGACGTCACTGGGCGTCAGTGGATGCAAGAAAAAGATTTCCTATGTTAATCGCCCATTGGATTTTTTGTAAAAAATTATTAAAAATTGAGGAAAATTATTTCCCGATTTTAATTCCCATATTTCGGTATAGATATGCATTAGTTATCGTGTGCATGCGTTAGATTAAGTTGTTTTTGCTGTAAAATTGATAAAATTTAAATTTTAAATTTCAAAACTTTAGAAAAATAAAATAGCAAACTTCCATATTTGATTGAAAACATAAACATTTCATTTCAAAGGATGATATTTACACAATAAATATCCAACTAATATACTAATTAAAAGGAAAATGATAAATATTCTATCATAATTTGAAGTCAAATTTGTTTTCAAATGTTTAAATAAAGTGTCTGATATAAGATACTCATATGTTGCAGCGGAATAGATTTAAAATATCTGTCATCCTTGGCGGAAAAAATATATCGCCAACTTATTTGGCGAACATATTTCATTCCTTTCAAAAATCACGGTTATTTTAACTGAATTATATGAAACAATATATCGTACAATACGTATTACGAAAATAAACATCTGGCATGTATATTTTCGTAGTATGTTTTTAATCGCCAAATACAAAAAACGCCAAAGATGACACAGTTTTGAAATTTAAAATTTTGTCAATTTGACAGCAAAATAACTCAATCTAACACATGGATACGATATCATACCTATACCCAAATACGGGTATTAAAATCGGAAAATAATTTTCCTCGATTTTTAATAATTTTTTACAAAATATACAATGGACGATTAACATAGGGAATCATTTCTTGCATCCACGGACGGTCAGTGACGTCACATTTCGCTTACGTATTTGGAAACAGGATCTTCGATAGTCTTAAAAAAAGTATTTTGGTAAAATGAAGTGAATCGTTATTTACTTCCTCTTACCCATAGGGTCGAGAAAGTATTGTTTTAGGGTCAAATTTTCGAACGTGAGTTTTTGTTATACTTACATGTTCTGAGGTCCCCTGAATACGAAAATCACGTTTTTAGCGAATGGTCTTTGTGTCTATCTGTGTGTCTGTGTGTCTGTTATCAGCATATCTCAAGAACAAATAGTAGCAGAAATTCCAAACTCGGTATTCTAAATGTGTATCATATAGGGATGCTACAGTAAGCTTTTCGTTAAGATGAAGCAAATGGTTCGTGTACAGGGACATTCAAAAGTATTCAAATACATTACGGTGGTCTATGGGGGAAATTGCAGGTAAGTAGAATTTAACATCTATAGACTGCACTAAACCAAATGAAACGAATACATATTTTTTGTAATAGAGATAGTCAACTGGGAATTTTTTTTTTTTGTGTATGTAGGAGCCTCGCCCCCCCCCCTGGGGTAGATGTCCTCCCTCGAGTGGAGTAAATTTTCATGATGGGTATCTTTTAAAAGATCTCGCCAATACCTTTAAAACGAATGGTTGAACCATCGATCTACGATAATTTAAAATAAAGTTATTGATTTCTTTCATTTTTAACATTTTTTTTTTTTTTTTACTTTAATATTGAGAATAAATTCAACTTTTTTTTAGATATTTAGTGTTATACTATTTCTCTACTATGGAAATCGTCTGTATTATCATACAAGATAACTTTTTAAAATAATAATTTTAATAAATTATTTTTTTTTAAACTGAATTATTTTTTAATAACCGAATTAAATTCTATATAAATGTAGGTGCATTAATGAAACGGAGGGTTGAGGGGGGCCAGAACTAATTATCATATAAAATTCTTCCGAACCCTAATTTGAATTGTTTAACATAGGTTTACATAACAGTACACGTTATCTTACTTCTTAATCTCCAACCTGTACTTATAGCAATAAATTTCAGGGTAAGAGAAAGTCGGGTGAGTGACACACTAGATTATTCTTATTATGAGGACTTTAAATAGAGCACTTAACGGAACACTGGGATGTGTTATTGCTGTTGTGTTTTCGGGCCTATATTTTTTGTCAACCAGCAGTTTTTTTATTGTCATTCATATTTATTGATCGGGTAGAATTTTTTTAATTTCAGAACGAAAATTAGAAAATATCGAAACACATTTGATTTATAAACAAAAACTGAAAATACATTTGAATGATCACGTGGTAATCTTCATGATCTAAACATTGTTTTCAAGATTTATCGTTCACATTCCGTCATTTTTGACGGGGCTATATACTAGTTATCATATAATTATCTTGAATGTTTTCACTGGGCAACTTATCCCGTCATCTTGTTTCTGAGTTCCAGCCACTTAGATTACACAAGTTTCTCAAGTAACTTCATTAATGAACTTTATCCGCCACTTTATTAAAAGTGGCGGATATCTTAAGTTAAGCGGGACCACTTGAAATCAGGCTACCACTTGAAAATTTAAAATCACGATAACATCCGAAATAATACTCCAAATCGAACCAAATTTGGACAGCGTCTTAACTTGTGTTATGAATATCTTGGATGAGTTTCTTAAACAAGTTGCTCCACCATTTTGTTTTCAAGTGGAGACCACTTGAAATTTTCAAATTCAAATTGTAAAAAGCGTATTCCGAATTTGTTTGAATTTTGATGTATACATAGACTATATAAGTGTCTCAATGAAGTTTATTAATGAACGTATCCGCCATTTCTAATAAAGTGGCGGATATCTTAAGTTAAGCAGAGCCACTTGAAGTCAGGCTACCACTTGAAAATTTAAAATCACTTTTAACTTCCGAAATAATACTCCAAATCGAACCAAATTTGGACAGTGTCTTAACTTGTGTTATGAATATCTTGGATGAGTTTCTTGGATGAGTTCGTTAACCAAGTTGCTCCGACATTTTGTTTTCAAGTGGCAGCCACTTGAATATTTCTAACCTACATTGTGAAAAGCGTATTTAAAGCAAGATTTGCTTGAGTTTTTATGTAAATCTAGACTACATAAGGGTCTCAATGAACTTTATTAATGAAATTTATCTGCCATTTTTAATAAAGTGGCGGATATCTTAAGTGAGGCCACTTGAAATCAGGCTACCACTTGAAAATTTAAAATCACGATAACTTCCGAAATAATACTTCAAATCGAACCAAATTTGGACAGTGTCTTAATTTATGTTATGAATATCTTGGATGAGTTTCTTAACCAAGTTGCTCCACCATTTTGTTTTCAAGTGGAGACCACTTGAAAATTTCAAATTGAATTTGTAAAAAGCGTATTCCGAATTTGTTTGAATTTTGATGTATACAAAGATTATATAAGTGTCTCAATGAAGTTTATTAATGAACTATGGATTTTTTTGCCAAAAGTCGCCAAAAAAGTCGCCAAGTGGAAAAGCCGCCAAATTTGGCGCCAAATCAATTACCTGCCATATTGGAGCTTTTTAATGTGTTTTTAATGGAAAATTAGGCTATTTTAACGTTAAAACAAACTAGAAATGTAAAAAATTAACATTTAATCAACTTACTAAGCCTCTTTGAAAGAATTTCTACAAAAATAAAAAAAAAAAAAGGAAAAAAAAAAAGAATTATTTTCAAATGTGCAACAATATCTTAGATTAATTAGTTCACTGAGCTACTTTCTCTGCCATTTTGATCCAAGTGGCAGCCTCTTAATTTTTTATCACGATGACTTTTGAGATTCTGAATTAATTCCAACTATATTTGTACAGTAGTCTTATCTCACAAAATGCATTTGATATATTTGTCAACTTGGCCCACCGTCTTGTTTCCAAGCACCGGACACTTGAAAATTTTAAATTCACATAAAAAAGGTATTTATGAACCGATTTGCTTAAAACTCCATATGTAGACATAGCCTACATCAATATTTCTACTAATTCGTTAATAATTTGTAGCCGACATTTTGAAACAAAATGACGGCTACTTGATAAGGAAAAAGAAATCAACCTACCCTTCCGAATAAGCAGAAAGGACTTGTTTTCATTTTTAACAAAAAAATTTTTTTTTTTTTTTTTTTTTTTTTTTTTTTTAATGTTTAGTGTTAGACTACTTCTCCAATATGGAAATCGTCTGCATTATCATAAAAGATATTTTTTTTAAATAATAATTTTAATTATTTATTAAAAAAAAAAAAAAAACAGAATTATTTTTTAATAAACGAATTAAATTCTATATAAATGTAGGTGCATTAATGATACTGGTGGTTGAGGGGATCGGTAGCCCCCCTCACATAGAACTAATTATCATATAAAAATTTCCGAAGCCTAATTTGAATTGTTTAACACAGGTTTACATAAAAGTACTTGTTATCTTACCTCTTAATCTGCAACCTGTATTTATAGTATTAAATTTCAGGGTAAGAGAATGTCGTGTTAGTGACAGGCAAGTTTTTTTTTTTTTTTTTTTTTTTTTTTTGTTACTCACGTGAAAATAATGTCGGAGGGAAAAAAATGAACCGGGAAACATTTTTTGCAGCATTTAAATTTAAAACGACTATTTAAATGGCTAATATGTAATTGATATAGGTTGACATTTTAATTAATATCTCCGAAGCTAATTAAAATTTTTAAATTCTATTTTCAAGATCCCCTCGGAAAAGCTCCTTAACATCCGTAAGTCAACTTTTGTACTTCTGCATTCAATAGGGGCTGAACGTATAGAAAATCAGGAAGACATACATACAGACGGACAGACAGACAAACCTTTCCTTTAATTATTATAGATTTTTTATTATTTTATGTTTTGCATAACTTTCATTTTTCAGACAAATCATAAGTGTATTTATTAATTTTAAAATTTCAAATAAAATAATAGTAAATCAAGGTGTGAGACATAGATTCACCTTATCGCTCCATCTATTTAACATATATATTGTTTATCTCATCAGAATCTGGAAAAACAAAATCCAAACAGGAATAGGTCTCGGAAAAATTTTGTTTAACAATATACTATTTGCAGACGACTTATATTTTTTTCAAGATATTGAAGATAATTTGTAACGTACAATTTTTACACTATCCAAAATTGGAAACGATTATAACTTAAAGATTTCAAACAGTAAAACAAAGGTGATGGCTTTTGAAGGTAAAGAACCTATGGCTAGTCGTATTATGATAGGTAATCAGAAGGACTTTAACATACATCACACACTAATTATAAAAAGCGATACTAACCATAATAATATTTAATTAATAACAAAGCAACGCAAAACAAGATATGTGTGTTACAATGGCGGTATTGCGCCAATCGAATACAAACCAAAACTTTTTAGATACGAAACAGTTAATATGACAGTTTGCTGCCAAGAGAGCTACACCTACGCAGAGGTGTGTTCAGTAGTTCAGTTCGGGGTGCGTTCAGTTTCTGTATTGGGAGCGATTCGATCCACACACCATCTCCCCTCCTGGAAGAAGCAGAGTCTAAAAAAAAATAATAAAAAAGTTAATAGTTAAAATATACAGTTTCAGTATATTTCTTTGGGAAATGAACACGACGTCCACAACGTGTCTGTACGACGGGTTTTGGTATGTCCGGAGGACCCACTGATTGTTTTGGCAAAGTCTCATCTGCAGAGGGATCAGGTTCCTGGCTAACAGGTATAGTGTCCAGTTTATCATCCGTAGAAACAAATGTAGGTTTAAGCTGATCATCTGAGATAAGATGTGCAGGTTCCAGCCTGTCAGTTGAGACAGTGAGTACTTTGTGGTTGATGCGGAGGGTATACGTTTTTGCTCCACGCTTAATCACCTCATGAGGGCCTGTATATGGAGTATGTAATGATGGTTTAACTGCATCAACTCTAAGAAAAACATGGGAACATGTTTTTAAATCTTTAAATATGAAAACTTGTTTCTTGCTGTGATTTGAAGTGGGCTTGGAACTAAGTTGATGAAAATGATTATTTAATTTTTGGAGAAAGTCATTGTCAACGTGGATATTGTCATTTGCCGTAAAAAATTGTCCTGGCAAACGCAGATTCTGTCCATAAACTAATTCAGCTGATGAACAATTAAGGTCTTTTTTGAAGACAGTGCGTAACCCTAATAAAACAGCAGGTAAAGCAAGTGTCCAATGGACGGAGGTGTGGCGCATGATGGCTTGTTTTAAAGTGCGGTGCCATCTCTCTATAATTCCATTCGATTGTGGGTGGTACGCCATTGTGCGAGTTAGTCTAATACCAAAATTTTTTGATAGAGCTCTGAACAAATCTCCACGAAATTGAGGTCTTTGATCTGTAGTTATACTTTCTGGTATTCCAAATCTTGCGAACCATCCGGTGTAGAGTGCCTGAGCTACCGTGTCAGTGTTTATATCCGAAATTGGAAATGCTTCAGGCCACCGTGTACATCTATCAATACAGGTAAGGCAGTATGTAAAGCCCTGTGAAGATGGCAATGGTCCAATAAAATCGATGTTTATGTGTGAGAAATGTGCATTTGGTACTTTAAATTCCTCTAAGGGTGCAGATACATGGCGAGAAATTTTTGCTTTTTGACAAGCGGTGCAAGATTTAGCCATTAATGCAACCTCTTTTTTTATCCCTGGCCAAATAAAACGCTCTGTAATTAGTTTAACTGTTGTTTTTACACCTGGGTGAGCTAACCCATGTATGGCATTGAAAACAGACTTACGGAATTCTTGAGGAATATAGGGTCGAACGTTATTAGTTGATGTGTCACAAAAAAGTTGCAAATCACTGTTTGGGATGTGTAATTTTTGAAATTTAAGATTAAATTCATTATTTTCAAGAATTTTTTTAAGTTCTGGATCGTTATCCTGACTTTTTGCAATTAAATTAAAATCAATGGCATCAGGATAATTAACGTTGCATATTCTAGAAAACGTGTCAGCTACAATATTTTCTTGACCCCTCACATGGCGGATGTCAGTAGTAAATTGAGCAATGAAGTTTAATTGATTGACCTGTCTGGGTGAAAGGGTGTCATATTGCTTAGTAAAAGCTTTTAGTAAGGGTCTATGATCAGTGAAAATAGTGAAATTTCTTCCCTCTAGTAAATAGCGAAAATATTTTACTGCCGCAAATATTGCCAAAAGTTCTCTGTCGTATGCACTATACTTAATTTCAGTTTCACTCAGTTTCCTAGAGAAAAAACCTAAAGGTTCCCAAGCTTCTCCCGTGTGTTGCTGAACACAAGCCCCAACTGATTTATCCAAAGCATCACGCATTAGTGCAATAGATTTTCTAAGATCCGGGTGAGCTAAATTAACAACCTGAGTAAGTGTTTGTTTACACTGTTGATATTCAGAGTTAGTAATGTCGGACCATACCAAAGGTGTTTTATTATTTTTCTTGCTAGTACCTAGCATGGCATGTAAATGAAGCTGCATTTCGGCTGCATGAGGCAAAAAACGTCTATAAAAATTTAAAATTCCCAGAAATCGACTAATTCATTTACAGTTTGGGGTTTTGGGTAATCTACGACAGCTTGAACCTTTTCAGGCAAAGGAGCTATACCAGATTTATCAATAAGATGTCAAAGAAATGTAACTTTGTCTGAAGCGAATGTGCATTTGGATAAATTTACAGTTAAATTATGATCCGCAAGCCGTTTTAGAATAGTATTAAGATGATTAAAGTGTTCTTCAACTGAAGAGGATGCAACAAGAAGGTCATCGATGTATACAAAACAAAAAGCGAGATCAGAGAGTATTTGGTCCATATAACGCTGCATAGTCTGCGCCGCATTGCGTAAGCCAAAAGTCATGAAGTTAAACTCGTATAAACCAAAAGGGGTAATTATTGCAGTTTTGGGAATGTCTTCCTTATTCATTGGGATTTGGTGATAAGCTTTCTTTAAATCCAATGTGGAAAAAATTACTTTGCCGTGTAAATTCGAAGTAAAGTCATGAATATGGCGAATTGGGTATTTGTCGGGTACTGTTATAGCGTTTAAAGCACGGTAGTCGCCGCATGGGCGCCATGAACCGTCCGGTTTCCGAACCATGTGTAATGGACTGCTCCAAAAACTTTTTGATGGGCTACAAATTCCCTTTTGCACTAAACATGTAAATTCGGATTTTGCAGCGGCTAATTTGTCAGGAGCTAAACGTCTGGCTCTAGCAGCAACCGGAGAACCTTTAGTTTCGATAACATGCATTACATTAACACATTCAGAATCACTCGGTGATTTAGGAACATCTTCAAATACAGAATGGTACTTCCTTATAATTTATCAAATTGAATGGTATCACGCAGAACAGTTATTTTTGGGACGGGTTCTGAAGAAATTTTGCCGATAGAAGTGACCTGTGTTAGGCCATCTATGAGTTTTTTTTATTTTAAGTCAACAATAATTCCATAATGATGTAGGAAATCAACCTCTAAAATTGGTCGGGAGACCTCCGCAACAGTAAACGTCCATGGCAAAATTCGACGTAAACCTAAATTTAAATTTACGGAACGTTTTCCATATACGTTAATTTTTGTGCCATTTGCAGCAACTAGCTGAAAAACTGAAATTGGTTTACGGCGTTCATCGGCTGTCGGTGGCAAAACAGATAAATCGGCGCCTGTGTCAATCAGCAGGTTTATACCCAAAGTTTTTTTCAAAAACCACTAGGCGACAATTGTTCTGGCCATAGGGGCTTGTCGCCGCCCACGCTTGGCCCTCTAGTTTTCCTTCGACTTAAAATGGCATGGCTGCGAACATTTCGTAGATTTATCACCGAATTTCTTATGATACCAACAAATAACTTCACGCCTAGGGGAATGAGATTTTGAATCGGAATTTCGACTACGTGTTCTATTTTGCGAACAAATTTTAAAGAGTTTATCAATTTTTTTATTGATTTCATGAATTTGTTGTTGCAAGTCATTTACTACATTATTTATAGCAAGATCATTTCCTGTTTTAGGCTGTGTTTCGGCTAAGTTAATTGAGTTAGAATATGTAACGTCGGCTATCCTGTCTGCTACTACAGCTAATTTTGATAGCTCAATATCCGAAGTAGCCAAAATTGCTTGCATTTGTGATGGCAAGCGCTGAAGCCAAAGAGATTTTAATAGATCATTCCCCACCTTACTGCCGGATAAATCCTGCATCTGCCGAAGTAACACTGACGGACGTTTATCGCCTAAGTCAAGATCTTGTAACAGCTTTTTTAATCGACGTTCTTCGGAGTCACTGTAAACTTCAATAAATCTCGACTTTAGGGCCTCATAAGAATTAGAAGTAGGAGGAGAAGTGATAATATCACTCACCTGGCTGAGTATATCCGTCTCAATATTTCCGACTACGGTATGATATTTAGTAGTATCCACGGTGATACCAGCATTTACGAATTGGCTCTCTATTTGCGTGAACCAAATTCGCACGTTCTCTTTCCAGAATGGAGGTACCTTTATCGAAACTCTATTTACTGAAGGCGGTGTAACACCTTCGTTGTCGGATGGCATCTTGAATAGCGAACACAATAGAAAACAATATGAATGATGTTCAAAATATGCGGGTCACCACTTATGGCTAGTCGTATTATGATAGGCAATCAGAAGGACTTTAACATACATCACACACTAATTATAAAAAGCGATACTAACCATAACAATATTTAATTAATAACAAAGCAACGCAAAACAAGATATGTGTGTTACAATGGCAGTATTGCGCCAATCGAATGCAAACCAAAACTGTTTAGATACGAAACAGTTAATATGACAGTTAGCTGCCAAAAGAGCTACACCTACGCAGAGGTGTGTTCAGTAGTTCAGTTCGGGGTGCGTTCAGTTTCTGTATTGGGAGCGATTCGATCCCCACAAACCCATAAGAATAAATATCATCTTAGAAAATAAAGCAACTGAACAAATATCACATTTTAATTATTTAGGATAGTTAAAAGATCCTTGTCACTGCATGATTTCGCATAATGGAGACACAACAACTTAAATTTAACCAAATTTAATCAAGGCCTTGAAATAAAAATATCTTAATTGAAGACGAAACATTTTTAATCCGCGATTGTAATGAAATGCTCGCCCTCTGGTGGGCTAAGGTGAAATTATCATACCACTGCATATCATCATATTATGCAATCGATTTTTCATGATGTAATGGCGGAGAAAGAACAATAATAAATACACGTGGCTATTATATTTACTAACAACTGCAGTTCAGAAAGCGCCATCTATCGATCATTACAAACGCGGATAACACATTACTAAACTTCACAAACATATATATAAAAACTAAAGTTTATAAAATAAATGTTCATATATGTAAATCCTAAAAGTTTATATCAAGAGTAAAAAAAAAAAAAAATGTACATATCATAAAATCTTTAGTAAGAGCGTCTGCATATGCCCACAGGAAAAAAAAAATGAAATACATAGTATATTTAGCAATAAAACACAACAGCAATACACACAAATAATAGATCTAACATTAAATATTTTATAAACAACCCTTATAATATGCACATGAATTATATAGTACATCACGAGGTAAATTAAATTTGAATAATTAGATACAACTGAAACACAATTAGAAATATTTCAAGGAAGTCTAGATAAAGAATCAGCATTGCCATGATTATTCCCCCTCCTAAACTTGGATTGGCCCAGCTACTGTTGTGGAAATCACTAGACCACATTCAGCCTTAGTTGAATTAGAGAATGGGTCCAGAAGAGAGCTGTATTTTAATAAGCTTAGACCATACGTTGCTCGAATTGACCATGTTGGCCTAATATTTGATGAAGATAAAGATTTTGGTGATATTCATTATGCACCATTCGGAAATGGATGCTTAACCCCTAAAGAGATAGCGGACCATATTGATAGTTTAGATTTAAATTTTGAAAAGAAAAATGGTTTGAAAAATGTGATATGCAAATATAATAATGTTTTCAGCACTAAACCCGGAATCGCTAAAGTAGAAGGACACAGTGTCCGCGTTACTAGAGATTGCTGTCCTAAAAGACTACGTCCATATAGAATACCGATAGTTATGCAAAAGGAAGTGGATTGATAGATTCAAGAATTGCTTACACTTGGACTAATAGAACATAGTAACAGCGAATGGGCTCATCCTGTCGTTTGCGTTGCCAAAAAGGATGGAACTGTTAGGTTATGCGTTGATTTTCGTTTATTGAACAGCTATACAAAGCCATTCAAATTGTACACTGATGCTTCGAGCGAAGCTATCGGAGCATGTTTATCTCAGTCGGACGATTCTGGTAAAGAACATCCGATTGCTTTCTTTAGTAAAAAACTGTATCCGTGCCAAGTCAAATGGTCAACGATCGAACGAGAGGCTTACAGTGTGCTGACTGCTCTACGAAAGTTTGATACTTGGCTCTTCGGTGCAGAAGTCGAGGTAATTTCCGATCACAATCCTCTGACTTTTCTGACCAAAACAATGCCACACGGTACAAAGTTAGCACGTTGGGCACTAGCTTTGCAAAGATAGCACTGTGTATAAGCACTAGCACTGCACTCATGATGCAGATGCATCTCCTCCGCGAGGAGATGCTGTCGCAGACAAATAAAAATTGACGCCAGTGACTTTTTTAATACATAGAAAAATCCAATGGACGATTTACATAGAAAATCTTTTACTTGGCCCCAACAACGGTCAGTGATGTCACACTTTTGCATATGTAAGAAGAAAGTATAAGATTTGAAAAAAATTTTGATTTTCGGTTTTCAATGAATTTACACATTTTGATATTTCCTTGTATTTCAATTGACTGAAATCGACTACTATTTTTAGAAAAGTGGATTTATTACTAGCTTCTGCATGCATAAGAAGAAAGTAGAAGATGCGGAAAAAATTTCGATTTCCGGTTTTCGCAGAATTTACATGTTTTGAGCTTTTCTTATGTTTCAATTAGCTGAAATTGACTACTTATTTTTTAAAAAGTGGATTTATTGTTAGCTTCTGCATGTATAAGAAGCAAATAGAAGATATGGAAAAACTTTTGATTTCCGGTTTTCGACGAATTTACACTTTTTGAGATTTTCTTGCATTTCAATTAAAAGAAATTGACTACTTATTTTTTAAAAGTGGATTTACTATTCTTACCTCTGCATGTATAAGAAGAAATAAGTATGAGATGCAGAAAAATTTTAGATTTTCGGTTTTCAATGAAGTTACACGTTTTGGGATTTCCCGAGCTCAATTCGACCATTTTTGCAAAATATCTGTCTTTCTGAGTTCAAACACTGTACTTTTATGAACCAATGGAATTAATTTGACCGAATTTGATATTTGGTTGGACCTTGGTTTGACATGGTACCGATTAGCTTTTGGGCTGTATCACCCAACAAGGAGCGTTTCCACGTTGCGATTTCCTCTCATTTCAGGAAAGGCTCAACATCTGTAGCGTACCAAACTTAGAAAAATATATTAGGTAAAACTCTGCTGATTCAGCTAGAATGCATATCAACAAACAATTGCCGCAGCTGTGTTGCAATTTAATTCCATTTAGGACACGACAATAACTTTGCTTTGCCTTGCTTTGCAAAAAAGTGGCTGAGTTTCGACCACTGGGCGATACCAGTATGTAGTAATTTTCGACCAAAATCTACTAAAAAATTTTTGACACATGCGCTATACCGAAAAATATTTTCGAAAATATAGTCAAATCTTGTTCAGGACATCTCAAAGCGTGTAAATACATCGAAAATCGGAAGTCAAAAATTTTTATTAATCCAATACTTACTTCTTATGAATATAGAAAAAGTAATAAACATAGCTTATTATCAAATCAATAAATTCTACGTTAGATGAAATATCTCTTCTAAAATTGTCAAAAGTGCAATTCGATATAAGTTCATTTAATAAGAGATGGTCGTAAGAGGAGATTATTTTCGCACTAGGTGATAAATTTTCCAATTATTTTCCGCAAAATATCGCATTTAATGCAGCAGCGAAACATTTAGATGGGAAGATAGTTTTACTCAATTTCTATTTTCAAACCCTTATATTATTTCCTGCTTTTTTTAATACAGAATTTTTTACAAATGTATTTTCGTGTAAGATCTTTAAAATAAATAAAATAAGAAAAATCACATAACAGGTATAGAACATGAAATTTGATTAAAATTTCTAAAATATTGTCGCAAACATTTTTCAGTAACAAATTTGAAAAGTATTTATGAATACGATTTGTCTGTCTGCCTGCATTCTCATTTTCAAAAATATTTTTAGATTTTTTTTTTTTTTAATGAACCTAAATCTATTTCTAAAATGCCGATATGTTATTCAGATTATCTCTATCGGGTTTCCTACTGAAAATAGCATAGACCGCACAAATGGTTTGTCTATAAGATCTCACAGAAAATATGATAAATTATGTTCTATGAAAAATATTTCTTTAATGAATATTTTTATATCTTCATAGTACGTAAAATACAACTAAATTATTATGTGTTAACAGAATCACAAAAGCATTTTTACTTTCTTCTATATGTAATATAGAGAAAGTATTGGATTCGTAAAAATTTTCGACCTCGGGTTTTTGATGGATTTACACGTTTTGAGAGCTGTAGAACACGATTTGACCCTTTTTAGAAAATGTCTGTCTGTCTGTCTGTCTGTCTGTCTGTCTGTCTGTCTGTCTGTGTGTGTGTGACAAAATTTTGTGGCAACTGTATCTCAGGAACTACTGCACAGAATTTCATACAAATTAGTATGTAGTTGCACCTTGACATAAATTAGTGCCTATCAACTTTTGGTAAAAATTGTCTTACAGGTTGCGTTGCCATCCCGCTTTTTCTAAATTTTTAACATGGTGATATAGGACAAAATTTTGTTTAAATGTGCATAAAGAGAATTATTTTTTAGTAATCATTATGAAATTTACAAGAATTATTTATAATAGAGGTAGTCAACTGGGGAAAAAATTTTGTATGCGTAGGAGCCTCGTGAACCCCCCTGGGGGGGAAGTCCCCCCTCGAGGGGAGTAAATTTTCAAGATGGGTATCTTTCGAAAGGTCTCGTCAATACCTTTAAAACGAATGGTTGAACTATAAATCTGTGATAATTTAAAACAAAGTTATCGATTTTTTTTACTTTTAACAAAAAGTAACTTAGAAAAAAAATCGTATTTTTTAAACTTGTGATTGTAAAATTAATATGAATTATTGATAATAGTAGTATTTAACTAGGAAAAAAAAAATTGTGCATGTGGGGGGCATCGCTTCCCCCCCCCCCGGGGGGAGTAAATTTTCACAATGGATATCTTTCGAAAGATCTCGTTGATAATAGTAGTAGCTAACTAGGAAAAAAATTTGTGCATGTGGGGGCATCGGTCCCCCCCCCGGGGTGCAAAGTTTCAAGATGGGTATCTTTCGAAAGGTCTCGTCAATACCTTTAAAACGAATGGTTGAACCATAAGTCTGTGATAATTTAAAACAAAGTTATCGATTTTTTTTAACTTTTAACAAAAACAAACTTAGAAAAAAAATCGTTTTTTTTTTTTTTTTTTTTTTACGAAATTTAATCAAACTTGGTATTTAGTTGGTCCCTGACATAAACTGGTGCTGATTACATTTGGGGATCAATCGCTCAACAGGTGGCGCTGTGATCTCATGTTTTCTAAATTTTTAACATGGCAGTATAGGACAAAATTTCGTATAAATGTACATAATGAGAGTTATTTTTAACTTGTGATTGTAAAATTAATATGAGTCATTGATAATAGTAATAGTTCAGTAGGAAAAAAAATTCTGTGCATGTGGGGGTATCGCTCGGTAAATTTTGAAGATGGGTATCTTTCGAAAGATCTCGTCAATACCTTTAAAATGAATGGTTGAACTATAAATCTGTGATAATTTAAAACAATGTTATCGATTTTTTTTTAATTTTAACAAAAAAAAAAACATATTTTTTTATGTTACTGATTGAATATGTATTACTTTTAACAAAAAAAAAAAAAAAAAAAAAAAAAAAACTTAGAAAAAAAAATCGTATTTTTTATTTTTAATATTGTTACTGATTGAATATGTATAGGAAAATATAGAAGAAAGTCTTGTGGTGGCCACAACATACTAGTTTCCATAAAATGTGGTATGATTTGATTTTTTTTTCTACTAAATGTTTAATTTACTATATACATGTACTAGCAGGCTTTGCCCGCTACGCTGGACATTAAACTTAAATGAGTTGTCAAAATCCCATATCTTTATTAATAACCCAAGATCTCGTTGTGATTGGTAGAGGTTTTCTCGCTCGCAAAGTGAGGAGTCTAGGTCTCCACTGTCTTCGGCACAACTTACCCACTTCTTAAGGCCAGTATCGACTTGGGCTCAAGATCAACGCTCAAAATGTCATTAATCACGCTTCCGACACAAAGAGCCAAATGTCTTGTCATCAGTTGTAGCCCTTTTTTATCAGATTGGGCAGTTACCTCAAAGGAAAGCATGCAAAATTGACAAAGATATCTACCCCCAAGCCCCGCAATTATCTCAGCAGGGGACCCCGTTCCAGGGTTTTGAGCAGGAGTGAGCTAGAGTAAGCTGGCGTAACCACATCAAAGGATTCTGAATAGAAAGCGCCCAATGAGCCCAAGTGGAAACCGGACTTTACTTCCCCTTCCTCAGCGGGTGAGTTCGAAGTTTTGCAAAATCACACTAATGTACATAATGCGTACACTTAATCAATATACAGTCTGGGTCCCCACTGCCTTAGGCACAACTTACCCACTTGTTACTTCCCCTTCCTCAGTGGGTGAGTTCGAAGTTTTGCAAAATCCCACTAACGTACATAATGCGTACACTTAATCAATATCCGCACACCAAAATTTGCCATTCTAAGATAATTCAAAGCGAATTCAAACGTAAAAACATGTTTTTACACATGTTTATTGGGAACGACTTCAGTATAAACCCACAACGATATTTGGCGATTTTTTTTGTTGGCGATTATGGCTAAATCATAAATCTAAAAATCATAAATCATATATGATAAATGATAAAATCATAATCTAAATCATAAATCCAAAATAAACAAAATATTAGGCTGCCATATTATATTGAAACAGTCCAGAACGACATCGTTATCCTTCAAAACAACGCCAAAGAAAAATCGCCAAATTCAGCTGTGGGGTTATACAGAAGTTATACCGTTTATTGCCCTCCGACTCCGAGAAGGGGGGGGGGAGATTTCGAATTTCGTGAAATCCAGTTACAATAAGTGCCGGATGCAAACAAACAATTTACGCACCAAATTTCGTGACCACAGAAGTCTTTAATAGAAAATATAAATAAATAAGTACAAAATGCACAGCTTTAGTATGGGAACCCTTTGGTGACTTTAAATATTTTAAGCCATTTTTGCGATGAACTGAATTGGCTATCTCAATTGTGCAATTAAAGATCTTGGCGAGAAACGTCCGAGCTACTTCGGTGCCGAATTTCAAATTTTGCCAAAGGGATCCAATACTAAAGCTGTTCCATATCGAATCTGGGTTGAAAACGGAAAAAGGGTAAAATAAATTAGAAATATCAGACCTATATTTATAAGTTTGATACCGAATGAAAGGGGCGATTTTGCTGAATCCAGGGGTTCAAACAGGTTTTCGATGCGACAATTAGATTTTTAAAAAATAACTAAAGTATGAAATTTAAGTGGCAACGGAAAAACGGATAAAGGGAAAATTAAATTAGAAATATAGGACCTATCATTACAAATTCAGTACCAAATGAAAGAGGTGATTTTTCTGAATCCTGGGGTGTAAACAGTTTTTCGATACGACAATTAGATTTTTTAAAATTAACTAAAGTATGAAACTTAGATGGCAACACTTCATTTCAATCTTTTCATAATTTGTAGTGCGATTCACGCGAATACAAAAGTCTTTAACTTAAAAATTTATTTTTGCATTTCATTTTTCCATTCAAAGCGTTTTAGTCAAAAAATATTTATGGCGCATGCGCAGGCGTTTTTTGCCCACAATTTAAACACTAATTATAATTTTGAAAATTTCTATATATATAATTTCAAGTTGGGTGAAGACCTAAGTTTCTGCCAAGCGCCGTTGAATTCCGTCCAGCCATTCTCGAGTGATGCCCGGACAAACGTGTTTCAGTCTTTTACCCCCTAGGGGGGAACGGGGGGGAATTTCCGAAAAGTTGATAGATATAATTTTAAGTTGGGTGAAGACCTAAATTCCTGCCAAGCGTCGTTGAATTCCGTCCAGCCGTTCTCGAGTGATGCCCGGACAAACGTGTTTTAGTCTTTTACCCCCTAGGGGGGGAACGGGGGGGAATTTCTCAAAAGTTGATAGATATAATTTTAAGTTGGGTGAAGACCTAAATTCCTGCCAAGCATCGTTGAATTCCGTCCAGCCGTTCTCAAGTGATGCCCGGACAAAAAAAGCGACATTCGGACACGATGACATACACACAGACACACACACACACACACACACACACACACACAGGCAAAATTTTCTGAAGTCATTTTCGGCTTTCATGGGGTGTGAAACGTGAAGATATCGCAAAATTTTTCGATTCCGACAAATTTACAGACAAAACTCTGATTTTATTAATATAGATATAAAATGTTTAGATAATATACAGTGCTGCACATAAACAATCTGTTTTATGCTTTTTCTTTAAAATTAAAGTTATAAAAATAGTTTTTGTTATAATTGTTCCTCTATTACTCAATATATATATTTATATATATACTATGTATATATCTATACTAATATATAAATGCGAAAGTTTGGATGGATGGATGTTTGTTACTCAATCACGCCACAACGGCTAAACGGTTCTGGATGAAATTTGGTACAGAGATGTAGAATAGTCTGGAATAGAACATAGGCTACTATTTATACCGAAAATTTGATTAGATTTAAAAAAAAAAAAAAAAAAACCCGTAATTTTGAAAATAATAAACCGGTAATTGACTTAATAAAAGCCATTTAAATTTTTAATTGTTGCCAAAAAAGTTTACGAGGTATTTTTATTTATTTATTTTTCAACATAAAATGAAATATGCTTTCACGCGAAAAATAAAAAATTACTAAATGTTAAATTGGTCGATGAGAAAATGACACTTTATAATTTTAAAATAAAATAGTAATATTACAAATCTAAGATATTTCTTCTGAATTTTATTTCATAGCATTTTTTTATATACCTCAACTTCAGATTTTTTTTTTTTTTTTTTTTTTTTTTTTAGTACGGCGGATGAAACACGCTTGGCATAAAAGCTAATTCATCATTATATTAAATGTATTTTGTTATTGATAATTCTGGACATCTTTTTAAATTTTGATGCTGAAGTAGATCGGACATTTTTCGCCAAGTAAAAGATAGAAAGAAATACGCAAGCGAAGTGATGACGTCACTGGCCGTTCGTGGATGCAAGAAAAATATTTCCTATGTTAAACGCCCATTGGATTTTTTGTAAAAAATTATTAAAAATCGAGGAAAATTATTTCTCGATTTTAAACCCCATATTTAGGTATAGATATGTATTAGTTATCATGGCTATGCGTTAGATTAAGTTATTTTTGTTGCAAAATTGACAAAATTTGAATTTTTAATTTCAAAACTCTAGAAAAAAAAAATGGCAAACTTCCATATTCGATTGAAAACACAAACATTTCATTTCAAAGGATGATATTTGCACAATAAATATCCAACTAATATACTAATTAAAAGGAAAGTGATAAATATTCTATCATAATTTGATGTCAAATTTGTTTTCAAATGTCTAAATAAAGTGTCTGACAAAGATACTAATATGTTGCAGCGGAATAGATTTGATATCGGTCATCCTTTGCAGAAAAAAAAAATATATATATCGCCAAATTATCTGGCAAACATATTTTAATTCCTTTCAAAAATCATAATTATTTTAACAACTTATATTAAGATAGTAATGAATAATATGAAACAATATTTCGTACTATGCATATTACGAAAATATGCATCTGGCGTGTATATTTTCGTATTACGTGTTTGATCACCAAATACAATAAGCGCCAAGAACGACAGAGTTTTGAAATTTAAAATTAAAATGTTGTCAATTTGACAGCAAAATAACTCAATCTAACACATGCACATGATAACTAATTGCATATATATATATATATACCCAAATATGGGGATTAAAATCGGGAAATAATTTTCCTCGATTTTTAATAATTTTTTACAAAAAATCCAATGGGCGATTAGCATAGGAAATCAATTTCTTGCATCCACGGACGGTCAGTGACGTCACACTTCTCTTGCGTATAGGAACAATAATCGCATAAATTCTATTTTGGTCTAAAACGGCAACAAAAATTCAAAAGTCGCCAAGGGCATTAAGGCTGTACCATGATCAAGTTTACACATTAATTTATTTATTTATTTTTCTATATACCAACTACTATTAACTAAGCATGAAGTATATAAAATACTCTTACCAGACAAATGTCGTCATTTTTTCTTATTAAATTATTGAGCTTATTCCACGTATGTAAATATTGTCCATTTATAAATATTATTTTTTATCCCCATGTAGATCGTAATTGGACCACGTTAAAGAAATATTATATAGATAAGTAGAAAGCATCACACGTTCAATATTTTTGGTTAATTACTATCCGCGATTGTAATGAAATGCTCGCCCTCTAGTGGGCTAAGGTGAAATTACAATAAACATGGTTTAATTCGAATTCCATACAGCCGCCATTGCTTCACGATATTTAGTTTCACATATATTTATAGAATAAAAATGAATAAATACGGTAAAAAAGATAACACATACTGTTGTGTGCTCCAGTGTAACTCCAAAGGATCAAGAAATCCAGAATTGAGCTTCCATTTATTTCCAAATGACAAATTTAAAATTTCAGTTGCTTCGGCTAATGGAAGTAAAGAATTAATCAGATGATTTGAAACTAATATTTGTTCAGCTTCAGTTAAAATCTACTTCCGATCGAACTTTGAAGAAACTGAAATATTTTTTTCCAAAAGCAATCAATTTTCCATGATGTAATGGCGGAATATTAAGTAGAATAACAAAAAGAACACTAATGGAACACACGTGGCTATAATGTTTACTAACAACTGCAGTGTTGAGAAAGCGCCATCTATCGATCATTACAATCGCGGATTCTCATTTTTAACTTTTTATTTCACTTTGTCATTTAACGTGCGTTTTCTTACTTTTTTGAATTATAATTTACTTTTTATTTGTTAGTACTTTTAATTCTTTTGATTTGTTATTATTTCATAGTAGTACTTTGTTTTTAGTTCCCTTTTAAGGGTTTTATTATTATTATTATTATTTGATAGTTTTTCGAAATGCCCGGGAAACGCAAATCTAATCTTTCCAACAGAAATAATAAAGCTCGGGCTATGAAAGTAGCTAGAAGTCAAGAGACGACTCCTCAAGCGGAGCTTAGAAGAATTGAACAAGCGGAGCGACAGTCTATTTTTAGATCAGCTGAAAAACCGAAGTATTCAGAAATGAGGCGAATACAGCACGCTGAATATTTGGCAACCCAACGCGTACGCGCTTCTGAAACTCTGGAGCAATCACAACTGAGGCGGCAACAGCACGCTGAATATTTGGCAACCCAACGCACTGCTGAAACTCTGGAGCAATCACAACTGAGGCGGCAACAGCACGCTGAATATTTGGCAACCCAACGTGTTAATGAATCGCTTGAAGAGGCAGAAAATCGACGGCGAGCTATTGCTGAGCGGAAGGTACAGCGACGGCAAACGTTTACAAGAAACACGTGGTCCGTATTTGATAAAACTGCGTTTGAATATGATTCAACTCTTGACTACGCCAGCCACGGGCTTATCAAAGTGGAGAAGATAAGTAAAGAGTGTAAATTTTGCAGGGCACTTAAATGGAAGGAAGAAACTGCAGGAATGTGTTGTTCTGGAGAAAAAGTTTCCGTTCCTTTAATAGAGGAACCGGTGGAGCCTTTAAAATATTTATTTTCTTACGAGACAGTGGAATCACGGCGTTTTCTGAATAATATTAGAAAATATAATTTATGTTTCCATATGACATCTTTTGGTGCTGACAGAGTGATCTCAATGCCAGGATTTTCACCAACTTTTACCATTCAAGGTCAAGTGTATCATAGAATTGGGTCTCTACTGCCTACTTCGAACACGCAGCCAGAGTTCTTACAGGTCTATTTCATGGGCGACGAGGAAGCCGAAATTGAGCGACGGTCAAGGCTAATTACAGGAGTTCATAAAGAGACGGTCCGTAAAATACAACGAGTACTGCACGACAATAACGCCTTAGTCAGGGAATTTAAAACGGCACTTGACAACATGCCCGATGAAAACTGTAAGTTAGTAGTCCACCCCGACAGAGTGCCGCGCGGACAACACGAGCGACGCTACAATGCTCCAATTAGCAACGAAATAGCAGTCGTGATTGCAGGCAGCGAGCAGACCACAGCAAGAGACATTGTTCTACGAGCACGTG
Organism: Salticus scenicus; assembly: GCA_963930645.1. NCBI lineage: Eukaryota > Metazoa > Arthropoda > Arachnida > Araneae > Salticidae > Salticus > Salticus scenicus. The sequence continues at coordinate 2,408,425 of OZ005659.1, forward strand.
ACGGCACGCTTTCTAGAATCGCCGACACGCACCGGTTCTACGATGCTTTAGAGTACCCACTCATATTTTGGAAAGGGCAGGAGGGATATCACTTTGACATTCAATTAATTAATCCAGCTACTAGCTGTCCAATATCAAACAAAAAGGTATCCTGCATGGACTTTTACGCGTTCCATATGATGTTCCGGCGAAATGATTTTAATTTACTACTGCGATGTAGGCAACTTTTGAACCAATTTCTGGTGGATATGTATGTCAAAATAGAAAGTGAGCGCTTGAGATACATAGCTCTTAATCAGACAAGACTGCGAGCAGAGAGCTACGTACATTTACAGGACGCCATAAGAACCGATGGTAATGTCGACCCCAACAATTTAGGGAAAATAGTAATCCTTCCCTCATTTTTTGTAAACAGCCCGAGATACCTTCACGAGTACACACAGGACGCATTTGCGTACGTTCGCAACTACGGGCGACCAGACCTATTTATTACGTTCACGTGCAACCCTGCCTGAACAGAAATAACTGAAGCGCTCATGCCTGGCCAGACGGCAAACGACAGACATGATCTCATAGCTCGAGTGTTCAATATAAAGGTCCATAAATTAGTAGCTCTACTTACTAAAGGCCAAATATATGGAGAGGCTCAATGCTTTTTGTACTCGATTAAGTGGCAAAAACATGGATTGCCCCACGTACATTTGTTGCTGTGGCTTAAAGAAAAAATATGTCCCACCCAAATTGACGGCATTATTAGTGCCGAGATCTCTGACCCGAGTACGGATAAAAAGTTACATGAAATTATTGTAAAAAACATGATTCACGGACCCTGCGGCATAGAAAACCAATTGTCTCCTTGCATGAAGGACGGAAAATGCACAAAAAGGTATCCCCGGGCACTATTGAAGGATACGCAGACAAATAACAATGGATATCCCCTATACAGGCGGAGAGCACCCGATCATGGTGGTAGGACTACTAAAATTAAAATTCGTGGCGGTCCTGTGGAAGTTGAAGTGGACAATAGTTGGATTGTGCCGTATTCGCCCCTGTTGTCTAAAATATTTAATGCACATTTAAATAGTTCTGAGGAAGCGATTAAATACATTTGCAAATATATTTGCAAAGGAAATGACCAAGCTGTTTTTAGTATCCAACAAAATAACGCCGGTATTACCCTCAGAGATGAAGTGCAAACATTTAGGGCAGGTAGATACGTCAGCAGCAACGAAGCAGCATGGAGAATCTTGGGCTTACCGCTGCACGAGAGACACCCCACTGTCACCCACCTGGCAATTCACTTACCCAATGGCGAGCGAATATACTTCTCTGAGCAGAATTTTCTAGACAGAGTGGCTACACATCCGTAAACAACACTGACTGCATTCTTCGAACTGTGCGAAAATGACAACTTTGCCAAAACTCTACTCTACTCTGATGTACCACGGTACTATAAGTGGAATGCATCTAGGAAGGAATGGAAGCGTCGTGTACAGGGAACACCGGTTGAAAACTGGCCAAGTGTGAAGGCAGGAGACGCATTGGGTCGGATATATACTGTGCACGTCAGCAACTTTGAATGTTTTTGCTTGCGAATGCTGCTGAATCAGGTGCGGGGCCCGACAAGTTTCCAGAGGCTTAAAACCGTAGACAGTCAAGAGCGAGTAACGTTTAGGGAAGCATGTGAGGCTCGCGGACTATTAGAAAATGACAACCAGTGGGACGCAACTATGGCGGAAGCCGTCCTTTGTCGCTCAGCAGCCAAAGTTAGGGACCTGTTTGCGATTTTAGTGAGCACCTGCGAACTATCAAACCCGCTCCAGCTGTGGGATAAATACAAGGACGCTTTATCAGAAGATATTGCATCCAGCTATAAGTGCCATCCAGCCTATAAGGCTGGATGGCACTCACAATGATCTAATCATTAACGAAGCTTTAGTATTGATTGAAGATAAAATGATTTCCATATCTGGAAAATGTCTTGCTGATTTCGGCCTACCCACACCTCAGAGAAGAGGGGAATTTTCAAGCGATGTTGTAAAGGAGCTAAACTACGATATCGCGGTTTTAGAAGCGCAGGTCAATGAAATGGTACCACGATTACTTCCTGAACAGCGTCAAGTCTATGAAACGATTTTGTGCCGAGTAAATAGTGGAGAGGAGGGATTATTCTTTCTTGATGCACCAGGGGGTACGGGAAAGACATTTGTGCTGAATCTTCTGCTTGCCCAAATCCGCAAGGACCGCAATATAGCTCTGGCTGTAGCTTCCTCGGACATTGCTGCAACTTTGCTTAACGGTGGCCGGACTGCACATTCCATTTTCAAATTGCCGCTTAATCTTGCGAGCGAAGATACCCCAACATGCAACATCACCAAAAACAGCGGACGGGGAGTCCTTTTGCAACAGTGCAAGTTGATAGTATGGGACGAGTGCACAATGTCGCACAAGCATGCAATAGAGGCGTTGAACCGCAGCCTACAGGACATCCGCGGCAACCATACGTTGATGGGCGGCGTTGTCGTTTTGCTCGCAGGCGACTTTAGACAGACACTACCAGTTATTGAGAAGGGCACACCGGCGGATGAAATAAACGCATGTCTCAAGGCGTCGCCACTCTGGTATAGGATTGAAAAGCTCCATCTTACATGCAACATGCGCGTCCGACTGTACAACGACCAAGAATCAGGTGTCTTTGCAAATATACTTTTGAAAATTGGTGAGGGTCGTCTAGAAACGGACGCAGATGGGAAAATTCAATTTTCCGAAGAATTTTCCCATCTAGTAGCAACAGAAGACGAACTTATCATGCAAGTCTTTCCCGATTTGGATGTTAATATAAGTAATGATGAATGGTTGTGTGAGAGGGCAGTGCTATCGCCTAAGAACGAGTGGGTCAATAAAATAAACAAAAGAATTTTAGACATCACCGCCGGCAATTCAAAGTTATACACATCCATAGACACTGTGATGGCTGATGACGATAGTACTGCCTACCCCGTTGAATTTCTCAACTCTTTGGAGTTAACGGGAGTACCGTCCCATATGTTGGAGCTTAAAGTTGGCGTTCCAGCTATGCTGATGCGTAACCTTGATGCACCCAGACTGTGCAACGGCACTAGGCTTTGTATCACAGAGCTGGGTATTAATATTATAAAATGTACCATTATTACAGGAACTGCTAAAGGAGACAGCGTTTTGATTCCCCGCATACCTATTATTCCCAACAACTTGCCATTTCATTTCAAGAGATTGCAATTTCCATTGAAATTGGCTTTTACAATGACGATCAACAAATCCCAGGGGCAAACCTTAAAAGTGGCAGGCATTCATTTAGGAACTCCATGCTTCTCACACGGTCAATTATATGTTGGTTGTTCACGTGTTTCAAGTGCCCAGAACTTGCATGTGTTGACGAAAAATAATAAGTCATTTAATGTTGTATACAGATCGGTATTAAAATAAAAATAAATTGTATATTTTCCCCGTAGATCTTTTAATGAGTTACAAATTTTTTTGAGTATACTTTATCAGACTCTATTTTGCACAGCACCACAATGATAAGGTTTCATTACATTACATATTATGATCAAACCGTCAGTTCCCACACATACACATCAAAATTTCTACGTGAACGAAGTCGCGGGTAACAGCTAGTATGTATATATATTAAGGCATATTCTAGGAGGAAAATTGAAGATGAATGATATAACGGTAAGACGGCTGGAAAGCGTTTAATAATGCATGAGAACCGCATGGTTTTTATTTCTTGTTTAAAAATAGATATTACCGTTATATTTTTATGAAAGGAAGGAGTATATCATTAATTTAAAAAAGTGGGACAAAGAAGATAGAATTTTTTAGATACACTAAGCGACAAAAAAAAAAAAAAAAAAAAAAAAAAAAAAGACGCACTGAAGAAAAACTGACTTATGCCTTTTTTATTTGTAATAACTTTAAAACTAATGGTTGAAACAAATAAAACTGTCGTGTTTGAATAATACTAAAGGGATAAAATGATACCTATGTACATTTTCGATTTAATAATTTGCTTTATTACACTCTACGAAGTACTTTATAAAAATCTACATAAAACTTTCTTTTTAAACATAATTCAATAGCCATACAGTTTGTATTCTATTATAATTTATTACATGAAATAAAGAAGCTATATTTTAATATATGCAATAAAACTATTTATTTTAGATCTAAGCAATTTTTTAATAAAAATATGTATTCTGCATTGGGTTAATTCCACCTTTATATAGAATTACTGCTGTAATGCATAGTGGCATAGTATTATACCGTTTTTTGATATAAACTCAAAAATTTCACTGTGCTAAACATTGTAAATAATTTTTCTAGTTCTTGCAAAGTTGTAGTCTGCAAATTTCGAATCCTCCTCTCTCTCCCCATGCCTTTTTATGACTAAACATTTTCGAGTGAATTGAGATTAGGACTGTTTCCAAGTCTAATAAAGAAAACATTCTACGATAGTCTTTGTGAGATTTAACTTAAAGTGAAAAAAGATACTATTACTTACAGAATTATAGGGGCTCATTGGAATGGATAGGTAATTTTAACAATTTGATTGAAACTGACGTACCACAGACGGCGTACAGCAAGGTGCATTATCATCTTGAAATACTGTTTGAAGAAAAGTCTGAAATACCTCCAAAATAGTCGGTCAGGCGCCACTTTTATAATCACCGTGTTTTATTTTGAGTTAATTGGTTCCTTGAGTATGAAAATTTGCCCGATTCCTTGAAAAAATGTGCACCGCCATACCATAATGTGCGAAGAAAATGCCACTGTTTTAAGAGTAAGATTTTTATTAAGTAGGTCACATTTTCGTCCTCATTCTAGCATTTTTCATCTGCTCGAAATAAAGTAAACTTGATTCATCAGAGAAAACCAGTTTAGCCTAATAATTAACTGATAATGTTTTTAAATTTTTGGTCAAATAAAGTATTGTTTTTTTCTAATTCTTTTCCTTAATACTCGTAATGGCTTTTTTCGCAGATCTTCTGTTTCTTAACTTGCTTTGTTTAATTGTTCCCGCATTGTTTTTGAAGAAAATAATTTACTATATACTTTTTTAAAAATCTTTTTTAAGTTCTGAACATGATACAAATCGATTTTTTAAACATTTGCTTTTTAATTTACTGTGATCTTTTTGGACGAGCAACGTGGCCACCAAAAGCCAAATTTCCAGTTTAAACGGCCAAAAAATTTTATATTTAGAAACCATTTTACCAATATTTCGTTAACATTTAAAGAACCCATGGCCGCAAATGTCATTTTAACCCTTTAAGAACTGATTGTTTTTCGTTAATTTTTATCAGTAAAACTTCCAAATGAACGTGGTTTTTGTACATTGCAATTTTAACTAAACATTATATTGCACGTAATATTGATATATCACTTCTTTTTATGTAAGAATTAACATTTAAAAACGTTTTGTTAAAAATGCAATATACAGAAGTCACGCCCATTTGTGTGTTTTACTGTTAAAATTTAACCAAAAAAAATCCAGTTCTTAAAAAGTTAACATGATACTTGAGGTCATGGGTTCCTGTGCAATTTTTAATTCTTATGATGTGTCCTATCTCCCTTAAAAGTTTTTACGTTCAGTTCTGAATCACCCTGTATATAATTTACTCTGTAATTTACTTCTCGAAAATTAAATTACAACGAGTGTGCTGAACATCTTGCAGAAAAAAATCCATGAAATTTTTATCAAGTCAACAAATTTCAAGTTGATGAAACACCTTGTATTAAATTTTCAGCTGGGCAATTCGGTGCAAGCTCAGTTAATAAGTGTTCATCGTAAGAGAAGATTTCTTTCGCCTTAGGCGATAAATTTGCCGATCGTTTTCCATAAAATATCGCATTTAGTGTACGCGAAACGTTTAGATGGGAAAATAGTTTCTGGTCGATTTCTATTTTAATGCTTTATATTCTCTCCTGAATTTTTCACACAGAAATTTTTATGACCGTGTGAGATTTAGTAAATATTTTTAGAGTGCTTTAAAAGTGCAATAAATTATTCAGTTTTATTATAGAATATTTTTAAAAATGAATCTAAGCCTATTTTCAAAATTCCTTGAAAGTGATAAATGCTATTCAGATTCTCTATAGCATGTTTTCTATTGAAAGAAGTGTAAATAGCACAAATGTTTCATGTCGAGAGAGTGACAAAAGAATTCGGATACATTATGATCTACCAGAAATATTTCTTTAATTCATACTGTTATCTATTCATAGTGAGCAAAGCATAACTAAATTAATGTATATTATTCTGAATTGTTCAAAAGTATGTTTTTCATAATGTACCTACAGTATACGTGAGTTTTTCTTTTTGTTTATTTGTTTGTTTCCCTATATTAAATTTTTAGTTTACTAAATGGTATGTGTATAAAATATTTAGATAATCTTCAGGGCTGCACAAATTTCTTTATACTTTCCCTTAAAGATTAAATTTATTGAATAACTCTTCCTTTATTATTAAAAACAAAATCTGTTTCAATGCATCGTAGAGGATGGCTTCCTGTTTCGATGACCACCAGCACCAGAGATACAATTTGGAATAAGAACAAAGCCGTGGACATTACGGCCACGGCGGATTTTACGTGCACCAGCCTGCATCAATGTACACGACGCGACGGTCTTCAGCCGGCTCAAGTATCAAACCGGCAATCTTCTGATTACAAACTCGATGTTCTACCGACCAGGCTGCCGCGGCCCGTCAGTAGTTCAGATACTACTCACTCATAATTATTATTTATTAATAGTCTCTATCAATTATTATCACGTCATAGAATGTTAGTTACTATTAATCGATATAATTATCCTTAATTTGTGTTCATTTATTTATTTTTCGAAGTAACATTTAAAAATGTATGACTTTCATTAAAATTTTTTTGCATTATTTGTAGAAGGAATATATATATACAACTATATATATATATATATATATGTGTGTGTTGAGCTATGTTTTCTGCATACCCATTACAAAGAAAGCAATGAATCATTCTTAGAGTCTTTTTGTAACAACAAACTTCTTAAATAATTGTTTCAAGGACTTGAATTTAATAACTAGTGTTTGTATTAGAATTTTTCGGAAGGTTTGAGAATCGAGATTTTAATGAGGACAGATATAACAAGGAGATCTGGGAAACTCCCCTAGCGTTGTCTCGGGCTAGAGAAATTTTATGCTAATTTGAGAAAGTTACTTTTTTCAGCCAAATGGCAGTTTCTGTGTGCGTAATTTTCCAATTATGCATCCCAGTGTGCATCCATGATATTAGTATATACAGTGTGCATCCATGATATTAGTATATACTATAAATAAATGATGAAAAATTATTTTATTGATTAGTTTTGGATATATTCAAATTTAAAGTGTTATTATGTAGTATATTTGAAAGTTTTAAATACACCATGGATTTATAATAACATCTAATATAAAATGGTACGTTAATTTGAAATATTATTTATTTATTTATTTACTTTTATAAATGATATGCACGTATTCCTTTTAAGGAAAAGGATAAACACAAGGTATATTATAGACTGAAACCATCTGAATGTTAAACTCTTCGGAATGATGATTGTAAAAATAAAAAATTCAGCTGCGAGGTTTCTTTTTTTCTTTTTCCTGATTAAACAGTAATGCATAAGAATTACAGTCGCCAGCAAAAGTATCCGAACACTTGCCAATAATTAAAATATCAAAAAAGTACTCTTCAAACTGTTTTGTTAAATAAATCCTTGATCATGTTTTTAGACCGACTAAGAACATGACTCGACAAGGATTTATTTAACAAAGCAGTATTGATTGAGGTATAACGGAGGTATTTTCTAAATACCATAGAAAAACTTATTAACGTAGAACTATTTATCCGAAACTTTAGGAAACTTTTATAAAACCTAAAAATGTGCAGATTTTCAAAGGTTTAAAAAATAAAATTAAGAAAAATACGTTTTTCATTGTAGGCATAGTGGAGGTATTATCTAAATACCATAGGAACACTTATTATCATCGATGTATTTATCTGAAACCTTGGGAAACCTCTATAAGACCTAAAACAGTACAGGTTTTAAAAGTAAAACCCTTAAAAAACGTTTTTGATTGTAGGTATTGTGGTGTATTTCGTCATTGTATTCCTGATTTAATCTATTGGACTGTTGGTAAGTGACGTCACGTCCAATCAATGATCTGTTCATTCCTTTTTACGTTTATCTCTCTCTGCTAGAACAGATCGCAGTCTTAAAAATGTAGTCGTTCATGTTACTTGTATTTTTCATCTATAATTGTCATAGTCATCTATTAAATTTTATGTGTTTAAAATGCAACGCCTCGTCATATCCTAGTTATGGCTTATAAATCTTCTCCTGCATACAAAATATTATATTGGCGACGAAATGAAAAAGAAAAAAGCAAAAAGAAGTTTTGCTCTTCAACATTTTAATAATATCTACTTCAAGATGATTAAAAATGAAATCTGCAGATCATAAAAAAAAGAACGGAATATCTTCTACACATGTGTTTATTCAAAATCTACTTATTTCATAAAGAAAATTGATATTTCGAAAGTAACGAAAAGCGATCGGAGACGGGCAGTTGGTGAGTTTTTGTCTACTGTCAGGCCGGAAATGCATAGGCGCCAGAGATAATTAGTTGTCTACGATTTTTTATTTTTCGGGAAAGAGAAAAAAAAAGGTATTTACACATTTATTTTATTTTTTTTTCTTTCTGTTCTTTTATTAGATTGCATGTTTTTATTGTTAGAACTAGTATATTTTCATTAAAAATGTTTCAAAATTTTAAAGAATTCAATGATTCGGTTGAATCGTTTGAGATTTATGTAAGGAGACTGGAACAGAACTTTATATTGTTTGATATTAAGGATGAAAAAAAAGTTAGTGCCTTAATAACTTTTATCGGACCGAAATTATATAATTTACTTACAAATTTACTGCTCCCAGATCTCCCTGAATCAAAAACTTACACTGAATTAGTAGCTGTCTTAACAAAACATCTATGTAAAATTCCAAACAAAATCAGTGAACGCATTAAATTTAGAAAATGTTGTCAAGGAGATAACGAATCTGTGCAGGATTTTAGTGTTCGTTTAAAGAAACTTACAACACATTGCGCGTTTACAGGCGATTCGCTGTCAGAAAATTTGTTAGAACAATTTTTACGCGGATTAAAAAATGAAACAATCCAAAGCAAATTAATGTCTCAGGTTGAAGATTTAACATTTGAAAAAGCAGTAGAACAAGCCGTAACTATGCAAAGTACTGAAAACGACATGATAGAATTACAGAATAAAAATTTGAATTTGAATAAAGTTTCTGTTAGTGTTAGGAAACCAAAACAAAATTATTCTCAAAATAACTTAAGTAAACAAAACGTGAACAAAACTGCGAGTGCAAATAAAAGTAAAACTTATTGTTATCGTTGTGGAAATAGCTCTCATTTAGCAAATGTTTGTAAATTTATTAATGCAGTTTGCAATTTTTGTAAAAAACGTGGTCATTTGAGTAAAGTGTGTCGGAACCACGGAGTAATATTAATAGGAGTTGAAGGTCCAATGGGAGAAAGCTACGAAAGTGTGATCTAAATTTTTGGTAAATATTGAGGGCGCCACTTGTCAATCCTCCCTACCTCGGCGCGGATATACTGTTGTTTTCAATAGAATTTTGCTGGAGTACATTTAAAATTTTTTATTTTAAGCAATTTAATTTCTTTGTAAGTTCTTAAAACTGCATAATTCAGATGTTTCAAATAAATGTTTCGTTCCTAGTTCTAAAATAGGCTATGATAGTGATAAGAAAAACAAAAAAAAAAGCCCTAGGAGAAAAATAAAGTCCGAGTTCGTGTTTTCTGCACCTAAAGTAAGTTTATTTTTTTTCTTTACAAAATTTCATCCATTCTCCTTCCTCCCAATTATCTGTTTTAGCTAGCTTCGGTTCATAAGAATCGTCATTTTTTAAAAGCTTTCTTTCAAAGTAAAATTAGTATAAAATGGCTCTTAAAAAAAACATGTTGGTTAGAATACTCTATTTAATGAAATTTGCTTTCAATCGAAATTTTTTCAGCTTGATATTATTTTTAAAAAAATAATTAAAAAGAGACATTTCCCCATTGCATAACATTGCGGAAGCTGGAGAGAAGGAATGATTGCACGCTGGCGCCATCTGTAAACATTAGAAAACAACATCACAAAATTTCAGCGTTACCTTCTTCTCCTGTCTTTTTACTCCGTGGTCGGAACGCACAAAACAATGTTACTCAAAAGAAAAATGTAAATGTTCTTGATACTGTAGACATTTTGTCGTTACAATCTGAAGGCACTAAACCTATAAAAATTTGGGTTTTGATAGAAAATAGTGCTAAAGCAGAAATAGAACTTGATACGGGATCGGCGATTTCCGCCGTACCGATAAATCGTTTTCGGAGATTATTTCCAGAACATAAAATGTTTCCTGCTGATGTACAATTAAAGACAGCCACGGGAGAAATTTTCCAGCCCGAGGGATTTGTTAGAGTAAATGTAACTTACGAAAACAAAACTAGGAATGTTAAGTTATATTTAGTTAAAAAAGACAATTTTCCTTTATTGCTAGGTAGGGATTGGATAACTACATTTAATATATTCCCAAACAATTTACAAACTGTTCCGGTAAACAAAGTAGTACAAATCTCGGATAATTTAAATAATTTACTAAATGAATTTACGGATTTATTTACAAATAACGTAGGTGAAATTAAAAATGTTAAAGCTGAATTACATTTAGAGAAAGACTCATCACCAATATTTTGTAAATCGCGAACAGTTACGTATGCATTAAGGAATGCGGTAAATGAAGAATTGGAAAGATTAGAAAATGAAGGGATAATAAAAGCTGTTAGTACGAGTAAATGGGCAACACCTATTGTTCCGGTGGTAAAACCTAATGGGAAAATTCGTTTATGCGGCGATTTTAAAGTCACGGTAAATAAATTTTTAAAGGTTGACAAATACCCGCTACCAAAAATTGAGGATATATTAGCAACTTTAGGGGGTGGATTACATTTTACAAAGATTGACTTAAATCAAGCATACTTGCATTTACCGGTAGAGGAAAATTCACAAGAATTACTTACTATTAACACTCCTAAAGGCTTATTTAAATTTACGCGATTACCATACGGAATTGCCAGTTCACCAGCAATATGGCAGAGAACTATAGAACAAATTTTAAAAGGTATAGAGGGTATTTCAGTTTTTATTGACGATATATGTATCTCAGGGGAAACTGATGAAATACATTTAGAGCGATTAAAACAAGTGCTAGAAAGGTTACGTGAATATAATCTTAAAATAAATAAAGAAAAATCTTTTTTCATGAATGATGAAATTACATACTGCGGTTACAAAATTGATAAAAATGGCATACACAAAACGCAAGAAAAAATTTCTGCTATTTTAAATGCTCCAATACCTCAAAACGTAACTCAAGTAAAAGCGTTCCTAGGCTTAGTATCTTACTATTCTAGATTTGTTCCTAAATTATCTACGATTGCTTATCCTCTAAATGAATTATTACGTAAAAATGTAAATTTTCAGTGGACTAAAAAATGTGAAAATTCATTTAATGCAATTAAACAGGAAATTACTTCCGAAAGGATTCTCACCCACTTTAATCCTAAATTACCCTTAATTTTAGCCACTGATGCTTCTCCTTATGGAATTTCGGCAGTACTTTCGCATACAATGCCAGATAACTCCGAAAAACCCATAGCTTTTGCTTCTAGAACTTTATCTTCTGCAGAAAAGCGGTATAGTCAGGTAGATAAAGAAGCGTTATCAATAATTTTTGGTGTAAAGAAATTTTTTCAATTTTTATATGGTAGGAGATTTACACTGTATACAGATAGTAAACCCCTAGTTTCCATATTTTCACCCGTAAAAAGTATTCCGGTACTTTCGGCAGCTAGAATGCAAAGATACGCATTATACTTACAGACATTTAATTATGATATTAAATATAAAAAATCTGCAGAGCACGGAAATGCCGATGCTCTATCACGTCTTCCATTACGTAGTGAAGACTTACTGCTGCCGTCGTCCGATTCGCTACAACCAGAAAAAGTGTCACCAACTATGTCACCAAATTTATTTGGCAACCTTGATGAATCCGATTGTTTATTTATTCATCAAATCACATCGTTACCGTTAAATACAAAGATATTATGTGCAAGTTCTAAGCGAGATCCAACATTGAAAGAAATGTACCGACATTTAATATCAGGCACACAGATGCCAAATTACTTACTTTTTGGACATAAACAACAGGATTTTTCTATACTAAATAATTGCATACTACAAGGGAATCGCGTTGTAATTCCTACTGTTCATAGACAAAAAGTGTTGGAAGATTTGCATTTTGGCCATTTTGGCATAGTAAAAATGAAAGCACTGGCACGTAGTTTTGTATGGTGGCCAGGTATTGATAAAGACATTGAGAATTTAGCAAATAACTGTTCTGTTTGTATTAAATTAAAACATAATCCTCCTAAAATGGAAAATCATCACTGGGAATGGCCTACAACACCTTGGAACAGAATACATGTAGACTTTTTTGGTCCAATGATGGGGAAAATGTTTTTAATCGTAGTAGATGCCCACAGTAAATGGACAGAAGTGTTCATTGTTCCTAATACTACTGCTGAGAACACTATAAACTGTCTTTCTTCGCTTTTTGCCAGATATGGCTATCCTGTGTCCCTTGTGTCTGATAATGGGCCACAATTCATTTCAGAAAAATTCGAACATTTTCTACAAAGTAAAGGCATAAAACATAGTTTAACTGCACCATATCATCCCTCTACAAATGGTCAAGCCGAAAGATATGTCCAAATAATTAAAAAAGGATTGAAATCCTTAAGTTCAGAACCCGGAAATCTCCAATTTAAGTTAAACGAATTTTTATTCCAATACCGAATAATGCCTCATATTACAACAGGGGAGAGTCCCGCATCATTATTTCTGAAAAGAAATATCAGATCAAAATTAGATTTGCTTGTACCAAATGTTAAAAATTATGTTGAAAACAAACAACATAAAAATGTTTTTAACAAGAAAAAGATAAGAGAATTCGAAATAAATGAAAAAGTTGCAGTACGCAATTACACATCACGAGATAAATGGAAAATAGGTAAAGTAATTGCCAGACTAGGTAAACTACATTATAAAATTCAAGTAGGTTCATGTGTATGGAAAAGACACGTTGATCAACTAAAAAGTTCCAGAGTACAACTGGAGGAAACTACAAATCCTGGTGAAATTGAAAAGAACACTCTTGATGGAAATATTCCCATGGTTTCCGATAGCAAGAGTCCACACCTGCAAAGCATTGGAGAATCTAAGTCTGGTAGGAGGCCTGCCATTATACCAGATCCAGTGCCAACCGATCCTGCCAGTACACCAGATCCAGTGCCAACCGATCCTCCCACTACACCAGATCCAGGGCCAACCGACAGTAGATCTGTGTCTACAAAGCCTGGAGAAATTGACTGTGATAAAAATATCAACAGTACTCTAAATAAAAATAAACTAAAATCTGAACATTCAAAACTTAAAAACACTAATTTGTCTTTTTCTGAACAGGTTGTAAGAAGATCATCTAGAGTAAGAAAACCTCCCATCAGGTATGGTATACAGAATTAAGGGGAGGAGAAATGTGGTGTATTTCCTCATTGTATTCCTGATTTAATCTATTGGACTGTTGGTAAGTGACGTCACGTCCAATCAATGATCTGTTCATTCCTTTTTACGTTTATCTCTGCTAGAACAGATCGCAGTCTTAAAAATGTAGTCGTTCATGTTACTTGTATTTTTCATCTATAATTGTCATAGTCATCTATTAAATTTTATGTGTTTAAAATGCAACGCCTCGTCATATCCTAGTTATGGCTTATAAATCTTCTCCTGCATACAAAATATTATAGGTATAGTGGAGGTATTATCTAAATACCATAGGAAGACTTATTATCATCGATGTGTTTATCTGAAACCTTGGGAAACCTCTACAAGACCTAAAACAGTGCAGGTTTTTAAAAAGTTTTAAAAATAAAACCTTTAAGAAACGTTTTTTATTGTAGGTATAGTGGAGGTATTAACTAAATACCATAGGAAGACTTATTATCATCGATGTATTTATCTGAAACCTTGAGAAACCTCTACAAGACCTAAAACAGTGCAGGTTTTAAAAAGTTTCAAAAATAAAACCTTTAAGAAACGTTTTTGATTGTAGGTATAGTGGAGGTATTAACTAAATACCATAGGAAGACTTAAAAAAAAGTTTTAGAAAACCTTAAATTTTAGTAAGGGTCATCACGGAAATAAAATGCACTCTAGACAAAAAAAAAAAAAAAAAAAAAAAAAAAAAAAAAAACGACGCATCAAGGAGGAGTTATCCGAATAGGACGAAAATTGGTAGATGTGATCTACTTGTAGAGAAAAACAAATGATTACAGTTTAAAAAAATTCGGATGATTTAATTAAGGGAAATGGCCTCACAAAGTAAACAAGTCAATAACACATTGGTCCATTTTTGGCCCTTGTGTAAGCAGTTATTTGGCTTGGTATTAATTGATACAGTTCTCAAATGTGCTCCTGTGAGATATCATGCCAAATTTTGTCCAATTGGGGCTTTAGATTGGCAAAATCCCGAGCTGGTTTGGTTGTAGGTTCGTTTTCAGGATGCTTCAAACGCCCTTAGTGGGAGAGAGATCCGGTGACTTTACTGGCCAAAAAAATGTTAGACAAGCAGGAAAACAAGCAGTAAAAACTATCTCTGTGCGTGGGCGAGTATTATCATAATGAAATATATTATCAGGATTGCGTGATATGAAAGGGAACACAACGGAACGTAGAATGTCGTCGACGTACCGCTGTGCTGTAAAAATGCCACGGATGACAACCAAAGGGATCCTGCTATGAAATGAAATGACATTCCAAACCTTCACTCCTGGTTGCCGGGCCGTACAGCTGGCGACAATCAAGGTAGAAACCCCCTTTTTCGAGGGCTTCTCCAGACGCGTCTTCGCTGGTCATCGGGGCTCATATCGGAGTGGGACTCATCACTGAAGACAATTCTACTCCATTTAGTGACATTCCAGTTCGAACGATCCTCATATCATTGCAAACGTGCTTGTCGTTATACAGAGTTCAATAGCAGTCCGCACAAAGAGCTCCGTGAGCTTAAGGGGACTCTCTACCTATCGTCTCCGAAAGCCGAAGCCAATGTTATTCTACGGGAAATTGTGCCCCGTTATAATTCCTTAACTAATACATATTTTTAAATTCCGTTTTCACTTTCCAAAAAACCACAACTATTAAACAATTTAACGCTTTTTAAAAATTGATTTTTTTTATTTTTAAGATTTGATTTTTAAGCTCAAAAATGGAAATTTTCACATTGTGAAAATTCGCATTTTACAACCTCAAAATGAAATATTAAAAATTTAAAAAAATAATTTTTAGAAAGCGATAAATTGTTTAATAGTTGTAAAGTTTCTGAATGTGAAAACGGAATTTAAAAATATATATTAGTTAATAAGTTATAACGGGGCGAAATTCTCCATAGAATAACATTGGCTCTGGCTTCTGGGGACGATAAGTGGAGAAGCCTCTTTAACCTCATTTCTCTGACGGCGGTATTCACCAATAACTTCAACTCCCGGTTGAACACGAAAACTTGAAAAGCGTATAAAGTTAGAGTTTAACTTTTTAGCAAAATTTGACAATTTGCCTCTGCCATCTAGCGGCAATATTCTTTTCAGATTTTTTAACTGAAGATAATCAATCAAAAATTATAGGAAAACTCTGACTCTAGATGGCAGAAATAACATGCCGAATTTTCTTGGAAAGTTGCACTCTGCATATAGACGTTTTTTAAGTTTTTGCTTTCAACCGGCAGTTGAAGTTAATGGTGAATAAGGCCATGAGCCGCCTGTTAATGGTCTTTGAAGTCACTGAAGTACCAGTTCCACGTAGGATCGATGATAATGATGAATTGGAGTTTTGAGTACAGCTCTGACGATTCATTGGTTCCCACGTTCTGTTCTCTCTGTAGGCCGACTGCTTCCTCCCTGACGCTATGTTTCAACCATTCCTGTCAATATCATCTAATAATGGCATCGTTCCTATCCAATTGTCAAACAATTCGCGGATTAGACCAACCGGCTTCTTTGAGCCGAACTTCACACCTCTCAAATGTAGACATCTGCATATATTGTTTGCGCACTTGTATGCGAGGCATAGTCACTGTCTACCTAAGTAGACAGAATAAAATTTTCGAAGAACTTATGACCTGCAATCAAAATTTTTCATTTTTAATATTCTGCCGATTGCGCAGTTAAGATGCGCTGCAGCGTCGCATGCTCATTCGATGGTAGCCAAACTTTAAAATTTTGCCTTTTCCATCTAAAGATGTATGCATGTGAATTTCTGTCCAGTTTGTATTACTCCTTCTTGGTGCGTCTTTTTTTTTTTTTTTTTTTTTTTTTTTTTTGTCTTAGAGTGTATATTCAATGATAAACGGTATAATGAATAAGTACTGTTGATACGATTTTTATAATGCATTAGCAGGCTTTGCCCCCATCGCTGGTCATTATATTGCAATGAAGTCTCAAAATACCATATAATTAATAATAATAATAATAATAAAATCATTGAAATCAGTCCAAATCTAAGTTAAAGTTCTCAATGCCTTCGATTGCGGTTTTCCCACTCGCCACACTTCACAAAAATCCTTTTATAGTACATGTTGCGTCACACACGTACCTAACCGACACATTAAAAAATCAGGATTCTGAGGTTATTTGTAGCAGAGTTATGTTCTAAAACGTCCTTTTTAGCCCCCCTCCCCTGCCACGCTCTTAAAGGAAAGGAGGAGGGATTTCACAAAATATCTTTATATTATGAGTTAGATACATCTAACTGACCTACACATCGAAAATCTCCTTCATAAGATAATTTACTGTAGAGTTACACATGAATACATGTTCTCCCCCCTCCGCTCCCTACGGGGATGTAGGGTGGAGTTTCACAAAATCACTTTGAAGTGTGTGTTGAATACGCATAAGCAGTTCACACATCAAAATTTGACATTCTAAGATAGTTTGAAACAGAGTTACGCATGGAAACATGTTTTTAACCCCCCCCCCCTTAAACCATCAAGGAGGTGATAGCACGGAATTTCAAATAATCCCTTTGTAGTTTGTGTGTGCTGAGTACGCATAACCAATCGACCTATCAAAAAATCGCTTTTCTGAGATAATTTGGAGCAGAGTTACTCTTTAAAAAGTGTTTTTGCCCCCGCCCTTAAAGGGAGGAAAAAGGAAATTTCACAAAATCCCCTTATAGTGCGTGTTGGGAACGCAAAACCAGCAAACACATAAAAAATCGCCTAAGATAGTTTGGAGCAGAGTTGCGCATGAAAACATGATTTTGCCCCACCCTCATCTCCAAGGGGGATAAAGTGGAATTTTACAAAATCCCTTTTTAGTGTGTGTCTTGAGCAGATAATTTGAAGCAAAGTTATGCTTGGAAATATGCTTTTTGCCCCCACCCCCATCCCCAAGAAGGGATAGGACGGAATTTGACAAAATCCTTTTTTAGTATGTGTCTTGAGTACGCATAACCAATTGACATATCAAAAAATCGCTATCCTAAGACAATTTGGAGCACAGTTACTATTATAAGCGTGTTTTTGCGTCCCCCTCACCTTAAAGGGGGGGGGGTGAAATTTCGTAAAATCCCTTTACTGTGCGTGTTGGGAAGGCACAAACAACCCACAGAAACAAATTAATCTTGCTGAGATAATTTGAAGCAAAGTTATACTTGGAAACGGATTTGTTGCCTCCCCCACCCCAAGAGGGGGAAGGGGGGAACTTTCGAAAAATCCAATTACAATGGGTGTTGTACTCACGTAAGTAAGCCATACACTAAAATTTGTGACCTCAGCCCCTATATATTTCCCCGAATGAATTTAGCGCTTAAAGGGGGGGGCTCGAATTTTCCCCCTCGTAACTCCCTTCCCCCCCACCCCCCCAAAAAAATCGCAAAAAACCAAAAATGAGTTTTTGGAAATATCCTCAAGAAGACTCTTGGCGATTTTCTATATCTTTGTGCTATAATATTGGTCGAGTTTTACTCAAAAATCCGTATTTTGCTAAATTTGCCTCCGAAAATCGTTTTTATCCCCTCCCCCCCCCCTTAAAAATCCAAAACTCCAAAATCGCAGAAAATGCTTTTTTTGCACTCAAGGCTAGTCTTTCTCACAGCAATTTCTTCACCGTGAAGCAATTTGGAGCCGAATTATGCTTATAAGGTGGTTTTTGCCTTCTGCTCCCCCAGGGGGGAACGGGGAGATATTTCGCAAAATCCAGTCTTAGTGGGCGTCAAGGTCCTAAAAGCAACGTGCTCACCAAAATTTGCGAGTTTATCTTCTATAGAATCGCCACGGCAGTGTTGAGTTAGTGAATCAGTGATTTTACTCTTTTATTCCCCCCCCCAAGGGGGTAAAGGGGGGACTTTCGCAAAATCCCGTTACAGTGGGTGTTGGACACACGTAAATAAGTCACACACTAAAATTTGTGACCTCAGCTCCAATTGATTTTCCCGGATGAACTGAGCGCTAAAAGGGTGGGACTCGAATTTGCCCCCTCATAACTCCCCCCCCAAAATCGGAAGAAACCAAAAATGAGTTTTTGGAAATATCTTCAAGAAGACGCTTGACGGTTTTTTTTTTCTTTTTTTTTAATCTTTGTGCTATTATTGGTAGAATTTTACTCGAAAATCTGTACTTTGCTATTTTGCCTCCGAAAATCATTTTTACCCCCTCTCCCCCCATAAAAATCCAAAATTCCAAAATCGCAGACAAAGATTTTTTTGTAATTAAGTCTAGTCTCCCTATCTGCATTTTCTTCACCATGAAGTAATTTGGAGCCGAGTTATGGTTAAAAAGATGTTTTTGCCCTCTGCGCCTCTGAAAATCATTTTTATCCCTTTCCATCCCTTAAAATTCCAAAATCGCAGAAAGTGATTTTTTTGTACTCAAGTTCAGTCTCTCCATCTGCAATTTCTTCACCGTAAAGTAATTTGGAGCCGAGTTATGCTTATAAAGGTGTTTTTGCATTCTGTGTCTCCGAAAATCCTTTTTACCTCCCCCCCCCCCTTAAAAATCCAAAATTCCAAAATCGCAGAAAATGATTTTTTTGTATTCAAGTCTAGTCTCCCCATCTGCAATTTCTTCACCGTGAAGTAATTTGGAGCCGAGTTATGCTTATAAAGATGGTTTTTGCCTTTTGCGCCTCCGAAAATCATTTTTACTCCCTTCCCTCCTTAAAAATCCAAGATTCCAAAAACGCAGAAAATGATTTTTTTTTTTTTTTAATTCAAGTTTTTGTCTCCCCATCTGCAATTTCTTCACCGTGTAGTAATTTGGATCCGAGTTATGCTCATAAAGGTGGTTTTTGCCTTCTGCCCCTCCCGGGGGGGGGGGGGGGGGGAACGGGGGTATTTCGCAAAATACCGTCTTAGTGAGCGTCAGGGTCCTAAATCCAACTTGCTCTCCAAAAATTGTGACTCTATTTCCATAGAATCGCCACGTTTGAGTTAGTGATCAGTCAGTTTACTCTTTTATATATATATATATATATATATATATATATATATATATATAGATGAGAACAACTTGTATTTTCTTTCTTGTTTAGAAATAGAAAATCAATAAAATTTTTAATAAAAAAAATAAAAAAGAATGCACCATTAAATTTAAATAAATGGGGAAAATATATATATTAGGTATATTTTAATACATCTTTATTTTTATGGACAAATCTAATTAAATAAAATAAGTGATGCTTTATGCGATATGTAGAAACAAAAAAGCCATAAAAATAACTTTAATATATTTAAACATTATGTAAACCTTAATATATTTCATAGATGGATTTCATAAAAAAAAATGTTCCTTTAAAAAATTACTCTGCAACTCTCTTTGTGATATCTCGCAAATTAAATTACTATGAATGCAATGAACACCCAAAATAAAAAGAAGAAGAAAATTATAGAATTATTATCAGGTCAACAAATTCGAAGTATGCTAAATATCTTCTATTAAATTGTCAGCTGAGCAATTCGGTACAAGTTTAGTTAATAAGTGTTCATCGTAAGAGAAGATTTTTCTGCCTCAGGCGGTAAATTTGCCGATCATTTTCCATATCGCATTTAGTGTAACAGCAAAATGCTTAGGTGGGAAAATAGTTTCTCGTCAATTTCTGTTTTCAAGCCTTTATATTATGTTACAAATTTTTTTATTAATTTTTTAGCAAACGTTTTTTTATAACAACAAAAAATAATATAGAGATTTTTTTTTTTTTTAATTCTTTACTTCTTTCCAAAAATAGCTTTTAAAAGCTAAAAATGTTTGGCAGGGGAAATATCTTGTGATGTGTTGCTTGGATGTTCCTTGTTATGCAGATTAAATTTTAGTTGTTTGGCAGAAAACTAAGGAAAACTTTTTGGACAAATAAATTTGTTTTTTTCTTTTGACTCAAATATTTCTAAGTAATTTTAACTAAACCTTTATTTTAAAAATCAATAATCAAAGCTATATATATATATATATATATATTTTTTTTTTTTTTTTTTGGTTCTCCAAAATTTAATTTAGCAAAGATTTAAATTTAAAATTGTAAATTAAATAAAATCCAAGTAATAATAGAAGAACACTATAATAATTATTACTTATATATGTATATATATATTTTTTTCTGAGCATATTTTCGTGTAAGCTGTTTTAAGACTTTCATATAAAAATGAATCAAGAAAAGAAATCACTTGACATGTATACATTATGAAATTCCTTCCACATTTCCAAAATGCATTTTCAAAATCTGTTTACATATAAGATAGTCGATTCCAAAACAGATATATGTTTTGGATGTATCTTATCCATATAAAAGTTATAGTGCTTCAAAAATTATTATTATAACTGAAAAGTTATTTATTATGGCATCATCAAGATTACGATGTCTGTGCTTCTGTGACAAATAGAAAATTTTAGATTATATCACTCATGGTTATAAGGTGCACTGTAGTTTTAAAATAAAAAATATTGAAAATAATCTGGTGTGGCATTCACATTACTTCCTCTAACTCTACATTAATATAGATAGATTAAATATACATAGTAACATAGACATTAATATAGACACGGTAAATATATTAATATAGACTATTTAAATAATTTTTTACACTGGCGTTTTTAACATTGTGTAAATATTGATATTATTACAGTTTAAGGTGTAAGACAGGAGAGAACATTTCTAGTGTACATTAAACACCCATTCAAAACAATTTTAGTGTCAGTTTTATTTGATACAAATTTTAGTGTGAGGGTGCTTACTGCCTCTTAAACTTCTGTTTAAATATTGCAGCAACATTTATAAATATTTCAAATTACATACGAAAGGATATCTAAAAGGGAGTGAATATGGTGAGTTTGTAAAATATTCGTACAGCCGTTTTGCAAGAACCTCAAATTGACCTACTTATACAGAAAGCCTATCAGTTTTTCTCAACTAACCAACTAATACATATGAAAGGACAACTAAGAGGGTGTTTATTGTACAGTCGTACGGTCCTACTTTTGGTTTCCAATGTCACACTTCCGTTTTTCCAATTTTCAACAAAAGTTGGAAAAATCATCTATACGCCAGATCTGCTTCAATTCTGAAGTTTCATTGTTCTACATTTATTAGTTTTGGAGATATAGTAGTCAGAAGATCTCTATCCCCCCCCCCTCCCCCCCAACACACAAATTGTCGAAGACAATTTTTGGGGGCACAAGAGTCCTTAAAAAATGTAAATCAGATTGAAACTCGAAATTGAAATTTTTGACCGAATACAATAAATATTTTCATTACCTACAGCGATCGGGTAAAAATGCAGTGAAGGCGCAGAAAAAATAGCGGGAAACAATTTTTTGTTCAAAATAGTCTCCATTTTCCTGAAAATAGTGCTGCCTAACCTGAAAATAGTAGCTTTTAAGCCACTTTTATACAAAAAATAGTTGCCATAGTAGCCTGGGGGTGATTTTAGTAACAAATAGTTGCTTTATATCACGGCTCGGAACTCTGGAACCGTATATTGAGCATTGGCGGCGTTGAAGGCAAAATAATTATAGTACCACTTTAAAACATAAAAATTGTATATTACTTTGACATAAGAAGAGATTGCCCTCGATGTGGGGTCTTTCTAAGGTCCTGTTTAAAAAAATGTGAATGCTAAGAAAAAAACAGAAAAAATTATCCTATGTTGGTGGAAAAATTAGTTTTTTTTTTTTTTTTTGGCAATCATCATGTGAAATCACCAAACTTTTCCAGATTCTGGCTGAAACATTCAAATTGCCTGACTTTTAAGGTCATTTTTCAAATTCCCTGACTACTCTGGGTTTTTTCAGGTAGCGTGGTAACCCTGATATATAATCGCGATTTTAATAGAGAAATACTGTTCCCTATATAACTGAGACTTTTCGAATGAGAAACATTTTCTCAATCTGGTGTTATCTTTCTCTAAGCAGATATATATATATATATATTTTTAAATAAAATATGTGATATTTCAATTTAATAGTTGCCTTTTAAGAAAAAAATTGTTTATGTGGAGACATAACACCTCTTTTGGTTCATCATTTTTAATTTGCTGTTACTATTGGTATCAAATGGTAATATAATAGAAAGAATTAAATTTATTAAGTTTTTCACTTTATCAAAAATTAACAATTAAGTTAATGTATAAGAGCTGTCTGTCTGTGGTCCGATAAGCACCTAAATTGACGTGCTTGGTTTAAGACACTGCCACAAGCAGTGGGGTCCAGAATCCAACATAGCACGGTTAGTGAAGACACAGTTGAAGGCAACGGTGACCTGAAGCCTGAAGCCAAGTTTTAATTGATTTCAATCGATTTTTCTTTCCTTTTAAGTGATATAAAAAAAAAATAAAGTGATATAAAAAAAAATAGTGATTCAAGTTCTTTGAAAATTTATTTAAATGTAGTGATCAGCGAAGCAACAGCGAGAAAAGCCTCAACTTAAAATAAATATTTAGATTTTTTGATATATGCTTTTAAGTTAAATGCAACAAAATTAACATATGAAATTACATTTATGAGTTTGAGAAATTGGAAATTTATGCACTTAAATTATTAAAAACAATATCGGCTTAAGCAGTAGCGATCTTTCTCAGTGCTTCAGAGCATGCCCAGATTCAAATATAATGTTACACTTAATAACAGGAGACTTGGCATTGGAATATTAAAACCCGAATAAACTACTACGTCAGAAACGCCAAAGAAAAATATTGGAAAAACATACAGCTGTTTCGGTAGCTTTAAGCGTACCGTCTTCAGTGCAAAAATGATCCTTTTTATTAGTAGTTTATTCGGGTTTTAATTTTCACATATTTCTTGATCAGTCCTCAAATAAATATAAGAGCTTATTCTTTTACACAATTTTTTTATGTATATATTTTTTTTTTTAACTAATAAAAATTTCACAAATAAGTTTTCTTTTTTCATGTAGTACATCTTTCAGTAACGCATAAAGAACAGACATTTTTATGTTTTCCTGACTGTTGATAAGCAGTTATGTGTTTCATATTTATTTTCATTCCTAGAACGTAAATGAGTTTTAAAAATCGATATTACCACATTTTTTTTCCTTTTATTTCTTTAAAGAATTTCTAATTACTATAACTATAAACAATAAAATAAGTACTTTTTAAGGACCCTTAAAAAACATATATGAAAAGTAAGGAGTTTTTAAGGACTTTCAAAAAGGTATAATATGCAAGGAGTTTTTAAGGACTTTATCAATTTTTTAAGAACTTTTTAAGCACTTGTACGTACCATGTGTTAATGTATTTAAAAAGAAAAAAAAAAAAAGAATGACAATTCTTAAAAATATGTAATGGTTTAATCTGGCATCTTTAAAGTTTACAAGACAGTACAATATCAATAAATCTTGATATGTTCTTATAGGATATACTTAAAGTATTTATTTGTTTTTTAGGAATATTAATCAAATGAACAAAACAATATTTATTTTTGTAAATTGGAGTGTAAAGGTTGATATTTTTTATTTACCAACTATGTGAAAAATACCAGAGCCAGGAATCGAACCCGGGCACCTCCGCTTAACGCACGGATGCTCTACCACTGAGCTACCCTGGCTGACAACCAGCTAGGCATTTCTCACATAAATAAATATTTCTAAATTGAAACTTCGTGGTCTATGGAGTTGTGCTGCGATTAATATTGTCACTTGATACAGCTGCGTTAGCAGACTTGGTGACTTGGCCAACGAATTTTATGTGAGAAATGCCTAGCTGGTTGTCAGCCAGGGTAGCTCAGTGGTAGAGCATCCGTGCGTTAAGCGGAGGTGCCCGGGTTCGATTCCCGGCTCTGGTATTTTTCACATAGTTGGTAAATAAAAAATATCAACCTTTACACTCCAATTTACAAAAATGAATATTCACGGTTGATGAATTCATGAATAAATATTTCTAAAACAATATTTATTATAGTTTTTAATATGGAATAGGAGCATAAAAAATTAAATCTAAGCAAGAATAAGAATCACTGGAATCTAAAATTTTGCGCATCAAAAACGCTTGTAGACATCAAGATTTTTTTTTTTTTAATCAAATGCTGCTTTAACAAAGAAAATAAGATAAATTTAACACTTCTAAGAAAACAGATTTGGTAACATAATAATTGCATTATGAAAATGGTAAAATCACACTTATGTGTTTAAAAGAAAAATTACACTTAAATGGTCATCTAAAAGTATACTTTAAAATGTTCTACATATAAAATACAAGCATGACTAAATAAAAACTTGTTTTATTTACACAGTAAATACAAATGAAAAGGAGTACAGCAAATAAATAGTTTAAAATATTTTTTTAAAAATTGAACATTTTTTAATAATTTTAACATGTAGCATGAACTTAAAATAATTTATTTTATTTATTTTTTTTAATTTTACTTCACAATTTAAATGAGCATGAATTATTTTGTTGCATGCTTTAAAACGAACTAATTGTATTGGAGAGAAAAGATTGTAGAATTGATTGTTAACCTATCTACTTTAATAAAGAAAAGTAATGTGACATCAATGTAACACACACAAAGTACAATTAGCATACTGAGCAATTATGGTAGCAATAAGCATACCATCATCAGCACAGAATATCAAGAATAGATTATTGCTTCCTAGAGAAGTTAATTCTAGAGATGGATTAACCAGACAATAAAATAGTGAGAATTTGGAGGGAAGTTTTCTGCAGATGTAAATAAGTACATGGAGCTCTATTCTCTTAACGTTTTCTATATCTATAAAAATTCTAAAACACAATGTAAAATCAACATTGTTCCCTATTGTTTATTACATAACAAAGTATTTTCTAATTTCTTATTGACTTATCCTTCAAAATCCCTACAATTTCACTGGCTGATTAATCTGTCTCTAGAATTCACTTCTTTAGTATATTGTGAAGCACTAATTAATTCTTGCTTTTCTGCACTAATCATGTGAGCATGCGTAAAGCTACTAAGACTGTAGTATGCTTCTTGAGTTTTTTTTATTTTTGGCACTTTTTAATCTTAGTCTCATTCCTTTTTCTTCATCAATTTAACATCAAATCCCTGATTCATATTATATCTACTTATAGCTTACTCATATTTCAAAATTTTAACAAATGCTTTTTTCTTCAGCTTGTAGCTAAGTTCTCTACATGCCTCTAGTCTTAAAATACTTTTAAAAAAACTTTTAAATATTTTAAAATTTGTGTTAAAATTCCAAAAATATAAAAACTTGGAGTTTATAAGTACAATTTTTTTTATATTTTTTCTTTTGTTTAACTAAAATTTTTTATTTATGAGTAAACTAAGCATAATTTAGACTTATTTTATAATTTAAATACTTTTTTCATAGGACATGATTTCACAGCCTTTTATAGATTCTAAATTATATCAAAAATAATCAAGAAATTTCTTTATTTCTATCCCTTTCCTTTTTCTTCTTTTTTCCCCCAAGCATATGGTTGTACATTTTTTGGATTTTACTTTTGATGATCATATATTCATAAATGAATTTTCTAAAAACATTGTAAAAAGAAAAATAAATAAATAAAATCTGGAATATAACCAAATCATATTACAAATTCCTGATTTAAACAGAGTAATAGTTGTACAGTAAAACAAAATACAATAAATGCAAATAACACAAATAAAACAAAAAAGTACATTTCCTCCTTAACACCACCACTTTACTTAAAAATCCAGATACAATCTTTTTATATGTTTTCAAGTCTAGATTATGCTTATTTAAATAATTTAAATCTGAATTATAAGTATTTACAAAATTTTGAATACAGAATCTTTGTAAATGACAGGGTTATTGAAAAACTTTACTAAGAGGAATTTCATAAAAAGATTGTTTATCTAGGGGTATAATAAAAATGACAAAATATAAAACAATAAATAAAATCATGCTACATATAAAATAATGAATAGAAAATAATTGGATTAAAATGATAGTACAAAATTATATTTCTTTAATATATGAGACACATTAGAAATTTTTTTATTTTTGTTTTTTATTGTTCTTGGGGAAAAAAAAAAAAAAAAAAAAAAAAAAAAGAGAGAAAAAAAAAAAAAAAAAGAATTTGTTTTAATAACACACTATTTCTGAATGATGATGTGTGCAAATATTCTAAGCAAACAGCATGACTTTACAAAAGCCCACAACAACTGTTTCAAGTTTAAAAAAAAATCATATCAATTTGTCACCATGAAAGAAAAAAAAAAGTGAGGGCAAACATGCAGCTTTCAAGCATAAAGGTCTGTATAATGAGCATTTACGACTATTTTTACTTCCATTACCCTACTACTGTAGGTAATGGAAGTATTGTATTCGGTCTGAAAATTCAATATCGGGTTTTCACCTGATTTACACGTTTTAAGGTACCCTGAGTCCAAAAAAGTGGTTTTTGGCAATTGGTCAGTGTGTATGTATGTGTGTGTGTGTGTGTGTGTGTATGTATGTATGTGGAGAATCTTCTGGCTATTATAGCTCAGAAACTAGTAAAGATAGATCTACGAAACTTTAGAATTGAAATACGTCTGGTGTACAGATGAAATGTCCAAATTTTGGTGAAAATTGAAAAACCGGAAGTGGTACATCGGAAACCGGAAGTGGGACCGTAAGTCCGTATCTCAAAAATGGCTCGAACGATTTTCTTCAAACTTGCTATATAAACACTCTATTAGATGTCCTTTCGAATGGTATAGTTGGTTAGTTCAGGAAAATTGATAGGCGGCCTGTATAAATAGCTCAATTTCAGGCCTCGCAAAGGCGTTCCTTTAAAAACGGTTGTACGGATTTTTTTCAAACTCACCATTTTAACTCACTTTTAAATATGCTTTTGTATGTAATTATTGTTTTCCTGTCAATAATTGAGTTTAACCGGAAGTGGGACGTCGGAAACCGGAAGTGGGACCGTAAGTCCGTATCTCAAAAACGGCTCTAACGATTTTCTTCAAACTTGCTATATAAACACTCTATTAGATGTCCTTTCGAATGATATAGTTGGTTAGTTCAGGAAAATTGATAGGCGTCCTGTATAAATAGCTCAAGTTCAGGCCTCGCAAAGGCGTTCCTTTAAAAACGGTTGTACGGATTTTTTTCAAACTCGCCATTTTAACTCACTTTTAAATATGCTTTTGTATGTAATTATTTTTTTCCGGTCAATAATTGATTTTTTGTAAAAGTTGGTATCTCAAAAATGGCTCTAACGATTTTCTCTTTAGGTCACTTTTATGTTTTCTGATCACATTATCTCTCAAAAATGCATATAATTCATGTAATAGCGTGTAATGGAAGTTGTGTGGTTGTTTCACACCAGATTTTTTACTTTATTTTTATTTATTTATTTTTTTGCCTGTGCATAATTATTTTTGCCTGCAATTGCCTAAATAAACTCTGCTAAATATATTTTGATGAATGTTTCATATGTAAATATAGAATACCAAGAGTAATGGAAATTAAATTCAAACAACTTTTGTGTGTGTAAGTTTTAAAATCACAAATAGTCCTCATTAGTCCTAGTCACACTAACCATTACAGCAGGAAAACTTTGAGATAACAGATAAATTTATCATTTACAAACTTTGAATAAACACCATAAAATGCAATAAACTCACAACAATTGTTCGCTTTGACTGCAGCACTCGTGCTTACTTTATTGGCCTGATGAAGGGTCGTGTGTTTTTTCGACCCGAAACAATTGTTGCGAGTTTATTGCATTTTATGCTGTTTATTCAAAGTTTGTAAGTAATATTTTTTACAATGCCAGTTTTGTGGTGCTATCTTATTAAACAGATAAATTTCTTATTATATGTTAATAATATTTCTAAGTAAAGCATTATAATTAGAATTCATGCCAGTAATAAAAATTTAATGGTCCAAAGAGACCACCTAGGGTTTTAGAGATCCAAAGCATAAAATGGTAGACAACCACATAAAAATGTGTACTTTTTATACATATGTCAATGTTGTTATGAAAAAACAGAATAAAACAGTTTAAGATACTTTAAGCTCAAATTGTCAAAATGCTTTTATTTTATCGGTATTAATTTTTACAAAAGTACAAAAATTTAATATTTGGAAATAATTTTAAAGAAATAAATTATGCAAAACACCTTTTTTAAAAATTTGTAACTAACTTCACACACATACAGAAAGTAAAAGGGGGAAAAAATGGTATTAAAAGATAAAGCAAGTAAGCAAAAAAATATGCAGTTGTTTAGGTCATTAATAATTAAGCACAACCCTTCATCAGAGGAAAGAAAAAATGTAGGTATGAGTGTACTGTGAAAATAATAATGTAAATCAAAGTAGCACTGATACAAGAACTTTTAGAAAACAGAAAAACCTTAAAATCAGTTATTGAGGTATTAACAATGTTTCTCAAACAAACAGAATCTGAGTTAAAGCTGCTTTTAATACATGGATTTTGACTTCTAAAAGAATTTTGTATCAATAATATAAAGTTATTTTTTAAAATATTAATAAAATAAATAAATTTATAAAAATATTTCAGGTGAAAAATTTGTCATCCATGACTGTAATTTTAATGACATTTGTTTCTGACTCCATAACAATGAACTCTTCCCAGTGTCATCTGCTAAATCATGTGATGTAGGAATAACAAAGAATCAAATTCAGTTAAATATCGTTCTTAAGAACAAAAGTATTAATTTAATATAAAATTAAATAAAAGCAATATTATGCATTTGTAAACAGTAGAATAACTGTATTTCTAAGTTTAATAATTTTTTTTAAACATTTTATATATTTATTTTTTTATTTTCACATGTAAGAATGTTTTGTAGTGTAACTATTATATTAACTGATCTAGTAATAAATAATTTGTTCTTGTGGAATGTTTCTGGATTATAATTTGAAATTAATTAAAAATGTTTTCAGTTAAATTTAATCACGTAAAGGTGTTACAACAAGTACAAGTTAATTAACTTAGGTACTGGCCGAAATGGCTTTACTCTGTACAATGTTGTACTGTTAATGATTTAAGTACCAAAAATCAGAGTACTTAACATGTTCTCCCTCAACATTAATATTAACAAATATAAACCAAATGATGATTGTAAATAAAATGTATACAGCAAAAAAAAAAAAAAAAGATGATGGTGAATATAAAATGGAATAAAAAATAATGATGCATAAAAAATAACACAGATTAAATCAGATCGATCAAAAATAAGAATAGAAAAAGCATTGTTTCAGCAATCGTTACAGATAAATATAGAAGATTTCATCTGCTATTGGCTTAAAAACACCAATACCCCGTGACCTCTAACGTCAGGTGATAAAAGCCTACTGTCACTATGTTGGCATGAATCCAAATTATAATTGATATGATTATTCATTTTGCCTTTAGTTGGTATAACTGCACCAACCATATGCAAATGCATGTGAAAGGACCACAAAATTATACAAAAAGCAATTTAAATAACAATATTATAATGAATAATAGATACATGAAAATTATTTGGAAATATTTATAGAACTCACACTCTCTATTACTAAAAAGAAAAGAAAAACTTTTTTTTTTTTCAAGAAATCATAAAGACTTAATGCATCATTTTATTAACCATCTACAAATAGATAGTTACACATTAATTGGTTAACCTAAAATAATTGTCATATGTTTCTGTAATTTATGTCATTTATTTACATAAGTATACATTTTGTAATTTTAGTTCAATCTACAAAAATAGCAGATTATAGTACTATAAAAAGATGTTTCTTTTATATTTTGGACATACTAGAGATTTGTATATTTTTATTTCAGACTGAAGATAATTCACATTCATCCACTTTTAAAACAATTTTTAACAATCAACATATTTTATTAAAGACAATTTTATTTCATAGATTCTTTACTTTCATATAAAAGTTAGGAAGACACATAATATCTTTCATCTAATCCATTAAATAAACTTAAAAATTGGTATTCTTTTCTGGAAATCACAGATAATTAAGACATCAATTTGAATTACTTTAGAAGTCACGTTAGAATAACTTAAATTTTTATTTATTTATTTAACTTTACAATTAGAAAACTGACACTGTAATTTGGTGAGATTCTTTAATGGCCCAACATAAACTGCCGAACAATGTTTAAAGCATTCAGCTAAATTAGAGGCAAGCCTAGAATATGATTAAAAAGATTATAATAAACAAATTAATAATATTAATACTAACACAAATAACAATGAGTTCAAACCAAATAAATTTTGAAATGTCTTATTTATATATTTATTTCAGTTATTACTAATACTTGATTACGAATTGTGCAAAAGAAAAAATCTCAAAAGATTTGTCCTCAGATACCATTTTCATTGACTATCACTGTGTATGTGAATTGCTAAATGTGTGAAAAAATGCAGTGGTCTTCAAATGAAAAAGTAACTTTATTTTATTTTATTTATTTATTATTATTATTATTATTATTATTCAAAATATTTTAATGTATATTTTTGCTTTTTTATTTATTCTTTATAAACAAAAATCTATTGCACATAAAGCAAAATTGAATACTAAAGTCCCGTTACTACTACTATTACTATAAATAATCTCTAAAAAATAAAGAGTTAAATTAAACACGTGTCATTTGTATTAAATATATTTAAACCACTTTAAACGAATCATAAATCCCTGATGATGCTTTAATATTAAAGCAAAAAGCTTTGGATAAAATTTTTTTTAACATCTTTTAAATAAATTTATATTTACGTGTGTTTAAAGTGGTTTAAATATATTTACTACTATTACTACTACTAATATATATAGTCTTGCCGCCTGCCTCCTTCTTCCTATCTTGTGTTTCTTGGGTTGTTTTTTCATTAATTTTGATAAGTTTATGGTTTTAAGTTAAGATTTGTTGTTTTACTTTATTGATTCGTTTGTTTTGCAGACTGTTAATTAATAGATCTGGTTTCTTTACATTAGTGTATTTCATCCACTGATGATTTTTTTTTTTTTTATCTTATTGGTCATTGGTGTTTCAGTGATCTTGTATCTGTTGCTTGGCTTCTACTATGCTTAATAGATCATCTTTATTATATATATATATATATATATATATATTTTTTTTTTTTTTTTTTTTTTCTAACATAACTTGATTTGCATTAAAATAATGAATATGGTATAGTCAACTTTCATTTATTTACACATTTTTAATTTCTTATCCATTTATTTGTCTTAATTTTAAAACAGACAACTTTATAATTTGTTTGAAACTTTCTATTTCAGTTCAAGCTCAAAAACAATTATAAATTACTGACTTTATCTTTGTAAGGCGGAACGGGGAGGGGGGGGGGATTTTTATTAAATGCAAGAATGCATAACATTAACTTATGTTAAATGTTAGAGGAAAGTATAAGCTCATAAAATTTTACATAATCACAATATATTCATAGATTAGAAGTTCATGGAGAATGTGTTTGGCCACAATCTGCAGTTTGTTTTAATTAGACATTGAAAAGTATTAAGAAAATGAGGGAAAAAAATTTTATGACAAAAAATTAATATATATATATATATATAGAAACATATTGTCACATAATTGCAATGTCTAAGTTTATTTAATGATTTAGACGATATACAGTTAAAAACAATATTTTATACACTTTTGGGTGCTTTCCCATTTTTATCACAGTATCATCAAACAAGGGGCAAGTCAAAAGTACCTTTATTATAATTAGTATATTTATATAATATTTAAATTATTAATAACTTAAATTTAATAATAAATAAATCTGAGTCAATTACCATTTACGCCACTGTTAATACGTTCTTCACTGATATATTTTGTCACAAGTATCCCAGGTATTTGCAGGGTGTATTAACATTTTCTTGGGAGTTTTTTCTTGTTTCTTCGATTTAAGTGAATTCTGTTTTGTCAGCACATGACATGATCCATTATCTATCTGAGCATGTTGAACACCGTTGCAAGCACTGGGTTCATTTATTATAGGGTTCCTATTCTATTTCAAAAATAATATTCCCAGACTTTGAGGTTTTCAAGATCCATTTTTGTAAAATTCCAGCTACAAATATGATTTGTAACTTAATAGATAGCTATTGTGTTGTAAAAACTGTAATTAAATTTTGTGATCATTGAATTTATTGATGACTAAAATGCATTTATCATTTAAAATTGCATTTAAAATTGTTTTGTAAACTTGTGAAAAAGTATTGCAAAGAGAATTGGAAACATTTTCAAAAGATGTAATAAAATATTTACTTTTTACTTAATACAATGAAAAAAAAAAAAAAAAAAAAGGGAGGGGGGGGGAGTTATAGAATCACAGAGTTATTGCAGAAATAGTTTGTGAGTAAGTGAAATTTTTCAGCTCACATCTGCCAACTGATCAAGTTAACTTTTTTTCCCAAGTAGTGTAAAAAGAGAAAAACAAAGTTTACCAAAATTACATATATTTTTAGAATTGCTTGTATTTAGCAGAAATTTTTTTAAATAAAATTCACATTATTTGTAAATGTATATTATATCAACAACAATACTAATATAAAAGCTATTCAATTTTTATTTATCAAATAAGGCAAAAAGTAAACTTTAATATAATTTTTAAGTTCTATTTTATATTCTTTCATACACTTAGTGTTTATGTAGGGATTAAGGCCTACTGGGGCAAAAAGGATCTAAACCTGATTGTAATTTCCTCTATGGTTCCTAGCCCATATTAATACATTTGAAAAAAAAAAAAAAAAAAAAAAAAAGACCAAGAA
This sequence comes from Salticus scenicus, assembly GCA_963930645.1. Taxonomy (NCBI): domain Eukaryota; kingdom Metazoa; phylum Arthropoda; class Arachnida; order Araneae; family Salticidae; genus Salticus; species Salticus scenicus. Next base: position 2,441,891 of record OZ005659.1, read on the forward strand.
AAACTGTAAATGGCTAGGCCAAGAAGTTAGAAATGGGCACATCAAGAAAGTATTTTCCTGCTTTATGACACCATTATTCCAGGTTATTGAGGAATATTTGCAATTTTCTCTGACTTTCCCAGATTTTCCTAGTTTTCCCTGACCCATGAGAACCCTGGTTTATTATTTATATAGCTGTTGTTTATTTTACATGCTCAAATAGATGACATATAATGACAAAACAGAATACATTTAAAATGAAAATAACATGGGAAAATACTTAAGAAAAAAAAAAATGTCAGTACATCTGAAAAAAGGCCAGAAAACTTGTGATGAAATATATCCATGAAAAATTTATTAACAGTAAATTAAATGGCAATTGAATCAGATTTATTATTAAAACACTGTTTTTTAACTCTGAGCAGCTGATATGGATTTTTTCGACTCACTGAGCAGTTGTTTTTTTCCTCTTACACATGTAATTAAAATTTATGTATTTATAGATTCTTAGCTTGTTTTCTAAGCATGAAGATCATAGATAAAATTCATGAGGTTTGCCATGAAATCCATAGTTATATTTTTAATTTCAAGCTGAAATAACTGATGATTTAGTATATTGTAAAGCTTACACAGTGAAAACAACATTACAATTTTGTCCTTTTTTAAGACACTCAGTAAGTTAAAGAAAACTTAATAACTTAAATTTATTTAAATACTCTATTATTTTTAATTATTATAGTTATTCTTTTAAACTTGCTCCTCATTTGTGGTTACTGTAATAGGCATAGTAACCATTAAACCTGGAAAGTACCTTTTGTCTATTGAGCTAATCCAGCTGTTTAGGTTAAGTTCAGAAACATTTGCTTAACTAACGATAAACTTACTACAACTTTTAAAGGACATTTTTATCCACAATGCACAGTTACAAAAAGAAAAAAGGAAAGGGAATAGAACTTTATAATAATAATAAAGAAAAAAAAGTATATTTATCGAGGGATTTTAAAAAGTAAAAAATATTTCCTTTATAAAACCTCTATTGTAAAACAACTTGAAAACATTGTTACCAGCTGCGACAGTGGACTTAAATATAGATGGTTAGCCAATATTTAAATCAATTTGTTTTATCAGGGGTTGATTCAGGTTTTGGTTTTGGACCCACTTTTATGGACGGGGGGGGGGGGGATGTAATATTTTAATACTAGCAATAACTATATTTTTTATTTAAAATCAAGATATTCAAATTGTCTTCAACTTTTGCACAGTTTAATATTTGGCACATTGAAAAGTTAAAACTAGTTGGCAATATCAAAAAACTTCTTCCTCCATGTAAGATTTTAAAAATTATGAAAATTAGACTTAATAAATTAATTAAACATGAAAATAGAGAACAAAAATGTAAACGAGTTCATTGAATTTCAATTCAATACCTTTACATCAAATAAATACTTAACTGAATAATGAAAATTAACTAGAATGCACAATGACACAGTGATACTAAAAATCATCAAAATGAAAAAAAAAACTAATAAAATCGTCTAGAATTTGACTATTAAAAATGTGAATGGAGCCTTCATGCCACTTAAAAAGTGTTCATCTACCATGGAAGAATATGATCCCAATGGAGAACATCTCTCTAAAGTAAGTATGGTTACCAAGATGGGCACAACATATTATAAAACTTTTTAAGAAAAGAAAGAAAGAAAGAAAAAGTGGTATTAAACTTTTTCTCAGCAAGTTTGTAAAGAAAATACTGAACGTGCTTAACATGCTTTAGCAACTTAATTATTTTAGTGATAACAGGGGTTGATCCAGATTTTAATTTTTGGAGCCTATTTTGGTGAAAAACAATTTTTTTTTTTTATGAACAAATTAGTTTACTATACAACCTTTTATTTTAGCAGTCACTCAATATAATGTTTAAGATATCGCATATTATCAGAGAGTATATGATCTTGAATAGAGTATAATTATCAGAGTTTTTTGAACCAATGTTTAACCTGGCAAAAAATTTTCGTTAGCATTTTAGCTAAAATGCCCAAGCAGAGTACTTTAGCTTTTTCTTTCAGGAGGAAGCAGAGAGGGTGACATAATATTGCGAAAATTCTTATTCTTTAATATTTTGAGAAAATCTGAATATAAAATTATGAATTATTGTTAATTTTTTTGACATATCATGAATTTTATACACAGTATAATACATAATTAGCTCCCTCAGTCTAAATAAGTAGTGCACATTATAGGAATATGATTGATCATCCTCACTTATTACTTGGTCATACTTAGTTTTGTTTTCCACTTCACTGATTATTCCAACTAAGCAGGGGTTGATCCAGGTTTTAATTTTTTTATGACCATTTTTGTGAAATATATATATATATTGTATAAAACCTTCTACTTTAACAGTCATTCTACATAATATTTAATATCAAGTTAATAGTTTTGTTGAATCAAATACAGGCATTAATTAAAAATCATATGGAAAGCATTGAAAAAATTTGTAAAAAGATAATTTTTATAAAACAATATCCTGTGAAAGGGCAGGAAGAGGGTCATCATTTTTGCCTGGATCGAACCTTGTTAAGCATTGATACTTGTGATTTACGAAACATAATTCAATGGAACTTTGTTTAGATTTTAACAACAGTAAAAGAGGCAGCTATAAAGTGTTTGCAAAGTAATATAAGTAGTAGCAAGTAGTGGCAGATCGTTGTGAAAAACTAGTGCTAAGAGCGCTTATATGAAGCAAAATCTGCATTCTGACATGTTTAATATTTTCATATTCAAATTTGCTTATTATGTAGGGGTTTCAAAAAGTAAGGCAATAAGGGCTCTGACGAGTGTGCAAATTTATATGTATGAATAAAAATCCCTCTGAAGACAATGAAGATGATCACAGGGATCAAACGGTGTCAGTAGATGGAACTGATTTTCTAGTAACATGACTAAATCTCAGTTAGAAGATGGCTACATTGACAGAAACATGGTCCATGACTGAAATAAGAAATGTGATAAGATTTTTGTGTTTAAAGAAAAATTCTCCAGCTGAAATTCATCGGCAATTGGTAGAAGTGTACAGTACAAGTGTTATGTCATGAAAACATGTGTGGTTTAGGTGCACGGAATTTGACAAAGGCAGAACAGATGTGAGAATGATAATGTTTGCTGTACCAAAGCTTTGATTGAAGGTGTTAGTTGAATTACTCAACTGCACAATTTTATATTGAGTAAAATTGTACAAGAACACCATATCTCATTTGGCAGTATACAAATTATTGTGCATGAACAATTGAGCTATCGGAAGACATGTGCTTGTTAGGTTACAGCGTTTTCGGCGGGAGGTATTGGCCCACTCTCCTTACAGTCCCAACCTCGCACAAAGTGATTTCCATCTCTTCAGACCTTTAAAGAAACACTTGGGAGCTATGTATTTCAAAACTGATGTTGAGGTTCAGCAAGACGTCTTGACGTTGTTTCATAACCTTGACACTGATTTCTTCAATGCCTATTTCGATGGTTTGGTGTACTGATAGAACAAACACCTCGATAAGTATGGTGATTATGTAGAGAAGTAATATGTACTTGTGCCTTCCTACATTGTATACATATTTTTATTTACTGAATAAACGTTTACTCTGAACGGGCTTGTTACCTTACTTTTTGAAACCCCCTGGTAAAACTTTAAATTAAATCCAAATACACTAAATAAATTCTTGCCCTCAAATACTCGGTTCAAAATTAGAGGTTATTTTACAGAGATATTTTCTAATATTATCTGGTTATCGCTTTTTAGCAAAATCCTTACTTACATATTTAAAAAAATACAACATTCCTTAGCAAAAAAAAAAAAAAAAAAAAATGAAAGGAAGTTTATATTTTGTATTAAATTAATTATACATAGTCATTTGAAATAATACTGAACTAATATTCAAACAACCTTTCAATGCTTATAGCAACCTATGTTTATTTTATTAGAAACAGTTAGAATTCTACATCAATTTTTGTTAACCTAAACTCATGGCATGTAGTTAACGTGGAAGTACCATTTTCAAAAACTAATTATGTGCAAAAGTCAAGGACTGTTTTTACATTTAATTTCAAGTTGATGTTTCAGTGAAACAAGTACTGTTCTACCACAGATCACATGGAAAGATAACCATCCAGTTTACAAGCAAGTCAATTAGCTGATAGGTACTATAGTCAGACTTTCATAATGTATAATAGTGAATTAAATGTTACAGGAATTTCATTAAATCGTTTATTGTAATGATTTTATGTCCTTTTAGTACATCTAATATTTCCATTCATTTTATGTAACTAGAATATTGCATACAGTTGAAAAAATGAAAAAATATTAAAATATTGGTTAATTTAAAAAATACTGAAAAAATTAAAATAAATTATAAACATTTAAAATATAAAGTATGTAATGCAACTAATACAAAGTGAATGAATTTATTTAGTACAATCAGATAAGAATAGGAATGCATCAGAAATACACAATAAATAAATGATCCCCTTTGTTTCTTTTTCCCTGTTCCTACAAAATTGCTCTATACTGACTTTGTGACAATTTGCATACCTTTTCACCTCATTTATGGTAGAACAGTATATCCAGTCATTTCATATCAGGGTTCACATTAGGAAAAAAAAAATCTGTGGGATCTTCCCACTTCAGCAAAAATTTTAAATGAGATTTTTTAATTTAAGTAATTATTACTTTTACATTTTGCAGAAAAAATATATTTTTGCATTATACCTGGACATACATACATCAGTGTGTTATCTTTTTTTTTTTTTTTTTTTTACAGTTTGCAGTGTAACAAATAGTCATACTACATACATTAATGCAATAAAAACATACATTTTAATTTTTATATATATAACATAAAAATAATATCAAAAACAAAAGTCAGCAGTAAATATCAAAAATACAATCAGGTAGAACAAAAAGCAGTCAAGTCTGAGTAAAACTTAAAAAAAAAAAAAAAAAAAGAAATTCACAAATTTTGCAGCTGTTTGTTTAAAAATTATACACATCTTCATATATTCTTTTACAAATCTAGAATTGTTTTGAAATAATTACTCAATTTTCTACTTTTTTGGACTCATGAAATTCTAGAGAAGTTAAAATAGAGAATCAAAAGCTTCATTCTATTTATTAACCAAAGCAACTGAAAAAATGGAGGAAATGAACAATGAAAAAAAAAAAAAAAAGTCCAAGGAAAAGCTCTATATAACATTTTTAAGTGGGATTTTTTAAAAATATAGTGGGATTCTTACAGTCCCACCCTGCTCTAATGTGAACCTTATATATGATACTGAAAACAGATTTTTGATGGGGAGAAATATTACAAAAGGACTATTTTAATATAACAAATTTTTAGAAAGAGTTGTTGTTTCTGAACATGAATTTTGTGAAGAAGCAGTTAAAGTGCCAATTTTTCCATGTATTGACTCATATTTATTTTAAGGCTGTTAGGATAGTGCATAAATACAGACCACTTAAAGTAAAAATTTTCAATGTTTAAATAAAGCAGAGTATGATTTTTTTTAGATGAAAATATAAAAATTGTCACTAAATATATATTTAGAATTATTCTATAGAATATTAAAGTTGTTAGTTATGTCATTATTTTTTGTATACTGAATAAGATTAAAAACATAGATATATACTAATGAATTAAAAAATATATTTATATAATATATATAAAACTCTACATATAAGACTAGAAATATCTGAACTAATTCATTAATGTTTGATTTCCGAATCAAACATTAATTAGCATAACAAACTAGTCACGGTTCCTTCACCAGCAAGCTGTCATACCATATTGCACTAACCAAAAATAAATATTTGACATGAGAGAATTTAGAATTATTTAAGGTATTTGTCTACATTAAAAAAGCCATTTTGGTCAAATTCAAATTTTTGTTTCTTTTCTTTTTTCATTTTATTTATTTATTTATATTTTTTATTTTAAAGAAAGTTCTTTTATATTTCAAAGGCATCTTTACTTTTGCTTGTATAATAATTAAAACCAATGTTATAACCAATTAACTAAAGCAGAAGTGATATTTTCAGAACTAGAATTGGGGATTAAAAGGGATATACATTAAAATCAAACACTTTTATTGATAAAATTAAGTGGAGAAATTATTATATAGAAAATTTTCAAACTGGGAAATATATATAGAAAGCATTTTTTTTTTTTTTTAACAAAAGCTAAATATTTAATTGATTATTATTTTTTTTTAAACAAACTTTTCAATCATTTTTCTGCGCAAGAAATTTGATTACTTCATCAATTTTAAAACTATTTAGATAAAATTCCACACATTATTTCTTCTTTTAAACTAAAAGTTAAGCACTATGTGAAAATCTGGTTATTTTACAGTTGTTTAAAGATTAATATATATATATATACATATAATTTTTTTCAAAAAAAAAAAAAAAAAAAAAAAAAAATCTGCTTTTTTAAATGACTAGACTTATTTCAATAAATTTAAAGGGATATCACAAAATTTGTAAGTCATTGCACAGGTGTTCTTTAGTAAAGTATAGTTAAAGAGGAAATTAAAATATTTTCCATTAAATGGATAACATAAAGGTAAAATTCTGCTCAACTATTATACAAAAAAGAGCTACTTTTTTAAAACTTTGAGAAACATTCTTGAAAGTTATATTTATTTTTCTTATTTTAAATAACATTTCAATTAAAAATGTACATATAATCAAAAATCTGTTTTTTAAATTTATTTTTCCCTTATAAAAGTGTTTTGACTGTAGATGGATACCTTAAATGAAATTTCAGTATTTGTTTGACTAAAGACAAATTTCCAATACAAAAATTTAGATATGTTTAACGAATATATTAAGTACATATGATTATATTTAAAAAAGAATATGTGTAAGGCATAGAAGGTTTTCTAACAGATTGATTCCTTAATAATGAATGTAAATGGCTTTTTAATACCACAGTAAAGAATAAGAAGGATAAAACTCATTATCTTATCAACAAGCAATATATTAAGACTTAAAACTCTGATAATAAAAATTTAAGAGGGAAAATTTTAAATCCCCATATATACACAAGGTGTTGAAAAAAACTCTGACCCCAGACTTATATATCTATGATCAATATATAAGGAATTAAACCCAAGATCAAGGTTTTTTTAACGCACTTTATATTTATAAGTTAATATCAACATTATGAACTTCTTTTAGGTTACTGTCATTATTGACAGTACTGTCAACACTTATATCATTAATATTTACATTACTATTTACACTATTATTCATATCACTATCAACATCATTCATGATATTTTGAGATTCTGCTAACTGTTTTTTCAACATACGTCTAATGCTTCTAGCATATGAATCTCGAGCTTTCTGTTGTTCGTATAAATCAGGCCTCTCTAATTTCATTCGTTGACGATATAAGTACTTCTTTTGAGCTTCAACAATGTCTTTATATGCTCTCATAGGTTTGGATCGCTTTTTACTCGAGGTGGTTGGTCCGTCTAGAAAGTCATGGTTTCTCTGTTCTGCAGCAGATAATGCATCTAATAGTTGCTTCCATATATCAGGATATCTAAATAAAATTATAAATTGCCACATCAGAAAAAACAACCTTTTGAAGCATAATCACTATACTAATTTAACTTTTAAGAATGAAATAATAATAGCAATATTTTTATGAAAAACTTAGTTAATTATATTATATAAATTTAAGATTTTTTTTTATTATTTTTTTTTTTAAATAAGAGAAATTATTATTATTATTATTACTACTTTTTCTTATCCATATATGACAAAGAAAGTATTGCTTTTGAAGAGATGAGATTGAAAAAAAAAAAAAAAAAAAAAAAAAAGACAAAAAAGCTTTAATTATATGCAAATATGACAATTGAAGTATTAGAATTTTAATGAAGAAATTATTATATATTATGGTAGAAAATATGTTTATTAATCTACAATCTATAGAAAAAAGAGCAAATGATTAGGCTTTAGTATTTAATTATTGACACAGATAGGTGCAACTTTTATTTGATAACTGATGTAACACATCCATATCAGAAGAACAAAAAATAAAGATAAAACGATAAATTTAGAAAAATATGAAAAATCTCATACTTGGTTTCTAGTCAATTTTTCAAAATTGATATTTTGCTGGTATTACATGTATTCAATATATTTTGAATCCAAAAATGAGGCTTTCAATGGTTGATATGCGTGACTGTCTATGAATTTGTTATCAACATAATTCAAGAACAGATATTAGCAGGAAATCCAAAGTCAGTATTCTAAAGCTGCATTACTGGAATGCTACTTGAAATCTATTGTTATTGAAATCAGGCAAATGACTTATGTACAGGTATTTCATGTTGAAACATGAAATTATATAATGAACAAAAATTTTGATTTTCTGGCTATCTTTTAAAAATGGAAGATCATGTTATATTGTGTTACAAAAATCGAGGCGTACAATTAGATGTTATAAGAACCGTACATACAAATTTTCTACACTTTTCATCCAAGAGATTTTGAGATATATGAGATACCACATACACATAAATATACATACGTATGAAGAAAAAAGAAAACTTGTAAAAGTGCAGATACATTTAAAGTGGGAGGTCATATTATATTAAGACCAAAATTGGAGGTGTACAATTAGATGTCAAAAGTCTCAAATATAAATTTGTTTTTGAATTATTCAAGGTACAAAATCCATTTTACAAATTGGTATTTATAATACTGTCTTTCTGTACAAAGAAGTTAAAAATAGGAAAATAATACTCCAACATTCTTTTTTTTTTCATTCTTAAAGGGAGAAAAAAAAATTGCTAAAAACATATAATTTACTTAAATATTACTGTGTATATTACATTTTCTACACAAAACTTACATTGAATTTTTTTCCCACTAAATTAAATCCTGTATTTTTTTTATTTTTTTTTTTTTTGTGATATTTATTATTTATTTTGTATGGATTTCATTTTACAGCAATGATTAAAATATGTTTCCTATGAATTAATAACATTATAAATAACTTAAAAGCTATACAAATATTCAATTAAATAATTAAAACAAACTTTTCTTTTAGAGTCTGTAAATATCTCTTGTGATTTTCAGTTTCAGATGATTCAGGAAGAGAAAGTAGATGCATCATTTTCTGCATTTCAACGAGAATAAATCTCTTCTCCTCTCGCTGTTCTCTCTTTTTGCATGCTTCTTTCTGTTTCATTGCACACCACATAGCAGGATTTTCTTCTTTTATTTTATTTCTATAATTTCTTTTCTTTTCAGCAAGAATGGATGATATTTCTTTCTTCTTTTGACTAGAACTGGTATCCTGAAAAATAAATAAAATCATGATAATATAGACATTTTTAATACTTGGAAATTACACAAAATAGTTAACTTGGTACTACTCGATTTTTTCATTGTAGGCATTATCAAAATAGTGCTAAGATTATTGCCAAGCTTAAACTACTTAAATACATTTTGTGGATGCTATATTTTCACAATATTTTTAAGGAAATGTAATAATTTTACTTATTTATTTATTTTTTAAGGTTGCTCCTAGTTTGACAACCAAAAAAAAAATTTTGGCAGTGATATTATACATCATAGGTGCAATGAAAATTAAGTAATGCCTTTAATAATTTCTGCCAAGTACTATAATTTTTTTGAATAGCACTTTTCTAAAAAAAAAAAAAAAAAACATATATATAGATATAAATCACAAAAGGTTTTTATTAAAAATTATTGGTGACAGAAAATGGCAGTGATTAGCAGCTATGTGTTTAACCCAAAAGAAATTAATGAAAAAAGTTTACCAAAAATAATTTATCTTATGTCAAACTATAAATTTTACTCAAAAATCAATTTTATCAGTTTATTGTCAATTTCAACAATTATTTTTCTATTGAAATTTATTAAATACTAGAGAGCTCTATAGCAGTATAATGCTGCTATTATACACAAAAAAATGTCATGTAACTTTTATTTGAGCTAATTTTTAGTCCAATTTCCAGAGGCCGAAATCTAAAAGATTGTTGCAAGATTGTCCAAAATCAGGTTTTTAAGGTGTTCAGTACATGTCAAGAACACCAATTTATCACTCTTTTCCGGGGCTTGTGTGAAGTCTTAGTGTAGAATGAAAAGAACAATGAATGACTTCACGCTTCTGGTTCTGTTTTTTCTTGGCACGTACAACAAGCTATCATCTCACTGGTTTATCATCAGAGGAGAAATTGTTTGTACAAAAACTTTTTATGATTACCAGAAAAAATAGTTTGTACTAATAACTGCTATTGTACTAGGCATAAGGCCAATTAACCATCGGCTCAAAAGTTCTGCAGAAAATCACCGTGTATAATAGAAGCATTAGAACAAGTGAAATTCACATGGAAAAAAGTATTTAATTGAGAGAGCATGCATTTGCAGTATTTTACAGTATAGTCAAACATTGATGAGTTATTTTGATAGACAATATTGAAAATTCACACCACACAGATTAGAAGGTGTACTTCCTTTCCAGGAGTGACAGAAAGCAATGCCCCTACATCCTACATATACATAAAAAATCATCTAGTGTGTCACTCATATGACTTTCCTGTACCCTGCATTTCAATTTTATAACAACAGATTTAGTTTAAAAGATAAGATAATAAATACTATATATGAAAATAATTCTGACTGGGGGGGGGGGGGGGGTTACTGCATCCCCATACCCCAGTTTGAATATAATGCGTACATTTATATTCAAGGCTATTATTAAATTTAAAAGTTTATTGCAAATTATTTAAACAACTTTCATCCACATCACTCCTTGAAACTTTTCAAGTAACAACTTCATATGAAATTCAAAATACAACATTTGAATTGCCTGCAGTTATATGTTTTTAAGTTACACTGATAACAGACATACACAAAGATTAAGCATTTAAAACTTGATTTTAGAATTCAGGGAACCTCAAAATGCATAATTGTACAAAAACACAAACTCTGAAAATGTACAACAAAAACACTTTATTTATTGTATGGGTATGAACAATTAATTTTCCTACTTCAGCAGTTTTCCTGGACATAGATAGTAAAGCATTTGCACCAATTATATTCAATTAAAAAAAAGTTTTCACTTAATTATTGATAACCTTGTATGTCTTCTTTAAATAATGTATACACCACATTGTGTACTTCAATATAGTTCTACATTAATAATCATAGCCCGAAATGTACTTCCAGCAATTTCAAGTTCAGTCCTACTATATTCTAGTTCTTTTGGATAGCCCTGTAAATGAACAGTGAATAATTTTCACACCATATTCTATATGATGCATGCTTCTATGCATATAAAAAATGTACATTTATTTCATTTTGATTGTGTAGCCTATAGAAGTTAAACTGTACTTGAATGTTCCTGTGCACAAAGCATTTGCTTGAGCTAAACGAAAAGTTTAATGTAGCCTCCCTGTATGATACAGATTTAGAATACTAAATTGATATAAGCTAACAGACAGACACACAAACCAACCAAACCACTAAAAATTGATTTGCTGATTCAGGGGACTTCAAAATGTGTAGATATGACAAAAACTCAATTTTGAAAATTTTACCCAAAAATAATAATTTTTGTACCACATATATGAGTAAGAGAAAAAATTCTGATAATTATTACTATTATAAATATACAGGGTGACTATTAAGTATCCGGAAAACATTTCAGGAGCTTTTATGGACTACCTACTTCATTATAACCACTTTTTTGTTGTTGTAATGCTTTTATCTTTAAATATTATTTATTAAAATAATTTGCATTTACTCAGTGAGCAGTTTTTGAATGATCAGGGAAAGCAAAATCTATTAGATAAATGAAAAAATTCCGTGATTTTTTTCAAAGTGCAGTGCATCTAAGATATTTTGTGGTTCAATGAGAAAGTTTTTACTTTTTAAGTCACTAAAAACTCTCAGAATCAGCTCAAACTTTTAGAGCTAGCTCTCAAGAACACCAGAAAATAAAAAGATGCAACAAGATCTTTGTTTCTAAAATGTTTGATGGTTTGGGCTGAGCTGAGATTAGCAACAATGGGAAGACTCAACTGTTTTTTTTTTTTTTGTTGTTGTTGAAGAAAATGTAAAAAAAACAATGGAAAAGTTTATCAAAACGATGTTTCAGAGAAAGCTGTACTTCCATGGAAGCAAAATCACCTAGCTAAGCTTGGGCCAAGCTTGTGCTCTGGCCCAAGGAGTCAAATCAACGTTTGCTTAATCGATGTCAAAGTGAAAAGGTATCTGACAAAAAATCTGTGTTCTTCTAACAGCTCTGATTTGTATCCAATGGATTTCTCAGTGTGTGGGTTCTTAGAAGAACAATTGCGAACACAGAAAATCATATATTTGATAGACTCAAGAAAGCCCTGAGCAAAATATAGGATGATTTAGATCTAAACTACTTGTGGCGCACCTTCACCTCACTTCTGAAGATGATTGCAGCTTACATCAAAGCTGATGACTGCCATTTCGAAAACTCATATAAAAAAATAATTATTAGATATCACATGTTGCAAAAATAGAAGCTTTAAACTTGTTTGCCATTTCACTAACTGTTTATTATCAAATACTTTTTCTGGATACTTAATAACCACCCTGTATATTTAAATTTCACATTGAAAAGTTAAAAATATTTCTCATTATGTATATTTACGTGAAATCTTGTCCTATACTGCAATATTAAAAAATTTGTAAAAATGAGATGATAGCACCACCTGTTGAGAAATTGATTCTCAAATTTAATCAGCATCAGTTTTAGCTGCTGAAATCTTGCAAAGTCCAATTAAATATCAGTTTGATTAAATTTGGATACTTGATTCCTGATACACAGCATCCACAAAATTTTTGATAAACACAGAGAGACATTTTTAAAGAATAGTCAAATTGTGTTCAGGACATCTCAAAATGTTTAAATCCATCGAAAACTGGAGGTTAGAAACTTTTCCGAATCCAATACTTAACTCTTCCCATAAAGTGTAGATAAGTAAAAAATTTAGAGAAACTAAAAAACTACTGGCAAAAGCCATTTTAAAATACATTATACCAAAGTATTTGGGAAATGTGATATGTTTTCAGTTCACTTGAAAGGTCAACAACTCTATTACAGATAACACCACTACTAAATTTACTGTTAAAGTTAATAAATTTATAGGAAAGTTACTATAAGCTTAAAAAATAAATATATAAGTTCTATAAAAGTTATTCAAAGTGTAACAAAATAACAACATGTATTTGGGATAATATTTTCTAAGTCCTTTAAGTCCCAAATCCATTTGTCAGTTATATAATAAAAAATATAATGGATACAAAAATTTGTAAGTAAACACCATAAACTGCAAAAACATGCAACATTTGTTTTTGAGTTGAAGTAATTAAGCATGACCCTTTATCACTCAAAAAAGAAGTATGTTACACTTGTACTATGATTTTTTTCAGCTGACGAATGGTTGTGCTTAATTACTACAATTGAAAACAATTATTATGGGATTTTGAAATTTATGGTGTTTTCCTATAAAGCTTTTTATTCACCATTATTCAACTAGTTTCTCAATACATTTTTCTATAATACAATGTGTATATAAATAAAATTTAAATAACCTGCTCCTGTTCACTAAAATCTTGCTTGTACAGATCTTTATGTAAATTATTATACAGAAGAGATGATGTGTAAACAGACCCTTGGTAACAGGTAATAGGTGAATCACTTTTTTCCACTGAAAAACCATAAATATTACTTAAATGTTCATATGCACTTTGAACATTAATAATATTGCCTTCTTCATTGGGAACATTGATATCTTCATTCACTTGAGATGGAGATAAAGAATGATGACAATATGGCCAGCCTCTTATATCTAAATAAAATAAAAAATAATTTTATACACAAAATTTAAACACTTAATTAAAATAGTCACCCAAAAGAGACATACCAAATAAGTGAATAAAACTGTCCCTGACCCCAATTGATATTTACTGAAAGAACCTAACATAGGTTAATTGATATGAAGAATGGTTAAATTTTGCTGATGAAATTTTTTTATCTTTTCTACTTTTACTTTACTACTAAATATATTTAGTATCATTTTTAATTAAAATTATTAACCTTAGGGAAGTTCATCATAAGCTTTTCAGCCCAAATAATTCTGCTGACATGAAGTAGAAAGGCATTCCTCAATGGGGAAAAAAAAGCCACTTCACATCAATAGAATTGTTTAAGCACCAAGAATGAATAGGGCTCTGGTGTAAGGTTAATAGTTTTAATTAAAAATGTAATTTTAATGAAGTTTGTTTTAAATACTTTTCATATAATTCAGTATATTATGTTTTGAATTTATATGTAAACTGGCAACAATAAAGGTCCCATAAGGGCTGTAGTTTAAATGAAAATTTAAGCAAGTATAATGAAATCTTTTTTGCCTGCTTGTGAAAAGAAAAACTGTTCTGAACTAGTGCAGGAAAGAGGGGTAAATTGCTTTGTCATATGTATTTCCTATATGTGATAAAAATATTATTTCAAAGGAGAAAAAAAGATAAAATCAAGGTAAAGTGAATAATATTTTTCAATTCCTACTATTAGTTCACACTCTCCCTATATATATCGTGTTCAAATCTTGCAATCTATTTTTAATTAACTTCCCTACTAACTAGGCATTTGGAACTTTTACAATAGCTCACAACCTGATGACAACACAATACTTCGAAGTCTGATTTTAGAATTTTTGATTAGTTTTCTTATAATTAATTAAAATATGAAAATAACAACATCCTAATAGTGTTAAAATAGCCATTAAAATATTAACTATAATTTAATTGTTGCCCTCCCCCCCCCCCCCCCCAAAAAAAAAAAAAAAAAAAAAAAAATTACAAGTTGATTTTCTTTCGACATAAAAATAAATACATTTAATTAAACGGGAACATTAAAATTTTTTAAAAAGTTAAATTATGCATCTCACAAAAATTGACGTCATTATCACTTTAAAAATTTTGTGCTCATTGATAAGAGCTCTATGATTCATCAGAAAATTTAAACCATGGTATATAAAAAGTTTTTTTTATCTTAGAATTATTCAATTCCTACTATCAGTTCACACTGTCCCTATACATATTTATATATTTTGTTCAATTATTCAATAATTAATAAAATACGTTTTATTCATCCACTCAAGTTCAAATACATTTTTTCAAACTTGTAGTGGATGACACTTGATGTTAATACGGTTTTTTCAAATATTTGTAATTATTTAATAAAAAATAACCAAAATAAAATTTTTCTTTCTTGACCTAAGTAGGAATTGACTTAATTTTTTATTACTTGTTTAAATGTTGTTTATAACGCATGGTATTTTGTTTCTGCTTTTTCATCTTTTGCGCATTTATTATAATTTTGGGTATGAACTGGCTTGCTTTTATGTGCATGAAGTGTTTTTAAAAAGCTCTAAACCGGTGCTTAAAAAAAATTTAACGAGTCTGTTTATTTTAATTTAGAGTATGCAATAGCTTACTTTTACATGTATTAATTGTTTTTGAAAAACTTTAAACTCGTGCTTTGAAAATCACTATCACAAGGTTGCTGTATCCAGTGATTTTTTTTTGGTTTTCATGCACACTATAGTGATTACCGTAGTACAGAATTGCATACATTTTGTGATTTATGCACTGCTAGGTTGAGGTATCCAGTGATTTTTTTTTTTTTTTTTTTTTTTTTTGTATATACACATTTTGAGATTCATGCATTGCTAGGTTGGGGTATCCAAAGAATGTTTAATTTTTTTTGTTTTGTTTATATGCATAATAATGTTTGCTGCAATAAGAAATTCACACATTTTGAAATTCATGCATTGCTAGATTGGGGTATCCAGTGACTTTTTCTTTTTTTGTTGTTGTTGTTTATGAGCATAACTATGATTGCTGTAACAGTGGTGGATCACAGGGTAGGGCTAAGGGGCTAAAGCTCCCCCCCCCAAAAAAAAAAAAAAAAAAAAAAAAAAAAAGTACTGACATTCACAATTGAATATTACAATTGTAAATGTTTCATTAATCTGGAATAACATCTTAAAAAATCTTAGCTGCCCCCCCACTTCCCCCCAAAGTTATGTTCTGGATGCGCCATTGTGCTGCAATATGAAATTTAATATTTTTATTTGCTGTAATTATATATTTTATTAATTTTTTTTATTTGTGAATGGCTATAGTTTTGTATTTTTTAAATGAGTTTATTATTATTATTTTTTTTTTAATGCTGATTTAGTTAGTTTCCAATGTATTGCTTCTGAGTGAATTGTTTATTTCCAGTATATTCAGATCTCCAATTGCCCATAGTGTAGCACTACTGCAACATAAAACTTAAAACCCACTTAACCTCAACCTCAGATATTTATTAATTTTCATGATTTTAGAAGTGTATCATTTTTTTATATTGCATTTCCTGTTAATTTTGTCCTTTAAATTTTTTTATTCAGATGTATTTAACGAGTTGTTGGGTTTGCTGAAAAGTGCGCCATATTTCATAGGCGATCAAGGGTTACAAATATGACAGGAAACATTGCCATCTTGGCAAAAGTTTGAAAAATTTGTCAAAAAGCATTCCTGAACTAGATTCTCCCCAAATTTGCCTTCATTATTTTTTAAACGTAATTTTGATTAAGGCAATAATTGTTTGTTTAGGTAAATACATTTATTTTTCCTTAAAAGATTTTTCTAAATTTGCCTGTTAATTCTGATAGCACTCATGCCTTTCTTATTAAAAATAAAATTACCTAAGCAGATGAAAGTGGAGCAGAGTGATACCTGTCGTCCTTGACAAAAAAGAAAAAAAATATCGTCGTTATTAGCGAACATAATTAATTCCTTTCAAAAATCGTGGCTATTTTAATAATATATATTAAGATAACAATCCAGAATATGAAATAATACTTCGTTCAATATACATTCACATGCATGTTATGTGAATGTGTATCACATGTGTATTCACATGTATGCTAGGTAAAAATATATATATAGCATACATGTATATTTTCTTATTACATTTTGGTTGTCAAATATCAAATCTATGCCATGAAAGCTTAAAATATTTTTGGAAACATTAAGATTACTCTTGATATTAATGTGTTTCATTACTTGATGAATTCCAAATCTATCTTAAAAATATTAATATTTAACTGTAACGGTGATACTACAGATAGATTAGTTTCAAAATAGATAGAACAGAGCTTAAAAAATTACCAAGAAAAATTGTAATCATATATTTTCAGCAAGTCTTGTTTTATTTTTATATAATCACACACTATAACATGCAGCAATGAAAGCATAGTTATATTAAAAGATAGAGATATAATTTACACCACATACCTAAAAGTTTAAAGAAAATTTCATGAAAACAAAGTTCAGTTTTAAATTGTCTTCATTTTTTAAAAACGCAATTTTGATTTAACTAAGCTAAGATACAGCAAAGATTACTTTGTGAACATAAGTAAATTAATCAATGGTTGATATTTTTAATTTAAGTACTACAATGTTGGTTACCTGCATTTTTAGTTTTTGTTTCGCTGGATGTATCGGGGGAAATTTGATTCAAATTCACAAGACGCAAATGTCCATAGAAATCAGTTTGATATACTAAGTCATTTTCTGCTTCTTTAAGCTCGATTTCAACTTTAATTCGAACATCATCTTGATTATTATTATCTAAAGCTCCCGTTAATTTATTCAAAGTACTTGAATAATTGGGTAATTCGCCTCCCTTTTCAGACTTTGATTCAGCTTTTTCCAAATAATCCATTTTTAAATGAATGAAAATTCAATAATTCCTTAATTTCATACTAGACACGACCCAGACATTTAACTTGATCAACATCATCAATACATGATTTGAATCAACTGTCTGGCAGATGAACCGTTCTTCTGTTACTCATTCTTTCCATAGTTGGATTTTACGTCGCACTAGTGCTGCGCAGATGGGCAATTTTTACAAAATAGGATTTCGATAATAAATTGATGATAATTTTTCTTACGTGGGAATAGCTCATATATGTCAAAATAGATCATTATAGATGTATATATTGTTGTATTGCAAGCATTTGTATTTTATTTTTAATTCTAGCTAATATTTGTACTTTAACATGACAGCACAGCAGCATCTTCCCTATCCTCCTGACAAAATTCTTTATTGTATTTTCTTAACTGCAACTTTTGAAATATCAAAAAGTTTAGTTTTGTTTTTGTAAATAAAAATAGGTGTTAAACAGCTGTTGAAAAGAGTCGCTGCGAAGGTAGGTAGGTGGTAGGTCGCTCCTCAACTCGTCTCGACGTGGTTTGTTTTGGCCGCCATTACTATCGAACTTGTGCTCTTGTGCTTCTGCTGCTGCTGGTTACAGGTTTTTCTAATTATTCTGTGCCAAGTCAGTGTATTTTTTCTGTTTTAACGTTCTTCCCTGCCAGTGTTCAGGTATTTCCTCATTCTTTACCCTTTTAACTTACTTTTCTGGTTGTTATTTTTGTCTTCTGTGGTTGTCATCAGTTCATGACAACAAAAACTAATGATGCAATGGCAAACGTGCGCTCTCAGTCAGAGTCGCTATCCCATGCCAATATATATAGCAATGCTGCCAATTTGAATGATAATTTATCAATTGCTCTGCAAGACGGGTCAGAAATATCTCTTTTTATCACTCCTAAAACCGGCAGTTTCCCCCGCGCCCACCCCCGCCAATTGAAGGAGGAGTTAGCTTCTAAGCTGGTGCATAAGGATAACATAGATAATATTAAAATAACCCGTCAAGGCAAAATCCAGCTAACTACGAAATCAACTGAAGTTGCCCAAAACGCTTTAGGCATACAAACTCTACTTGGTATTCCAGTAGAGTCTTACATTCAAACGGAAACTGTCACCACACGCTTCCTATTGCATGGTATTGACGGTTCTGTTACTTGCAAGGATATTGCGGAGGAACTCGCTGAGCAAGGTCTATACACGCTTGAAGTTCGCCGGTTTGTCCGGAAATCCCAAGGCGCCGAACTCCCCTCTTCGACTGTTCTAGTAACATTGCTAGGTACTCATCTCCCCTCGGAAGTCAAGTTGTGGTTTCAACTGCACAGAATATCGCTGTTCATTGACAGACCCCGGCAGTGTCTAAACTGCCACCGATATAATCACTCAACTAAGGCTTGCCGTCTGAGTAACAAACTGTGCATCACTTGCGGTGAATCCCACAATGACCCATGTACGGCTCCCTCACCCAAATGTGCCAACTGTAAAAATGCCCATCCAGCAAATGATAAGAACTGTCCTAGCTATCAGCGAGAGGCCCGTCTCCAAAAATTCAAATGCCAAAACCACTTGTCTCTCAGCGAGGCACGGCGTCGCTTTGTTGACAAGGAAGTCTCACCAAATAGGTCTTTTGCATCTGTGGTTACTTGCCCCCCTCCCGAAGCGGTCACCAGAACAGACTTTGAATCAGCCCTCCAAGAAATCACCTCTCAGTTCACAAACATGGTCCAGGCGATGTGCGTGGAGCTCACAAATTCATTTCAATCCATGCTTCTATCTGCCACACAGTCACTCCTGGAGTGCATTCAGGAATCTCAAACCAAAAAAGTGCAAAAATCAACTGCGTCTGTGCTTTCAGAAATCCTCCGAAGTAAAAAACCTCGTATCACGGAGCCCAATCAAAAGGACATCTGCCCGATGGATATTCCTTTATCGGATCCTCAAGGGGCTTCTGGGTATCACCCCCCGGTCAATCTCACCACTCCAGGGACTTAATCTCCTTGTTCTTGCCTTCCTGTTCTTGTCTCCCTGCTCATGGGTAAGTCCCCTTTTCTTTTGCTTCCCTGTTTCTCTGTTTTTGTTTTTTATGGGTTTAGTCAATTTTTTGGTCCAATGGAACTGCCGCAGCCTTAGGGCTAATGGCCATTGGCTCCGTTCTACCCCTGAGCTCCATGCTACCCTGCTTTGTCTGCAGGAAACCTTTTTATCTCCCCACGACACTTTTGCCATCCCTGACATGACGGTATACAGGGCTGATAGAGTTGATACTCGCGGTGGTGGTCTCCTCACTGCTATTCATGCCTCTAAGGCTTCCTACCTGGCTACTCTCCCTCCTTGCCCTATCCAGGACTTCGAAGTTCTTGGGGTAAAAGTTTTCTTGGACAACCGCTGGACTCTGGTGCTCAACTGCTACTCCCCTTCAGGCAACTTCCCGTCGGATTGGCTTACTGAAATCCTATCCTCGGAGAGTGTCCCCTTTATCATTGTTGGCGACTTCAATATCAACATCCTTTCCCGCTCCCCCCCGTCCCTAGGCGGGTCCAACAACTGCTTGACTGGGCGAGCGACCAGGATATTTGCGTCCTGAATTTTGATCACCCTACTCGCTCCGGCTCTTTCGGCTCCTCCTCTCTCTTAGACCTCACCATGCTGTCTCCCTCCATCCAGTCCAGAATTAGATTCTACGTCCACCCTGACTTGTTCGATTCGGACCACCACCCCATCATTCTCTTGGCCAACTCCCCTGTGGGCTGCCCAACGGCCCCTCGTCGAGTTTACAACTGGACTAGAGCCTCCACTGCTCTCAACATGATAGACAATCTCCCGACTTCTTCCTATCAGGACTTTGAGCACATTTGCAGAGAGGCTATGGACTCCACTGCCTCTCAATTGAGTTCGCCCAGTCGCTTGGGCCGTCCTTGGTGGGATTCTACCTGCCGGTCACTCCTACGTTCGAAGCGGAAACATCTCCGCCTTGCCCGTCTGCATTGCTCTAGGGAAGAGTGGATTCAGTACAAGAAGTACGCGGCCAAACTTCGAAGGTATATCAAACAGGCTGCTCGCAACTTCTGGGACTCCCTCTGCCAAGGCAGTTGCGAAAGTGGGAGAATCTTTAAAATCCTGAAACGCCTGGCTAGCCGAGACCTCCCCTCTGGCGACAATATTATCAAAGACCCGGTTCCCATCGCATCCATTCAAACCCAAGCTCATGCTTTCCTGGAACATTTCTCTAAACCCAACCTGCCTCACCCTATACCAGTTGACCTCGGTGATGGGGACCCGATCCTAGACGCCCCCCTCTCCCTGGAAGAACTTCGTCACGCTCTAAAACGCTCTCGTCCGACTGCTCCTGGCGCTGATGGCATCTCTATTAAGCTCTTTCAGAAGCTTTCTGAGAAACACCTCGAATCCCTGCTGAACACCTTTAACCTTTCTTTTGGTTCGGGGGAAATTCCTAACTCCTGGAAACTTGCCACCATCGTCCCCATCCGGAAGCCTGGCAAACCTGCTCATCGTGTTGACTCCTACCGTCCGATAGCTCTCACTTCGGCGGGGTGCAAATTATTGGAACGCATGATCCTCCGCAGACTCCTTGCTTGGGGCGGGCAGCGGCATTTGTTCCACCAAGATCATTTCGGATTCATCCCAACTAGGGACTGCACCCTAGCTTTATGCACCTTCATAAATGATATTGTCTCGGCCCGCTCTCGTAAATGGTATGTCGCAGCAATCTGTCTTGACATCAAAGCGGCCTATGACTCTGTTCATATAGACACCCTTATTTACAAACTTGCTTCTCATGGAATTAGAGGCATCATGGGTCGTTGGCTATCCTCTTTCTTGGACTCTCGGGTTATTCAGGTTCGCTGGAAGGCTATTGTTTCCGACACTGCCCCTTGTAACCAGGGCGTCCCACAAGGCAGCGTCCTTTCTCCGCTTCTTTTCATTTTCTATATGCTGGACATCGTGGAGACGCTGGAAGACGGAGTTCGCATGATCGTTTACGCAGACGACCTCTTGATCTATGTCATGAGTCCGGAGGCTACCCAGGCTCGGAGAAAACTTCAGGATACCCTTTTGCGTATTACCTGCTGGTGTTCCTCGAACGCGCTTAGTATTGCCCCAGCCAAATGTTCGGCAATTAACTTTACTCGTTGCAGGGACCCGGGGGCTCCGTTCACCCTTCGGGGCGTGGAGGTCCCTTGGAGTTCCCCGATAAAAATCTTAGGTGTCTGGTTCTCTCGCACTTTATGTTTCACCCCTCACTTCACTGCTATCAAGTGCAAAGCCCAGCGCCGGCTGAATTACTTAAAGGCTATCACGGGCCGCTCCCGTGGCATTAATAGTTTCCATATGCTAAAGATTATCAATTCCATCATCCGAAGCATTCTAGAATATGGGGCTCCTCTGTTTTATGACTCTCCTGTTTCGGCCTTGAATATACTTGAGATCAGCTATAACGCTGCCCTCAGATTGGCTACCGGTCTTCCCAAATGCACCCCTATCCCGGTTCTCCGTCGGGAAGCCGGGGTTCCTAGTGTGTCCAGTCGCCTCCTCCTGCTCACGAAGATGTTTCTTCTCCGCCTCCTCGCCGCCCCTCCTGGACTGCGCCTTAGTGAAGCTGCTCATGCTGCGCTTGCCCAGCCTGCTCCGTTGTGGAAGTGGTGGCTACCATTACAAGAGTTACAATCTCAGGTGGGCTGCCCCCTCTCGTACATTATTCGTCTGTGCTGGCCTCCCCCCCCATGCTGTGCCCAGTTTCGGGTGATTTCGAACGGTCTTGATTTTCAGTCCCCGGACTTCCCTGCTCTTACTAAAGTTCACGCCTGGCATCAATGGTTTTCCTCCCTCCCCCCCTGCTTTTTCGCTGCCACCGACGCATCGAAAGACGGTGCTAAAACCGCCATCGCTGCTATAGATCCTATCAGCAACACTTCTGTCGCAACCTTGGTCCCGCATGACAACTCGGTTTTCACTGCCGAGGCTCTTGCGTTATGTCTTGCTCTCTCTGCTCTCCCCTTATCTCATCCGAATATTTTCATCCTGTCTGATAGTCTGTCGGTGCTTCGTGCCCTTGAGGACTGGTCTTTTCGTTCGCCGAATGTGATCCTACTGCTGATATCCCACATCCAGAAGCTTAATGCTCGCGGCTTCCATATCACCTTTGTCTGGTGCCCCGGTCATTGTGGTATTCCTCCCAACGAACTTGCAGACTCCCTTGCCAAAAATGGGCCATATCTCTGCGCCCCTTTCCTTCGTATAGCTCCAGAAGATCTCCGATCTCAGGTCCGGAAGACCTGGAGGGTTGAACAAGAATATGCTTGGATAAACTGCGACTACGCGAACTCTCTCCCCTTCCTTCTTCCTGACAGGTCTTTCCCCAACTGGGTCCCGTCTCGCAAAATGGATGTTCTGATGGCTCGTTGGAGGTCCAAAACTATTCTTACCAATCAACGTCTATATAGGATGAACCTCATCTTTTCCCCTCTCTGTAACTTCTGCTACGACTTGGAAACTCCAGAACACATCTTGCTCCGCTGCCCCAAGCTCTCTACCCCTCGCCGTAATTTGTTCAATGCCCTTCAGTTGGGCCCTAACCCGTCGTATGGCGACGTTATCTTGGCTGCTTTCGGCTCGAAATGGTCCTTAGCGCATCTGATTATATTCTCACGACTAGCTTTCTCGTCCTAACCTAGCTCTCTGTTTGGTTTGCATTTTTGGATTTTCCGAGATGAAGCTGTCTCTTGGGACATAGCACAAATCTCAGTATCCCCCCTACCTACCTACCTACCTACCTACCTACCTACGTTAAACAGCTGTTTCCGTGATGTTCAGATGTAAATATGATCGCTATTAATTCTTATTACTTTAGGAATTTTTTTAAAAACCTTTTGTATAAAAGGAAATGATTAAGCGATCTTAAAACAGTCCTGCCCAGTAGCAGCGTGTAGTATGTTAATGTTGCTTTTTTTATTTCATTTATATGATATAAATTTGATAACTGTAATTTTAAATCAAATATCTAATAATAATTGCGAGGCTATTTTTTATTTCTCTCATAAAGCTATTCCTCATAGTTGTGTTGTAACTATCTCTTTGTGGAATTGTATCAAATTTTACTATCTCTGTTTGTAATGTTGATTAAAATTAGTTTTACGTAATTCTAATCTAAGCACCTCTTGAATTTAGTTTAAAATAAAACTTTTAAATATTTTGCATGAAAAAGTTAAACATTTTGGTAATACCCAAAACTAAATTCAAAAACTTGCGTACAATCAGTAGAAAGGTATTAAAACTTCTTCACACACCATTCTTCAGCACAACCGGTTTCGAAAGGACGTAGCCTTTCTTCATCAGGTGCAAAAAAAAAAAAAAAAAAACACGTGCTGCTGCCTTGGAGGCAAAAGCAAGACTCTAATTTATGGTGTGTGAAGAAGTTTTAATATCTTTCTATTTTGGTAATAATCACAAAAAAAAAAAAAAAAATATATTTTAGCAACCAGACATAAAAAAATAAAATAAATAATGAGAATTTTGTTAATTTAGCTAAATAGTCATATATATTTCAGGAATTTTTGAAAAAAAAAAAAATTGAAGAGGAGAGTACATTTTGTTATTTAGTAGTAAAATAATTGTTTATTTGAGCTCTCAGCATTGAAATAAATCAAATAAATTAGCAGTTAACTGTGATTAAAGAGTAAATTTTGTCAGTCAGCAGTGACACAATATTACATTTTGGGCAATCAGATACCAAAAAAGCAAAAATTCTATTGAATATAGCTCGAGAGTGCCTTTAATTTAGTTAAATATTTTGAATATACTTTGACAGTTTATTATGGAGACTGTGAAATAATCTTGTCGAATTGCCAAGTGACAGTCTTCAAACAAAAAAATTCCATAGTTTTGACTCGTAGGGAAATAATTATTTGTTTCCAAAATCTAATTTTTGCAAATGTTGTCATTGTTGTTTGTCATTTAGTTGCAAAATAATTCCTTTCCCAAAAATTAGTTATGATTAAATGTAATATTTTGTAGCAACAAAATCATCCAAAATAGTAATCAACCACAAAAACGTTAATTGTGATTATTAAAAAATATTGAGCACACATTTTAGAAAATGCAAAATTCATCATTTGGTTACTTTAAAAACATATATTTTAATGATTAGCAATATAAAAAACATGTGTATTCTACTAAATATTAGGAACTCATGCTGAGGGAGTTCTATTTCACTCAATTATATAATCCTAAAAAAAAAAAAAGACCCTGTAGTGAAAAGCTAGCAGACCTTTGCTTATAGGAACCTCCTTTTCTTCTGCTTGAAGCAACAGAACCATTTTTAAAAGACACTAGCCAATTTTAAAAGGAAATGTGGATTTATACATGTATATTTTTATATGTATAACTGCTTGTGTGACAGCTTATTAATTAAATTATAAAAATAACATATATTTCATACCAGTTTTATTATAAGGAAGAATCCTGTTATATTTGAAATATTGTATCTTTTTATATGTAGTTGGCATAAAAGCTATGATGGGCTGCCTGTGTACCAAAGCTAAATCATCTGCCAAGATAAAGTCCTCGGATGGCAAGAAAGAAGAAAAGGGTTATTCATGGTATGTTTTTCTTTATATTTAAAATCCTTTAATACTATATTAGAGAATGTATATCTTAGAAAAGAATATTGTAGAATATCTCTATAATGCACACATTGGGAACAGAAGTAGTATATATTATTTGCTTAATGCAGCTTAATTTTTGCATTATGTAACATATAAAATTTACTCCTTGTAAACATGATCAACCTCAGATATGCTTGGAATCATTATTGTAATTCTTGAAAATGGTTTTAAAACACAAATGAAATCTCCTTATAAGAGAAATAGTATGCTGTTTAAAGATATTTATAAATATAATTAGTTAAATTAGCAGGAAGTATCGTATGCACCAACTTAGTGGGGGCAGTCGCCCCAGCTTAAATTTTGATGCTGAAATAGATCGGACATTTTTCGTCAAGGACTCCACTTTCATAAAAGCCACTTTAATCCAAGTAGCGCATAAAAAATATAAATAAAATATTGAAAAACAGAAAGGAAAGGAAAAAGAAAAGAAAGAAACAACAACAACAACAAAAAATATATATATTAACATAAATTAATTAAAATGTGAAAATAATAACCTGGTAAATGCTTTAAAAATGGACATTTAAAATTTTAATTGTTGCAAAAAAAAATTACTCTTTTTTTTTTTTTTTTAAACATAAAATGAAATATGCTTTCTCGCGAAAAATAAAAAAGAATATTAAATACTCAATTTTTGATTTTTTTTCCCTCTTTTGTTTAAATAGTATGTTTTTGGCATGGATGAATCGCACTTGGCATGAAAGCTAATTGAGCATTACATTAAAGTAGAGATGTAACGAATAGTGATTTGGCCGAATAGCCGAATACCGAATATTCAGCCAAATTTTAGGCCGAATACCGAATATTCGGCGGCCGAATAGTTAGCTTTTAAAACAAGTTTCACTTTTGTTTGTAATTAAAATAACTTTTCAATTTTAAACTGAACCTAAAATAAATATTTAAAAAAAAAATGCTTTTTAATCTTTATATATTACAAAAAAAAAAAAAAAAAAAAAAAAAAAAAAACCTATAACTTGATGATGTTTTTAATATTGTAAATGAATAATTCTCTGAAAAATGTCATTTCATGTCCCAGTAGTCTTGAGGGCATACTTTTAAAAACACAAAAACAAAAAGCTGTCCAAACTATCAGTATTTATTGGTTTTACATATAAACTGTTATTCTTTGGTTATTGGAATTCAAATATAATTTTAAAATATTTTTTTAAATGCAAAATATCATTCCCTCACTGTGTCCCCATTCCCACATGTAAGTAAATAAA
Organism: Salticus scenicus; assembly: GCA_963930645.1. Lineage (NCBI taxonomy): Eukaryota > Metazoa > Arthropoda > Arachnida > Araneae > Salticidae > Salticus > Salticus scenicus. The sequence continues at coordinate 2,468,606 of OZ005659.1, forward strand.
ATGGTTTCTATAGTATTAAAGCATGTATATTTAGATTATTTGAACTGAAAAATTATTAAACATACTTATATATCCATTATAATATATTTATATATTATGCAATGAAAGAAATTCGAGCACTTTTTATTGTTGTCATAAGTCAAACTTAATTTAAATAGCAGCAAAGTAAAGAAACAATAATATATTCTTCTGCAGAAGATTAAGCTATTTTTACATGACAGAAAACAATAATTTATTCATTTTAAAATTTAAAAAAATGGGGAAAAATATATATATACAGGTAAGCTAAGAATTGTTAAATTTTATGTTATGGACTTCTCTCATGATTCAAACATGAAAAGTGATATAATATATTTTGCATTTTATTATTAAAGGTTCTAATCCTTGTTTAACCCTATATCACTGTGTCGTTTTGTTATACAAAATGACTACCTGCCTGGTGTCTATCTGCGTGGATACCAGGTTACAGTTATTGATAGGGTTAAAGATAAATTTGTGACAAGAAAACATTCTTATATGATGTAAAATTATTAAATACAGTTATGTATTATGTAATTTTGAATGAGTAAATGTTATCAGATTTTCTAAAAAATTAATACAGTGGAATGTAATTTTCAATATTTTTCATTAAATATATTTTAAAAAAAAATTAAAAAAAAAAAATTATTAAGGTGACTGACGGTATTTGGCCAGGCCGAATATTCGGCCAAATATCTGACAGTATTCGGCCAGGCCGAATATTCGGCAAAAGGGCCGAATAGGCCGAATACCGAATAGTGGCCGAATATTCGTTACATCCCTACATTAAAGAGCTTTACTTCTTGATAATCCTGGGTAATTTTTAAAATTTTGAAGCTGAAATAGATCGGGCATTTTTTGCCAAGGACTCCACTTTCATAAAAGCCACTTTAAGCCAAGTAGAGCATAAAAAATATAAATAAAATATAAAATATTGAAATACAGAAAAGAAAGAAATGTAAAGGAAAATGAAAAGAAAGAAAAAAAAAATACATAAATTATGTATTTTTGCCAACAGTGACAATAAAAATTCAAAAGTCGCCAAGGGAGCTACATTAAGGCTGTACCATGATCAGGTTTACGTATTTCATTATTTATTTTTTTATGTACTAACTATACTATTAACTAACTCAACTACTATTATAACCACAAAAATTGTCTCATGCGATAGACATAGCCGATCATAGCACATTGTAATATTATATTTGGTGTGAAATTGTTGTCATTTTATGGTTGATCAAATAAATCAAATAAATATAGAAAATAACATGAAAGAAAATATTATGTACACCACGTATAGTGTTGTTCATATGTAACTGGGACTCAAATATAAAATGGCTACTTCAATTTTTTCGAAATTGTCATCGGATATGCACCCGAATGGAAGTCCACTGGTAAGCTATTGTCACAGGCAATAGGGACAGACACCCAAGAGTCTGCGAATGAGTGGGTCGCTGCCGAAGGCAGCGGGAAACCAAAGCAGGCTTTAAATCAATTTCATGATTTCTTTAAATTTTATTTTTGTTTGTAAAGCGTTATAGAAAAAAGTTTCCTTTAAATATAGTGACCAACGAAGCAAGAAAAGCCTTCGTTGATTCATTACCTTCACTGATTTCATGAATTAAAAAATGGTTTAACAAACTTTGATCTATTGGCACACAGGCAGCATCAGGCTGAGTTTTGCACATTTTGAGTTTGATTTTGAAATTTTTCCCGCATTCAGAATTTGCTTCGTTCCCAAACCGGGGCTTTGCTACACTGTAAAAAAATAACTATTACCAGCTGCAAGAAACTCTCTGTGATTGGAGGAAATAATTATTTTTTTAAATCACAACAGGGTTGTTATTTCGTCCATTTTTTTGTCAAAAGTCCGGGACGCTGGACAAAACTGGAAAAAAACCACAAGAACGTGGACAAAATAAAATTCACTAAACTGTACATGTTCAATGTATAAAATTATTCTGTTAAAACAATAAATTGCAATTTTATCTTTAAATTACAGTTTTAGTAATAGAAATATTTTATTAAAAATTAATAATTTGATTAATGAAAAGTGTAATTTTATTTTAATCACAATAAAAAAAAGCAATTAAAAAAATCATGAAGAAAATGCTAATTACATTAGTTTACAATTTGTAGCTGTAACAAAGTAAGTCTGTTGTGGTGGACTATTATAATATTATCATACTGGATATTAAGAGAAAAAAAGAAAAAGTTATTTAACGCTATGTCTAAATCTTTAAAAACAAAAAGAAATAGACACGGCTGTTTAGCCAAAAAAAGATTTCATGCACAATGTTGAGTTATCTTCAGTACATAATGTTGACAATTAAAAATGAAGAATAACTTAATCCCCCCAACACCCCTATCCCTCTCGAAAGAGACTATTTTCAATATTAAAGTTTTTCACAAATGATGTGATTGATTAATACATAGACGATTATAATCTTAAAAATAATTTAAGTTGTTTCTTTGCTATTTTGTACTTAACTTGGAAATATCTTATTTAACATTTCTATATTAGGTTAAAAAAAAAAAAAAAAAAAAATCTCATAAATGTAGATAGAATGTTTTTATCAATTTATGTCCACAAGTTTTTTCAAGCAAAGCTTCCATTTCTATATAACATTTTGTTTGCAATACCAACATGTCATTTTTCAATCCAATAATTTAAAAAATCAAATTCACATACTTAATCATTTAATAATTTTATATTCTTATTTTAATTTTGTAAAAAAAATATTACTTGGTAATAGAAATTCGAGATGAAAAAAAATACAAAATTAAATTTTACTTCCACATAGAAAATTTATTTATTTTTCATAAAAGTAATGTCTTTAATAATATAAATGTGACATATGTATATATGATTGTGTATATGCATATATATATATATATTAATATATTGTTTAATGGAATGGAAAGAATCCAAATTATTTTGTGTATCTCTGTAAAAGAACTAATAGTGTTAGATTCACCAAAATGTATACAGTTTGTGTGACATAGACTTATAATTTGTATTATGAATTCAAAGCTCAATCAAATGAGGCATTCAGATGCCATCACATTTTAAATAAATTCAAACTATAGGCCGTAATATTACAGAATTTTTTGTTATTTCCCTGTAAAAAAACTATAAATGCTAGATTCACCAAAATAAATCTATACAGTTCATTCAACAGTGACCGATAACATGTGTATAAAAGTTTCAACTGAATTGAATAAGGAATTCAGTTGCTATCACACTTTAAATTATTTTAGCCCATGGGCTATAATGATAAAAAAATTATCTTTGTGTCCCGGTTTAAAAAATAAATAAAATAAACTGTGCTAGATTCTCCAAAATGTATACAGTTTGTACTACAATAACCTATAGCATATGCACCAACTTTTAGTTCATTTGAACAAAGTATTTAGACATTGTGTTCTCTCTGCTCAGATATACATACATCATCGTAAAATAGCAAAAATGAACTCATGGAACCTCAAAACATGTAGATACACCAACATCACAGAGTCAAATTTTTGTCATGATTACAATACTTTCCTTACCTATATATTTTCAGAAAGTAAAAAATTCCATGAAAGATATGTGAACCATTCATTTCATCATGCTTAATAATAAATTTTTTAAAGGTGTTTATGACTATGAGGGAGGAGATGACAATGTAGTTGAAAGCAGTGGGGTGAAAAAGAGGGGAATTAAAATTGAAACTATAAACTATCACTTTTGCATCCAATCCACCCTTAGAAATAGATATATTTAGTTATTAAATATAGTTAACTTTGCATATCTGTTTCAATCATTCATGTCTATTTTGAAATATTTAAATTGATTTTATTCACATACACAGGGTTCAGGAATTTATTAAAAAAAAAAAAAAAAAAAAATCGCCAACAAAAAATTCTGGTAGCCCATAAAACATATTCTCCACCATTTTCTTTCTTTCTTTTTCTTTTTCTTTTTTTTTTTTTTGTTCCATTTCAAAATTTACTTAAATATAGAAATTAAGCTTCTATATACCAATTATTATACCAACTAAAAACCAATTATTTATTAGGCTTGAATGATTTTTTTTTTTTCATCAGTAAACACCTGTTTAAATTTAACATCATGAAACTGGTTTTATTATTTTCACTAAATTAATACACCATCGACAATGATACATCATTACACAGGTACAATTCAGCACCAGGTTAACAGCATGCACATACAGGAGCAGTGTAAACCAATTCCCTAAAACAGTGCAATAATTTAACATCGAGTTGTGAAACATGCACAGAGATGCGTAAATTCCCTAATTCAACACAGTGTCTCAAAAAGTGGTGAGAGGAGCAGGAATCAAAACAGCAAAAGTAGACTTGGAGCCCAATTCTGGGACCAATTCTTTTACCAAAATATATACAGTCAACTGCCTTTAATCCACAGACCTATAATCTGCAAATCCCTCTAATCCGCAATTGATTTTTAATGTAAACAAAAAAATTTACAGCTGAGACTAAAAAAAAAAAAAAAAAAAAAAAAATAATCGACAACATTTTTATTGTTTTTGTTCATTTTTTTAATCAAATTTTTAGCTTAATCCTTGCTTTCATACACAATTAGAAAAAAGTGAGATTTTTTTTTTATTTATTATCCTGCAATTCATACAGACTAGTGCCAGATCAAGCCAAAGAATGTCAGGTAAGTACATAAAAATTTAAAACAAACCACTATTACACCAACGTTTAGCAAAATAAAAAATAATCAATGATGAATATTCATTTCTGCATTTAAAAAATACTTTCTTTTGTATTTTTCAAATAAATATGTACGTTTATATTTTATTGCTATGTATTATTTGAATATGCTTAAATTATTTATTTTCATATATGAATATGATTGATTAGTTCTTTTAATATTGAAGAAATATTTTATTAGAAATCGTCTTTCCATTTTAATATCTATTTATGAATTAATAATAATAACTGGCTTTGTATCGGAAAAAATGTAAACAAGGACAATGACCTCTAATCTGCAAATTCCTATAATCTGCACAACCTTTGGGCAAAACTTTTGCGGATTAGAGGGAGTTGACTGTATTAAAAAAAAAAAAAGGAGCTCCTTAAAGTTGAAAACATTATTGCTAGTTAAAAAATATTGGTTGCCAATGGCGACAAGGTGACCGTATTTCACAAGCTCTCACATAAACATATTGATAAAGAATTGTTTTATATATATGGAAAGAATAAAGGTAATTTTTAATTTAGTACTCGCAAATAATTAATAGTGGACAAAACGGTATTTTGTCCGGGATGGTTTTAATCAGGTTTTTTCCACTATGGAAAAAACCGAACAACCCTGAATCACAGGGAGTTTCTTGCAGCTGGTAATAGTTATTTTATTACAGTGTAGTTATGAAATAATTCTACCAACAACTGAAACATCTGTCGGTTCAATTTATAAAATGTATCGTTTTTAAACTGTTTCAAAATAGCGGCAAGCCTTAATAAAAATACACATTACGTAGAATGATCAAAAGAAAGAATTTTCACAATAAAAATAAATAAATAAATAGTATTTATTTTAATTATGTGTTCAATATGTAATTTCATTTTTAATTTAGTATTCTAGTAAGTAAAAATTCCACTTTGTCTAAATTTTTCATCAAAAATTAACTAATTTGAAGATGCACATAAGATAATTTTTTCTTTCTTTAACTTTTGTATGGTAGAAAAAGTATTTTTGGGTGATAGAAATATGGTTTTTGATATATTTACACATTTTTTAGGTCTCCTGAATACGAAAATTGAATTTTTATATTAACAGGAAGTCTAAACTTTACATTATAAATTTTTGGTTTATGCGAACGCCCATGTAACTTTTTGTTAAAATCACACAAATAATTTGGGTACAGGGACACCAAGGAGAATATAAATGGGTAAAATTTCTGATAGATACCTACAACTAAAAAATTTTTAGATTGTACTAGATAAAATAAAATAAATGCATATGATCATGTTTATATAAAAAGCATGTTTCTTATAGAACATAATGTAAATGCTTACAGTTTTTTAAACATTTTTGTAATTGGAAGTATATGTCTGTGGCTAATAGTTGCAGAGATAAAACCTCCACTTTGCATCTTGCAGTACATGATACTGACAAAGTTATTTGAATTCTCATGAAAAAAAAAATGCCATTCATGTAATTTGCAGTGTACTTATATATCTCTTTGGTCTCCTTGTCAGCTCAAAATAATCCTCATATTATCATAACTGAGTCTTCATGACACACCTATTTTTGTTGTATCATTCAATGCAAGCAATAATCTGTACTTAGTGCAAGTTGTGTGGAAACAAATCATGAATTTGTTTACCATAGATTCTAGTGATAATGATGACAAAGAAATTAACGTGATTCACTATGTTTACTTGAAATAATATGTTAGACTATTTATTTTTTAGATTAATATTTCCTTGTATATTAGGGAGAACAAAGAAGCAATCAATCCTAAAGATTTTATTATTGAGAATGTGAAAGATGAGACTATAGTAAGATTACCAGGTTCTGTCAAAGGACAACAGTTTATCATACAAAATTGTGAAGTAAGCTTTTATTTTTATCAGTCATATTAAAAGTGTTATTTGCATCTTTCTAAATTTTACTTTGTGTAATGTTTAACTTACAAGCATAATTGTTATTAGTTATAGTATATTAAAGATAAAGCTTTCTATGCAATGTGTTTTTTTCTTTTTCTTTTCTTTTTTCTTGTTAATGTAGTTGAGGTTTCTCAATTTTGCATGTTTATAAATATTTCTAATTATTTTTCCATAAAAAATAACTAAATAAATGGGTATTTTATTTATTTATTTATTTTTAAATTTGTATAAACTTAAAACTTTTTCACACAGCATAAAATAATTGCAAGCATTACTAGTTTCGAAAGGATGTGACCTTTCTTCTTCATGTACAAGAAACATGTACCTCTAACTTGAAGGCAAAAATAAGATAGTCTTGCTTTTGTGTCCAAGGTAGTGAAGAAAAAAGACCATGTCTTTTTGAAATTAATAGTGGTTGTATTTATTTTATGATGTGTCTATGTGAAGAAGTATTAAATTTAAATATTTATTGTACACCAGTCCTTAAAATTTTTTTTTAGTTCCCTATCATAATACAGGTATGAAAAACTAAGCATTCATGTTTTTTTTTTACATGTTATTCCTGATACCTCAAAACATGCAAAAAACATTTAAAAAGTATGAAGAATCCAAAAATCACAAAATTGATCTAATGGCCATCTGTAGAGTTATCATCTCATTACTTTGTTTGTATGTGTACACATTATCTGAAGAATAAATGATCATAAAAAATCGGGCCAGTTTTTAAAATATCACTTAAAATACTTGCGAAAACTCTATTTATTTCCAACATTTTAATTTGAAAACTTCATAAGTTATTCAAAATTAATATTCTTTTTTTTTAACATTGAAGAATGGGGCAAAATCTCACATAAATGTGCATTATGAGGATATTTTCATTGTAGAGATGTTGGCCAGTTTTAATTATCATTTATAATACTGAAATAGAAATCATTCTCTATAAACATTCTATTTTGAAACTTCACAAGTTATTCAAAATTTATGATTTACTTAACATGGATGAATAGACTTTTTAAAATTAAAGAAACTTGATTTAACTATAAATTAAAAATTAAAAATACCTTTAAAAAAGTTCCTAGCTTGAAGGCTTTTTGGCAGAGGTCCCAGCCTTCCTTAAGAGCGTTTTAATGTTTACTGTCTTCTTCCTTCGATGAATTACATAAATTTATGGAAACTTTTAACAATAAAATAAAATCACTACTACCTTAATATCTACTAACAACTTAACACTTAAATAAAACTATTTTAAATTTAATAACAAATTTTACCGACAGAACAAAGGAGTCCCGATGGGATCCTCTATATTAGGTATCATAGCAGAGCTAAAACTGAGGATAAAGAAAGAAACAATATTCAATAAGTTTAATGTCATCATCGACGTATCTATTGAGGACGCTTTTGCTACCATCAACAATATTTTTAAAATAGAAACAATATTAAGAAACCTAAATGAAATAGGGAGTAACCTAATGAAACCTAACCAGGAGTCTGTCCAAAAGAAAACCTGGGTCCGTTAAAGGACCCTTCACAAATTTTTTTATCTTAAAAAGGGACCCATCACAAAATTATTTATCCTAAAAAAGGACTCTTCACAAAATTATTTATCTTAAAAAAGGACCCTTCACAAATTTGATTATCCTAAGAAAGGACTTTTCACAAAATTTTTCTTCTTAAAAACAGACCTTTGATAAAACTGTTTCATTTTGAAAACTAATCTTTTATGGTATAAACAGACCGCTTGAATAATCTGATGTGTGCTGCTGTATTTCCTTCAAAAAGCTGATATTAAATTTATAAAAGATTTCTATGCATTTGTGTGAGCTTAGCTCTATAAAAAAAAGAACCACCATTGTCTAAATGAAACTTTAATTGTAATTTTATTTTGCAAAATTACATTTTACACAATTTCACGAAAAGAGGACTCCAGCTGAAAAGCTCGAAAGAACTTTATTTTCACACTAAGTGTAGATTCTCAAAATTACATGTAGGTTTTTCACAATTTCACAAAAACAGGACCCTATCTGAAAACTCTGGACAGACCCTGCTAACATTCAATTTATCTATGAAGCTGAAAACAATAACCAGATTAATTTTCTAGATGTAACAATTACCAGAATACAAAATAATGAAATCCAAACTACCGTTTTCTGCAAACCCAACAATTGTATCAAAATAATCAATGCTAAAATAATGAAATAATCAATGCTGGCCTTTTGTAGAAATTTATGAGATTAAATATATGATGGTAAACTAAACAGAGTCCACCTATGCCAGCTATTTTTATTTATTTGTTTTTATGTAATTTGGTGTATCTGATATGGTGTATGTATTTAATAATGCAACAGAATACAGTTGTTAATTCAAATATCAGATTTAAAACTTAGTACAGTACACTCTCAAAAATCTGCATAGCTTAAAACAAAGTGTTTTGCGGATTTCTGAACTTTGCAGATTTTAGTGTCATTTCTTTTATTTACATTTTAAAACCTCATTTGAGTAGAAAATCTTTAAGAAACAATTTATATGTTATACATACTATGCTGAAATAAAGTGTGCCTATTTAAAAGTACAAATATTTCATGAAATTTTAATTTAAAGAACAATTTTTATACATTCTATTAGAGTTGTAAATTATCTAGATTTTTGAAAAGTCTGATCAATAGTAGTTTAAGTAAGAATATTCATACATATTTATTTTCCTGTAACCTGCAAAATAGTCAATGATTCTTAGTCAATCACATAAGTTTGTGCTATGAGAAAATGTGAATATTTATCTTCATGAGAGAAAATCTTTCATGAAAACTGTCTTTCTCCTTCTTCCTCTAAATTAATATTTATTTTTTGACAATTATATATAATTACACTTATCATTTCCTCCTCTCTAATGTGCTGAGGGATTGGTGATTCATCAGCACCAGTTAATAATTGATTTATCTCCTAATACAGCTGAATATTTGCAATCCACTAAGCAACAAATCAATTGTGACAATGATTGTTTACATTGTAAATGATATGCGGATTTTTGAGAGTTGACTGTATTGCTAAATTTACAATAGTTAGTCAGTCTAGTGTTCAAAGTTGTACCCCCAAAAATGCTGTAATTAAAAAAAAAAAAATCTCTTAATTACAAAAATACCTTTTTGTTCGTTCACTCATATCATTTTGGCCTGGCACTGGGCCTTCTTCAGGAGTTGGAACTTCTATGCTCTGCGTTTGAATGCTGTTCTTTTAACATATGACACCATCTGTTGTCCAGATTTTGATTGGATTGTTATTGCATCTATCAGAATTTGACAGTTATAATAGTTAGATAACTTTTTAGTACTGTTGAAATCAGTATTATTGTTAGAATTTAGGTTAGTTTTGCTTAGTGCTGTGGTTATTTTCCCTTGTTTAATATTGTTTCTATGTTTACTAATCCTGCTATTAATTGGTCTTTTAGTCATTCCTATGTAAACTCCATTTTCATTTTCATTGGCTTTGAAACTAATTTGGTAAATTCTGGAGGTATTTAAAATATTAATTTTATATTTATCATATCTTATGTGTTGGAAAACATTTCAGTTTTATTGGAATGTTGATATTGTATTTAGCTGCTTCATTTTTTATTTTAAGAGCAGCACCTTTATCAAATGGGATGGAAGTAGTGTGATTCATTTTATTTCTTTGTCATTATTGATACAATCCAAATTCTTAATTCTATTTTTATATAATTTGTTTACCAAGCTTCTCTTATAACCAGCTTTTGTTGCAATTTGAGATATTATTTCGACCTCTGCTTTAAGATGAGTTTCATTGGATCAAATGTTAATGGCTCTGTTAATGTAAGAATGAATCACACTTAATTTATAACTGTATCATATTTTACATTTAATATTGTGTGATGAAAAGCTATCACTTTCCTTTCCAGCTTTCATCCAATTTTTAATGCGTTATTTTCCCTCTTAAATTAATCAAAATCAATTTATAAAGAAGCTCGATTTAAGTAATAAATAGTGTGGATGTACTTTAAGGCATCCATGTGTTAGTATTTTGTTAGCTGGTGTGAAGTAGATCCAAGGCTAAGTGAATTAGCAGAGGAGCTACTCTAGACGTAAACACCAGCTAAACAAAATTAAAAGTCCTAGAAAAGTGAAAGATAGAATAAGTAAGTATGCTGAAAAATAAACATGTAAAAGTGTATAAATGATGACCATAGAAGTTTTAATTTTAATTTATATTTTATTTGAAACTATAAATTCAAATATGCTGGATGATAAAAAATGTGGATATAGACAAAATCATTTGAAGCTCGGTTATATTTGATGGAAAAAACAATCTCTTAGATTAATTGCAGAAATGATTATTGAGCTTTCTTAAAAACAGTAGAATGTCACTAACATGGCTTGAGAGGAGAAATGACATCTTGAATCTTCACTGTTGCATCGTCAGCAGAAATATGCATGATGATTAAACTTTTGAAACCATATTTAATTTATAAATCGAACTCATAAAAGATTAATATGAACTATAATTTAACTAACGATAAAAAGAAATTTTATTTGCACATTTAAAACAAATAAACGCTACTTATTACAGCAAACTAGCTGTGAGCCGAAAGATGGCAAAAAACAGAGGTAAGCCACGACCACTATTGCTGTCTGCTATTTATAACTCAGCAGGAGAAATGAAGTGATCTTCCCATCGCACATGCATAGTTTCGGCTATCGATCTTCTCCGATGTTTTATGCAAATTTTGAATCATGGCTCAATCAAATTGCCAGTAGGTTTGATATTGTTTATGTTCGCATTTGAAAAATTAAGATGGATGGTTTAAATTTAAAAGCTATTTAATATAAATTTATATTGAATGATATATTTATTTCTTGGTATCTAGGATATATATTAATATAAAAAAAAAGAATTTTAAAAGTGTTTAATTTTTAACTAATGTTTTTTTTCTTTAAACTTTATATTAAGATTAATTAATGTTTGATGTATTTAATTAGCAAATGCATTAAAAAATTATACAGCATCTATATTAACATTTGCTACAAATACAAATTTCTTCACTTATTTACCAATACAGGATGATTGCAAATACTATATTTTTTCTCAATTTGTTATTGGCCTCTTGATTATCATGGTAATCCAACTTTTATTGAGAAAAATTAGAATAATACTGTTCCTTACATTTCCAAAGTTTATGAACATTTCATGTTATTAAGGTTGATATTCTCTTAAAAAATCGATAAAACATGACTATGAACCACACCTATGTTTTTTGTTTTTCTGCTTTATAGAATTCTAATTCTATACTTTTACTTAATTTTCATATAGTATATTTGTTATTTCTATTGAAATTGAAATTCAGTGGGATGATAAAAATTATACCTTGTGTTTTGATTGTTTGTAATTTTTTCTTTAAATGATGGGATTACTTCAAAGTATATTTATCAATTTGAATTATATTTCAGAACAGTAATATCTACATCTATGACCATATCAATACAATTACTGTGGATGATTGTAATAGTTGCAATATTTTTATTGGTCCAACAAAAGGAAGGTAACTACTCTTTATTTATGTATTTGTGTTGCCTATAATATGGTTATCAAAGCAGTGTTTTTCATTTTTATTCTGCACATTTATATTGTTTAACTATTTGTTTTTCATAGTCATAAGTTTATTTATAATTACTTTTTAGTTAATTTGAGTTTTATTATTATTATTATTATTATTATTATTATTATTATTAACAACATACTGTAAATTATAATGCACATAGAACTGTATTACAGATCTTATCCAGGAGAATACTTTCTTTAAATTTCATTTATCCAAGTTAATTGTGCAAAATATAAAGAAATTATTTATAGTTTTCTTTTCTTTTATTTAAAAAATGTATTGTTTGGTTATGTACCTTGGGGAAATAAAGCTCAATAGTCAGGGGAAAGTCTAGGAATTTGACTAATAGAAAAGTCAGGGAATTTAAAAAAGCTTGAATAGTAGTTACCCTGTTACTTGCTAAAATGATTAAGAAATGTAACCCTAGCATTTTTCAAGTGGCGCATAAAACATCTCTTGAACATCATGATCTATGGAGAAAAAATAATTGAAATCATGTAAATATTGGAAGATAAATAAAGGTGTAGTGTCGCTTCCTTTTAAATCTCTTGTGTATGCTTCTGCTGCTTTTACACATTTGTATTGTTCTACCACAGATTATGTGAAATAGTAAATTTGATTGCAAAGGTAAATAGCTTTATGGTAGAAATGACCATTCCAGATATTTGTGTTAAATTTACATTTACTCAATGACAAAAATTTCCAAAAAAAGAATTTCCAGTTATTAAATGTGATATTTTATTTTTCTAAATGAATTAATCTCTCTCTCTCTCTCTCTCTCTCTCTCTCTATATATATATATATATATATATATATATTACATTGAAAATATGAATCACCAAAATAAATGATACTTCTACACTGCAAACAGGGGTGTCGTCAGAAGGGGGGCCGGGGGGGCACAGGCCCCCCCCGTCGGGGAGTTCGTGCCCCCCCATCGGGGCAGATTCTCAAAATCTGTCGGGGAAAAAATACCCTTTTTTTCCCCTTTGTTCAGCAACAAAATATTTTTTTTTCCTTTTCATCATTCGGAGTTTGTCTTTCTAGAGAAGTTTTTTTTTTTTTTTTTTTTTTTTTTTCCCAGAAAAACTAATGGCATGCAACTGTGATGGCTTTGCTAGTATTGATATACTATGTATTCCTCTTCTATGTCAGTTGGTGGGAACGACAACAGGAAAATAAAGAAAGCGGCGAGTATTATTACTACAAGGATTGACCCATTCCTTATCATCATGAACGAGCTTCCCCAGCAAAATTGTCACGTGATGTTGGTCTAGAGGAAGAGTGGAGAATGATCACTATGTTATTTTTCTGTAGGAACGAATTTTGTGTTTTTTAATATTTTTATTGTGCACTCACTTTTTATTTTAGCATTTAGATTTACACATGGATGGAAAGCTAAACTTTCATAGATTAATTACATAGAAAAAAAAATTATGATAAATCATTTTGCAAGCGATAAAATTGCGTTTGAATTCTTACTTCAGTCAGAGAAGTATGAGATTATGCTTGCATACGGGAAAAAAGAGAGAGAGAGAGAGAGAGGAATCACCCCTATGCCAAGATCACGTGACTTCCGAGACTCAGAACAAAGGATGGAGGTATCAGATTACACCCTCATGTTGAAGACATTCGCTGTAATGGTCAGCCGTATTGGTAGCGTTGTCTAGTATATAAGGTCTATGTTCCTTATCTATTCCTTATCTTCTAAAATCACACTTGCGATGCTTCTGTGAAGTCCCTTTTTTATTGCCTATTATCCAGCTCTCCATAGACCTTATATACTAGACAACGCATTCCCCTTCGTTATTTGACTGCATCATGAACGAGCTTCCCCAGCAAAATTGTCACGTGATGTTGGTCTAGAGGAAGAGTGGAGAATGATCACTATGTTATTTTTCTGTAGGAACGAATTTTGTGTTTTTTAATATTTTTATTGTGCACTCACTTTTTATTTTAGCATTTAGATTTACACATGGATGGAAAGCTAAACTTTCATAGATTAATTACATAGAAAAAAAAATTATGATAAATCATTTTGCAAGCGATAAAATTGCGTTTGAATTCTTACTTCAGTCAGAGAAGTATGAGATTATGCTTGCATACGGGAAAAAAGAGAGAGAGAGAGAGAGAGGAATCACCCCTATGCCAAGATCACGTGACTTCCGAGACTCAGAACAAAGGATGGAGGTATCAGATTACACCCTCATGTTGAAGACATTCGCTGTAATGGTCAGCCGTATTGGTAGCGTTGTCTAGTATATAAGGTCTATGTTCCTTATCTATTCCTTATCTTCTAAAATCACACTTGCGATGCTTCTGTGAAGTCCCTTTTTTATTGCCTATTATCCAGCTCTCCATAGACCTTATATACTAGACAACGCATTCCCCTTCGTTATTTGACTGCATCATGAACGAGCTTCCCCAGCAAAATTGTCACGTGATGTTGGTCTAGAGGAAGAGTGGAGAATGATCACTATGTTATTTTTCTGTAGGAACGAATTTTGTGTTTTTTAATATTTTTATTGTGCACGCACTTTTTATTTTAGCATTTAGATTTACACATGGATGGAAAGCTAAACTTTCATAGATTAATTACATAGAAAAAAAATTATGATAAATCATTTTGCAAGCGAAAAAATTGCGTTTGAATTCTTACTTCAGTCAGAGAAGTATGAGATTATGCTTGCATACGGGAAAAAAGAGAGAGAGAGAGAGAGAGAGAGGAATCACCCCTAGGCCAAGATCACGTGACTTCCGAGACTCGGAACAAAGGATGGAGGTATCAGATTACACCCTCATGTTGAAGACATTCGCTGTAATGGTCAGCCGTATTGGTAGCGTGGTCTAGTATATAAGGTCTATGCAGCTCTCTTTGAAATGGACAAAAAGCATGTAGGCTACATATGTTTCCATTTCCCTTTTTGTCCGTGAACAGCAACTAGACCACACACACCCATGTTTTATTTTGTTTTTCTTCCCTGGAAATTTTTTTAGATATCTCTTTAAAAAGTACATCGGAAAAAAGTACATTTTAATCCCCCCCCCCCCCACCTCCCTTAATAAGAACAAAAAAGAACGAAATTTCATTCAAATAGATCACGAAAATATAATTTGCATATTGATTTAAGTCACATTGCCTTTAATTCTACTAATTCTTATTCAGAATACTGTTTTCAAATAATGTGTATTGTGTGTCTATGTTGACTGTAGGTGTAGGGAGGATGATACATCCAAAGAAAATATCTAAAAAATAAGATGAAAATGTGTCGCTTTTGCTTTAGAACTTAAAGACAGCTTTAACAATGAGAAATGAAATAAGTAAAATAATTGAGACCTTTTAATAAGATTTGTTTTTTGCATTCTATTTCTAAAGAGGAAATTCTTTTAACTATTTGTGAAATTTTATAACGATAATTTGTTTAATATCTGTCAAATTCAAAGCATTAAAATATTTCCGTGTAATTAAGAGTCGTTTTAATAATTATATGAAATTAAAATTGTTACATTTATTTTACATCGCTACACTCTGCATCACCAACAGATTAAAAATGTATTTTTTTTTTTTTTAATTTACTTTTAGTTACTTTTTACTAGAGAGTCAGGGAAGAAAGAAAAGGCAATCGGGGAACAAAACAACTTTTACCGATTTTTAATGCTTGTTTGTATAAAAATCAAAAATTTCGGAAACAGTAAAGAATGTTCTTGCTCTATTTTATCAATTCAGCAGCTCATAAAGGTTGTTATTATCTTCAAAAGTCATATTGCAATTTTTCATTCAGCATTTTTTTTTTTTTTTTTTTTCATAAAAAAATATTATCCCCTCCATGGAAGATCAAAATTGTGATGGCATGTTTCCGGGTCATCCTTAGGGATAGGGTACGTCTCAGACCGTCACCAATTGTCTAGTGAGCAGCACTAGTGCAACGTTAAAACCCAACCAACCAACCAACCAACCAACCAACTATAAAATATATAGAGCATTTCCTCGTGACGTCATGTGGTTGGCAAAAAAGCGCGCTCGACTTTCCCGCGCCCCGCCCACCATTGATTTTCCGTTGGTAGTAATCAAGTAATCGCCATCGCTATGCTTTTCCCAAGCATTTTTGCCAACCACTCATAAAAGTTGAGATGTTTGTTTACAAACAAGGAACTGCCCTATTAATAATTATGAAATAATTCAGCCAACGACTGAAACATCTGCCGGTTCAATTTATAAATGTTAGAATAGGGAAAAACTACCTCAGAACTTGCAGTGCAGAAAGCAGGTTGCAAAATTTGATGATTTTAGGGCTTCACAGTGCAAGATCAAAGAAATTAGATCTAGAAAGAATAGTATCAATATTTGATAAAACCTATCCCAAAAGCCGAATTCAGTTACAATAATACGTAAATGGATTTTATTTTATTTTTTTAATTTTAAATTTAAATTTACTGTGTATGCAGGAGATTCCCAGAAATCCACACAAATTAAAAAAAAAAATTATGTGTATTTTGGAATTTTGTGAAAATTAGCATTTATGAAATGAGATTTTGATAGTGTAATGCATAAAAAATGAGGAAAAATACAAATAAGTATGCTTGGAAAATAATTAACATAATTAAAAAATTAAAGGAAAAATTAAAGAGAATAAGCAACTTAGTAAAAAATATGCATATAATGAAGTTTAATTTTTTCTTGAATTAAGAGCTTAAAATTTATCTAATAAAGTAAGATACAAAATTTTACACAACATGTGATACAATATAAGCTTCTATTACAAGTATATTACCTTTTATTACTTTTTTTTTTTTAAATATAGGCAAAAATATTTTTTTATTTTATTTATTTATTGTTATTTATGAACAATTATTATTTCTTATTTATAGCATTAATGCATTTAAAATTTATCATCAATTATGCAAGTAATTATGCAAGTAATCTGCATAAAATTGACTTTCTGTGTTTCGTGAGATTCTATTTCTGATGAATCATTGTTAATATCAGTGCTATCTTGAACTTTTCATATTAAAAATTTTACTGTCGGTTTGATAGTTACATTGGTTACAACATGCGGATTTCTGGAAGTCTACTGCATTTGTTCATGAAGTATTTAACATTATGAAGATTAAATAACGTAATTTTAATATTGATGTTGTATGATTATGAGAAAATTATACCTTAAGTGCATATTTAAATCAGCATATTGTAAGTAAAATTTGAACATTTAAGAGAAATGTAATATGTATATACTTGGTTACAAATGAAATGTATTCCATGTTAAAAAGGAAGTTTTATCTGACATTTGTTGGATGTCTTTGACTCTATTTATTTTTTCACAACTATGCTCATGCTCTAATATGCATGATTTACTTTTTTTTTTTTTTTTTTTTTTTTTAATATACATATTACATATATATTATTTTAAAAGGGTAGGGAATAGCTCGATACATTGACGAGATGACACGGCGATTAATTTAAAAGCAATCTTTATAAAAACAATCTACCTTGAATTTAATACTCTAATTTTTCCATAAAATCTCTAATTTTTAGCTGGAAGAACACTAGCTCATAAATTACGAAATGTGAATGCGGCACTGGTGATGAATTTAATTAAATATAATTTTTCTTTAAAAACTCCAATTTTCAACTGAATTTAGGATTTTTACTGTGAAATCAAAATCATTATTTTTAATTTTTGACAAAACCAATTAAAAATTTCTTTTTTGTTAAAAACGGTACATTTCTATAATCTGATAATAATATAACGTGATTTATCATCTAACATGAATTGGAAGTTAAAAGGCTGGCAGATTGTAAAATTAATTTTAAATGTCAATGCAAAGTGGCCTGAAAGAAAAAAAATCACATTTTAAATTATTTTAAAAATATCTTAAAACTCTATAATTTTAAAATGAATTGAAAAAAGTTTGACAGTGAACTCATATTATTTTTAACCAATTTTTAACTCTTGCCAAAATCAGTTTACAATTCAAGATTTTTAAAATACTTGTTTTTCAGCTCCAATGCAAAAAAAAAAAAAAAAAAAATCGGGATTTATAATCTAACATGATTTAAATTCGGAAGATTGCAAGCTCGCATGTCTTAGCCGAATAATATCAAAAAAGGAATACTGCTAGCACGCGAATATTAAAATCTTAATGCAAAGTGACCTGAAAAGTTACATTTTAATTAATTAATTAAAAAAAAATTTATCAAACAGAATTTTACTAAGAACCATCCCGATTAAATCAGCCTTTATTTATTTTATTATTATTATTATTATTATTTTAATAAGGGGAAAATTGCATTAAAGACGGTCTATTCGTTTGGACGTTACAGTGCCTCAAACACACAGTCTCAGGGGCGTAGGAAAGGGAGGGGCTCAGGGGGCTCAAGCCCCCCCCCTTATTGATTATTACGAAATTTCCTTTTAATGCCGAATAAAAGAATCACCAAATTGAAACCAAAATTAATGTGTTATAAATGCTCATAATTGGTAATATTTTATAATTAATACTAATAATTAGTGAATGCTAATTAACATCTAATTATTAATTGATTTTGTTAAGGTTAATTTTGAGTCATTTTTAAAATGAAATTTTTTGAGCCCCTCCCATGATTTTTGAATTGCTACGCCCTTGCAGTCTTCAAACTTATCATAACCCCCTCCTCTTTCTTATCTTAGTCGGTGTTAAAAATAATACGGAAGCACTTAAAAAAAAAAAAAAAAAGAGAGAGAAACAAACAAAAAGAAAAATACCATTGTATATTTGACATAGCGGATAGACACTGACAGGAAGGTGCATGGTGTTAAATATGCCTGTAAAAATGTTTCTACATATAGTGCCCCCCTGTCGGGGAACCGGTGTCCCCCCGTCGGGGAATTTCTGACGCCACCACTGACTGCAAATGGTGACAACTGAATATAAATAAACTATAAGTAGATTTTATAAATAGAAGCAAGTATTTATACATAGAAAATTGGACGGATCAGGACCGTTTGTAGCATAATAAATGATTGTGCCAAATGTAAGCTATTGCTGGAAAAAAAAAAAAAAAAAAAATCTGAAATTTGAAATTTGAATATTGTTTTTCTAATTCAGTTTTTTTTTTTTTTTTTTTTTTTTTTTTGGTGTGTAATTTTGGCTAAAATATAGTTGTTTATATTGTAGCATTGTCAGTAACATATGAAAATAAAAATAGTAAAATAAAATGACTGAAAAGACCTACCCAAAGTTTCATGTGAGATCTTTCATTGCGACGCTGCAATATTTTCGTACATCCTCACATCATGCTGTTTGGCAGTAAAACTGCTGTTTCTTCTACACCTTGATCTTCAGGTCTCAACAGGTGGTGCTATTTCTGGTCTAAGCTTATTATAGGGTCATTTTTGTTACAACTGCAATTACTTGTAAAAATTCCAATTGTTCCCCAATTCCAACGTTAATATGATTTTCGTAATTTGCTAATTTTTTAGTATTCTCAAAATCTGTTTTTTATACAATTGAAATTTTTACAATTGAGAATTGGAAAACATTTGAAATTTTTACAAGTAATTGCAGTTGCAACAAAAATGACCCTATAATAAGCTCAGACCAAAAATGGCACCACCTGTTGAGACCTGAAGATCAAGGTGTGGAAGAAACCAGTTTCATCGCCGAACAGCGCGATGTAGGATGTTAAAAAATGTTGTGATGTCGTAACGAAAGATCTCATGTGAAACTTCAGGTAGGCTGTTTTAGTCATTTTATTTCAATATTGTTAAGAAGTTTCAATGTTTTATTTAAAAAAAAAAAAAAAAGTATTTATTTATATATGGGCAATATTTAAGTACACGGACTCAGTTCATTCATTATTTATTTGACTAGATCATTTTATTGTGCATTTTTAAAAGTTCCATCTTTGCAAGCATCATTTTAAACCTTTCAATACTTTAAAAAATATAAACAGAATATGAACTATTGTCATAAATCAACTTAAAAACACAATAATAATAAATGTAATGAAAATAGGTTCTAAGTTTTTAAAATAAAACATTATGCTAAAATAAATAAATAAAGATGCATTGCTAACATGGTGACAAAAATGTAAAAGTTGCCATGGGATCCTATACTGAAGCTGTATTGCCTGAGAAAGTATGAAAACTGAATTTTCAAACAAGAATTTTATTTTGAAATCTCTTTTTTGAATTATTTTGGTTTTTTAACTATCATTAGCATTTCATCCCACAATATTAATTTGGTTCTAATAATAACTTTGCTTCTGATGAATTAAAATTAAAGTAGGGTGGGAAAATTAGTTTAAGGTTTACGAGTTTCAAACTTTAAAGGTAAATAAAAAAAAATAAATAAAATGCAGAAATTTTGCATGGGTTTGCTGGTATTTAAATATTTTATTGAAATTAACCTTTAAATGCCTAATTATTTTTTTATTCAATTAAAAAATGTTTTATTCTTACCTCTATTAAATAAATCACGGGAAAAATATTTTTAAAAATCATATTTTATTTTAACTATGGCTTACTGCTAAAAAGCAATTTGTTGCCAATCGGCAAACATGAGGCATTAGAGCTTCAATATTATTCTAATAATACTCTAAAACAGGGCCCGGAATTTCAACTCAGATTACACTCGCCGAAAAAAAAATTTCACTCACCACAAAATAGGGTTGTCAATTTTTTTTTTTTTTTTTAACGCATTTTTATTATTTTATTTTTTTAAACTATTTGAAAGGTTTTTACAAATATGACTGAAATTATATATATTTAAAGTGTGTCGTATATCATCATGTTTCCTAATCATCTATAATTAAAAATCATTATAATGTATTGTATTTGAGATTTGAAAAAGATTAAAATATCTAATAACATAAATGCAAAGAGTCATTGAAGAAAAGAAAAAGAAGAAAAAGATTCTTTGTCGTACAATATCCTGTGAAAATCTTTTTATTGTGAAGGATTAAGCTTCCTTATTTATCTATTTATTTACTTAACTTTTTATATTAGAAATGCCTTTTTCGTCCATTTTATTTTTGTAATCAGACGGAATGTTGATGTGTATAACTTGTTCGTTGTTGTCATTTGAAATAGCCATTTCGGAATAACTTTTTCGATAAAATTGTTGCTTATAAATCATTACAAGCGCAAACCATTGCCGTTTCAGTAAAAAACTGGAAAATATTACCTGTTTTTTTATAAAAAGAATGTTTTCTGTCACCGTATCGTGTAGGAATTCTATCTATAACAAGACAAAAATTTTACTCGCCACAGTAAAAATTCCACTCGCCAATGGTGAGCTGGCGAGTGGAAATTTCACGCCCTGCTCTAAAAGACAAAATTGGGTATGTTGCCAAAAGTCATTACTCGTCATTTAAGGGTTAAGAATTACTTTTGTTCATTAAATTAATTTTTCCCCTTGTATAGAGATGGTTATATGGATAGTTTATACATCTACATCACTTATGTCAGTTTACTTAAGATTATAAATCATACCTGTGGGAGCTTGTGCAGAAAAAAATAAAAAATATATTAACTTTTATTTTGAATTCTTTATAATGACTGTCAGGAGTGAGACATTGTCATTGAAGACCATTAAAACTAATCAGAATTCTTTTGGTGTAATCCATATTAAAAAAGGAAAATGGCCAAAAAGCCACTAAAAATTTAAGCATAAAAAGAAATTATGTACATTTCGAACAACCACCAGTCGATGCACTGATTTAAAAGCCACACTTGATGTTCATAAACAAACTGTATTTAACAAATGTGGCAAATGCTCCAATCAGCAATATGATAAGAACATCAAATGTTACATAAAATAAGCGAGCAGCACGCCCATACTGTGACTCAGTGCTTGCCAAACTAGCAACCCGCTAACACTGAGGAGAAAAGGGACACAAGATGGCTGCTACTAGTGATTCTTCAAGATTCTAAAATTGGGTGGATTAAAAATAAACAAAACTCCATAAAATGAAGTAATTTGAAATATTGCTAAAGTAAAGGTGCCATTGGATTTTAGATTTTTTGTAGGAATTGAATAATAATTCATTTAAATAATGGTGAATTAGTTAATTTGTGATATACATATAATTTTATTAAGAGAAAAAAGAAAACCTTACTTCAGCTTTATGGACGTAACTTAAATGGTGGAGTACTTTCCTTTAGGCCCCCCCCCCTCATCTTCAGCACCAGTTTCTCTGTGTTGTGTTGAGTCTGTGAAATTTTTCTTTGGACTATTAGATCTTCTTCTCTCTTCCAGGAGGTGGCGCCAGGTTGGATCAACAGCTGCCGTTGATTGGTCCAGGTTGCATGCACCAGATTGGTCAATAATTTCGATAGTTTCATGGAAAAGAGCATAGTTATGATTATTATAATTAGCAATATTTTCTACATTTTAAAAATCTATTTTAATATTTTCATTTCTATGGGTTTGCGCTAAAGCTGTATTGTACCTTCCAAATTTAATATCGTTAATATGTTCTTTTATATGCGTATTAATTTTCCTTTTCGTCATTCCTATGTAACATCTGTCGCTATTGTCTTGGTATTTGAAGGGAATTTTACATATTCCAGTGGTCTCGAGGGGGGGGGGGATTTTGATCTTTATCGTTTCTAATAATTTGATAAATATTCGGATTAGGTTTAATTGGAAATTTTTATGTTTAATTTACTAGCAATATTTTTTATTTTTACGGCAGCTTCGCGATCGTATGGTATTGCATTAGTGAATTTTATGTTCTGTTTTTGATGGCTAGGAATGTCGTTAATTTTATTTAAACATTTTCTATAAAGTTTGTCAACAAGATATTTGGGGTAATTGGCTTGTATGGCTAAGTTTCTAATGTATTTAATTTCGGTTTTAAGATCTTCCGGTTCTGTACATATGAGGATTGCACGATTAATGTAGGACTGAATTGCATTTATTTTGTATCTATAAGGCGTTTTACTATTATAATAACTGATTTCTTGACTGGAAGTAGGTTTTCTATAAACTGTGTTATTTATTGTGTTTTTCATTCTTTTTATTTTGACATCTAGAAAGTTAATTTCATTGTTTGTTTCAATTTCACATTTGAATTGCATATTTCTGTCAGAGTGGTTTAAATCATTCAAAGTTCCATTATATCTTGTTTTTCGTGGATTATTACGAAAACGTCGTCAGCGTATCTGTTCCAATAAATTATTTTCTGCTTACATTTTTCTAAAATCATAGTTTCTGTTTCTAGTTTTCTTAACTTAATTTCAGCAACTATCTCGGATGTGGGAGATCCCATTGTGACCCCTTTGACTTTTTTGTAAATTTTTTGGTCAAATTTAAAATAACTTTTTTTCAAAATTTAATTAATACCTGGACCAATCAACGGCAGCTGTTGATCCAACCTGGCACCACCTCCTGGAAGAGAGAAGAAGATCTAATAGTCCAAAGAAAAATTTCACAGACTCAACACAGCACAGAGTAACTGGTGGTGAAGATGAGGGGAGGGGGGGCCCTAAAGGAAAGTACTCCACCATTTAAGTTACATCCATAAAGCTGAAGTAAGGTTTTGTTTTTTCTCTTAATAGTAGTAATTGTGGCTTTATTAATAGTTTTTTAAAGTTAATATAATTTTATTTTGTTCTAATGACATAACATTTTTATCTGAAGAAAAGTTATGAATTTTTTTTTTTTTTTTTTTTTTTTTTTTTAAGTATATGAAAATATGATTAGATAACCACAAATAAATACCTTATAATATCTTTAATCAAAGTATTAAACAAAAACCTAGCTAGGACATATGATTTATATTAAGAAAAATGTCACATAATCATGTGACAGCATGTACACTTACATTAGTTTACAATAAAATAAAAATCTGATGTGGGCACCACATGACTTCCTTATACACTTTTAGAAATATACATAATGTTAAAAAACATTGACATTGGACCCGAAACAGTTGGCTAAAAATATTTAAAAAAAAAAATGAATTATCACCGTGTTCTGAGCTTTTCTGAAAGTTAGTTAAAAACCAATTGCAAGATTTGTACTGGTAACGCTGACGAAGGCAGCAGGGACCCGAAAAAATTGGTCAAAAATATTTAAAAAATGCTTTGTCACCGTGTTCTGAGCTTTTCCGGAAATATTTAAATGTCTAGCTAGTCGGGAAGTTAGTTAAAAATCAATTCCAAGATTTGAACTGGTAACGCTGCCGAAGGCAGCATGGACCCTACACAGCTGGCTAAAAGTATTTAAAAAATGCATTTTCACCGTGTTCTGATCTAGTCTGAAAGTTTCAAATGTCTAGCTAGTCGGGAAGTTAGTTAAATAAATTTTCTGTTGAATCCCATAAACGCTGCTGAAGGTAGCAGGTATCGGAAACAGTTGGCTAAAAATATTTTAAAAATGCATGGTCAACGTGTTCTGAGCTTTTCTGAAAGTTTCAAATGTCTAGCTTGTCGGAAAGTCAGTTAAATTGCAAAATTTGTCTAAACCGTTTTTGAGTTATTACCGTTTTTTGATACATTATGGCCAAAACCTATGTATTTTTGTCATTATGAACCTAATTTTCCTAAATATCTCGAAAACGAAAAATCATACAAAGTCCAAAAAGGGATGTGTACAACTAGATGTTATAACAAACCTATGTACCAATTTGCAACTTTCTACGTCCAACCATTTTTGAGTTATGCGACATACACACACACACACACACATATACAGATGTCATGAAAAATCGTCTAAAATCCCTTATATCTCTGAAACGAGAGCTCGTGTTAAGACGACACTTGCAGGTGTGCAACTAGACATCATGACAGTCACACGTATAAATTGGCAACATTCAGCGATCATTCGTTTTCGAGCAATGTGAAATACAAAATCCATTTCGCAAATCGGGATTACTATACTTCCTTATACTTTGTATAAGGAAGTAAAAAGCGTACTAATCAGATGAAAAAAATTTAGAATAGCAGAAACACATAATAAATAAATAAAATAAAAAAATCAACTCTGCTTTTTTTTTTTTTTTTTTTTTTTTTTAATTATAATTGTTATTATTCTGTATATCTGCATTTTTATTACTGTGCATGGATTCATCTTTGTAGCCACTTTTTAATTTTTCCGCACAGAATATGGTAGAACTGTACCCTTTTATTTATTTAATTATTTTTTGTGTGAAAAAGTATTTAATTATTTCAACCCAAAATCATTGTTGTGTATTTTCACAATTTGGAGTGTTTGCTTAACAAATGCTTATTCTTCTATCGGAATTTTTTTTCCTTATTTGGTAAAAATGATGCAAACTCATGTTAATAAAAATTCAGGACAAGCTAATGTAGCTAAGTAAAACTGAAATATTGGAGTTAAATAATTTAGAATAAATTATTTAGAAAAAATTATTTAGAATAAATTATTTATAAATTATTAATCAGAAATAACATTTTATAAACAAATTCCATGAATTAAAAAAAAAAAAGAATGCTGCAATTGTTTTTCTGTTTTACAATTTTATAATAATATTTGCTTATACAAATTTTTATTCATGACTAGCTAATAAATTTCTGAGAGACTTTAAAGGTATCTTCGATTAATCAGACCCATTTTTACTTTCTCTTACCCATAATGTAGAGAAAGTATTGTTTAAGGGTCAAATTTTTGAACATGAGTTTTTGTTATATTTACATGTTTTAAGGTCCCCTGAATCCAAAAATCCTGTTTTTAGCGGTTGGTCTGTGTGTCTGTGTCTGTCTGTTATCAGGATATCTCAAAAACAAATTATAGCAGAAAGTTCAAACTTGGTATTCTAAATGTGTATCATATAGGGATGCTACGTTAAGTTTTTCGTTGAGATCAAGCAAATGGTTTGTGTACAGGGACACCCAAGAGAATTCAAATACATTGCATCTATGGGGGAAATTGCAGGTAAGTAGAGTATCTCTACTTACGTAGTATCTATAGTAAGTACGTAGTATCTATACTATCTATAAAGTATCTATAGACCGCTCTAAATGAAACGAATATATATTTTTTATATGTATAAAAACATGTTTCATGTAGAATATGGTATAGAAATCATTCACTGTTCGTTTATAGGGCTACACAAAAGAACTAGATTATAATGTGACAATACTTATAAATTCATGGAAGTGTATTTCAGGTTGATCTGTGTGTTATTAATATAGGATTATATTTATGTGCAGCATGTGAAATGTGATGTGTACATAACTTTCAGAAGATGTACAGGGCTGCCAATATTTAAGCCATAACTTTCTTTTTTATTTGTTAGTGGAAATGCTTTACTATAATACATTATATCATATAATATTTTACCATGTCCAGGAAAGCTGCTCTGGAATTGAAATGAATTCCTCATAGTCATATGGTAAATTATGTATTTTTTAAAGCTAATTATTCATCAATTGGTTTCTTGTATATTTACACGTTTTGAAGCTTCCTGAATACCGAAGTCAAGTTTCATAGTTTGATCTTTGCCTGTGTGTGTTAGAATAAATTAAAAACGATTAATTTCAAGCGATCCAAATGATGTATTTTGGAATGAATATGTTTGTTACTAGAAAAGTTTGTTCAAGATTGATAAGTTTTAAGTAATTATGAGTGTGAAAGTTGTCTAAATAATTTTAAATGAACTTTTGAACTTAATAATGCATTTGAATTCTCCATAAATGTATGTACGATAATGAAACGGGGGGGTTAAGGGGGGCGGATAGAATTATTTGTCAAACAAAGCTCTTCTGAAGCCTATGTTGAATTGTTCTAACATAGGTTTACATAACAGTACTCGTTATCTTAACTCTTAATCTCCAATCTGTACTTATAGTATTAAATTTCAGTGTAAGAGAAAGTCGTGTGAGTGACACACTAGATTATTTCTTTTGATGCAGCTTTTCAGCTTTTAGATTATCCTCAAACAGTGGCCAGCAAACACATCTGTCAGAAAATTCCAAAATCGGCAGTGTAAAAAAATAATGATTTATTTTGAAAGAGGACAGCCCCCCCCCCCACTTTACTTTACCCATAAGGTAGAGAAAGTATTGTTTTTGGGTCAAATGTTCGAAAGCGGGATTTTGTTATATTTACACGTTTTGAGGTTCCCTGAATCTGAAAATCATGTTTTTAGCGGTTGATCTGTGTGTGTGTGTGTGTGTGTGTGTCTGTCTGTCTGTCTGCATGTGTGTCTGTGTGTCATCAGCATATGTGAAGAACAAATAGTAGCAGAAAGTCCAAACTTGGTATTCTAAATGTGTATGATATAGGGATGCTACACTAAGCTTTCGTTGAAATGAAGCAAATAGTTCGTGTACAGGGACACCCAAGAGAATTCAAATACATTACGTCTATGGGGGAAATTGCAGGTAAGTAGAGTTTAACAGCCATAGACTGCACTAAAATAAATGAAATGAATATAGATTTTTTATATGCATAAAAACATGTCTCATGTAGAATATGGTTGAGAAATCATTCACTGTTCATTTATAGGGCTACACAAAAGAACCAGATTATAGTGTGACAATATTTGAAAATTGATGGAAGTGTATTTCAGGTTGAGCTGTGTGTTATTACTATAGGATTATTTAGGTGCGCCATTTGGTCTGTACATAATCTTCAAAAGACATACATGGCTTGAGGGGGCAGTAGCCACCCTCACACAGAACTAGTTATCATATAAAACTGTTCTGAAGCCTAATTTGAATTGTTTTAACATAGGTTTTTCATATCAGTACTTGTTATCTTACTTCTTAATTTCCATCTTTTATTTATAGTATTAAATTTTAGGGTAAGGGAAAGTTGTGTGAGTGACACACCAGATTATTTTTTCAAAGAATCATGCTTTAGCACTTCTATGACAGGAGTTTCTATATACCATATTTTAATACATTTACTGTATAGAAACGTTAATGAAATTTTAATATGTTATTCAATGCCCTATCGGATGTTTCATATGTAAAATAGAGTATATTTCTAACTGGTTTGTATACCTAGGGGCACTTGAAAATATTCCAAAGCATTCTGTTCTATGAAAGTTATTTTTATAAACCAAATTTTAATAATTTTATTTTACACAAAGCTTAATGCAATTAAAATATATTATTCGTATGCACAAAAGAGTGCCTTTTATGTAATATAGTATGGTTAGCATTAGGTTTACAATTAAGGGCCACACAAAAATGTTCAGTTACATTAAGAGCTTTAATAAAAATTTACTGGAATTGCACTTTCGTTTGCATGAGCGTTTTAACACTTTCTTATAGTTTTAGTGGGAATATGATTTTAATTTGTGCATCTGTCTGTCCGATTGTCTACCTTTCTATCTGTTTGTCTCCGGTTCCTAGCATCCGTGAATATTTTGAGAATTTAAAAAAAATAATACACTCGAGTTCCCTATGGAATGTTCCCTATTTAAAATGTCGTTAATAGGTCCTATACAACTAGTTTGTTTACCAGGACCAAAAAAAAAAGCCAATGCATTACATTTTAGGACAGAATTTTTTAAAAGTTAAATTTAAAAGACTGTCTAATGTAAAAATCATAAAAACATTGACATGTATTATTAATATTTTAAAATAATGTTTTGTATAGAATATGATATGATTAACTTTCAGATTTACAGGTTTACAGTAAAATATTCATAGAGATTAAAAGCTGTAATTACATAATCTAACGGCTGCATTTTCTTTTGCGTTAAGCCTTTTTAACACTTTCCAGAATGCCTAAGAGTAATTTAAAAATCAATTTGTCTATCTGTATATTTTTCAGTCCTTCTGCCTGTTGTGTGATAAAGTAGGCAAAGAATATTAAAAGTTATTCGGTACAACAATTGTGTACAATTGGAAAGTGTTACTAATCAGTGCGTATGATTTTTCTTTCTTGTTTAATTAAATGGAAGGATTTTTTAAAAATATATTAAATTGACTTTATCTTACTAGTCAAGTATTTCTTGAAAAAAAATAATGCATGGAGAATGAAAATGGGGGAGAAGGGGGGTGTCACTGCATTTGAAAGTATGGGAACTCTCACTCTTGTAATATACATCTTATTAAGTAATTTTTGTGAAAACAATTTTAAGATTATTATTTTATTATTTGTTAATGTATATTGTACCTAAATATGTTAATTATTTGAATTATCAACAGTCATTAATAATATATATCGATTTTTGTTATTATTTCAGTGTTTTCCTGAGAGATTGTGCTGAATGTCGCTTTTTAATTGTTTGCCAACAGTTTCGCTCTAGAGACTGTAAACTACTGGATGTTTTTCTTTGCTGTGCGACTCAGCCTATTATTGAATCATGTTGTGATATCAGATTTGGATGTTTTTGTTACAACTATCCGGCTTTAGAAGGTAAGGTGCTAGAAGGTTTTTTATTGATTGCTCATAATAGTAGTATAATCCACAATATGCAGTCACTTTATGTGTGCAATAAATCTTTTTAGTGTTGATAATTTTCTAAGACTATCTAAATCAAAAAGATAAAACAAAGCTTTACTATAATTAAAGAAATACTACTGATTTTTTTTTTTTTTTTCCCTATGAGATTGTAAATGAAAGTAATTACTCCCTATCACATTTCCCAAATTAAACCTTTTGCTTCTTTGATGCTTGAATTAAAATCCATTTGATTTTAATGTGGCCAGGAGAATGCAAAAATCTGTCTTATGTTTGCCTTTACTTTGTTTTAATTGATTAAAAAAAGAAAGAAAAGTACTTAGCATTAATTTTATAATTGATAATTAATTAATCGTTGCTCATATATCTATGTGCAACAATTGAGATATTTATTAGAATTGAGATTTAATTTGTTTAAAATGAGTTTTAAAGATATAACAAGAAATTATGATGTCTACTTATATATACAGATAGGATTAAGGGGAAAAAAAATGTTTTAAAATAACAATACTATTGATACAATAACTAAACAATTTGTTAATGAAGAAATTCTATTCAGTATTACTTTTTCTTAATCCATGCGTTAAATTAATTAATTATTTTTCTATTTTTGTGTCTTAAGTTTGATCAAATTAAAGACTAATGAGAAACTTGCAGAAAAACTGATTGTATATGAACATAATCAGAAAATCTAAAATTCACAAGGTTCTTGGAACCAATGCTCAGGAGCCTTCCCGAGGGGATAGTGAAAACAGAATTTAAAAATTTTAATTAGTAGCAAAGATATTATTTAAAACGTCAACCTATGTCAATTAATAAATGAGTCAATTCTAAACTTACTCAGTGTTAAATGGGCAAACAAATTAGAAATATCGGTCCAATCTTTAAAAATTTGATACCAAATGAAAGGGGTGGTTTTTCTGTATCCAGGGGTACAAACAGTATTTCAACACGACAATTAGATTTTTTTTAATTAACTAAAGTATGAAATTTTGGTGGTAACACTTCATTATTTCATTTATCATTCTTCAGTGCCAGACATATTGGCTGACTATTCTTCCGATCAAGAATAATTGCTTCCAGACCATGTGACAAGGTACTGGAAATAAAAAAAGCAGTTTTTTAATTTTTTCAATTTTAAATCGATTTTAGTAGAAATTAATAATCACCCATACGGCAGTTAAAAAATCTAAGGTATAACTTAAATATATATATATATAAACAAATTATATTTATTTAAATTAATTTTTTTTCATCTGTTAAGAGACAAAAATTACTTTTAACAGAATAATAATGCTTTCTTTTTTTTCTATTTTTCTTTTCTGAAACGGATTATAAAGAAGTGGTTTTGGAATTTCTTAAATTTTAGACAGATTTCAACTGAAATCACTAATCGCCCTTGATAGATCGCCCCATTTTAAGTCTAAATTATATCAGATATTTTCATTAATATTGTACATAATACATCATTCGAAAGCTATTTTAAAATACTTTTATTGTGGACTATTAAAATGATATGAGCCATTCAAACTCCATATGAAACTTTCAGAGAAAACTACAGAAAACACAGAACATGTTTATTCTTTTATATTTTACAGAGTTCTGAATTCCAATTTCCACTCACATTTCGTCCTAAGGATTTTTAATGTTATACAGCCCAGAATTATTTAAGTTTCAGAGAAAACCACAGATAAGTCAGACACAAATCTTTTTATAAAAATGTTTATAATACCTTTGTATCTCAGCTTCTAATTACCATAATTTCATAAGTAATGTATCATTTTAAAAATTATTTGAATTGGAATTGAAGAATGTATGTTGCAAATCTCTGTTGCCAGAGAGCGCTTTGATATTTTAACAATTCAATATCTCCAATTCTAATTATGATTAAATTACTATAATACATCATGTGCAATATTAAGGACTTTTAAACTGATATAAGCCGTTAAATTCCATACAGGAGTTTCAGAGGAAACCACGGAAAAACCAAACACCTTTATTCCAATATCTCCAATTCTAATTATGATTAAATTACTTATAATGCATCATTCAAAATATATTTTAAAGTAATTTTATTGTGAACTTTTTAACTGATATAAGCCGTTAAATTCAGTATGGGAGTTTCAGAGAAAACCCAGAACACCTTTATTCTTTTTTATTTTGAAAACTTTCAAATTCCGATACCCCACTTACATTTCATATTAAGGATTTTTAACACTATTTAGCCTGCAATTACACAAGTTTCAGAGAAAGCCATGGTAAAGTCAGATACAAATATTTTTATAACAATATTTATATTACTTTTGTATCTCAGCTTCTAGTTAACATAATTTCATAAAGTAATATATCATTTTAAGAGTTATTTGAGTTGAAATTGAAGAGTACATGTTGCAAATCTTTGTCGCCAGAGGGCACTTTAATATTTTAATAATTCAGTATCTCCGATTCGGGTACATGACACTTTGGTCCAGCCGTTTTGGTCCCGCCACTTTGGTCCCGCCGAATTGGTCCCGCCACTTTGGTCCCGAGGAAATTTTGGTCCTGCCGTTTTGGTCCTGCCGTTTTGGTCCCGCCGCTTTGGTCCCGCCATTTTGGTCCCGATATCAGGAATAATCAAAGTATTACAGAAAAAAAGCGAAATTATTTTTCATATTTCGAATTTTTGTCATTTGATTTGAAAACACGGGGGTAGGAAAAGTCAAAGTTATTATTATTTTGCAACAGAAAGTTGTAGTAACAAATAAAACTGAAAAAACGTCTAAAATTTTGAAATTTAGAGTTTTTCTTTGTACGATAGAGGAAAAAGGACAGCAATTACTTGAGGGAACTTCGGGCAAAAGAGAACTTTGACGAATGTTTTCAGTTGGAGAGTTTGATATCTACAACCTTTGATGAAAATGATGTAACTATAGGACACATGGAACAGAAAATTTATTATTTCGGATCCAATTTTGAATGATAAAGGTATTAGTTATCAGCGTAGATGTAAGCATTGCTAATTTATCTAATTCTGCAAAATTTCAGTTAAAATAAATTACAAGGTTTTTAATATAAAACACTGTAATGCGGCTCTTAATTATCTCATTCATATTTAGAGTGCTCGAATACAAAACTTGTAGGAAATCGATGCTTTATCGAAGTATCTCCTAAATGTTAGAGTTTAATAATAAAAGAAGATGCGAGGAACCTAAATAATGATCTCGGGAATAATTTGTACATATCTGCTAAACTTAAGTCATTTTCTTCTCTGTCAATCTGGATATATTTATCAAACACAGGAAATAGTTACATATTATAACCCCTTATAATATTGTTTAAGAAAATGTCCTTTAAAAGCCTCTCCCACCCCCCTTTTTTTCTTCAAATGCGCTGAAACAAAACAGTGAAATTCCTTTTCATTGTCTGTGGGAGAAACAGGTGTGAAACGAATCCTAAGGTGCCACAGAGATTTCAATGCGGCAAGGCCCGACTAAAAAAAATTTTGTAGTGCCCCCCCCCCTCCACACACACACACACAAAAAAGGCCCCTATTATTATACTATGATTTATAGCAGGCGAGGCAGACTGACTGGAAAAAGTTTTTGAACAATATAATTATCTGTTTTTGTTTTTAGTTTTAATAAATTACTTCACTGAGCCAAATATAGATGCTGCGGGATTATAAGTTTCCGGACTATCGATGCTTCACAGTACGTTAATTGTACAATTTCATGTATTTCAAATGATCTTATGTACAGTACCAATCAAGATTTCATTTTAAAATTTTATTTATAAAAACAAAACGCAGTTGAATTAGAAAACGAAAAAAAAAAAAAAAAAACCCTAGGGGACCAGATATTTTTAGACCAGATATTTTTAACGATTAGTAAAATTTTGTGTCCCTCAGAAAGGGCACGAGACCCAGGTGCCCGTGCGATAATCAGGCCCTGCAATGCTGGCATTGTTTTTAGTCATAGAGACATATCAGACAGATATATATGTTTATTTATTTTTAAACATAATATTAAACTAAAAAGATAAAAAAAAAATGTACATTAACATTTTCTGAACATTTATGCTTGCAATGCGAGCAGTTAATTAAATATTGGACTACTTACATTTTTTTTCATTTTTAAAATAAAACCATTGTAATTGAAAGAAAAGTAATTTATACACATATATACACGGTTAACGTAATTAAATATCACGGACAAACAAACATGCATTTTATTATTATTATTATTATCAATATAACACAGATTTTGAAATAAATTCCTCTTAGATTAATGATAAAACTTAAATCACAATCAAATCGAATGAAACACACACATATATATATATATATATATATCTTACACACACACACACACACATATATATATATTTAACCTCCAAAGGGGGCTCTGACAACAAATGTCACATAACAATGTGAAATTCTGAAAGAGCCCATATCTAGAGGTTAAGTCTTCCCAGTTGTTTATTGCATAAACATAAAAAAAAAAAAAAATACATTTGCTGCCGGATATAAAATCCCACGCGATAGAGGGCAGCAGTTAATTAAAAAGACAACACACACACACATATATATATATATATGAATAAATACCAATAATTTGTTCTTTGAAAGAAATAGCTTTCTACCACTAAAAGCAAATTATATTTAATATCGTAAGGTTTTCTTTCTTTCTTTTTCCCTTTTTTAAAACAAAATTTTTCTGAATTTTATTATTTTTAAAATAATTCAAACTTTATCAATAAATATAATTAAATGGGGATACTTTTTTTAATAAGAAGGTACTGTTGTTATTGTTAACAACTTTTAAAATCACAAAATTTTGTCACTGATAGTAAATTAAAAATTAAATTACAATTGAAGCAAGTTAAATCGAAATCAAATGAAAAAAATCGCAATTAAATAATAATAATAATAAAAATAAAAATAAAAAGTGCAATTACATAAAAAAAAAAAAAAATAAATAAATAAATAAATAGATAGATTAAATGCTCATAAAAAAATTAGTACAAAATTCTCCGAATCTCAATAGCTAGGCAGCAATCGTAATGTCGAAAATTTATATATTTATCTGTAAGATATTCCTTAATTAAAGATATTCTAACAGCACTTCAATTTTCCCGTATCAATAAATATGTTATCATATTAAAAAACTGATATATATTTTAAAAATTGCAAAAAAAATGGCGGGACCAAAGTGGCGGGACCAAAACGGCGGGACCAAAGTGTCCTGCTTCGTCCAATTCTGATTCTAACTAAATTACTTATTGGGAGAAGATTAGAAGACCGTAGGCCCCACCAGGTTGGAGATTTGCCACGATCAGAGTTTTCAAAGGTCCTTTACATGCAAGGACGTACCCAGGATTTTATTTCGGGAGGGGTCCAGGATCAGCGTTTAATTAATGCACATCAGGTGCTAGACTAGCTAGAGGTAGTCTTTTACAAGGACCCCCTTATAAGTAAATTTAAAGTTGAACATAATTTTTCCCCCTTGCATAATTTCTTGTCAATTATAATTAAAGCTGTCACCAATACTTATGCAAGATTGAAGCTTTTTCTAGAATTTGATTTTAAATTCAGTTTTTTAAATATATCGATTTATAATTCCAACTCTTCCCTTCTTAACTTACACATACTGTATTCATGTGAAAAAATTATACATTGTTCTAAGTATTTTTTGTAATTATACAAATAATAATACAGATTTTATTAAAACTGTTTTTAAATACAAGACAAATTTCTGTTACAATTCTTAAATTTTTTTTCTTTTTGTAAGCACCTGAAATTTGCAGACATTCTAATTCAGACACCTTAAAAGAAATGTTGTTTTCCATTTTTGTATAAAACC
Organism: Salticus scenicus; assembly: GCA_963930645.1. Taxonomy (NCBI): domain Eukaryota; kingdom Metazoa; phylum Arthropoda; class Arachnida; order Araneae; family Salticidae; genus Salticus; species Salticus scenicus. The sequence goes on from OZ005659.1 coordinate 2,504,081, forward strand.
AAAAGAATGTTCAGAAAATCGAGTAAAAGTGAGAATGTTTACCTAATTCATATTCTTGAGTGGTACATATTACCGATCTGTCAAAGGCACAAATAATTTAGTACGATAGGACTAATTTGTATATTACAATCCTATATAAGAAAAAATAGTGTTTTCGAATATTTGTTGGCTACATATAGCCAACAAATAATATTCAGAAGCCATCATCAATACATAAATACATATCCAACATCCAGAAGAAATAACCAAAGAATATTCAGAAGCGATAATCAATGTAGTATATTATATCCTGAAGATATAGCCAACAAATATTCAGAAGTTATAATCAATACACATCCTGAAGGTATCGCCAGCAAACATTTAGAAGTTACCCTCAATACATATGCAGAAGATATCATCAATATATATACAGAAGATATCGCCAACAACTGTTCATTGAGAAGCCAACACCAATACTTATTCAGAAAATATTGCCGATAAATATTTGGAAGCCATTCAATTTATGAATGGTGATAGTCTCTGATACCAAAATCGGCAATTGGTTTTTACACAAAATCAAGAATGAATTTCTCACTTATCTGTAGGCTTTGAAAAATGCAAATTTTTTTACAAATTTGACATAATAAAATTGGATATTGGCAAACATTTTGGCAAATTCAAGGTGTAGTACAATAAATGGCGACAAAGCAAAATTGTTGTCTTAAAAGAAAATAGTCCTGTCTTAGCAATCCCCGTATATTATAATAATAATAAAACACGTGGCTCTTTATAATTTGAACAATAACTCTTGTGAATTTCATGTATTCTTGTCTACAAATAATTCTGGAAGTGTAACAGAAAGTTTCATGTTGTCAAGCGAGATATATTTTTTTAGAACAGCTTTAATTAGAGTACATTGTATACATTTATAACAGAGCTGCAACAACTAGGTTCAGGATTTCAAGTCCTCCTCTCTAATTATACTTTTTTTTTCTTTTTTTTTTTCGATAATTTTTTTCTGAATATTCTGATTGGTGAGTTGTTTTCATTTTTTTTTTCTTTTATTCATGCTCTTTTCTATGAATTTTTGAACACCACCTCTACTTCCAATTATGTATGATAAAAACTTCAATTTTAATCAGAAATCAGTTCATTTTTGACATTATTATTTCCATTTATAAAACATCAAAAACACCATTTGGAACATCTGTGAATTTAATAGATTTACAAAAAAAATTTGCTTTGAAAAATATGTCAGAATCATGTTAATTTGGATTAAAATAGTCTTTAAAATTCCATCTGGGTGTCGCTGTGCTAAAACGTGAATAAAAAAATATGTAAAAAAAAAGTTTTTTTTTTTTTTTTCCCCCTTCAGAATTTTTGAAAAGGAAAGTGAGTGACATTATGTGAAATGAATAAAACACATCATGTATAGTTATGTAATTTATGTAATTTGTTAAAATAGTGGTGGCACCAGAAATTATCTGACAAGATTGGGGAGTACTGACTCCGATAAATTAATAAAATAAGCCTTAAAATTTTGGAAAAATAACTAAAAGATGCTCGTGAATAAGAAATAGCTATTAAAACTCTTTATTTTCTCCTGATACATTTAAAAAATGTGTCCAATTGAAGAGGTCAGTGCCCAATCCTTACCCCCTGCTAACCTTCTTTTTCTGGATAACTAATCTGAGCATAAAAAAAGAGCATTTCCTTTTTAAAGTTATATTGTTATAAAACAGTTTTCTAATTCAGAAAGGCATATTTATTAAATTATCTTTTTTTTTAGTTTTATTTCGGGAGGGGTCCGGACCCCATGGACCCCCCCTTTGGGTACGTCCTTGTTTACATGGTGAGCAAACAGGCTGTTTCAAATCATGAAACGTAAAGGGGTGCCTTAGTTGCCACAGAGCAGAAATTTACTACAGTTTAAATTTTCAAAGGTGCCGCCGATCAGAACTTCCATGAGAACTTCCACTACAGTCAGAATTTCCAAAGATCATAACAATAACATGGTCAGCGAACAGGCTATTTAGATATTGAAATGGGAAGACAGCATTGCATGCGCTACTGAGCAAGAATTTACTACAGTTAAATTTTTTAATAAAGCTATTTGCACTATATGTCAATAGTCTGTTGTAGGTCCTGATGGTACCACCGAGGAGCAGTTTTGTACAGTCAGATTTTTGAAGGATCGCAAACTAGCTGGTTGCCGAAGGCGGATAGTATATTATAAAAGATATAAGACTTTTATAAAATTAGTCAGATATATCAGACTCAATTTCTAGAATAACAAAATTTAAACAATACATTTTTAATGATGATTAAAAGGGCTTTTTAGCCTAATTAAGTGATGTATAAATTTTTAGCTTTGTAAACAAAGCTGTTTATGAATTAGTTGCAAATTAAAATGTTAATGTATCTATTTAGGTGCTACAGTCAACTCGCGTTACAATGACCCCATCAGGACAACTCAATTTGGATCGTTATATTATGGCATTTAATGTTCTGTTATAGTTGTGTTACTTTACATTCAAGAAATATAACAACATTTAACCAAACATAAATTCATATTTAAAATATTTACACAATACGAAAATGAACATAGTGTCCTGCATCAAGCATTAAAAGCAAATCAAAGCCAAAACATTAGAGTTCTCATTAATTCAAGTGCAGAGTTGAGTTGTTTTTAGTTCACTGTTTTAGCATAGAGTTCATGTGTCACATTACTCCCCTGCTGAGTGAGGTACCGAACGATGAAAAGTATGCTTAGATCAGGTATAATGAGCTGGCTGTCGGATTAAGCATCCGGGATTTTATTTATGGCTAATCCCAGAAGATAATAGAATTCATATACGTAATGTTGCTGTTACTGAAATTAAAAAATCTGCTCAAAATAAAAATATCAATAGAGAAGACCGTAAAGAATTGAAAAATCTTAAAAAGAATAGTGAAAATTGTCTGCACAATAACAGATAAAACACGTAAAAAGCTATACTAGACCGTAAAGATTATATTTTAAAAATGGAAGAAACAATAAATGAAATAAGTGCAAATGTTATAAATAAAGACTCAAATAACAAACTATTAGATAAAGTCCAGAAAATCATTAAGGAAGGTAAATGGCCAGATAATGTCCCCCCAAAATTTATAACCCTGCAACTAATACTCCCCGCATTTTCGGTAATTTCAAAGATCATAAAACCTCCCCAAAGTTCAGACTCGTAGTTAATAAAAACGAAGCTCCTACTTATTGTTTAGAAAAATATATGGCAAAAAACTCTCGTAACATTATTCCCCCTCACAGCACTCATTAGAATCTACAGAAGACTTCGCAAATTAAGAGAAATTGAAAATAAAAATAACTATCACTTTGTTAGCTTCGATGTAATTAACTTATACCCATCTATAAACATAAATGAAGCTTGTCAAATAGTGAACAAAACAATTAATGATTACTACTCTGACCTTGAAATAGCCCAAACACTCAATGCAGCTACGAATTATTTGTTAAAGGAGAACTATTTTAAGTTTAATGGAAGAATTTATCAACATATTTCGGGCTTTATCGCAGAATTCAAATTAAGATTGCTTGAAAATAAAATTCTGGGAAATTCGAAAAATAAAATTCTTTTTTGGTACCATACACATTGATAAAAAGTTTGATGTTTGTTAATAAAGTACTGAATGAAATTAATAGTTATGACCCGGATATCCAATTGACTTGTGAAGAAGAAATAAACAAACTAATTAATTTTCTAGATGTTGTTAAAATTACACATATAGACAATAAAATTAAAACCACCGTATACCGCAAACCAACTAATAGTAACAAAATTATCCACTACAATAGCAAAACACCATACCATTATAAAAACAATGCAATACGTTCTTATATTAATCGTGCCTTTCTAATATGTAATGAACCAGAAGATCTTAAAAATGAACTAGATTTAAATAAAGTTTTTACTAGAAAAGCAGAATATTCAGATAAAATAGTTAATAAACTAATTAAAAATAAAACTCTTGATAATATACCCAGTTTTCAAAAACCACCTTTAAAATTTACTTCTTCTATGCCATATGATCGCGGAGCATCCAATAGAATTAAAAATATAGCAAATAAATACAGCATAAACATCCCGATCAAGCCTAATAGAAATATTTTTCAGTTGATTAGAAGTGATAAAGACCCCATCCCTCCTTTAGAAACTGCAAGAATTTATAAAATTCCTTTTAAAAATCAAGATAATAAACCGGGATCTTATATTGGTATTACAAAAAGAAAAATTAAAACAAGAATTAATGAGCACAAAAATGATATAAAAACGGGAAAATTTAATACAGCCTTAGCCAAAACAGTAAACAAGATATTAAAATTCAATTCGATAAAGCCAGTAAAATTGCTAACTACAATGATTATTATTACGCAATGTTTCGCGAGTCATTCGAAATTACAACCAATAGAGAGGCATGCAACGACAGTGGCGCAGTGGAGTGGCACCCGACTGTATGGCACCACCTAAAGGTGAAAGGAAATCATCATCAGTTAAGCTCAAGTCCTCCACACAGAATGTCATTCTGATGAGAGCTGGGTACCCAGCTGAAAAATTTAAACAACAACGCTCAAAGTAATGTCAAAGGTTTTTCAATTTATATTAACTCAGAATTTTATCGGCCATTTCCGCAATATTATCTAAAAGATCTTTACTTATCGATAAAATGGCTTGAACTTGTTGAGGAAAATGCTGGAGCCAAAGAGATTTGATTACTTCTTCCGAAGTAGAATTTTCCACCAAACGTTTCATTTGGCACAATAAATTTGATGGTTGTTTGTCGCCAAGATCAATATCTGTCAATAATTTTTTAATACGTGATTCCTCAGTATCTGTAATCAACTGAATAATGCATTTTTTAATACTTTATATTTACCATCTTGAGGTGGATTCAATAATGTATGTACTACAAAATCTAAAACATGTTCATCTAAAGCCACTACTACAATGTTATATTTAGTTAAATCCTGAGTGATGTTGCTGTTAGAAAATTGCACTTTGAGTTGCAAAAACCATAATTTTGGTTTAGTTTTCCAAAATTAATAATAGAGAAAATAGCTAATTCTAATATTGTTAGAATGATTATCATTACATTGCTGGTATCAAAATCATGTGCTTTTATATCATAAATATTTTTAATGTAAATATTAATAAATAATTTATGAATGAATTTATATAAGAAAATACAGAAAAAAGTTTTGTGGTGGCCACAGCATACTAGTTTTTAATAGCCACGTGGCGAGTGGATATTTTTGGGTCTATTTTGGTAGAATTTTACAAACATGCATGTCTACATTCTTCATTGCAAGCAATCTGAAATACAATTTAAATAAATAAATCAAGCAATTAATAATAGAGAAAATAGCTAATACTAATATTGATAGAATGATTATGATTACATTGCTGGTATCAAAATCATCTGCTTTCTTTATCGTAAATACTTTTAATAAATATTAATAAATAATTTATGAATGAATTTATATAGGAAAATATAGAAGAAAGTTTTGTGGTGGCCACAACATACTAGTTTTTAATAGCCACGTGGTGATTGAATATTTTCAGGTCTATTTTGGTAGCAATCTGGAATACAGTTTAAATAAATAAATCAACAGTGCGTGTTTGGTGGGTGGGGGGGAAAGTAGAAAATGAAATAGATATATTGAATGACGTCACAATACTGGAAAAAAAATAGTTCCAATTTCGAGCACAAATATCTCTGTTCTGAAGTAACATTTGCCGATATAAATTGATAGGAGTGTATATCTTTGTCCCCTTTAACTATCTGTAAAGTTTGGTTACGTTTGGTGTGTCACAGTTTGTGAGTGTACCTTGTAAGATAAATTAAAAAAGTTAAAACTGAGGTCAAGGTTGTTATTATTTATTTATTTATCTATTATTATTATTAATTTGAACACACACACACATATATCCAAAATAAATAGAATTTTCACTACTCTTTAATTCTTAAATAAACTTACTTTTTGAAAAAAGTAACAGAATTTAAAAATTATGTAGAGTAATTTACAGTAATAATTGAGTATGGTGCAGAAACATTTTTTTCTCTCTATTTAAATATTCAGTACACATTTATTCTAATGGTTGTTTGAAATTTTATTTTAATTTAAATGTTCCCTTTATTGTTTAAATGTTGTTTATTTATTTGTTTATGTTTTTAATTTTCAGATCAATTTAAAAATGCTTGTTTAAGCATTTTTAATAACAATTGGAGTAATATTCATGATTTTACTCCTGCTGATGGTGAACGGAATTGGAGTCTTTTACCTAAAGTGAGTTAATTTCCATAAACTTACCAATCTAAATCTTGCATGTAAAATTATGATGATATTTATTTTTGTTAAAAATGGCACAACTGTTTCTTAAGAAATTTTTAATGAATTATTTAAATGATTCATTCTTTTTATTTGAAATTTGTTTTGTCTGACATCAGATAATTTCAGAATTGAATCTTTTCATTTTATTATTATTTATATGATGAATTTAAAATTTTTAATTGATATTTGAATTAGACATTGTTTTTCATTGATAAAAACAAAATAAATTAGATCAGTTTTATTATTATTATTATTTTTTTCTTTTTTAAATGTGTGTTTGTATTTTCTGTCTTAATTGTTTAATATAGCTTTTAATAATAATAATTTTTTTTTAAATCTGGTGTGTTATAACCACACATTCTTCGTTACCCACTGTACATATTATAAACTCTTTTTTGGAGATAGTGTGGTCATATGGCATAAAATTGACCTAATTAAAGAGACAGTTATCAATTGTCTTGTACTAATCAACTGATATACATAATACATCGTAAAGATATTGAAAAGACATTTCGTGCACAAAGTTTAAAGAAAATCTGTAGGAAAATTTTTTAAGACACCTATTCTTGAGTCATAAAACTGACCTATTTAATCAGGGTTTCTATGAATTTTCCTATATTATCAAATTAATTCATACTAAAACATCTAAAAGAAAGTTTTTATTGCAAATTTGAACAAAATTGTTTGAGTTTTTAAGATACGTACTTTCAGTCCCACTTCTGATTTTCATCAAAACTTTTCAAGCTCATATGTACACTGAAAAACAACTATACATATGAAAAGATATTTTAAAAAGTTTATATCGCAAATTTGAAGAAAAACTCTTTAGCTATTTTTTAAGACACCTACTTCTGAAGCCTAAAATTGACCTTCCAAATCAGGACGCTTATTATTGTTCCTGCAGTAACCAACTAATATGTACGAAAGCACATCTAGAAGATGGTTTATATAGCAGATTTGAAGAAAATTGTTAGAGCTGTTTTTGAGTTATGAACATTTTTTTGGGGAGAGGGTGGGAGGGGGGAAGCTAAAGAGAAAGCTAAATTACAAACAGTTATCAACTTTGTTATATCATGTACAAATTTTTCTTGTTGTAAAATAAGTCATCATGTTCCAGCCAGAAGAATAGATTGATTTCTTTGATCTTTTCAAATCCTTTTAGCATGGAATTTTTATCTTAGGTACTGAAAATTGTAAACTTTTGGATAATAACATTATTTTAAAGAAGGAATGTGAGTAAGATATCACACATACACATCATTTCTAAATAACTAATTTAATTTTAAAATAAAAGAAACAATCTATTAAGAAGTTTAACTCAAATTTAAATCATACACTTGTTTAATTAATAGAATTTTGAATTTAATCTAGACAAAGCGAAAATTTTTAATTTTTACTGTATTAATTTGTTCAACAAAATACACCCAACCCCTTTTAATTTATTGTAATGTATATAGCAGGATTTTAATCAAATGATAATATGCACTTTTTCCCCCTCTAATGTTAAGAATGCAGATGTGAGTTTCAATTAATTTTATCTTCAACTGCTAAATGTATGCAATTTGATTGTAAATTTTTTTTTCATTTTTGCCTAATGATTCATAATTATAGACTTTGGTTTAACCATCGAGTTTATCACTTTCATTACTAAAGTTTTAGTCTGAGTTTTATTACAGCTGAAATTATTCAAAATATATTACAACAAAAAAATCTGCTATCTCCTTTTAGCAAAATTGGATTAAAATCCTACCAATATTGCTGAGTGCATTTCCCTTACGTTTGAGGATATTGCTCATCCTCTACTCCTGAATTTGGTCTTGTAAACATAGTATGTTTTGTACCTTCTCTCCCTCCAATATTATGTAATCTCTGAGTCAAATCATATGGTGGTCAACCAAATAACTGTTAATTCTATTTTTATGTTACTATTATTGATATAAATTGTTACTGATGCTTTATTAGTATGATTCAAACCCTATAGTGATCATGGCAAATAAAATATATATTAAATTGCTCAATCCATGGATGTCATTTATTATAATAGTTGTATCAACAATGAAATCATCCAGTAATAAATAAGTGTGAACATAAGAAATAATGCTGATCGAGTATTTTATTACAGATATCAAGTATTGAATTATTTATGTCCATTATGAAATCAGCATTACTCTTGTATGAGAATATTGTGATTGAGTTGTTAAATTCCCTTAGGATGCTAGAATTGAAGATTTCTTTCCTGTACCATCTCCTGAAAAACTGGGAGATCTTCAAGTAGTGACTGATCCTCAGGGAAGTCTAGTTCCCCAGACTCATGGGTGTTTGCAAAGAATATCAATGCAGGTACCACCATTCAGGAATTATTTTTATATAATTTAATCTTGTATATTAGCAATACTAAAACTGCCTTAAAATTTTATGTATCATAAAGATGTAAATCATTGCTGTTAAAGTTTATTTTTTATTTTTATTTATTTATTTAATTTTATTTTTTTGCCAGAATTATCTCTATATAAATGTGTAAGTTTGTTTGTCCACAATACAAATCCATATCTTTTGACAGATTAAAAAAAAAAGTTTGGCCTACTTAGCGCTTGAAAGGAACCATTATGCTTAACCCTTTGTGGTAAAATTATAAGTTTATCTCATCATTGTTTTTTTTTATGCCATACTGTATAATGACAAGTCTAGCTCATCATTGGTTTTGCATGCTGTATCATACAATAATCATCATGTAACAAAGTTACTACTACATAGGAAAATAGTTAACTCTTGTAAAAATCTTCAATTTTCCTGTCTTCTACATCTGAACTTCTTTTTCTTGCTAATTAATCCATCACTTTGTAAGTTTGCTTACTATTCCTACTTAAGCTACTAAATCTAAATCACATAATACAAGTCTAACATTGAAATTAATTTAAACCTACCAATTTCAGAATGAACATTTTAAAATCTCCAAAATTTAGACATATGCGAAATCACATTTGCTTTTTGTAAATATTTTTATATTTTATCATGATCACATGTAATTAAAGGAAAAAAACAAAAACATGAAATGATTATTTTATGCACAATCATTCATATTTAAATCATTCTGGAAGGGGTTAAAATTTTGCTTCCCTGACTAAGCGAAGGTATGCTGTGTAATTTGGGAACCGCTTGAGCTAAAAGCTTGATATTTAATATAAAAATTCTTCATTGGAGTTCATATCCACTGCACTGTGATATGGGGCTAAAAAGAATGGATATGCTGTGCAGTTTGTAAATCATTTGAGATAGAAATTATGTTGCTTTGAAATTTTTTTCATTCAAATTCATTTTCACAGCACTATTAAAAAATTAGTCACCTCCTAAAATTAGATGAAATGGGGTTAAAAAGAGAGGATGTCTGTTGTACAATTTGAAAACGTTTTTAGATAGTTGATAACTGGTATGAAACATTCTTCATTTAAGTTCATTGATTACACACCCTTGAATTAATGTAGACGCTAGGAGAAATCCAAAAAATAATAGGAAATATGCCAAGAGAATGGAGAATTTCAGTAAATTAGAATAAATCTTTGCAATACTGAGAGCTTTTTAGTAGCATTGAACTTACCATTATCAATTTGTAAAATTCAGAAAGAATATGTGCTACTATATATGTGAAGGAAACAAGATTCTATGCATTGTTTATCAAGCAATACAACTTGGTTAATAAAAGCCTAACCAAACAGATTTTCACCTGTCAGTAAATTTACCCTTTCCCAGTTTAAAGATCTTATGCTTAACTCTTGGGGTATTTAGTATTTTCCAGCTGATGTCGTTTATCATACATTGGTCAAACTAAATCCAGTTTTAAATTTTGTTTAAAAGAACATATCAGTTATATCTAGAACAGGGCGCGAAATTTCCGCTCGCCAGCTCTTTTACTGTGGCAAGTAAAAATTTGGTCTAGTTATAGATAAAATTCTTACACGACATGGTGACAGAAAACATTCTTTTTATAAATTTAAATATGGCAAAATCTTGTCATATTTAACCTCTCCTTTTTAGATTCTCGGAGAGCCGAGTCTGTCTGTGCGCTGCCCGAGATCGCCTCAGCCTGGGAAAGATAAAATGCTTAGTGTATACATAAAAGTTTTGATCTCTTTTGCAGTTTCGTTTCTCTCACTGTTACTTCTCCAAGCAGAGTGAGAATGGACGAGCAGTTCCTCTTTGCCTATAGCCCACTATCCGATAGAAGAGATATGCGAAAGTTTACCTATGCGATACTGTCACATGAAAATGAGCCCGGCCCTTTTAAAGATACTTCCTATGTTTATTTTGTTCAATAATGATCAAAAAACAATTCATATTTTCCAGTTTTTTACTGAAACGCCAATGATTTGAGCTTGTAATAATTTGAAAACAACGATTTTATCGAAAAAATTACTTCGAAATGGCTATTTCAAATGACAACAATGAACAAGTTATACACATACACATTCCGTCTGATTACAAAATTAAAGTGGACGAAAAAGACATTTCTAATATAAAAAGTTAAGCAAATAAATAGACAAATAAGGAAGCTTAATCTTTCATAATAAAAAGTTTTCCACAGGATATTGTTCGACAAAGAATTTTTTTTCTTCTTTTTTTCTTTAATGACTCTTTGCAGTTATGTTATTGCACTCATGTTTGTGAAAATTGCAACACCATGAAAGAACTGTCAGAAATTAATTAAATTTATTCCACATATTACTGATAGTGGTACAAATAAACTATCAAATGTACAAGAGAAGAAAAAAAAAAGAACGTCTGAATCAGTACTTTACATGTCTGCCACAATGAGCGATGAGAGCCTGTACAAGTCGTGGCATTGAATCTTACAGGTTCTGATGTAATCCTGGGGAATGGCATTCCAGATGGCTTCGCCTTGACGCCAAAGTTCAATCTTATTGTGCACCCCACCTGTTGTACGAGCGAGTCGCTGACCAATGAAGTCCAAGACATGCTTGGTGGACGACATAATTGGGGAATAAGCAGCCCATGGAAGAAGCGAAACCTGTTGTGCACTGAAGAAGGCTCTTGCAGTCTGAGAAACATGTGCACGGGCATTATGCTGCTGAAATACAGCACCCAGAATGTGTCGAAGGGGAAGAACCTCTGGCTACAAAATTTCCCTTATGTAGCGATCACTGTTGAGGTTGCCCGCAATGTGCACTAGATGGGATCGACAGTTATACCCAATAGCTCCCCACACCATGATGCTAGGCATTTGTGCAGTATGACGCTGGATAACATACCGTGGGAATAGACGTTACCCCCCTGTAACATCTGACGCGTACTCTTCCATCATTGTACTCCAGACTGTAGTGAGATTTTTCGAAGAAAACAATTTGTTGCCACTGGACCCACCACGTGCTGTGTTGCTGAGCCCATTGAAGTCGTAGGGGTCTGTGAATCAGCAAGAGGGGAACCCTGCGTAGAGGAACCCTTGCACACAGTTCATGCTGCAGCAAACGGCGACGAACCGTGGAGCTAGACAACAAAATACTTAGCTGTGCTCTAATGTTGTACTAACACATGAGAGGATGCTGTACGGTCCGTCACAGCAATACGGATGAGGTGTCTGTCGTCTCATGTAGTTGTTCTATTGTGTGCCCCACTGCCAGGTTTTCGGCTTGTTTGATTCTCCTCTGTCTGTTTCTTCCAAACACGCATCCCTGTTGTGGCATTACACTGTGTGCGAACTGCGATTTCTCGATACGAAAATCTACCCTCTCGCATACCAACAATGCGGCCTCATACGAACTCCGTTAGTTATTGGTATGGCACCCTCCTCTTTTCACGCCGCATAGTGACCACCAGTTAAACGTTTACCACGGACAGTGAACGATAAATCGATTTCAACGCGCATTTACTGTCCTTTATATACCTGGAATAAGAGACTAATAAGAAGTCGGTTCTCGTTCCAAGCATGCGCAAGCGCTTTGTAACTATAACCATCTGCACACCTTACCTCACTTTACATTTGGTTCAATTTTCATAAACCTGAGTATAGATATTTTAATCTTTTCCAAATCTCAAATACAGTACATAATAATGATTTTTAATTACAGATGATTAAGAAACATGAGGATATACGACAAACTATTAATTTTAATATATATATTTTTAAACATATTTGTAAAAGCCTTTCGAATAGTTAAGAAAAGTAAAAAACCCAAAATGCATAAAGCAGAAAAAAAATGACAACCCTATTTTGTGGCGAGTAAAACTTTTTTTGCGGCGAGTGCAATCTGAGTTGAAATTTCGGGCCCTGATCTAGAAACAAGAAACAAACAAACAGCCATTTCTAAGCATTGCTGGAAGAATAACCATAGTTTTAAATTTCATACAACTAAAATAATTTTTAGGTCTATAACCTACTCATAAACTTGATTTCTTTCAAGCTTTTTACATCCATAAAATTTTTTTGAATCATGAACATTCAATCCACACTTTATTAAATTTTTTTCTATGGTTTTTAGAGCATCTATTCCTCAATTCCATAATGGTGTATCCCTCATAATCCCTTCAATTTTGTTGAATGATAAACAGCTTGTAGAATTTGGTTCTTTTACTATAAATTGGAGCACATATTCTTTTTGTCTTTTATGCATTGATGATGGTATACTCAATAGACCAAAACAGTTTGCATTTTCACTTTTTCTTCATTCCATACATTGAAGACTTCTCTTTGTGGTTTAAACAAGCATTTTATTTTTAGACTCTTTCTGTTTTCTTGAGGCTAACTCTGCATAAATATATAAAATAGCTTGAAAAATGTTTATTCTTTCTTTCCTCTATACCAGACTTAGAATGTTCAGGATGTATCATCTGCTGATACATCCCAGTACTGAGTTTGCTCACTGCTAAACTCCAATAAAATATCTTTCACAACCAGAAGAATCTCGTAATTATTTTACAGTGCCTAAAATTTCCACGCACGTATGGATATATTTGTGGGAATTGGGGTAAGAAAATGTCAAGCCACATTTGATAAGCTTTAGTACAGGGCACTATTATGAAAAGTTTCGAATCATGACACAATTTAAAAGTATTGTTACTTTTTTTTGGTAATCTATTCGTATCAAAACTATATTTTTGTGCTGGCTGCTCATGCATGCATGTCACATTGGAATGATGTTGGAGAGGTAAAGAGGTTTTTTTTTTTTTTTTTGAAAGAATGTGGTTTAGTGACCATTTTCCAAATATCATGTTTCATGAATTTTAAGATTTATGCATAAAAAGGTAGCTGCTACATCCAGCGGCTTCTTTTTTTTTTTTTACTATCATGAAATTGTTTTTTCTTTTAAATAATTTCAAAATTAAAATGGAGTTTTTATTTAATATTTTTTGAACCAATCATCTGATTGAACAATCAGATAGTTGGTTCAAAAAATATTAAATAAATACTCTATTTTAATTTCAAAATTATTTGAAAGAAAAAAAAAATTGCTGCATGCAGCTACCTACTCATGCATGTATCTGAAAATACTTGAAATATGATATTTGGGAAATGGTTCCAAACCACATTCTTTCAAAAAATCCAAAAACATATCTTCCTCTCCAATATGATATACAAATTCAATATAATGTTACACACAGGAGTGGACGACATGGAAAAGAAGTTCTGATATGAATAGTTAACCTCCCAAAAAAGTGTCGATATCCTCAAATTTACAAATCAAAACTTTTCAAAATGGAGGATCTGTACTAAAGCTAAACCAAATGAAGTTTGGTATTTTTTTGCCCAGACCCATATGTACAAAAATATTTCAAAGTCAATTATCATATTTATATACAAATGGAAAATAAAACTTATTGATGGCTGTAATGTAATATTAATTTAAGAAATATTAAAATCCTCTCACATTTGCCATAAAGTGTTATTAAAAGTGAAAAAAAAAAAAAATGCTTTTTATAGTTTTATTCTTTTTAAAATGTATTTTTATAAATTTTATTTATTTATTTTTTACATTGCATACATGTCATTGTAGCCTATTTGACCTTATAAAGTTTATTGTATATTTTCAGTATTGCCTTGTTGTATTTTTTTCCGATGGGCATGCACAAAATAGAGCATTGTCATTAATTAAAGAATTAGAATTAACAGATGTAAGTAGAAATATATTTACTCATTTAAATTTTCATAAAGAAAAAAAAATAATAATTTGTATTAATATCTTTTTTTTGGGGGGGAGGGGAGGCTTTTTTATCTTTTTAACTTTATTGATTATCTAAATTTATATAATGCTTTCTTGTTTTTAACTTCATTTTTTAACAATTTTCAGCCGTTTAGTTATCTGCATATATACACGTGAAATTACAGGGCTCACAACTAGTCTATCTGTATATATATAAAAATTACGTGTCACGATGTTTGTCCGCGATAAACCCCTAAACTAAGGAACCGATTTTAATGAAATTTTGCACATTGTGTGCAGTTTGGTCCAACTTGAGAGATAGGATAGTTTTTATCTCAATTTATTGTCACAATATTGTTTTATTGCAATTATTTGTTAATTATAGACCTTTGTTACAGTTGCTCCAAAATATCTGTGAGTTCCATAAGTTTAATTGTTGCCAAAAAGAAAAAATACGAGTTCATTTTCTTTCGACATAAAAGTAAATACATTTAATCAAACGTGAACGTTAAAAAATTATAAAAAGTTAAATTATACATCTCACGAAAATTGACGTCATAATCAATTTAAAGATTTTATTCGCATTGATAAAGTATGTAGTTATACACAAGCAAAGTGTGACATCACTGACCGTCTGTGAAATCAAGAAAAAGATTTCTTATGTTAATCGCCCATTGTATTTTTTATAAAAAATTATTAAAAAACGAGGAAAATTATTTCCGGATTTTAATCTCCATATTTTTGTATAGATATGTATTATTTATCATGTGCATACGTTAGATTGAGTTATTTTGCTGTCAAATTGACAAAATTTTAATTTTAAATTTCAAAGCTCTGTCGTCCTTGGAGTTTTTCGTATTTGGCTATCAAAAACGTAACACGAAAATATACAAGCTAGATGTATATTTTCGTAATATGTATTGTGCGAAATATTGTTTCATATTATTCATTACTCTCTTAATATTAGTTGTTAAAATAACCATGATTTTTGAAAGGAATTAAATGTGTGCGCCAGATAATTTAGCGATATTATTTTTTTTCTGCCAAGGATGATAGATATGAAATTTATTCCGCTGCAACATGTTAATATCTTATATCAGATACATTATGTATATGCTACAATTTATTTCACGTGACATGTGTGTTAAAAATTTATTTACGACATAACCTTGCTTTTTCAATTTTTGTTGCATTATTCTAATCTGTATCACTTCGTTTTCTTTAAGAAATGTGTGATCTATACATAACGTTCTAAATAAAAAGTAACCATTTCAATATTTTAAAACTTATTTAAAAGTCTGTTATATTAAACATTAAATTTTAAAACTTTATTTAAAACTTATTTAAAAGTCTGGAAGAGTTTAATTCTGTTTATTTGTTTTGTAACACTAATCTATATGATCGATGTTTGAAACTTTAATTAATTATTTCTCTTATTTTTCTTTACTTTTTCTTTAATTCCTTACCAATTTAACGTTCCTGATTAAATTTGTGATTTATATATGTATTTTGCATTAAATTTTGACTCATATTTATTGCTGAAAATGCGATCTTAAAATCTTGCAATTTTCTTATCTTAACCCTCAATGCTTTCCTTCTTGATTAACTTGAATTTACTATTAAAATTTTAACATACTCAGAATCTTCTCACCACTTCGTTAAAATATATTAATCTTTTCAGTAATATATTAATCAGTATATCCCCACAACGATATTGGGCGATTTTTTGTTGGCGATTATGGATAAATCATAAATCTATAAATCATAAATGATAATCTAAATCATAAATAAAAAACATAAAATAATAAATCCAAAATAAACAACATATAGGCTGCCATATTATATCACAAACAGTCCAGAGCGACATCGTTGTCGTTCAAAACGGCGCCAAAGAAAAATCGCCAAATTCAGCTGTGGGGATATACTGAAGTTATAATTATCCGAATATAATTACTGAAGTTATATTATAAGTTATAGTTGTGGGTAACTGTCGTGAAACACGACAGTGTTTTTATTTAATTTAATCATTTTTCAGTTATTTTAACAAATCCAAATTATTAGATCGCATTTTATCCAAAATTTATTTAAGTTTCATTAGTTTCCCGTTTCGCCCCTGTAAGTTTACTTCTCGGCGACGCGCAAAATTCACTCAGTGCTTCTTCCTTGCTTTCCCCTACCTTCCTGCCGGTCATGGAGGCTTGGTTTCGTCCTCCCGTGAGCGTGCATTCTGATTGGCCGCTAGTGCCGGTGACGTTTTCGTAGCTCGCAGACCTGAGAGTAGAAAAACTTCTCTCTCGAACACTTGGATAGAAGACCAGCCTGAGATAGGAGGTGTTTCTCGGAGGTCGCCGCGCATCCGCGCGTGCGGCCCACGTGCCTTTCGCGGCATCGCCGCACGTATATCTATGAATTTAATTTTAGTACAATATACTCAGCAATCTTTAATATTCGAAAAATAAATCTATAATTTCGTTCTTAAAGACATTTATAGATGGATTCCTCATCGGTTGCATGTATTCAATGTTATCGGAAGCAGATGGAATTGGATTGTGTCACCCATACACATGGTCGTCGAAAGAGTCCGCGAAATCTTCAAACTCCAAATTAATTACGTTCACGGGAAATCAGGCCATCAGGGCAAATAATTCTTATTTAAAGATATTTGGCCATAACTTTCAGCATTCAAATTAATAGCGCCACGATGCACATGGATATCGATTTGAGTTTCACAGGAGCCAGATCAGCGAAATCTTTGGAAAAGACGGACCCAGACGAAAGTCCCAACCTTGCCTTATTCAATCACAATAAAAGTAATTGGTATTTGCTAAGCTGTGGTGTCATTCCTGTATTCATTTCAAGACCATCTGGTATGTACTGTTTATATTTTATTATTCCACTATTTGTTAACGTGTGATCCTCGACATAGCGAGATTTTTGATTCTTAAAGAACCTGGAAATAAATTAGATATTCTAGATTTTGCTAGAGAATGGAAATTTTAGCTAAACATAACTTTGAAGAACTTTGAGCCTTTGAATTTAGCCATCTCAATTTTTAAACATTAATTTAACTATAGTCACTAGCAGAACCCCGTTTCTGCTACGTGACACTTGGTGCCGAAACTTGTTCGCAAGAGGCATCACGCGTGTTATTCATAATGAACTTGATATGCGTTAATTCTGTGAATTTCAAGATTTAATAATTCTACACGGATTCCGGTTCATGAGTTATAATGCTGAATATAAGTGCCGTCTGATCTAATATAGGTTGTCTTTCGATGCTTCTCCTAAGAAGCTGGCTGGACACTTAAAGGAACTGAAATAACATTTCTTAAGACAATCAGGGGTTAATGCAGGTCGAGTTTACTACCTTTTATGGGTACCTTCACAAAAATCAACCTGGCAAAAAAGGTACCTTCACAAAAATCAATCTGGCAAAAAAGGTACCTTCACAAAAATCATTCAGCTAAAATCGGTACCTTCACAAAAATCTTAGTCATCCCAGCAAAATCTGGCATCTTAAATGAGCACAATTTCGAAGAAGAGTAAGTTATTTGTGCATTTCTGTTGATGTGATTCACTCACAAAGCAAGAATCATACACAATGTTGGTTTTAATCTACACACGTGTTTTCTACGGGCGAGAAATGGTGTAGCATAAGTAAACAAAATGATCCTCACATGTATCTGTACAGACACACTTTGGAGTTGTCGCCATAGTGTACTGTTTGCTGTCGTCAGGTGGTTTGACGCTTTGATGACTGTATGGTGATGTGTCTATCCTCCCTTGTACAATTCATGTGTAGTGCAGTGATAATAGCACAAATAAAAACAACTCCTACTTACATTCTCTCTACTGAACTGTTTACTTCAGAGAGAAATAAGTTTTGATTCCTGTTCTGCTATAAGCCTCACACCAATTGTTAAGCGTTATTTTTATTGTGTTACTTAGTTTGAACTCCCCCCCCCCTTCCCACACACACACAGAAAAAGAGTGCGCTGTAGTTTTTCACAAAAATAAAATATAGTTAAGATTTTTCACAAAAATAGGTATTAATTTTGAAATCCTGGATTGGCCCCTGACAATGGTTGTGCATTTTAAAATATTTGATCCATCCTACGGATCCCAAAGAAATTGAAATAATTATTAAGTGGCTCTCCAGTCCTACACCCATTGTGACATCCATTAATTGGAAGACATCCTGATGATGGACAGTCAGCTATCGACCTGCCGGACAGATTTATACAATACTGTGCTTCTTATGCAGTGTGAGCTAGGAATGACTGCCATATAATATCGTTTAATTCCACAATATTCGGAAAAATATATCCTTTTTATACAGTTTCCACAGATTTAATTTTTCTCTAATTTTTTTTTTCCTTTTTAATGTACAGCTTATCGTTAGGACTGTGACCAGAAGAAAAGGCAATGCAAATTTTAATGTGGAGCTGAGATTTATACTTATATATATATATATATAAAATTTTTTTCTTTACCAATTTTTTTTTAAATTCTCAAAAATTGCATTAGTGTCATCTTCCATGATGTTCAGGTATAACTTCGTATTATATACCAGTTTTATGCATTTATTGTTTTATTATTCACAGGGTGTTTGGCCAACAAATTTTTTTTTACATGATATATGTTATATTTGTGGTATCCATTTTATTATTTTTCTTGTTTTCAGTATTAGACTAGTATCATATTTTTTATTAGATGTTTTTTTTTTTCCAATATGTTTATGTATCTATATGTTTATATGTTCCTTGTATTTTATTTTCATTTCTAACCTAGTTAATTTACAGGCATTATTTTAGTATTCACGAGTAGTGAATTTTTTTTTATGCTTCGCTCAATATTTGGGGACTTGATATACCTATAGTAACTCATATATAGGATTTTTTTAAGTATTTTTGATGCATTTTAATCCTTCATATATGTATTTATAGTTTTTTGTGTATACGTATTTTTCCATCTTTACAAAAAATACTGTGCATGTCGTATTGTAATATATGCAAATTATGAAGATATTTAGTCGTATTGAGCTAGTATTAGGACAAAAATCTTATTTATCTTGTGTTAAATTATTGCACTTTTAAGAAATTTTACAAATGATTACATATGCATTTTTTTTAATTTCCTAATCTTCATGTTATATTTTTTTATTTTTAATAATCCTCAAGTGGGAATATTAGTTCATTATAATTTTTCTTTTCACTTATGATATTTATGCACATATATCAATAGATTAATTTACACTAAAATATTCATCGCATTAGATGGGTAGGAAGTATCTACATAAGTTTTATCTTATGTCAATTACATTTTTTTTCTCGCATTCAACAAAAAAAAAAATGAATCCGGTCACACAAACAAGTCCTTATTACTATTTGATATTTGTTGTCATAGAATGACTCTTTACGAAAAATTGAATTTTTATATGCTTTTTTGTACATTCACTTAAGCCTTTTTGGTGTATATCAATTCGGTATGCATAACACATTCACAGGTTGTTTTGCAGATTTAACTCAACAGTTTTATCTCACCTTTTACACATGTGGTTTCCTAAACGTTAGTTCTTCCACACTTCATTTTTAGCATTGTGTTTAGTGTCACATCTCATTTTTTTTTGCATTTTTCAAAACTTCAATTTAATTTTCTAAGTCTCCAGATAACCTGCACATTATAATGCATTGGGTTAGGAGTCATCAATATACATTTTCGATTCACAACTATTTACATTCATTTCACTTTAGTTATGTTTTAATTAATTTACGCACTTTTAGACATTAGTTTTCTTGTTCTGTGTTGGATTTTAGACTTCAACTTGTTCAACTATGTTCAATAGTTTATTTTACACATTTTTTTGGACAGCGTTTATTTTGGTAGGCGTAAACGACTGTACCTTTCACATTTTACACATTGTACACACTTTTTCACTCACATTCACCAGTTGTTTTGGAGGAGGCAATTTGGTGGTGAGATTTCATAGATTGTTACGGGTTGATTTTTTTCTTTCTTTCATGGTTCTTAATTTGCTTTTGTCTATTTATCTAGTAGGTGAATTTTATTTCATCATTTATTACATACACGTTCATTTTCGTTCATTGCAATAGTTGTTTTTTTTTTTTTACCCTTCAGGTGCTCTCGTTTACATTAATATAATAGCTCTTCATGTGGTTCTCCTTTCCTGCACTCATTGGCACCCATTGATGGGAATGCCGGTTCCTGTTTATGGACAATACACGATGGCACTGCTGGACAGACCTATGCCGTATTGTGCCATTCGTGCAGTATAGGCAATGACCACCGTTTAATATCGTTAACACACACTTTTGTATTTATTCATTTCAAAAGTTTTTTTTATTTCTATAGCCTTAGGGTGTTTTTTTTTTTTTTTCATTTACATTAATAGGGGATTTAGTTTCCTTCTTACTTACATATTCCTATTCACACATTCAATAGTTGTTTTATTTAATTGCTATATACAATTATTTTTTTTCTCTTGTTTGGATCATATGTGGTTTGCAATGTCCAATTTGTTTTGTTTGTTTTCCTCACACATTTTCATTACTAGTTACACTCTTCAATAGTTTTTTTACTTACTCTACATTTATGTGCATTTGCATTCTCACAGTGGCTCAACTTGTTGAATTCATTTTTGTATTATTCTTCATACTATGTTTTTTTTACATGACTTTCATATTTACACATCCACACTTTTCAACTTTATTTTTTGAGATGGTGTTCACTTTTCACACTTCACATATCCTTATAATAGGTCGTTTGCTCATGATCAATAGATTTATTCATGTTGAAAAAAAAAAAAAAAAAAAATTTCTCTCACATGTTGCTTTACACTTATATTTTTTTTTATAACAAACATATAATTTATCACGTGGCCTGGCAAAATAGTTTGCAGGTAGTTTCTGACTTATACACAATTTAACTGTTTTTGTTTTTCTATGTTATTCAAGTCATTTTTCGACTCTTATGTTATATTCAATAGTCACTTTGTTTTTACATGATTATCACATTTACACTTACACACTTTTCCATGTTATTTGTTAGTGGGTGTTCAATTTTTTTTTACACTCAACATACCCTCATACAATTTTATTTCTTCATAATCAATAGATGTACTCAGATTAGCTATGTGACAAGTTGTTTTTCTCACTTTCATCACAAGTACTTACATACTATCTTAAATTTATATACTTATTTTTTTAACAGACACATAAATTTACTTGGTGTCTGGCAGTTTTTTGGGTACAATATACAGAATGAAACACAACTTACTTGTTTTTGGGTTCAAATTTTCAAATTTTTTTTTTCTTATTTACATTTTGAATATGCGTAAAAATGATACTTCCATACTCACATTATTGAATTTACATTTCCAATAGTTTTTTTAGTAATTGTATTCTACGTACGTATATATACATTTATTTTTTTTATATGTTATACATTAATTAAAAAAAAAAAAAAAAAAAAAAAAAGAGAAATTGTGTTTTTTTTTATAGGTGCATTGAACAATTTGAACTCTCTCTATATTTTTTTTGAGAGCTGTTTTTTTTTTAAATTCAAATACTTGTCATTCTTATGGATGGCTATGCAAAGTATATGCATATTGACTACCATGGTAGCTATATCATCAGCAATTACTGATTTAAGGCTTGTATTGATATATTGATTAGAGACATGTTTTTCTGCCATAGCATTAATGCTCATTCTAATTTCACATAGTCGACTATATAAAGAAAAAGATAAAAATCTTGGCAGATATTTATAAATAATACTTATGAGTTATATATATTTTTTTAAATGGTGAAATATCTCCTTAGCAAGAGATAATGTTTTTTTTTACGATTGCTGTTTTAAGTGTTCTCAAAATTTTTTTTTAGCCTTCATTTACATATCCTTCCCATTGTTTTATTTACTCATTTTACGACTGTTACAGTCATTTAATTCTAACAATAGTAATAGTAATTCTTACTTACCTTTTAAAAATTTCTCCTTTGGTAGTATCGAGATTGTATCTTCTGCAGGGATACAGTCCTGATGCTTGCCATTCCCCCCTCGTCAGTCTGGGAACATTCCGGACCCTGTTCTTGAACTGATGATTTTTTTTATTTTTACCAATACCTGTTTTTTTTAGGTTACTTGTTTCTTTGTTGGTTAACTTATTTATAATATTGAACATCAATTCATCCAATGATAACAGTAGTACTTTCAACATTTAGCAATTTAGACTCAAAATGATATTTCATATAAAAATTTTGTCTGTTTTTTTTTAAATTAAGGTTGTAGTGATTACTCATGAACTTTAAAATTTTCTTCACTACAATTTCTAAACCCTGCTATTTTTTTTTGTACTTCACATTTTCTTTTACAGCATGATATGTAAATTTATTGCTTTAATCATTACATACAGTCAGCATGTGTAAATTCAGTTACATGTAAAATATATAATGAGAACACGGACATCTGTAGTTGTAAAAATAGCTTTATTTTTAATTTTATTTTTAATACAAACATGTATACTCACCTACATCTTGTAAAACATCAAGTTCTGTCAACAAAAAGATGATGTTGAATTTTTAACAGACACGCTGTGTGTCTTCCTGTAACCCTCTGTAGGGGACAGTTCTGTGGCCGTCTGATCCATCGTCTTTGCATCCTCTGCTCTTGTTTTTTTTTCCACCTGGTGCTTTAATTTTTTTTCAAATCCCTTTTTCAAGGAGTGTGTCGTGAAACACGACAGTGTTTTTATTTAATTTAATCATTTTTCAGTTATTTTAACAAATCCAAATTATTAGATCGCATTTTATCCAAAATTTATTTAAGTTTCATTAGTTTCCCGTTTCGCCCCTGTAAGTTTACTTCTCGGCGACGCGCAAAATTCACTCAGTGCTTCTTCCTTGCTTACCTTCCTGCCGGTCATGGAGGCTTGGTTTCGTCCTCCCGTGAGCATGCGTTCTGATTGGCCGCTAGTGCCGGTGACGTTTTCGTAGCTCGCGGACCTGAGAGTAGAAAAACTTCTCTCTCGAACACTTGGATAGAAGACCAGCCTGAGATAGGAGGTGTTTCTCGGAGGTCGCCGCGCATCTGCGCGTGCGGCCCACGTGCCTTTCGCAGCATCGCCGCACGTATATCTATGAATTTAATTTTAGTACAATATACTCAGCAATCTTTAATATTCGAAAAATAAATCTATAATTTCGTTCTTAAAGACATTTATAGATGGATTCCTCATCGGTTGCATGTATTCAATGTTATCGGAAGCAGATGGAATTGGATTGTGTCACCCATACACATGGTCGTCGAAAGAGTCCGCGAAATCTTCAAACTCCAAATTAATTACGTTCACGGGAAATCAGGCCATCAGGGCAAATAATTCTTATTTAAAGATATTTGGCCATAACTTTCAGCATTCAAATTAATAGCGCCACGATGCACATGGATATCGATTTGAGTTTCACAGGAGCCAGATCAGCGAAATCTTTGGAAAAGACGGACCCAGACGAAAGTCCCAACCTTGCCTTATTCAATCACAATAAAAGTAATTGGTATTTGCTAAGCTGTGGTGTCATTCCTGTATTCATTTCAAGACCATCTGGTATGTACTGTTTATATTTTATTATTCCACTATTTGTTAACGTGTGATCCTCGACATAGCGAGATTTTTGATTCTTAAAGAACCTGGAAATAAATTAGATATTCTAGATTTTGCTAGAGAATGGAAATTTTAGCTAAACATAACTTTGAAGAACTTTGAGCCTTTGAATTTAGCCATCTCAATTTTTAAACATTAATTTAACTATAGTCACTAGCAGAACCCTGTTTCTGCTACGTGACAGTAACAACTGTAGTATTTCCCACAACTGGATTTGACGATTATGGCTAAATCATAAATCTAAAAATCATAAATGATAAAATCATAAGCTAAATCATAAATCTAAAATAAAAGCATGCAGGTTTCCATATTTTACTGCAAAGAATCCAGAACGACTTCGTTATCATTCAAAAAGGCACCAAAAAAAAAAAAAATCGCCAAATCCAGTTGTGGGGAAATACTATATACCTTATCAAATTATCAACGTATTACTTAGCCGCAGCAATGCGTGGCCAGGTCTGCTAGTAAAGTCTATAAAAGTCTATATTTAACATTGAGTCTATTAAAGGAAATACGCATATAAAATTTTCAGATGCCATTTTTATATTTCCCCTCTTTATATGACTTCACTAATAATTTGCAACAATATTATCAATTAAATTGTTATTGATATTATTTTGGTAACTTGTAATGAATATATTGCTAATATATATCCTTCTCTTATATTAAACGAGTCAATCACTGGACTTGCTTTATATATATATACATCTTGGAAATGGTTCTAACAATTTTGATGGAAATATGGGATTTTAGGAGATTTTTAGTTCGAAAAAAATGATTGGGCTTATCCTCATCTTCAAGAAAATTCACATTCACTTCACTGTTAATTCTTTATTGGCCAGCTGCAACAACAGCAGAAGTTGGTTTTACTCGGAAATGGAGATAATGATTTTGATGACAGTTTGGGGTTATGTGTTTTTAGAGAACTAAGTCGATTGGACATATCCTCCTCTTTAGAGAAATTCACACTCATTACTAACCCATCAGCTGCCACTTGAAAACTATTACAGAATTTAGGTTTACTAGGAAATGAATATGACGATTTTAATAAATACTTAAGCTTAAGTGTTTTTTGAGATTCCAAATCTATCGGATTTTACCTCACTTTCACGCAAATTAGCCTTCAATGTTAACTCCTTCCTGTCCATTGCAAAATATGGCAGAAACTTAGTTTTCTCAGAAACAAACAGTTTTAATAAAAACATAGGAATAAGTTTTTTTCTTTTTTTTTTTTTTTTTTCTAAATGAGAAACTTATTTGACATATTCTTGTCTCGAGGAAAGTTAGCGCTCATTGCTCTGTTAACCCTCACTTACCATAGCAAAATATGACTGGAATTTGGTTTTCTTGGAAATTACTTGAACGGTTTTGATAATTATTTAAGGTTTAGGGGGTTTTATGTGACAATTCAAACTGAATTTTCTTCATCTTCAGGAAAATTAACGTTTACAGTTAGCCTTCACTCTGCCTGTTGCAAACTTACAACAAAATTTCTAGGAAATGGCTCTGATGGTTTTGATAAAAACTAGCATTAAGGGTTTTTTGAGATGAGAAAACTGTTTTATTTTTCCTCGTCTTCGTAGTGTTGACTGTTAACTTTCATTTTGCATAAGGCGAAATATGGCAGAGACGTGATTTTCCTAGAAATTGTTTGAAAGATTTTGGTAAAAATTCAGATTTAGGGAATTGAGCTTACAATTAAATTGCCAACACAATAATCTGACATTCCTTTTAAAACATTTGGCATACATTTTTTTTTTTACTCAAATGACTTTGAAAAATATTTAGAGTTGGTGTGTTTTTGAAATGACATTTCAAACTGAAATAACCCTCAATTCCATTTTAGAGTTCACCGGTAACCCAGATACCATCTAGAAGAAATGTGGCATAAACTTTTTCTTGGAAATCACGGAACGATTTTGAAAAAAACAATTGTTTAGACTTTTTTATAGATAAAAAACGGTCTCACTTACCTTATTTTTTATAAAAATTAGCTGTCGCGACCCTAGAGTAATGTATAGTAGAAATCTTGTATTCTAGGAAACTGCTTGAATGATTTTGATAGGATATTATAGTTAGTGACTTCATGTGATGATTCGATTTTAACTTTCCTTATTTCCAGAAAAATTAGCTTTCAGTGGTAACTCGTTCTGTGCCCTGGGAAAACAAATAATAAATATAATTATCTTTAAATAAATCACTGTATCTACACAATGAATGATTTTTACAATGAGACCATGTGAACTCGGTCAACCAGTTACTAAAGTAACAGAGGTTAATCCAGAACAAATTTAGTGCCGCATTGAGGCACTTTCACAAAGTCAATTTTTAGCAATGAGGTACCTTCACAAATTCAACTTTCAGCAAAGAGGTACCTTCACAAAGTCAATTCTCAGCAATATAACTGCACACTAAAATATTTTATAAGCTTCACTGCATCGAACACAGAAAAATACCCTCAATTTGAATATTTACTGGAGACAATGATAAATATCTCAGTAAACACCTACTTATCTTACATATAAGAAACAACTTAACTCGCCCATATATATATTTATTTTTACAACTGTTTCATTTTATTTTTTAAATGTATTTTTTAAAAAAAACTGCTTTACATATTTTAGTTAATTGTTCTGAAGTATCATTAATTTTCACAAACTTACTTGATGTTTTCACAAATTATTTTATAAATTCACAAATGGGGTACCATTTTTAAAAAGCTGGATTAATCCCTGAGTAAATAAAAAGAGAGAATGCAAGAGGGTGGTTGTGAGGTGGGCATTTTCTCTCACCTTTTTTTATGTATGTTCAAAAATTAGTTAAACATTTTATGTACAACAAATTTTGTTACATAAAAATCTTAATTTGTGTATCGTTGTTACAGTTATTTTGTCTATTAAGTTTAGATATTAATATATTTAATGTTAGTCTATTAAGTCTATAAATTTCCAATTTTAGTCTATAAACTCTATATATTTGAGGTAAGAACTTGTTGTGAGGCCTGAAAATATCATTCACTGATTCATCTATGAACCCGGTGTGTAAATCACTGAAGCTAAAAACATGACATTTAGACAGTAGGTTTCTTTCATGGTGTAAAGGTATACTAAGAATGGATTAACAAAATTTAACCTTTAAGGAATTGAAAGGATGTGTTTTTTTTAACCTTTTCACCGTATCTCTGCAGTGGTTTCCAGTAGAAGCTTAAAACTTAATAAAATGTCTCCTTTCAGGCCCTAATTAAAGTAAAAGATGAAGATCTTTCAAAATTAAGATCTGTCAAAACTCAATTCCTATATAAGTGAAAGAACTACTCCTTTGTGTTTTTCTACGAATCTTTATTTTTCAATAGATTTTAACTAAGTTTGGTCTTCATCAGAATTAAAAATAAAAAAATTTATGCACCGGGTCAATTTAATTGGCTTTGCTCTCAAATTTTCTTTTTTCATTTTTTTCCCATGTGCAAAGAACTGGTAGAGCTGCTAGTGCTATTTAAATTTAAAATTGCTTTGTATGGTAATGGTGTCCCTTCAATTTTTTACTGACATGCATAAAGTATAGGAAGTATTGAAAAACCGATGTACAAAATGGATTTTACGTCTTATAATTCCAAAATGTTTAGCTCTAATGTGTTGTAAATTTATGCTTGAGACTCATAGCATTAAGTTGTACATTTCTAATTTTATGTTTTGATATCGCCTCTCATTTTAAATGTATCTGCAGTTTTATAGTTTTTTTTTTTTTTTTTGACATTTGTATATATATATTTAGGTATGTGTGTGTAACTCAAAATTGGTAGGACATAGAATGTTGAAAATTTGTATTTAGAACTGTTATAATATCTAGTTGTGCACCTCCATTTTTAGTCACATAAAACATTACATTTTAGAGATATCCATGAAAATCCAAAAATTTTGGTCATTATATGGCAATGACATCTCCTGTTCTGGGGATTTCAATAGAACTTGTAATAGAGCCAATGTAATAATACAGTAGAACTTGGATAATTCAAGGTTGAGGGGACCAGAAAAAAATTAGAAATATCCAAAAATTCGAATTACATATACTATTTTGTCAAAAAAAGAGTGAAAATTAAAAAATTAAAACTCTACGATCAGAGATTTAACACATAAACTTTATATCTAAGAATACCGTTACATCATCCCCCCCCCCCCCCATTAAATCAATTTTTTTTACGAGCTTAATTATTCAACACTTTTTAAGAAATAGTCAAATATTTTTTATTTATTTTTTAAGTAGAATCTTTGTGTCATAGCATATGACCTGATACAAAAGTAAAATCTTCTACATTACGCATGACTTTCAATTCACAAAAACCTTGAAGTTCATACATATGCACCATATCTTCTGGTGCACTAGCTAGGGGCTTCTATTGTATTTCCTTATCCTTCTTTTGAAAGACTATCAAAATTGATAATGCACTTCAGATGAGTAAAATCTCGAGAAAAAATTTTACTGTAATATTTTAAAGGTAATTGTATGAAAAATTCGAATTATTCACGATTTTTTAATATTATTTTAATACAAAATTCAAGGGACGATGTAAAATATTCGAATTATCCAAAATTTCGAATTAAACAAGTTCGAATTATTCAAGTTTCACTGTATAATGAAGGATAAAACTTCCCTCCTTTATTAGTTTATTGGAATTGTTATTGCAGTGAGAATACAAGTAATGACATAAAAATCAGAATATCATTCAACTGGCTTCAACCAAAGCCTTGGCTACAAATTTGGCAACATTCTTGGCAAGTTTGGTGACTGAAAGGGGCAAAAAATTCTACTTTACGATTACAAAATATGGAAGTCCTATTACAAGCTGAAAAAGAAGCAATTACTATTTTGGTTTTGATCTATTCTACTGATTTCTCAACAGTAATCATTGCCAAAGAGTATAAAATAAGGCGAACTGTGCTGAAGATAAGGCAAACTGTGCTCATATATACAATTCCATTGAACAACTGAACAATTGATTAACAGTCAACGTCTTTCAAGAGAGTGTTTTGTATGTCAATTTCTGTTTCTGAAAAAGTGATATTTGTACTCTACAGTGTATATAATACTGTTTTCATAACTTGTGGTATGAATAATAGTTTTGTTAGATTGTTTGAAATTATTTTGTTGTATTATGAAAGAAAGTATATTCTTTATATAGAAACTGCCTATTTATTTACAAACCACTTATAAACATGAAAATATCAGTGTTTTCTTAACAGCATGTATAATTTTAACAGATGTCCAAGGAAGTCAGGTGGTGTTCACATTAGAATCTTTTTTTTTTTTTTTTGAGTAACACAGAATAATAATTAGAAAATATGCAAAATTTTCTTGCTTCTTAATATTTAATAAAAATTATCCTATTGCTATTTATTTAATTTTTGTTCATTTTATACCTGCATTTTCTTTGCTTTTTACTTCTACATTTTTATGTTATTAACTTAGCTGAATATGTCCTTATATTATTTCAAAAAATAATAATTTCATCGAGTTTAACCTGAAGGATTGGCAAAGATATGAATATTTTCAGAAATAAACAGATAAATGACTGAATTTTTGATAAGCACTTAGAGATTAGATTTGAATATAATGAATTAAAAAAAAAAAAAAAAAAAAAGGAAGGATTGCTGCATTTATTATTATTCCAAAATTTATTGCTTGTATTAGAAAAGTTAAAATTATAGAACAATTAAAACTAAAATATAAATATTCCATTGACTACAAGCAAAATGCCTGTATGAATTAAGTATGTAGAATTCTCAAAAAAAAAAAAATCAAAATCAAAATTCACCAACATATTAAGCCTAAACTCTTGGAATTAGAATTATTTTATTTTTTTATTACGTTTTTTCAGCTGATTATGACTTCCTTAAAAATTTAATTTTTTTCAGTTTTTTTTTTTTTTTTTCATATTTGCATTTTAGACACAGGGTTCATTACTTTGATAAAATGGATTATGTCATTAATACTCTATATTTAATTTCGATGTTTTCCATTATCAGTAATATCTCAGCTTTTTTTTTTTTTTGTTTGTTTAGGCTAAACTCATCTCTGAAACTCACTTTGAGTTTTGATTTCATAGCAAAACATTACACGAATTTTCTTCACTATCAAAAACATAAAGGATGGCTTCGTAAACAGATTGTGACGTAAAATAAGCCACTTAAAAATTAAAAATGCGAGATAGATGGCAGCACTAAACAGAAAGACTATGAGAAATGAATTTGGTGACTATAATTTTTGAATATGAAATCCAGATGGCAGCACTAGCAATAACCATAATCGTAGTTTCACCGTTAAAATTAAACTAAACGGTCAAATTTCTGAAATAGTGTAAATCTTCTTTAAAAATATAAAACTAATTAATAACAAAAATAATACTAACACTTAGAGTTAAAATTAAAACTTAAGGTTAGATAAATTTAATTCGTTGAAAATTGGTTATTAATTAAGTCAGCATGCAAAGATACAACTCAACTTCCTGTACAAAGCCATTTCCTTCTACTAAGTTGTTTGCTTGTGTTATGAATTCAGTATTTATGGCTCGTGTATCGATTTTAGTTTTTATAGTTTGAGTTTCACTATCAGGCTAAATAAAGCGTCAATCACATCTCTTTCAATTCAAGGTACTTTTTTCTTGAAGGTTCAGTTTGTAATTTCATTATTAATTCATGGTTACTGATGTGTTTTTAGTTCTGTGGAAGGTATTCTGTTTTTATTTCTTTGAAAAATATTTTGTCATTGTTTCATCTAATTCATTTCAGGTTAATTTTTCTTGTAGGTTCATGCTATCAATTGATATTTTGCTAAAATGCATATCAATTACAGAAAACCTACAATTCTTTGCTCAATGCTATGAGGATAGCACTTGAAAACGCCTTATAGCATTATGAGCTTTTAAGCACAAATTCAGTTTTGTTCTGTTTTGGTCTGATCTTTTTTTCCTCATCTCAAAATTAATAGGTTCATTTCATAACATTATTATCTTTTTTCCCCTTCAAATAATATCATAGTGTCAACTTTCTTTTCTTCAGAATATTATTACACGGTCCTATTTAATTTTCATCAGGTATTGTAGTCTTAAAAATTAAAGTAAGTACTATTAATAATATTAAAAATTAAATCAATTTAAGATATTTAGTTATCTTGTTTGGCTTGTGTATGTTTACCTTTGGTGAATTATTTGACTGACTATTCTTCGTTCTCATTCTTTTCTTTTACTATAAAAGGATTATATATATATTACATTGTTTGAATCTTATTTTTATTATTTATTTGTTGTTATTATTATTTTGGTAGATAGGAGGGTCACATTTTAATTTAAATTTTACTTTCATTTTATTTTGACAGAATATTCTTTTGAGGACAAAGGAAGTTTTACTTGAAGAACAGGCTGCAGAACGCATTTTCAGTACTAATGCATACAATAAAATTGTTAAAACAGGTAATTATTTTATTTATTGTGGTCTATTCTTAAGAAATTACCTATTGCATTTGCTTATCCATATATCTATATAAATAAAGAGAAGTGTCTGTGTGTGTGTCTGTATGTGTGTCTGTGTGTGTATCTGCGCTCTGGTGCTCACACTACTGATCGCAGAGCTTCCAAATTTGGCATATAGGTACCTGGGACCATGCATGTGTGCACCTCATCGAGATTTTTTCGAATTTCGAATTTGAATTTTTTAAATTAAAGTTTTTTCGATTTTAAATATTGGCTTTAATGGTTCATTTTTCATAGATTTATTATTTTGCTTCTATCGTCTGCGTATCTTAGCAACGGCTATTACGCAACTTATTTTTATTTAATACATTCATTTGAAGGCGAATTTTTTTTTCTTTTAATTTGTTATATTTATTAATCGTAATGCAGCAGAAAAAATTTATAACAGTTATATTTAATTTTTTATAGTAGAACAACTTCTTATTTTTCAATTTTTAATTAATTCCTTTAAAAGAAAAAACTTTTATTTGTTAATTTTTTTAATTTACAGAATTTATCGGGAAAAATAGTAGTATATACGTAGTAAAAAGGATTAAAATGATTAAAATTTATTTGTTTATATGTTATATTTATTTTTTAATCAACTTTTTGTTTTGTTTTATTTCATTTCATTGGTCGGAATCAAATTGTAATATAGTGTAAATAGCATGGGCTATAAAATACACGGTTCAAAACTAAAATATTTAATAGATGCTGAGATACAGTCATCTTTAAAATCGTAGTTCTTAAATTGTAGCAGATCCCCCCTGCCGTCGATAAATATCCAGATTGAAGTGCCCGGAAAAGATCTTTCTGCAGGCACGGGAAATCTAGACCTGATGCAGTGCGGGCGGGAAAAGAGCTGCCGTAGACAGCGGGTACCCTAAGCGAGGTTTGGAGCAATTTCAGTTTCTTTTCTTTTTTTTGGTTTTTTCAAGAATGTGGTGTAAAAAAATAAATATTAATTCAATTCTTTCAAAAATTCATTTAAATATAGTGACCAGCGAAGCGGGCGTAGCCTGCTAGTATATATATATATATATATATAGGGTGTCCTACCAAGACTGCCCAAACTCTGCACTGCCAGATTCCTTGCTTGTTGTACCTAAAAAAAAAAAAAAAAAAGAAAAACCCAAAGAACTATAGTTGTACAACCCATAGTTTTTCAGAAAAATGACAGGATATGGAATAATCAGACCATGATGTACATGTTGTTACTAGATTGCACACTGAGATTATATTTACATATGAGTACACATGTAAGAAAAATAAACAACAGAATAAATCTTACTCAGGTGTACTGATTGCACCCTACGTTACTGGCCGAAGGCCAAACTCTCTCTCTTCCCAAAATACCTTCTCCCGCTCACAGTGGCCACGAAGGTTGGTTGGTTGCATGACAAACATAAACACATTTTTATTGGTTCCACATTATAAGAAACTTAAACGAAAGATTTAAATACCGTGAAAAAGTTCTGTCTCCACATGTAAAACTTTTTAATTAATCTAGTAATATGTAATCATTATATTACTAAAATCTAATTGGAAATTATATTTTTTATATTGAATTGAAACATTTGAAGAATTCAAATAATGGTGTAAATTAAAAACAGTTCTAGCTAAGTAATAAAGCAGATCAGAAACTGAAAGCAGTTATGTTATGATGCCTGATGCTCACAATTCAATTATTTATTATACAAGCATAAAAACTATCTTTTTTCACAATCAGAAAATTCTGAAGTCAAATGCTGTGAGAATGAGTGACTTGAAAAATCTTAAATTTAAATTATCATCAGTGTAATTTCTCATGAAGCATTAAAAAATGCAAAAAATGTCTAGATATTTCTGCATATCGCTAGTGGTCCGTGGACCACCGGTTGGCTACCACTGATTGGTTGCCACAAAGGCAAATACCAATTTTCATGTTTCTAATAAAACAAATTTTTCCTCGCAGCATATTTTCTTGAAAACTGTGTAGTACTGTTCCTTTTTTTTTTTTTTACTTTCCGAACACTATAGTGAGGAAAGTATTGTAATCATGTCAAAAATCCGAATTTGAGATTTTGATGTTTCTATACGTTTCAAGGTCCCCTGAGAGTTTCGAGGTCCCCTGAGTCCGTTTTCACTATTTTTACGATGATGTATGTATGTGTGTGTGTATGTATGTATGTATGTGTGTGTGTTTGTATGTATGTGTGTATGTCTGTGAGTAAACACGCTAGCGTCTAAACACTTTGTTCGAATAAGCTGAAAGTTGGTACGTACATTGTAAGTCACCATAGTACGAACCCTATTGATTTTGGTGAATCTAGCACTTATAGTTTTTTTACAGGGACACCAGGAAAAATTCTGTATCATTATGGCCTATGGGGCCAAATTTTTAAAAGTGTGATAGCGTCTAAACGCCTTATTAATCTGAGCAAAAACTTTGTACACTGTTGTGATATTTAATCTCAGAACTTTCTTTTATTAACTTTCTCTTTTTGTTTTTTGCTTCCCGCCAACTGATTGTTTTTGTGCACCTGCCATATCACGTGACGATATGTCGCGTCTCTCTACAAGTACATTGTAATATTTTTATCAATCATGTAATTTTTGTTATTCGGAACTGACGTTCCATTTTAATCGTATTTTGTGCCTAAGAAATCTATAATAATAATATTAAATAAATTTTAATAGGTGAAATTCTAGGCAGTCCTTTATCATGCAGTTAATATTTAAATTATTAAACAAATATTAATCCCCTTTAATTACAGCAAAACAAGTTGTTATGGTTTTAAACCAGAAGTTATTCATACTGCATTTTTAAGCGTACAATCTGATGATTGCGTTACAAGATTTTCTTCAAGAAATGGTATACATGATTACCTGTGATAACCCAGGTAAGTCAAACTTCTTTTAATAAATTGACTGTACAATATTAGAAAAGAACATCTATTATTAAATATGTTATATAACTTACTGAGGAAAAACAACGTATTCATGCCTTCACATATTAGTTTCTCTATTAGATTATGATTCTGATATTTTGAATTGAAAATTTAGATTTATTCTTGACAAAAGTTCAAAAGTTTTTTTCATTGCACATTGGAAGAGATTGCTACATTTAAATAATAAAATAAATAAGAAATGAAAATGTAAGCGAAAATATTTGTTTTTGTTTCTTCAAAACCGAAGTGACACTAAATCGAAAGTATTGAAAAGTGCTTATTTTCATGAAAACTATTTAATTTTATTTTCTTCTTCAAGTACTATTTATCCGAACTGTGTTGATTTAAAATATTAAATGAATATTTACGAATTGAACAAATATTAACAAAACTATTACAAAAATTTTGTTTAAGTATGTCAGCAACAAAAGATATACAAATTGAACCGCTGAACTCCACAAATTATAATGTGTGGAAGTTTCGTATTGAGATGTACTTGCAAAAAGAGGATCTTTTTACAGTCATTACTGACGATCCTCCCAACCCAATAACCGATCAGTGGCGTTCAAAAAATAGAAAAGCGAGAGCTTTAATTAATTTACTTATTGATAACGAACAAATCGTGTATGTTATGAATCTAGATACAGCACGAGAGTGCTGGAATGCTCTGCGCCAAGTCCACGAAAGATCATCGCTTACGAGTAAGCTTTTCTTACTTAGGAAACTTTATTCCATAAAATTAATGGAAGGTGGTGATGTAAACCAACATATAGCTGATATATATAAAACACGCGACAGACTCACTGCTATAGGTGAAGTCATAGATGAATCGCACCTAGCTGCATTAATGCTATGCTCACTCCCTCCTTCGTATGACGTTCTCATAACAAGTCTCGAATCGAAAGACGAAGCGCAATTGACACCTGAGTATATACGAAACAAATTAGCTGATGAATATGCCAAAAGGCTTGAAAACAAAACTTATCAAAATTCAGCGTTAAAAGTCCAATACCATAACAAATCGGAGAAATTCTGCAAATACTGTAAGAAAAGTAATCATAATATAGAAGAATGTTATAAGTTAAAAAACAAAAATAATTCTGCTGTTAAAAGTCACAGTAAAAATTTCAACAAAAAACCCAACTTCAGATCCAACATATGCTCTCAGAACAATGAGAAGCCAGATAGCGCTCAAATTGCAGAGGGGAGCAATAAACCAAAAGCTGATAAATTGTATTCTTTTTATGTTGGAGATAAAACTGTAAATTGGGTGGTTGATTCAGGGTCGTCTTCACATATCTGCAATGATAAACTAAAATTTCGCGATCTTAAAAATAACGTTTCTAACGTCACTATCGCGAACGGCACGCAGCTAAAATCTTTGGGTTCCGGTACTGTGGATTTGTATACCGTAAATTCGGAAAACACACAGAACAAAATAACACTTAAAAATGTTCTTTATGTCCCTGAAATAGAAACTAATTTAATTTCTATAAAAAGAGCAACAGAGAATGGCTGTATCGCTGTATTTGATGATAAAACCTGTAAAATTGTAAATCAGGGAAATACATGCATTGAGGGATATGTGAAAAATAACTTATATGAATGTCAATTAAATTATTCTGAAAACAAACACACAGCGAACATTGTAATACAAACTTGTGATAACGAAAATTGCATAAACAAGTGGCATGTGAAACTTGGCCACAGAAATACTAACCACATTAAAGATTTAGTTAACAAGGACATGGCTGTGGGTATAAAATTAAATGATTGCAAACATAATACTGAATGTAAAACATGCATAATGTCAAAATTAACTGATTCACCTTACCCCAAAGCTGCACAATTTAGAGCCTCCGTACCACTCGAACTGGTCCACACAGACTTATGTGGCCCTATGAAAACCCCCACTGTAGGTGGAAAATATTACTTTCTTACATTCATAGACGACTACAGTCGTTATACTATTATATATTTGCTAAGAAATAAGTTTGAGGTATTTTCTAAGTTAAAGGAATATGTGGCTATGACCGCAAACAAATTTGGCCGAAAAGTGCAAGCAATTCGCTCCGATAACGGGGGTGAATACACTAGCATGGAAGTAAATGAATTTTTGAATAAAGAAGGAATTGAGCATCAGTTTACCGTTCCTTACTCTAGTGCTCAGAACGGCGTGGCAGAACGTAAAAATCGTACGCTGACCGAAATGGCTCGCTGTCTGCTTAAAGACAGTAATTTACCGAATTCCTTTTGGGGGGAAGCCGTAAATACTGCAAATTACATACAAAATAGGCTCCCGACCTCCTCATGCGACTCAACTCCTTACGAAAAATGGACCGGCCGTAAACCCGATTTATCAAATATAAAAACATTCGGATGTCGCGCATACGCATATGTACATAAAATACATAGGGGAAAACTGGATAGCACCGCTCAAGAAGGAATTTTTGTGGGATATGATAATCGTAGCAAAGGCTACAGAATTTGCACAAATAATAAAAATGTAATAATTAGCAGAACAGTAAAATTTTTGGAGGATGAAAATAGAGAATCCCACAATAATGAAACATCACAAATCAAGAATGAAAATTCAAATGATGAAATTCCGGTGTCTAAATTACCAATATTAGATACTGATATAAATATAGATATAGCGGGCGATAACGATAGTCCGGATGACACGCAAACTCTGCCGCGACGATCACAACGATTAAATAAAGGTGTTCCGCCCGACAGATTTGCATTTGCAGTAAATGACAAAAGAATTGATGAGCCTAAGTGTTTTGATGATATACTAAAAATTCAAAACCCAGCTGAAAAAGAAAATTGGCTGAATGCCACACTCGACGAAATGAATTCACTCAGACAAAACAATACTTGGGAACTTGTTGATGCTCAACCAGGGACCAAAGTAGTAGGGTGTAAGTGGGCGTTCAAGGCCAAATACAATAGCCAAGGACAAGTCGAGAAATATAAAGCCAGGCTTGTTGCCAAGGGTTTTTCTCAAAAATACGGGGTGGACTATGACGAAACTTTTGCACCAGTTGCATCGCATACCACTCTAAGAAGTTTCTTGACCATGTCACTATATAAAAATTTGAATTTAAGGCATGTAGATATAAAAACTGCTTTCCTACATGGAAATTTGCAAGAAGATGTATACATGCATCAACCCGAGGGTTATGTTATCCAGGGCGAAGAAAATAAAATATGTAAGTTAAAGAAAGCGATATATGGCTTGAAACAAGCCGCTAGAGCGTGGAATTTGAAAATTAATGAATCATTGTGTAAATTAGGATTTAAACAAAGTCAACACGACAAGTGTTTATATATACGTAACAAAGATAACACAGAAACTTACATTCTTGTGTATGTTGATGATCTACTTGTAGCTGGTAAAAATCACGATATTGACATACTAATTAATCAACTTAGGGAAGAATATCCATTAACCGACCTTGGGGAAGCCAAATATTACCTCGGCATAAATATAGAAAGACCTTGTAAAGGGGTAATTACGCTTGATCAAAATAATAAAATACGAGACATTGTAACCAAATTTGGGCTAGATAACGCACGGCCCTCTGACACACCAATGGAACCAGGGTATATAAAATTAACTGATAATGACAATCTCTTACCAAACAACACAATGTACAGACAGGCTATAGGCGCGTTACTTTACATTTCTACAGTATCGCGACCTGATATAAGTGTTGCCGTTGGCATCTTAAGCCGTAGAAACGAAAATCCTAGAGCGAAAGACTGGGAGGCAGTTAAAAGGGTTATTAGATATTTGAAAAATACCCAAGATATTAAATTAAAACTTTGTAACTCTGGTGAACCTGTTCTTAGAGCATATTCGGATTCGGATTGGGCCAATGATCCAAGTGATAGAAAGTCTATATCTGGAAATTTATTTAAGATAGGAAAAAATCCAATATTTTGGACTTCGAAGAAACAGTCCTGTGTGTCCATGTCTTCAGCAGAGGCTGAGTACGTCGCAGCTGCGAGTGCTGCACTTGAAATACAGTGGCTCAACAAACTACTGGATGATTTAAATTTGCCGCAAGAATGTCCTATAGTGTTGTACCAGGACAACCAATCTACCATCAAGATTGCTGAAAATGAAAAATTCCAGTCCAAAACAAAACACTTACAGCTGAGATATCATCTTCTGCGAAACTTAATACAAGAAGGCCTAATAAAGCTTCAATACAAACCTACCAAAGAAATGAGCGCCGATACCCTCACAAAAGCTCTACCAAAAACTGATTTTAATAGACATAGAAATGCATTAATGAACAATTGAAAAATTTCTGAGCTTAAGAGGGGGTGTTGTGATATTTAATCTCAGAACTTTCTTTTATTAACTTTCTCTTTTTGTTTTTTGCTTCCCGCCAACTGATTGTTTTTGTGCACCTGCCGTATCACGTGACGATATGTCGCGTCTCTCTACAAGTACATTGTAATATTTTTATCAATCATGTAATTTTTGTTATTCGGAACTGACGTTCCATTTTAATCGTATTTTGTGCCTAAGAAATCTATAATAATAATATTAAATAAATTTTAATAGGTGAAATTCTAGGCAGTCCTTTATCATGCAGTTAATATTTAAATTATTAAACAAATATTAATCCCCTTTAATTACAGCAAAACAAGTTGTTATGGTTTTAAACCAGAAGTTATTCATACTGCATTTTTAAGCGTACAATCTGATGATTGCGTTACGAGATTTTCTTCAAGAAATGGTATACATGATTACCTGTGATAACCCAGGTAAGTCAAACTTCTTTTAATAAATTGACTGTACAATATTAGAAAAGAACATCTATTATTAAATATGTTATATAACTTACTGAGGAAAAACAACGTATTCATGCCTTCACATATTAGTTTCTCCATTATACACATGTTATAGGTCACAGTTGCACCAACTGTATAGATTTTGGTGAATTTAGCACTTACAGTTTTTTTACAGGGACACAAAGAAAAATTCTTTATCATTATGGCCTATGGGACCAAATTTTTAAAAGTGCGATAGCATCTAAACACCTTATTCAATTGAGCTGAAAATTTATGTGAATATTATAAATCACTGTTGCACTAACTATAAGCATTTTGGGGAATCTAGCATTTATAGATTTTTACAGGGACACAAAGAAAAATTCTTTATCATTATGGTCTATGAGCTTAAAGTTCAGTAGCATTAAATAAAACATCGTGTAATATATGGAGACAAATACTCAAACACTCTATTATGTTTTTCTCTTGTTTGTTTGTTTAACAACTCCTCTTTCTTTACTTTATCTACAAAACAGTTAGTTACTCAATATTTGGAAAGTCGAGTGAAGTCACTCCAGATTTTTTTAAATTGCATTAAAAGCAAAGACTCTCGCTCTACAGAGTTTGGCCAGTTTGATCAGACACCTTGTGTATATATATATATATTTATCTATCTAAATATTATGGGAAATTTATGATTATGATAACTTCTGAAATATTGAATTTTAAACAAAATTAGACAGTAGACTTAAATGGTGGATTCATTAGCTAAGTTGATCTATCATTTTGTGTCTAAGTGGTGGCCACTTGAAAATTTCAAACTCAAATAATAATAAATGTATTAAGAAATAATTTGCTTAAAATTTCATGAATACTTAGCCATATTAGAGTCTCAACCAAGTTTGTTGATCAACTTGATCTAGAATCTTATTCCAGAATATCAGCCACTTGAAATTTATTACAATAATTTCTAAAATATTGAATTTATCTAAACAAAGTTGAACAATGGACTTATTTTATAAATGTCTTAAATCATGTCTCAACTAAATTTATTTTTTGAT
The DNA here is from genome assembly GCA_963930645.1 of Salticus scenicus. Classification (NCBI taxonomy): domain Eukaryota; kingdom Metazoa; phylum Arthropoda; class Arachnida; order Araneae; family Salticidae; genus Salticus; species Salticus scenicus. Next base: position 2,544,554 of record OZ005659.1, read on the forward strand.
TTAATTCACCATCTTGAAACAAAATCGCTGTCACTTGGAAAATTAAATTCACATATAAAACATATTTATGAATTGATTTGTTAAATCTGGTATGTACCATAGTCAGGGGTTGATCCAGGTTCTAAAATTTGGGTCCCTTTTTTGTGAAATTTGTATTTATTTTTGTGAAATATAAAATATTTTTGTGAAAAATTAAAATATTGTGTAAAATTTTTCGTTTTTACAATCACTTTATGCAATGTTTAATATCAAGTTAATATAGTTTTGTTGAGCCAAATTAAGGCATTAATTAAAAATAATGCTGAAAAACATGAAAACATTTCATAAAAGGATCATTTTTATAAAAAAAATCTTGTGAAGGGACTCATTTTATGAATTTGAATTTTGTGAAGTGTCCCTTTTCATGGATTTGAATTTTGTGACGGGTTCCTTTTTACTATGGGGAATTTTGTGAAGGGGCCGCTAAAGGGACCCAAATTTTGCCTGGATCGACCCCTGATAGTCCATATCAATATTTCAATAAAGTTTATTAATCATCTCATTCTGTCATCTTTTTTCAAAATGGAATTTGCTTGAAAATGCCAAATTTGCATACATGTATTTACAGTGGCACACTACAAAAATTTTCAGAAAAGGGCAAACTTAAAATTGCAAAACTTCCATTATAGTTTAGAAATTCGGTTAATCTCAAATGATTGTTTGGTTTGTTTATTGAGATGATTAAGTAAGCCTGTGTCTAAGCATCTACTACAATAAATATTTGTGCATGTAATTTAAGTTATATTTTATTCACAAAAAATCATAGATTTTATTCCAAAGCAACCCCATTCTGAGGAGCTCACTGTCAAATGAACTGAAAGTCTATTCACAGAAAATGGTTAGAGCCAACATAACTTTAGGATTGGGTCGATTTGTCTCTAATTTGCTCTGTAAGATATTTTTATTTGGCAATTTAGAATCTGATGATATAATTTTAAAGATTTAAATATAATTTTAAAAATTATAATATTTTGCCGATTTAAATTTTCCAGGAAGGGGCAAGTGCCCCACCTTACCCTTACGAGGTGATGCCCATGCATATTTATAAACCAATTTATATGCAACGAACTCGATATGTATATATTCTTTATCAAGATAGTAACTAAATTTATTAGTCAATTCTATCCACCATGTTGTTAGAAAATGGTGAACACTTGAAAAGAAAAAGAAATCAACCGATCATTCTAGCTGCTTTCGTATTATACTGCTGCATTCATATGGATTTAATTTTTTTTAAAAACATTATTTTTATAGAATATAAGTAATAATTTTATAATATTTTAAAGTTTATTTTGATAATTTGCTTAGAATCTTTTAGAAACTTATAGTTTGGGTGTCCTAGGCTTTTAGTTATTTCAGTCCATTCAGTAATAAAACTGATTATTTTATGTTTTACAGTTGTGTTATCGACAGATGCTGGATTGCCACAGCAATAGCTTCGATTTCGCTGCATTTGATAGTGAAATCGAAGTTATTGCTGTGGCAATCCAGCAGTCGTTGATCTGCAAACACTCCTTTGAAATATTGTCAGATTCTAAAAGGCCCTACTGAACAAACAAAATAATTCCCACAGAATTTTAGAATGTAAGTCCTTACTTAAGGTACTGGCACACAGGATTTCATTCCAATGGATTCCAGCCCATTGTGGAATTTTGGGCAATGAAAAAGCTGATACTCTGTCTAAAAAAGGAGCTTTGATAGAGCAACGTATAAACCGTCCGCTCTCATTCCCATTTGACTAAATTGTATGTCAACCAGATCCATAGGAAAACTTAAACGGAATATGACTCAAGGTGCAGATGACAAGAGATGGAAGATTCTGGGAGATAAGAAAGTAATTCCTGGTTTTCCAAGAAAGACTGTGGTGGCTCTTTTTAGAGGATTAACTGGGCATGATTGTTTACGGGCCTGTCTCTGTAGAATTGGCATGACAGATTCTCCAGACTGTTTTGTGCAACTCTGGTCAACCAATGACTTTGAACATTTGAATTATTGTAATGTATTGTTTCACTGTGAGAACATTGTTAAGAAGTATTCCACCCCCTTTGAGCTGGATACCCCATCTACGAACTCGACCGAGATTTTTACTGTTCTGACAACATATCCTGAGCTGGTTAAATTTAAATAAAAATTACTCCAGTTATCGTGTTCACAACTTAACATGGGAAAAAGCGTTATATATATATATATATATATATATACCTATATATATATATATATATATATATATATATAAACTTTTGAACGGAGGGTGGTTTTGGGTTCTAGGGATCATGATCGGTGAAGATATGAAGAAATTTTCCAAAAGTCGTGTCATGAGAACCATTGCAATAGGTAGATCTCCTATAAGGAATCTACCTAAAATAAAAATAAAAAAAAGAACTTTCATAAATCAAATCCTTTTTTAATTTACGTATATGTTCAACAGTATAAACTTTTGATCTACCACTCATTCACTCAGATTTCTACCACTCTAATGGCTGTTGTCTCTTAGAATGAAAAATCTGTAGTCAAGATTAAATATAGTGATGCTGCATCTATACAAATTACTGTGACTAAGGTTTTATTTCAGTTTTAAGAAATTGTCAGATTTAACAACTTTCTTCTTTATGAATTTTTGAACACAAAATACTACATATATAAAATGAAAAAGTGCATAAAAAATAAAATTATTTTTAACCGACTTCAAAAAAGAAGGAAGGTTCTCAGTTCAAACCGTATTTTTTTTTAAACGTTTGTTAGCTCATAATTTCTGAACGGATGCTCTGATTTTGATACTTTTTGTTTTGTTGAAATGGTCTTGGTCTGAAATAGGACCCATTGTAATATCTTTACGATCTAAAGAAAATACAGGGTGCCCCAAAAAAAACAGTCCCAACTCTTTTAACTGCTAAACGGCTACAACTATAGTGATAAAAATGGTATGTAAGTATAGCAAAGTGGCCATGCAGTACAAGGTTAAATAGGGACCCTATATAGAGAGAGACTGGACATTGACCGAAAGTCGGCCATCTTAGTGCCAATTCGGAGCGATCACCGTAGAACGTAATGCTTTTTTCTTCGCGATTGACGCTTTACTATACAACATAAATGAAAGAAAACTGTACTAAATTTGTGCAGAAAGTAATGCAGAATATAAATATGTAATTTTTTCGCCTTAGAAAAAAAAGAATTTTAAGAAAAACGAATTTTGTTTTAACCTTCGACATGATTACTTTTTCAACTCCGATCGGAAAACAGAGGAATTTTTGTTGTATATTTCTATATTAAGCAAAATACGTTGATTGTGAAAGTAATTCTACCTTAGTGAAAGTAATTCTACCTTATTTTTTCTGAGGACATACATTCTATATATAAAAAGTTAGAAATTTTTTTAACAAATATATGGTAATCTTAGTTTTTGTCAAGTAATTCATGAGTAAATGTAAAACTAGAAACTAGAACAGAAATTATTTTTTATTATTTTATAAAAATATTTACGTAATATTTTTACAAGCTAAAAAAATACATATTTTATTTTTCAATTACGCATTATTAATAATAATGACTTAATTAAATATTAAAAATTAAAAATTAAAATTTAATTAATAATAATTTGTAAAAATATTAACTAATATCTTTAGAAATTAAAAAATGTTTTTAATTATTTTATTTACATTTGCTTATTTCATTGATTTTTTAATTTTTAGTTTTTTTTAAATATTATATAAATAAAAATAATTACTTATTTAAATATTATTTATAAAATTTATTATGGCAATTATTATTTAAAAGAAATTTATATTTCATATGCTAGCAAATAATATAAACGTTACTTTCTGTTTTTTTAATTATTTAAGAAATCTGATACATTTTGCGTACTAGCAAATAATCAAAAAATTGCAAGCTAAAAATACATATTTTATTTATTTCAATTACGCATTATTAATAATAATGACTTAATTAAATATTAAAAATAAAAATTTAATTAATAATAATTTGTAAAAATATTAACTAATGTCTTTAGAAATTAAAAAAAAAGTTTTTATTTATTTTATTTACATTTGCTTATTTCATTGATTTTTATTTATTTATTTATTTATTTATTTTTTAGTTTTTAAAAATATTATGTAAATAAAAATAATAACTTATTTAAATATTATTTATAAAATTTATTATGGCAATTATTATTTAAAAGAAATTTATATTTCATATGCTAACAAATAATATACACCTTATTTTCTTTATTTTTATCAATTTATTTTAAGAAATCTGATACATTTTGTGTACTAGCAAATAATTAAAAAATATCTTTTTATATAGTTATTTTAAATATGTATTTTAAAATATATCAGAAAAATACATTGAGATCTAACATATTAAATATATTGCAAAACAGTACTTAAAAACTAATAGCTAGAAAATAAATAATGTAATTAATCTCATATTTAGGAAATAAATACGTAAAACAGCATACAATAAGAGAATTCAAAGTATTTAAAGCATGATATAAATAAAATAATTATGCATTTTTATCTTTTAAAAGTATTCTAAAATTAAATCAATTTATCTTCCAACAAAATAAAAATGTAATAAATAAGTTCTTTTTCGATTATGACGTAAAATAATCGAAATTTCTTCTCAGCGTAATGATAAGCAATGGAGCAACTGGCACTAAAATGGAGAATTTCGTCAAAAAGCCGGCGCGCCAATGTCCAGTCTCTCTCTATATAGGGTCCCTAAGGTTAAACCACTTGTAGCGCCACCTGGTGCAAAATAGCGGAGTTAGTGTTCCTATCTTGAAAACGGTTCTAGAAAAAAAAGTGAATTACAAAGTTGAAGAGTATCATCGATTTAGTACAAAAAGATAGTTTAGACATTCATGCTAGCGTTCCTATCTTGGAAACGGTTCAAGACAGGGGGAAAAAGTGAATTATAAAATTGCAGAGCATCATTGATTTAGTACGAAAAGATAGTTTAGACATTGATGCTAAAAATACAATGCTAAAAACGTGCATTTGTTTGTTCGAAATTTCTTACACTATGCACACTTGAGCTACATTGCACACGTTGTAGCGTAGCTGGTGAGACATACGCTATATAGTTCAAAATACGGTTACTTGATAATTTTTGTTTTGTTATAAAGATATTGGTCTGAAGTAGGTCCCATTGTAATATCTTTACAATCTAAAGAAAATAAAACACCATCTGGTAAAAAACAGCGGAATTAGCGCTCCTATCTCAAAAACAGTTCAAGATAGGAGAAAAGTTAATTGCGAAGTTCTAGAGCATCATCGATTTACTACAAAAAGACAGTATTTAGACATTATTGCTAAAAGTAGAAAGCTTAAAACGTGCAGTTGTTTGTTCGCAATTTCCTACACTGTGCACACTTGAACTACGTTGCACAATTTGCAGCATAGCGGATGACACGTATACTCTGTGGTTCAAAGTACTGTTACTGTAAGCGGTCACATTGATTAGCGCAGAGTCGTTTTCAACCAACTTCAGAAAGGAGGGTGTTCTTAATTCGAGCTATGTGTTGTTGGTGTTTGTAAGCTTATAACTTCGTAAGAGATGCTCTAATTAACCGACTTCAAAAAGGAGGAGGTTCTCAATTCAAAGCGTATGTTTTTTTGCTTTTGTTTGTTAGTTCATAACTTCTGAACGGATGATCCGATTTTGATACTTTTTGTTTTATTGTAAAGGTCTTGGTCTGAAATACGTCCCATCGTAATATCTTTACGATCAAAAGGAAATGCAGGGTGCCCAAAACAGTCAGTCCCGACTCTTTTAACTGCTGAACAGCTGCTGCCTAGTCATAAAAGTGGTATGTAGGTATAGTAAAGTGGAGATGTACTAAGCGATTCAACCGCCTACAGCGCCAGCTGGTGGAAAACAGTGGAGTTAGCGTTCCTATCTCCTAAACGGTTCAAAACAGGGAAAAAAGTGAATCATAAAATTACAGAGCATCATCGATTTAGTACGAAAAGATAGTTTAGACATTAATGCTAAAAACAGAATGCTTAAAACGTGCATTTGTTTGTTCACAATTTCCTATTTTGTGCACACTTTAATGACATTGCATATGTTGTAGCGTAGCGGGTGACATTTATGCTATGTAAAATTCAGTGTATGGTTATTGTAAGCGATCACATCGATTAACGCATAGACGTTTTAAACCGACTTCATAAAGGAAGAGGTTCTCAATACAAACCATGTTTCTCGTTGTTGTTGTTGAAATTTGTTAGCTTTTAACTTAGTACGAGATGATTTAATTTTAATACTTTTTTTGTGGTAATGATCTTGGCCTGAAATAGGTTTCATTATGATTTCATTAAGATATAAATAAATTTCAGGATACTCACAAAAGTCTGTTCTCACTCTAACTGCTGAACGCATGCAGCTACACTGGTAAAAGCAGTATGTAAGTATCGATGTTGAAACTTCTGTCCGTCAGCTGCAATGCATATTTTGCTCTTTGTTTGAACTTTACAATGCAAAATTTCCAGCGCAGCGGGTGACACGTATTCACTGTAAAGTTCAATATATATGCCTAACAGAATTTTTGTTACGAATACAGCGTATCCGTTCTTTACATTTCTAAAGACTTTTTAACTTAACGTATGTTCATTCAATAGAGAGTTTTTTGCTCATATCTGATAAAGGCAAGAAAAGTGACACAACTTAAGAATGCAGCATTTGGGAAAAATCAACTTAAATGTAACTTGACTAGAATAAAACTTTCAAAACTGTCTCTCGAGTGGATAGCTTTCTATATGGAGATGTAACATTTTTGTTCACATGGGGTGCATTTCATGTATTTTTCAGTGACATAAACTATTTTTTGAGTTATGTCACTTTTCTTGAAAGTTGGGATTTATGAAGCTGCCGTCGAACGTCTTTTGATGTTCTGCTATATGAATAAGTTTTCACTGAAAAGAGAAAAATAAAATCTTTTTGTAAAAAAAATAGAACTGACTCTAAAAAGCAACTGCTATTCAAACAACTAAAAAAAAAAAAAAAAAAGGTAGGTGTAAAATGAAACTGTAAAATGCGCCTAAAAGTATAAAATAATTTCCTTCGCCAAACAACCTATAACACTACAATTAATCATAACTTTTGAAGTCGGCGCAAAATGAAATAAAAATTTATAACTTTATTCAATACAAAAATCAAATCCTATTCAATATACACATCTCACATTGTCACCTGCGAAACGCAGCCGAAAACTACTTTGATTCAAGAAAAAAAAAAATTTCGTAAGCAGCAAAAGTTGGCGAAGATGCTGGTATCTGACACGTCCTTGGTGAAAGAAAAATCGCAAAATTATCTGGCAAACATATTTTATTTCTTTGGGATATCATGATTGTTTTGATAAGGTATATTAAGAGAGTAATCAATATTATGAAACAATACATCGTGCAAATATCATGAAAATATACATCTTGCGTGTATATTTTTGCATTACGTTTTGATCGCCAAATCCAAAAGCCACCAGGGATGATAGTTATCAAAGTTATACCAAATTTGCAAAGGAAACTCTAACTTTGTAGAAACATAAATACTGCATTGTGAAGAATGTTCACTGTTCTATGTAGATACTACTAATGAACCAATTGTATACAGTGATAAAATAATAAAGGAAACATGAAAATGGATCATTCGAGACAACAGCATTTCTTGCTACTGATCTAAAAACAAACCTTTAAAAACTAATTAAATTTTATTTAATTTTGCGCCGACTTCAAAAGTTATGATTAATTGTAGTGTTATAGGTTGTTTGGCGAAGGAAATTATTTTATACTTTAAGGCGCAATTTACAGTTTCATTTTATACCTTTTTTTTTTTTTTTTTTTTTTTTTTTTTTTTAGTTGTATGAATAGCAGTTGCTTTTTGGAGTCGGTTCTATTTTTTTTACAAAAAGATTTTATTAAATATCTTCTTTACATCATAAGAAAATAATTTTTGTATTCTACAAATTTGGCTAACCATATCTTTTGAATGATACCACTTTAATCTTCTACTCTCATAATTAATATGTTAAAAAGTGTACGACAAATTTCATGTTTGCCTATTAATACATAGATCTTTAATAATAATTAATTTTTTTTTAATAAAATAAAATTTGTTCCATGAATTTAAATATTCATAATATAATAATTTAAAATTATACTTTTTATTTTATGCAACATTGGAGACATTCATTAGGTTTTTGACAAATTTATTTGATATTTATCAGAATCATGTCAAAAATCAATTTTTAACATGAAAATGTCAAACCTGCTCTAAACTGTCATAGCTGTATAAACTTATGATAAGAATTCACAATGTTACACATGGAATATAAATTTTTTGAATTGAGAAAAAGTTTGCATTCAGCATTAACTGATTACTTGTTTTTAAATTTTAAGATTAATCTCTTTCTTTCACTCTTTAATTAAAACAAATTAAATTATTAATTTGTTAAATTTTCTGAGAGTTGACTTTTATGAACATCATGAAGGTATATCCAGTGATTGATCAAGGCAAAAGGCAAAATCATATTATTAATAGCTGATAAATCATATTATTAATATTTAAAATGAGAGGGATGTATGTAAATTACTACAAAGCAGGAGGAAATGATAAAAATAGGAAAATAAATAGGAAAAAATATAAATATGCAAAATAACTTACGAAATAACTTTTCTCTACTTTTCTTATATCCCTACTGAGTTTTTTATAGAAAAGTATTTAAACTTCTTCACACACCATAAATTTTAAGTCAGCACAACTGGATTCGAAAGGACGTAGCCTACCTTCATCAGGTGCAAACACGTGCTACTGCCTTGGAGGCAAAAGCAAGACTGAAAGCAGGGCAAAATCCAGAGGGGGAGGAGCAACACAAACAACCAATAGGAAGCATCATGCAGGGCAGGACCAATCAGAAAGGAACACACGTACACACACACAAAAAAAAGGGGGGGAGAGGGAGGGAAGGAGTAATCAATTAAATTTATTTTTTTTAATTAAATTTAATTTTTTATTTTTTTTTAATTATTATATTTAATTAATATTATACTAATAAGTAAATTTAATAAAATTTATTTATTTATTGCTTTTTTTTTATTATACTAATAAGTTTTTTTTTTATTATATTTGATTAATATTATACTAATAAGTTTTTTTTATTATATTTAATTAATATTATACTAATAAGTTTTTTATGCTGATTATCCCTTGTTGGCTACTTGCGAAAATTCCACAATATCTGTGGATCGACAAGACTTTCTAATAATGATTGAGCTTCATGTATATATATGTTATGTTTCAGGTCCTGTTATAGCTTTAGAGTATAATGGAAACGACTGTATTAATGCTTGCCGTGAGACTGCCAAAAACATTGCTACAGCTACTGGTTGCACTGGTCTTGTATATGTGAGTACTTGCCCAAAGACCGCAAAGAAGCAGATAGAACTTTTCTTTAGCCATGCTGATATGCAGTTGTCTAGTCAGTGAAAAAAAAAAAAAAAATGTTAATTATCACGATCATAAAAATATCATAAATGATTTTCTGATAATATGTTGCATGTAGTGTAGACTCAAAAGTTAGGCTAGTCATGCTTTCATATCAATATTTTTTGTAATAAATTCCATGACAAATAATAATAATAATAAAACTAATAAATTTAACATTGTTAATTTTAAATTTTATACTTTAATTTATAAAATTTTGATAACAGTATTATTGCATGTTACAGCATATTTGTCACTGTTTTTCAAATTTTCTAAATCTGTTTTTTATCACAGAAATTATATCTTTATAATGAAGTTTTATCATCTTTTGTAAATGTGGAAGTATCTTAGATGTTGGAATCGATGATATGCTTCTAATTAAATAGCTTATTATGTCCTGTACTTGTACTGTGTAGTTTGTGGTGTTTAATGGGCTGACAGTTCTATATATTGTAGAATATTGATGGATTTATTGTATCAGGCATTTATTTTTATTTGATATCTCACTCATTGCATGCTTTCTTGTGTTATGTAATGTAGTGAAATATAGAGTCCTTATTCTTGTATTGAGTTATAATGTAAGAAGTTATAAATTTAATGAAATACTCATTAATTAATGATATAAGTAGCATTATGCTATTTTTATTTCAACAATGTTTTAAAGATTTTATTTTTTAAAGGGAAAAAAAATAATAATACTAACAATACAAATAATGCAAATAATATTCTTTCACTTTAACATTATGGATAGGATATTACAGATAATTCTAGTTGTCATGAATTTTCTTAACGACAATCTTGATAACTTTACATAGGTATATATAAACTACAAGTGTTAACCTTATATGATGAAATCTGCCAGTCCATTAAACTGAAACTATATTTAGAAAATAAAATTTCTATGAAAAGCTGAATTTATTTTCTCACATAAAAAGAAAATGCTTAAATTCATTTTAAAAAAAGATTTCGTTATATTTAAAAGTTTATTAATTAGTTGTAAATTATAATTTATTTTTGTTATTCTTTATGCTTTGTTATATATTTGTTTATCCGTCATTAAAATTCAGTATATGCAAAGAACATCTAAAAAAATCCCCCCCCCCCTTTTTTTTTTTTATTCATTGTAGACATATTGTTTACAAAATGATGACCACCAGATCTTGATATTCAACTCGTTAGAATAGCTAAGAAATTTAAATGCATACTTCAAAACACTGTTTTGTAGCATAATATTTATTTTGATTTTTCTAAGAATCAGATCTTTCTATACCTTTTTTGCACTTGAAATTACAATAATTTTCTACAGAAAAATAACCTTAGTAAAATAAGGATTTAAGCATTAAAAAAGACTTTAATAAATGTTACCTCTATGGCTCAATCAATATTACCATGATGGTGCAGTGTATTATTATTTATTACTTGTATATAATTATTTAAACAATTAAACAAATCTCTATATAAAGTATGCATAAATAAGCAAAATATATTAAAAAGGAAAATTGGTCTATACTATTTGTTCAGTAATTGAAAACTGAAATTGTTCTGTGCAATTATCTCTTATATTCTACAGAACAATTTCCAGGAGGCTTATCTGAATAATATTAGCAAAATATGCACACCAATCATATTTTAGATAGTAAGGATATATTAATTTTAACTAGGGTAAACAATAACTCAATAAGGAATTGAACACTGATTCTTGGCATAACATAATGATGCAGTATCACTGAGCTGTACTAGTGGACTAATGGTTTGGCATAGCTATGTCATGGACCCAGATTCGAATCCTGGCATGGTCATCTTTTGCTCTTTTAAAAATTATTTTGACTTTTTTATAAAAAAAAAAAAAAGTTATTTAAATTTAGTCCAAAGTGTACTCACTAATTGTGCACATGTATAATTAGTTGCATGTCACTTTCTATTAGTGAAATTTTACATGAAGCTTTTTAAAAATAATTAAAAATTACTTTCAACAATTGCAATTTCTAGATTTATAAGCATTACATCAAACTGAGTATTTACAAATAGCAAAGGATAACTATAAAACAGAAATTAGGATGATTTTGCAAAAATTTGTTGCAAAAGAAATGTGAATTTTTATCTTTGCAAAAATATCATTTGCTAATAAATATACATTGTATAAAATTCATAGAGAATGTATATGTGTTTCTTAAATGGTGCAATTTCGCTTTAATTTTTATCTTTATAGATTTGTTAATATTATCTTTATTTTATACACTTTATATGCATTAGTATATATTGTTCTATTTAGGTTTTTTCACAAACAACCAAAGCATAAATAGTTTATTTTTTTACAAAAAGATTTTATTTATTTATTTTATTTATTTATTTATTTATTTTTTGTAGTAAGGATAGTAATAAAAGTTCACATGTCAGCATAATTACAAATACTGAAGACATTTTTCATAATCTAGTATTTAAAAAATAAGTTTTCATAACAATTTAAATAATAATAATAGGTAGTTTTTTTTTTTTTTTTTTTAAATGGGATACTTCATTTTTTTGAATTAAAAAAAAAAAAAAAAAATATATATATATATATATATATATAGCTATAAATCTAATTTACAAATTACTAAATGCTTGCATGCTAATTTATATGCAGGAAAACTGTTCACTATTTATTTCACAATAGAATTTATTTTGAAACTGTTTCTAATTATTTTTTACAGTTTCTCTCTTGTATTGTTTGAAAAGATATTTATGTGAGATAGTTTTTTTTTTTTCTTCTTTTTTAATAAATTCTTCTTATTCTTCTTCTTCTTCTTTTTTTTTTTTTTTTTTTTAAGAAAACTCCTTTTTAAACACTTTATTATAAGCTCCAAACACTCCTTTAAATCCTAATTGAAAATAAAAACGTTCTGGTTTAAGGCCAGACATTTTTAACTGTCTTACTTTCTATCTTTAAACTATTATTGAAAAATTTAATAGCCTATTTTAATAGAATTGAAAATTGATTTTTTTTTTTTTTTTTTTTTTTAATTATTTAAAATTAAATCATTATGTATAGATAGATATGAAAAATTATGTTTCTCTGATTTTGTGTTGACTTTTTTTTTTTTTTTTTAATGTATTTTTGATTGTTTTTGTATTTTTTCATATGTTTTTATTTCTACTTTATTCAATCTTTTGAGGAATTAAAAATAAATAAATAAATAAAACTAAAATAAAAATCTGTACTCAGAAAGTAAAGGACGCAATGTCCATTTTGTGAAAAGAGTTACTACCATGTCTTTGATGTGCTACAGTGGAATAGATTAGTCATGAATAAAGAGAATGGGCATGGTTTTATTTTTCACTCTCTTATCTTCTTTGTAGTATCTGGACATACAAGCTTAATGGCTCTATATAAAGTATAAAATGCACACATATGGTTATAATTCTTTTCATAAAATGGACATGGTGTCCTTTACCTCTGGCGTACAGAAATAAATAAATGTAGTTTTTGCTTTTAAACTCTAAGTTTTAGATTATTATATTTGTAGCACGTGTTCTTACCATTAAGCTCCAAAGAAATTAAATATTTATTTTATGGATAGTAAAATTTTAGTACTTATAAATTCAGACTAAGTTAAAATAACATCTTTTTTTTTTTTTTTCAATAAAATATTTAGTACTTTTATTTGTATTTGATAAAAACCTGATATATTTTCTAGTGTGTCAAAACTTTAATTTATTAAAAAAAAAAAAAAAATTCATTTAGTTGTCAATACTTTTACGTGTTTTAGTCATGCTTGTGCAGAATATATTAAGCTGTCTTTAAGCACGCTTTATTATTATTTTTTTTTAATGCTCCTTTTATAAGGTATTTTTTATATTTGTTTTTACTTTTTAATATTTATCAGTGTTATGAAACTTACCAAAGTATATTAGCAATTAATATTCAATGCACGTATTTTTAAAATATCAACTTCATTCCTCTTTTATTTATTTTTTGTTTCTTGTGTATGGTATTTTAATAATGCAATGAAATTTTATTTTGTTTATTTATTTATTTAGTATTTGAGGTAAACTCATTTAAATGTAAAGAAATTTAAATAAAATTAAAAGAAAAACCTACAATAAGTAAATTTTAATTAGTTATTATTATTATTTATTTTTTTATAATACACATATTTTATATTTATACCACTTTTATTTTTACTTAAATAAGAGAAAATAAAAATAATGAAAAAAAGAAAAATCAAATACAAATAGATTGAAAGAAAGAGATATTTGACTTTGTGTCTACTTTAAATGAATGATTTAAAATAGTAAATAAGATACAGGCAA